>FR989975.1:30000-1283454 GCA_905404175.1 Anthocharis cardamines
CCTCTTGAGCGAGCCCTACGCCAGTAAACGTCTGCCAGGGCAGTCGCCTCGAGGTACCAGGGCGCGGTACCGGCTATAACACACACGGCATCGAATGACACCGTGCGGTACGCCCTCGCGACCCTGATCGCTATTGCGCGCTGCGACCGCCTGAGCACCGTTTTATTATGGGTAGACAGCGAATCCGCCCAAATTGGACACCCATACAAGGCCATCGATCTGATGACGTTGGCAAAAAGACGGCGACACCCCCCACTCGGACCGCCGAGGTTCGGCATGATGCGACTTAAGGCCGCAGCCGTGGCGGAGAGTTTCGGGGCAAGTGCCGTGAAATGCGGCTTAAATGACCATCTAGCGTCGAGGACCAACCCAAGGTATTTAAGTGTTGCCCCTATCCTGATGTTCACGCCGCCCACTATGATGTTAGCTCCTGCAGGTGGAGCCCGTCGCGTGCCATGAAAGCATATCGCTTCAGATTTGTGTAGAGCGACCTCCAAGCCTAAACTACGAATTCGGGCGACCACTTGGGCGACTCCAGCCGTTGCCCTAAGACTTGCCTCCCTAAACGTACTACCGGTGGCGACGATGAGAGTGTCGTCGGCGTAGCATAACACCTGCACACCGCGCAACAACACTCCCCTCAGCACGAAGTCGTACCCGATGTTCCACAGGAGTGGGCCTAAAACCGACCCCTGTGGAACACCGCACGCCACCCGGTGACTTCTCCATCCATCTCGGCCAGGGTAAACGACCTTCCTGTCCGACAAGTAGTTCGCTACAATCCGCCTCAAGTACGGCGGCACACCATGGTGTTGAAGACCAGATTGGATGCTTCCCCAGGGCAGGGTGTTAAAGGCGTTCGCGATATCCAAGGACACCGCAATTACCACCCCGCCCTGTGACTCACTCTCCTCACATACGTCCCTTAGTTTGCCGACAGCATCGATAGTCGACCTACCTCTTCTGAAGCCGAACTGAGTTTCGGCCAGATTTGGACCTTCCGTGTTTAAGTGCTGATGAATTCGGCCAGCAATCACCCGTTCGAATAATTTGCCAGCCTCGTTCAACAGCACGATGGGGCGGTACGCCGACGGGGAGTCCGCCGGTTTGCCGCTCTTCTTCAACAAAACCAATTTTCCCAACTTCCACGCGTCGGGGAACTCGCCGTTCGAGAGACAGTTGGTGAGAAGATCCCTAAACCGTTCTTCGAGCCCATTGCGCAGTGCAAGAGACCATACCTTCCCGTGAACCCCATCGGGGCCGGGGGCGGTCTTCTTGCACGCGAGTTTTGCCACTGCCATGTCCAGTTCTGCGGACGACACCTCCGGGACAGAACCCTGTGATGCCGCCGCGTCAGGAAGTCCGATCCGGTGTTCGGCCGAGGGAGGGGAGCTGCCCGCCGGAAACAGAGACGACACCACTGAGCTCAGCAGCGCCGGCTCCATTTGAGATGTTAAAGGCGGGGCCCAGGGGCGGAGTTTGCTCATTACGAGCCTGTACGGCCGCCCCCAGGGGTCCAGCTCGAGCGTGTCCAGGAGCTCTGTCCACGCTCGCTCCCTTGACTCGGCAATCTCCTTACGAAGCGTCTTTTTGGCGTCCTGAAAGACTGTAAACAGACGCTGCTCTTCATCGGGGTTACGTGTCCGTCGTCTCCTGCGATATCGCGCATATTGGCGCCGGGCAACCACGCAGGCTTCGCGTAACTGCGCGAGTTCATCCGACCACCAATACACGCTATCGCGGGGCGGCAGCGGCCGGATCTTCGACATGGCACAATTTGAAATATGCGCCAATGCCTCCCCAAACCACTCCGCCTCGCTCGAGATTGTTGTTGAATCCGGCTTGGGGCACCAGGCCCCGACGACACAAGCTGTTATTGCCACCTCTTTGTCCATGCTCTTCAAGGACCACCTAGGACCTATCTCCGCTGGAGCGGGGTTCGGACTGACCGGAGTCACTGACGGGGGGAGAACGTGGAACCGAATATATCGGTGGTCCGAAAGAGTCTCGACCTCCGTCAGGACCTCCCAGCCCTGGATCTGCCGTGCGAGAGAAGGACTCGCAAAGGTCACGTCGATGACAGATCCCCCGAGCATCCGCACGCAGGTGTGTTCATTTCCTGTATTGAGGGAAACGAGATTATGCGCCCCTGTCCATTCAAGAAGAATGTCGCCACGCATGTCCGAAGCCGAGGACCCCCAAACCGTTGATTTGGCGTTGAAGTCCCCGGCCACGATCACGCCGTGCGGCCTACCCCATTCGACGAGTGAGCCCACTTCTACCAAAAAAGCCTCAAACTCCGACAGCGTTCTATTCGGCGAGAAGTAGGCCCCTATCACAGTGATGTTACCCAACTTCCGAGCGACACAACCACTTCCCCTCAAAGATGGACCCATGGGGGGTGAGCTATCCAAATTGCTGACCAACAACGCGACTGTCTCGTCTCGGTCACCCACCCAGTTGTCCCTATCAGAAACCATGTATGGCTCCGCCACTACTGCTATATTGATCCCCCACTGTGCCAGGCTCTGGTGTAAGAGATCCTGAGCTCTGGCACAGTGGTTGATGTTCGTCTGGAGGAACTTTATAGTCGTACTAGACATTATTTGTTGTGTCCATTTGCTCCTCCTCCCGGTTCGGTGTTGGGTTTGTCACAGCTCGTTTTGCAGCTGGTACCCTCCTCGGCATCTTTTTGTTGGGGGCCGAACACGACTTGCCCCCCAGCAGATGGTTTGCCTTCTTGCCCGCCGCAGCACATAGGGTGCAGTTGGGCTTGGCTGTGCACACCGCGGCGCGATGATCAGAGCCACCGCAGCGGTAGCAGAGTCCGCTGCGGTCTTCCTCTGTTGTGCAGCGGCTCGCTACGTGGCCAGCCTGCAGGCACCGGAAGCATCTCAGCTCCCGCGTTCGCAATAATTCGACCCTTGCCGAAACCCAGCCTATTAGGAGGCGACCCTCCGTCACCTTTTTCGCAGCCAGTACCGGACAACGAGCCCAGGCCGTAAACAGCCCTGAACGGTCCGGCCGCACCTCGCCAACCTTGATTTGGTCGGGCGGGCACTCCCCTAATTTGGCGATGGAAAGCTGTATCTCTTCCGCCGTTGTCGAGTCGTCCAGGCCCGACACCCTCAACTCCGCAGTCTTTACTGGCCTGGCGACTCGAATACCGCTCTCGCCATACAGCTCCCTTAATTTAGTGGCAAGGGAGTCTGCCTTGTCGTCTCCATTAGCACCAGGAACCTGAATAATTGTGGCCCCAGTTGCAGCTCTGCGGAATTTCACCGTTTCGATTCCCAGGTCCGATAACTGGACTCTGGTCTTCGCTTCTCTTAGGGCTGTTGCATACGTAAGCCCCTTCTCCTGTGCGTCCGGTGGCAGCGTCAAGATGACCGCCGCCGACCGTGGCGCCCGGAGATTGGGCTTCGGTCTCTCTGATTTGGAGGCCTTTCTGGCCGCCCTTGAGCGCTTTCGTGTCGCATTTCCCCTTTCCCGGTCACGCGCTTGAAAGCCTTGCGACTTGGTTGGTAACGCCTCCTTGTTTGTAGGCGCTTTCGGCGCATTTTTGCGTCCCTTCTTGGCCACCTTCACCCATCCACTTTCTTCCGCGTCCGGGTTGGGAGGCCTAGAGGGGGTGGCTGTTTTAGTAGGGGCAGCGGGGGCCGGCGGGCGTGCAGCGGCAGTAGTCGCCTTTGCACTTCCACCGCCTCCCGGTGCCTTCTTATTTTCCTTCTTCTTCTTTCTGACTATCTTTTCTTTTACAGGGCCAGAACCTGCATCGACCATCACCTCGGGATCGTCGAGCGCCGCGGGAGCCGCCGGAGCAGCAGCAGCGGGGGTCGAGGACACCGGTAAGTTTGATTTTCTATTATTTTCCTTCCTAAGATGCCTTTCCATTTCCATCTCCTTATTTTTCCTGTCCGCCGCCAAAGGAGGGCGGAGCCGGGGTGCAGGACCGAGCCTTGGTTCCAAGCCGTCAATGCGGGCATTGATCCAGTCTCCTACCTGACTCATGATTCGAGCCTCGAATGTTTCGAGGCATACGGGTGTTTGCGAGGGTTCCTGTTCGTGCCTCTGCACGCTGGCCCTCAATTCCGCCATCTCCTTTTGCAGCGCCTCCAGTTGTTGTCGGAGGCGCGCATTATCCGCTCGGAGTGACCGTGTCTCTTCGGACAGCGTCTGTCGAGCGAGCCACTCCGTGTCCTCCTTGATGGCCAGGACGGCGTCTTTCAAAGTACGGACGAAGGTCCCTTTTAAATTAGATGAGGACTTTGCAACTTTCTCAACTAAACCTAGACTAGCCTCAATTCTCTTAACAACGATTACTGCTGTGTTTTCTCTCGGTGCCTCTTGCTCCGTCTCCATCTCAACGGACAATGAAGAGCGCGTTCGGCGAACCTCGGACGCGGAAGCCAGAAGCTCGGCCTCTGCGCGCGCCTCCATTTCCTGTCGTTGTGCCTTGATGTAGGCTTGTTTGGCCGCCGCCAACCCGACGTATTCGCCAGTGGTAGGCGGACGGCCACGTCTCTCTCTTATATGGGTTTTGGACTTTGACGGGGTGTCCGTGGAACTTCCCTCGTCTTCGGACGACCTCAACCTCTTGCGTCTACGCTCGCTCCAAAAGCGAGAACCGGGCGGGTCCAATGACTCGCAACTCTCCGACCTGGACAGGTGAGCCGATGCGACAGATGGTACACTGACCATCGACCCACTGTCCGAGTCTGACAACCGTTCCACTGCAGGATGAACCGCAGCACTTTCTACTCCGAGGGTGGGGACCGGCGTCGGCGTACGCTCGACCCTCACTCTCAATTCCTTCTTAAAACCTACTTTCTCCTTCTCTACCTCCTCCCTTACGTCTTTAATGAATTTATTTTTGTTTGACTCCATAATACTCAAGGTTTTGGGGCTTCGCACAAGAGTGGTCAGCCCCGACACCCACACCCGAAGGAATGGTATGCCTTTTTAACAAAATTGTGGGGGATATAAAAAGTCCACCCGGGCGGAGGCCCCTGCACCCGGGTAACCCTAGTACACCGTGGACGGCGGGTGTTGTCCGCGGGATGGCCGCTAGCGGTCCGACATACTGGCCGAACACCCACTCCCCCTGCGGGAGAGCGGGGGTGCAGCGCCGCGCGAGGCCCATAAGGGCGCCCCAGCGCATACACATTCAGGGTTTTTTATTGTGGTTTTCCTTCCACTTGGGCCGGCCGGTTAAGGCAAGCCCCCTGGTCCGGTACGATCCGCGAGACATGATCCACGACAATCGCACCGGTTAACAGGTCGCCCGACGGGGAGCCGTAACTCCTAACCGACGGTAGCAACTCGCTACCGCCAGCCCGCCGCGCCGTAACGGTTGTAAAGTAACCGATACACCCCCGTACCGTAAAGGTACCAGCCCAATAGGGCAATAAACTACTTTGTACAAATATATACAAGAGGCCATGAAGGCCACCTCCATCATCACAACAAACTGCTATGCAACGCCGATTACACGAACAGTTCGGAGTGGAATTTTGAGGCAAGTCTTACCGGCGCATCCAAAATGGATGAACCGGCAACCCTCGCCCTCCCAATTCGCGACCACCGAGTCATAAAACAAGACTAGAGACGATTGTACCATAAACCGCCTCTAGAAAAGTCTTGAAACTCGGCGGTTCGGGCCCCCCCGGCACGACAAGCCTTGGGGCCGCAGGAATGGACATCTGCGGTGGGGGGGAACCTTTTTTTTTTTTTTTTTTTTTTTCTTGGTGAAACCCATTTACAGGCTCCCGCGCCGGGGCAAGATGGAGAAGTGACGCGGGGAGTGTGGGGGTCGGGGCCGGAGTGCTATGGCCCCCCTACCCACTAAAACACCAAGGCCCCTTCTGCGCGCGTATGAGCCGGGTACCGGTATAATCCTGTTAAGGACTGCTCACCCGTGGCCCGGCTCGCGCATGCCGCGTGGCGTCGCAAGACGCGCGGCGCACCTTGGCCGCCACAAGAGTGACGGCGGTTCTCCTAATATGTACATATGTACAAATTACGCATGCAGCGCGGAAGCTGCGTGCGAATCGCCAATGGCGCCACCACACCGGTGCTGAAATATTTACAAAATGCCGCGTGGCGCAGCGCGAGCTACGCGCGGCTCTCCCCAGGGCACCGGGGTAGCGCCGAAGACCTTACTGAGGCGCCAGCCCCGACATTAAAATATGTACAGACTATGTACAATTTGTCGCGTAGCGCACTAGTGCGCGCGACTCGCCTCGCAACATCGGACTGGCGCCCTGCACCGATACAAAGTACCAGCGCGAAGAAACTATATACATATTTACACCTAACCTATATATACAATATTTACAAAGGCGGACCCAAGCGACCCGCCGCAGCACGAACCCGCAGCAGTGTCGCCGGGTCCTCAAACACTCGCACTAAGCGAGGTGGGCGTGGGCCGCCCTCTCCTCGGACCGGCCTCCGTAAAAACAGTGGCCGGTCGGGTCGGGCCGACTTAATCAAGCCAGCCCTCGGACCGGACTCCGCATCCCATTACGCAGAGCCCCGCATCCAGTTCGTCCCTATTCGCTTCCTCTAGGACCGCGTCATGGCCCGGTCACTTCTCCGGCCAGGCCAACCGACGCGGTCAAACGAGTACTAAGCCCCCCCGGCACGACAAGCCTAGGGACCCGCGGGAGTGGACATCCGCGGTGGGGGGGGGTGGGGGGGAACCTAACCTAACCTAACCTTTTTTTTTTTTTTTTTTTTACTTGGTGAAACCCTTTTACAGGCCCCCGCGCCGGGGCAAGATGGAGAAGTGACGCGGGGAGTGTGGGGGTCGGGTAAAGTCGTTCCCCAATACCCACTAAAACACCAAGGCCCCTTCTGCGCGCGTATGAGCCGGGTACCGGTATAATCCTGTTAAGGACTGCTCACCCGTGGCCCGGCTCGCGCATGCCGCGTGGCGTCGCAAGACGCGCGGCTCACCTTGGCCGCCACAAGAGTGACGGCAGTTCTCCTATTTACATATATATACAAATATATACATTATGTTGCGTAGCGCAGCTATGACCGCGCGCAACTCTCCCTTGGCGCCAAAACCGATGCCGAAATATATACAAATGCTGCTTAGCGCCGCGTAAGCTACGCGCAGCTCTCCCTGGGGCACCGGTTTGACGCCGAATGTACACAGGCGCCAGCCCCGACGAAAACTATATACAAAAATGTCGCGTGGCGTAGCGAAGTACGCGCGACTCTCCTCGACGTCGAACTGGCGCCCCGCGCCGACACGAATACCAGCGCAATTCTCCTATTTACACACGTCTATTTACATATTTACAAAGGCGGACCGAGCGACCCACCGCAGCACGAACCCGCAGTGGTGTCGCCCAGTCCTCGAGAACTCGCCATAGGCGAGCTGGGCGTGGGCCGCCCTCTCCTCGGACCGGCCTCCGTGAAAACAGTGGCCGGTCGGGTCGGGCCGACTTAAACAAGCCAGCCCTCGGACCGGACTCCGCATCCCATTGCGCAGAGCCCCGCATCCAGTTCGTCCCTATTCGCTTCCTCTAGGACCGCGTCATGGTCCGGTCACTTCTCCGGCCAGACCAACCGACGCGGTCAAACGAGTACTAAGCCCCCCCGGCACGACAAGCCTAGGGACCCGCGGGAGTGGACATCCGCGGTGGGGGGGAAAAAGTTTAGTCAACTTAATGACACCACTCATGTTAGTTATCCACCTTTCGTGCCGTCTGCACAGGTTTCAAACTTCCACCACAGTTTATGTTATTCACCCTTCCGGGCTTCAAACATCCCTCAAGTTTCTCAAACATTGATCACAATTTATTATAACACTTTTAAAAGCGAATAACACATAGTGACCAACCCGGGAATCGAACCCAGGACGTATGCTCTTACGGATGAACGTGCGACCGCAAGGCTACATACGCTGTTAAAAAGTTTAGTCAACTTAATGACACCACTCATGTTAGTTATCCACCTATTAGCCGTCTGCCCAGGTTTCAAACTTCCACCACAGTTTATGTTATTCACCCTTCCGGGCTTCAAACATCCCTCAAATTTCTCAAACATTGATCACAATTTATTATAACACTTTTAAAAGCGAATAACACATAGTGACCAACCCGGGAATCGAACCCAGGACGTATGCTCTTACGGATGAACGTGCGACCGCAAGGCTACATACGCTGTTAACCTAACCTAACCTTTTTTTTTTTTTTTTTTACTTGGTGAAACCCTTTTACAGGCCCCCGCGCCGGGGCAAGATGGAGAAGTGACGCGGGGAGTGTGGGGGTCGGGTAAAGTCGTTCCCCAATACCCACTAAAACACCAAGGCCCCTTCTGCGCGCGTATGAGCCGGGTACCGGTATAATCCTGTTAAGGACTGCTCACCCGTGGCCCGGCTCGCGCATGCCGCGTGGCGTCGCAAGACGCGCGGCTCACCTTGGCCGCCACAAGAGTGACGGCAGTTCTCCTATTTACATATATATACAAATATATACATTATGTTGCGTAGCGCAGCTAAGACCGCGCGCAACTCTCCCTTGGCGCCAAAACCGATGCCGAAATATATACAATTGCTGCTTAGCGCAGCGCAAGCCACGCGCAGCTCTCCCTGGAGCACCGGTCTGACGCCGAATGTACACAGGCGCCAGCCCCGACGAAAAACTATATACAAAAATGTCGCGTAGCGTAGCGAAGTACGCGCGACTCTCCTCAACGTCGAACTGGCGCCCCGCGCCGACACGAATACCAGCGCAATTCTCCTATTTACACACGTCTATTTACATATTTACAAAGGCGGACCGAGCGACCCACCGCAGCACGAACCCGCAGTGGTGTCGCCCAGTCCTCGAGAACTCGCCATAGGCGAGCTGGGCGTGGGCCGCCCTCTCCTCGGACCGGCCTCCGTGAAAACAGTGGCCGGTCGGGTCGGGCCGACTTAAACAAGCCAGCCCTCGGACCGGACTCCGCATCCCATTGCGCAGAGCCCCGCATCCAGTTCGTCCCTATTCGCTTCCTCTAGGACCGCGTCATGGTCCGGTCACTTCTCCGGCCAGACCAACCGACGCGGTCAAACGAGTACTAAGCCCCCCCGGCACGACAAGCCTAGGGACCCGCGGGAGTGGACATCCGCGGTGGGGGGGAACCTAACCTAACCTAACCTAACCTAACCTAACCTAACCTAACCTAACCTAACCTAACCTAACCTAACCTAACCTAACCTTTTTTTTTTTTTTTTTTTTTTTTTTTTTTTTTTTTTTTTTTTTTTTTTTTTTTTTTTTTTTTTTTTTTTTTTTTTTATAGAGGGGGAAAGCGCCTTATTGCCTAGGGGGGCGAGATGGATGTTGAATCGCCCCCCCTCCCAGCGGGTCAGTGCAATGCTGGGGGAGTGTGGGGTTAAAGTCACTCACGGCTGTCTGCTATTCAGACAGCCTGGTGACCCCTACCCACTAAAACCACCCTCTATGACCCTCTACTTTCCGCCATGTTGAGGCTCACGGGATCGCTCTCGCATGCTACCGGAGCCTCGGCGTTTGGTCTTTTGACCACGTCCTTAGTTGGGCGGGAGGAGGTGCGCGAACCTCCTCCTTCTCTGCCCTCTCCTTCTGGCTCTCATGCCAGTTGCGGAGGACTCCCTGTCCCTCTCCGCTGTCTCCTTCTGTGAGATAACGTCCTCACAGAAGGAGACCATTGCGCTCCACGACTCGGTGCTGCCCAGCATAGATGTGATTACACTGGGCAGATCGAGGTCTCTACCTAAGACGCTCGTTAGGTTGTGGCGGAGCCGCGACCACCGAACGCATTCCTCCAGGGTGTGTTGTGCCGTGTCTTCTGCCGCGCCGCACTCGTGACAAGCCGGCGTCGGCTCCCTTTTTGCTACCTTGTGCAGGTACCGTCCGAAACACCCATGTCCGGACAGCACCTGTGCAAGCCTAAACGTGATGCCCCCCTTTTTTCGTTTCACCCAGTCCGGGAGGACTGGGCGAATGGCCTCTATTGTGCGGCTCCCCGCTGTAGGGCTGACTAGGTCCTCCCCCCACCTACGCAGAACCTCCTCGGACATCACTCGCCGAATCATCGCCGTTTCCTCGGCAGACTGGCGAATCCCTCCTTGCGTGCGTTCCGCCCGGAAGCGATAAGCGGCTGCGAGAACTTCCGCTTCTCGCTCCCAGGGGGGCGTTCCCGCTAATAGGCACGCCGCAGCGAAAGAAACCGTTCTAAAGCAACGGGTCGCCCTTGTCGCAATTACTCGCTGCGGCCTGCGTAACTGCCTTCGATTATGCACTGACAACGACTCCGCCCATATGGGGGCCCCGTAGAGAGCCATGCTGCGCAACACGCCACAGTAGAGCCTTCGGCAGCTTTGGTCGGGGCCACCCAAATTAGGCAGCAAGCGCCCCAGTGCGCCCGCCGCTCCTACCAACTTCGGGCCCAAAGCCCGGAAATGTGCCTCAAAGCACCAGCGTCCGTCCAATATGAGGCCCAGGTATTTCATATCGGACCCTATTCGGACACGGACGCTGTTGACGGTGATTGCCGCTCCCGGGGGCGGCCCTCCCCTTGGTCCGTGGAACAAGATTGCACTGGTTTTTTCCAGTGCAACCCTCAGACCCAGCAACCCAATCCTGTCGGCCACCAGCGACGTTCCTATGGAGGCCAGGTCTGCAGTCTCCCGGAACGTTTCCCCACTGGCTACGACTAGGGTGTCATCAGCGTAGCAGAGGACGCGCATCCTTGGAAGGAGCGCGCCTCTGAGCACCCAGTCGTAGCCAACGTTCCAGAGAAGGGGGCCAAGGACAGACCCCTGAAAAGTTTAGTCAACTTAATGACACCACTCATGTTAGTTATCCACCTATTAGCCGTCTGCCCAGGTTTCAAACTTCCACCACAATTTTTATGTTATTCACCCTTTCAGGCTTCAAACATCCCTCAAGTTTCTCAAACATTGATCACAATTTATTATAACACTTTTAAAAGCGAATAACACATAGTGACCAACCCGGGAATCGAACCCAGGACGTATGCTCTTACGGATGAACGTGCGACCGCAAGGCTACATACGCTGTTAAAAAGTTTAGTCAACTTAATGACACCACTCATGTTAGTTATCCACCTATTAGCCGTCTGCCCAGGTTTCAAACTTCCACCACAGTTTATGTTATTCACCCTTCCGGGCTTCAAACATCCCTCAAATTTCTCAAACATTGATCACAATTTATTATAACACTTTTAAAAGCGAATAACACATAGTGACCAACCCGGGAATCGAACCCAGGACGTATGCTCTTACGGATGAACGTGCGACCGCAAGGCTACATACGCTGTTAAAAAGTTTAGTCAACTTAATGACACCACTCATGTTAGTTATCCACCTATTAGCCGTCTGCCCAGGTTTCAAACTTCCACCACAGTTTTATGTTATTCACCCTTCCGGGCTTCAAACATCCCTCAAATTTCTCAAACATTGATCACAATTTATTATAACACTTTTAAAAGCGAATAACACATAGTGACCAACCCGGGAATCGAACCCAGGACGTATGCTCTTACGGATGAACGTGCGACCGCAAGGCTACATACGCTGTTTAAAAGTTTAGTCAACTTAATGACACCACTCATGTTAGTTATCCACCTATTAGCCGTCTGCCCAGGTTTCAAACTTCCACCACAGTTTATGTTATTCACCCTTCCGGGCTTCAAACATCCCTCAAATTTCTCAAACATTGATCACAATTTATTATAACACTTTTAAAAGCGAATAACACATAGTGACCAACCCGGGAATCGAACCCAGGACGTATGCTCTTACGGATGAACGTGCGACCGCAAGGCTACATACGCTGTTAAAAAGTTTAGTCAACTTAATGACACCACTCATGTTAGTTATCCACCTATTAGCCGTCTGCCCAGGTTTCAAACTTCCACCACAGTTTTATGTTATTCACCCTTCCGGGCTTCAAACATCCCTCAAATTTCTCAAACATTGATCACAATTTATTATAACACTTTTAAAAGCGAATAACACATAGTGACCAACCCGGGAATCGAACCCAGGACGTATGCTCTTACGGATGAACGTGCGACCGCAAGGCTACATACGCTGTTAAAAAGTTTAGTCAACTTAATGACACCACTCATGTTAGTTATCCACCTATTAGCCGTCTGCCCAGGTTTCAAACTTCCACCACAGTTTATGTTATTCACCCTTCCGGGCTTCAAACATCCCTCAAATTTCTCAAACATTGATCACAATTTATTATAACACTTTTAAAAGCGAATAACACATAGTGACCAACCCGGGAATCGAACCCAGGACGTATGCTCTTACGGATGAACGTGCGACCGCAAGGCTACATACGCTGTTAAAAAGTTTAGTCAACTTAATGACACCACTCATGTTAGTTATCCACCTATTAGCCGTCTGCCCAGGTTTCAAACTTCCACCACAGTTTATGTTATTCACCCTTCCGGGCTTCAAACATCCCTCAAATTTCTCAAACATTGATCACAATTTATTATAACACTTTTAAAAGCGAATAACACATAGTGACCAACCCGGGAATCGAACCCAGGACGTATGCTCTTACGGATGAACGTGCGACCGCAAGGCTACATACGCTGTTAAAAAGTTTAGTCAACTTAATGACACCACTCATGTTAGTTATCCACCTTTCGTGCCGTCTGCACAGGTTTCAAACTTCCACCACAATTTATGTTATTCACCCTTCCGGGTTTCAAACATCCCTCAAGTTTCTCAAACATTGATCACAATTTATTATAACACTTTTAAAAGCGAATAACACATAGTGACCAACCCGGGAATCGAACCCAGGACGTATGCTCTTACGGATGAACGTGCGACCGCAAGGCTACATACGCTGTTAAAAAGTTTAGTCAACTTAATGACACCACTCATGTTAGTTATCCACCTTTCGTGCCGTCTGCACAGGTTTCAAACTTCCACCACAATTTATGTTATTCACCCTTCCGGGCTTCAAACATCCCTCAAGTTTCTCAAACATTGATCACAATTTATTATAACACTTTTAAAAGCGAATAACACATAGTGACCAACCCGGGAATCGAACCCAGGACGTATGCTCTTACGGATGAACGTGCGACCGCAAGGCTACATACGCTGTTAAAAAGTTTAGTCAACTTAATGACACCACTCATGTTAGTTATCCACCTATTAGCCGTCTGCCCAGGTTTCAAACTTCCACCACAGTTTATGTTATTCACCCTTCCGGGCTTCAAACATCCCTCAAATTTCTCAAACATTGATCACAATTTATTATAACACTTTTAAAAGCGAATAACACATAGTGACCAACCCGGGAATCGAACCCAGGACGTATGCTCTTACGGATGAACGTGCGACCGCAAGGCTACATACGCTGTTAAAAAGTTTAGTCAACTTAATGACACCACTCATGTTAGTTATCCACCTATTAGCCGTCTGCCCAGGTTTCAAACTTCCACCACAATTTTATGTTATTCACCCTTCCGGGCTTCAAACATCCCTCAAATTTCTCAAACATTGATCACAATTTATTATAACACTTTTAAAAGCGAATAACACATAGTGACCAACCCGGGAATCGAACCCAGGACGTATGCTCTTACGGATGAACGTGCGACCGCAAGGCTACATACGCTGTTAAAAAGTTTAGTCAACTTAATGACACCACTCATGTTAGTTATCCACCTATTAGCCGTCTGCCCAGGTTTCAAACTTCCACCACAGTTTTATGTTATTCACCCTTCCGGGCTTCAAACATCCCTCAAATTTCTCAAACATTGATCACAATTTATTATAACACTTTTAAAAGCGAATAACACATAGTGACCAACCCGGGAATCGAACCCAGGACGTATGCTCTTACGGATGAACGTGCGACCGCAAGGCTACATACGCTGTTAAAAAGTTTAGTCAACTTAATGACACCACTCATGTTAGTTATCCACCTATTAGCCGTCTGCCCAGGTTTCAAACTTCCACCACAGTTTATGTTATTCACCCTTCCGGGCTTCAAACATCCCTCAAATTTCTCAAACATTGATCACAATTTATTATAACACTTTTAAAAGCGAATAACACATAGTGACCAACCCGGGAATCGAACCCAGGACGTATGCTCTTACGGATGAACGTGCGACCGCAAGGCTACATACGCTGTTAAAAAGTTTAGTCAACTTAATGACACCACTCATGTTAGTTATCCACCTATTAGCCGTCTGCCCAGGTTTCAAACTTCCACCACAGTTTTATGTTATTCACCCTTCCGGGCTTCAAACATCCCTCAAATTTCTCAAACATTGATCACAATTTATTATAACACTTTTAAAAGCGAATAACACATAGTGACCAACCCGGGAATCGAACCCAGGACGTATGCTCTTACGGATGAACGTGCGACCGCAAGGCTACATACGCTGTTAAAAAAGTTTAGTCAACTTAATGACACCACTCATGTTAGTTATCCACCTATTAGCCGTCTGCCCAGGTTTCAAACTTCCACCACAGTTTTATGTTATTCACCCTTCCGGGCTTCAAACATCCCTCAAATTTCTCAAACATTGATCACAATTTATTATAACACTTTTAAAAGCGAATAACACATAGTGACCAACCCGGGAATCGAACCCAGGACGTATGCTCTTACGGATGAACGTGCGACCGCAAGGCTACATACGCTGTTAAAAAGTTTAGTCAACTTAATGACACCACTCATGTTAGTTATCCACCTATTAGCCGTCTGCCCAGGTTTCAAACTTCCACCACAGTTTTATGTTATTCACCCTTCCGGGCTTCAAACATCCCTCAAATTTCTCAAACATTGATCACAATTTATTATAACACTTTTAAAAGCGAATAACACATAGTGACCAACCCGGGAATCGAACCCAGGACGTATGCTCTTACGGATGAACGTGCGACCGCAAGGCTACATACGCTGTTAAAAAGTTTAGTCAACTTAATGACACCACTCATGTTAGTTATCCACCTATTAGCCGTCTGCCCAGGTTTCAAACTTCCACCACAGTTTTTATGTTATTCACCCTTCCGGGCTTCAAACATCCCTCAAATTTCTCAAACATTGATCACAATTTATTATAACACTTTTAAAAGCGAATAACACATAGTGACCAACCCGGGAATCGAACCCAGGACGTATGCTCTTACGGATGAACGTGCGACCGCAAGGCTACATACGCTGTTAAAAAGTTTAGTCAACTTAATGACACCACTCATGTTAGTTATCCACCTATTAGCCGTCTGCCCAGGTTTCAAACTTCCACCACAGTTTATGTTATTCACCCTTCCGGGCTTCAAACATCCCTCAAATTTCTCAAACATTGATCACAATTTATTATAACACTTTTAAAAGCGAATAACACATAGTGACCAACCCGGGAATCGAACCCAGGACGTATGCTCTTACGGATGAACGTGCGACCGCAAGGCTACATACGCTGTTAAAAAGTTTAGTCAACTTAATGACACCACTCATGTTAGTTATCCACCTATTAGCCGTCTGCCCAGGTTTCAAACTTCCACCACAGTTTTATGTTATTCACCCTTCCGGGCTTCAAACATCCCTCAAATTTCTCAAACATTGATCACAATTTATTATAACACTTTTAAAAGCGAATAACACATAGTGACCAACCCGGGAATCGAACCCAGGACGTATGCTCTTACGGATGAACGTGCGACCGCAAGGCTACATACGCTGTTAAAAGTTTAGTCAACTTAATGACACCACTCATGTTAGTTATCCACCTTTCGTGCCGTCTGCACAGGTTTCAAACTTCCACCACAGTTTATGTTATTCACCCTTCCAGGCTTCAAACATCCCTCAAATTTCTCAAACATTGATCACAATTTATTATAACACTTTTAAAAGCGAATAACACATAGTGACCAACCCGGGAATCGAACCCAGGACGTATGCTCTTACGGATGAACGTGCGACCGCAAGGCTACATACGCTGTTAAAAAGTTTAGTCAACTTAATGACACCACTCATGTTAGTTATCCACCTATTAGCCGTCTGCCCAGGTTTCAAACTTCCACCACAGTTTATGTTATTCACCCTTCCGGGCTTCAAACATCCCTCAAATTTCTCAAACATTGATCACAATTTATTATAACACTTTTAAAAGCGAATAACACATAGTGACCAACCCGGGAATCGAACCCAGGACGTATGCTCTTACGGATGAACGTGCGACCGCAAGGCTACATACGCTGTTAACAGTTTAGTCAACTTAATGACACCACTCATGTTAGTTATCCACCTATTAGCCGTCTGCCCAGGTTTCAAACTTCCACCACAGTTTTATGTTATTCACCCTTCCGGGCTTCAAACATCCCTCAAATTTCTCAAACATTGATCACAATTTATTATAACACTTTTAAAAGCGAATAACACATAGTGACCAACCCGGGAATCGAACCCAGGACGTATGCTCTTACGGATGAACGTGCGACCGCAAGGCTACATACGCTGTTGAAAGTTTAGTCAACTTAATGACACCACTCATGTTAGTTATCCACCTATTAGCCGTCTGCCCAGGTTTCAAACTTCCACCACAGTTTTATGTTATTCACCCTTCCGGGCTTCAAACATCCCTCAAATTTCTCAAACATTGATCACAATTTATTATAACACTTTTAAAAGCGAATAACACATAGTGACCAACCCGGGAATCGAACCCAGGACGTATGCTCTTACGGATGAACGTGCGACCGCAAGGCTACATACGCTGTTAAAAAGTTTAGTCAACTTAATGACACCACTCATGTTAGTTATCCACCTATTAGCCGTCTGCCCAGGTTTCAAACTTCCACCACAGTTTTATGTTATTCACCCTTCCGGGCTTCAAACATCCCTCAAATTTCTCAAACATTGATCACAATTTATTATAACACTTTTAAAAGCGAATAACACATAGTGACCAACCCGGGAATCGAACCCAGGACGTATGCTCTTACGGATGAACGTGCGACCGCAAGGCTACATACGCTGTTAAAAAAGTTTAGTCAACTTAATGACACCACTCATGTTAGTTATCCACCTATTAGCCGTCTGCCCAGGTTTCAAACTTCCACCACAGTTTATGTTATTCACCCTTCCGGGCTTCAAACATCCCTCAAATTTCTCAAACATTGATCACAATTTATTATAACACTTTTAAAAGCGAATAACACATAGTGACCAACCCGGGAATCGAACCCAGGACGTATGCTCTTACGGATGAACGTGCGACCGCAAGGCTACATACGCTGTTAAAAAGTTTAGTCAACTTAATGACACCACTCATGTTAGTTATCCACCTATTAGCCGTCTGCCCAGGTTTCAAACTTCCACCACAGTTTATGTTATTCACCCTTCCGGGCTTCAAACATCCCTCAAATTTCTCAAACATTGATCACAATTTATTATAACACTTTTTTTTAAAAGCGAATAACACATAGTGACCAACCCGGGAATCGAACCCAGGACGTATGCTCTTACGGATGAACGTGCGACCGCAAGGCTACATACGCTGTTGAAAGTTTAGTCAACTTAATGACACCACTCATGTTAGTTATCCACCTATTAGCCGTCTGCCCAGGTTTCAAACTTCCACCACAGTTTATGTTATTCACCCTTCCGGGCTTCAAACATCCCTCAAGTTTCTCAAACATTGATCACAATTTATTATAACACTTTTAAAAGCGAATAACACATAGTGACCAACCCGGGAATCGAACCCAGGACGTATGCTCTTACGGATGAACGTGCGACCGCAAGGCTACATACGCTGTTTTTATATGAAAAGTTTAGCCAGCTAGGCTGGCCCCACTCAGGTTAGTTATCCACCTTTCGTGCCGTCTGCACAGGTTTCAAACTTTCCACCACAATTTTATGTTATCCACCCTTTCGGGCTTCAAACATCCCTCAAGTTTCTCAAACATTGATCACAATTTATTATAACACTTTTTAAAAGCGAATAACACATAGTGACCAACCCGGGAATCGAACCCAGGACGTATGCTCTTACGGATGAACGTGCGACCGCAAGGCTACATACGCTGTTAAAAAGTTTAGCCAGCTAGGCTGGCCCCACTCAGGTTAGTTATCCACCTTTCGTGCCGTCTGCACAGGTTTCAAACTTTCCACCACAATTTTATGTTATCCACCCTTTCGGGCTTCAAACATCCCTCAAGTTTCTCAAACATTGATCACAATTTATTATAACACTTTTTAAAAGCGAATAACACATAGTGACCAACCCGGGAATCGAACCCAGGACGTATGCTCTTACGGATGAACGTGCGACCGCAAGGCTACATACGCTGTTGAAAAGTTTAGTCAACTTAATGACACCACTCATGTTAGTTATCCACCTATTAGCCGTCTGCCCAGGTTTCAAACTTCCACCACAGTTTATGTTATTCACCCTTCCGGGCTTCAAACATCCCTCAAATTTCTCAAACATTGATCACAATTTATTATAACACTTTTAAAAGCGAATAACACATAGTGACCAACCCGGGAATCGAACCCAGGACGTATGCTCTTACGGATGAACGTGCGACCGCAAGGCTACATACGCTGTTAAAAAGTTTAGTCAACTTAATGACACCACTCATGTTAGTTATCCACCTATTAGCCGTCTGCCCAGGTTTCAAACTTCCACCACAGTTTTATGTTATTCACCCTTCCGGGCTTCAAACATCCCTCAAATTTCTCAAACATTGATCACAATTTATTATAACACTTTTAAAAGCGAATAACACATAGTGACCAACCCGGGAATCGAACCCAGGACGTATGCTCTTACGGATGAACGTGCGACCGCAAGGCTACATACGCTGTTGAAGTTTAGTCAACTTAATGACACCACTCATGTTAGTTATCCACCTTTCGTGCCGTCTGCACAGGTTTCAAACTTCCACCACAGTTTATGTTATTCACCCTTCCGGGCTTCAAACATCCCTCAAATTTCTCAAACATTGATCACAATTTATTATAACACTTTTAAAAGCGAATAACACATAGTGACCAACCCGGGAATCGAACCCAGGACGTATGCTCTTACGGATGAACGTGCGACCGCAAGGCTACATACGCTGTTAAAAAGTTTAGTCAACTTAATGACACCACTCATGTTAGTTATCCACCTATTAGCCGTCTGCCCAGGTTTCAAACTTCCACCACAGTTTATGTTATTCACCCTTCCGGGCTTCAAACATCCCTCAAATTTCTCAAACATTGATCACAATTTATTATAACACTTTTAAAAGCGAATAACACATAGTGACCAACCCGGGAATCGAACCCAGGACGTATGCTCTTACGGATGAACGTGCGACCGCAAGGCTACATACGCTGTTAACCTAACCTAACCTAACCTAACCTAACCTAACCTAACCTAACCTAACCTAACCTAACCTAACCTAACCTAACCTAACCTAACCTAACCTAACCTAACCTAACCTAACCTAACCTAACCTAACCTAACCTAACCTAACCTAACCTAACCTAACCTAACCTAACCTAACCTAACCTAACCTAACCTAACCTAACCTAACCTAACCTACCTACCTACCTACCTACCTACCTACCTACCTACCTACCTACCTACCTACCTACCTACCTACCTACCTACCTACCTACCTACCTACCTACCTACCTACCTACCTACCTACCTACCTACCTACCTACCTACCTACCTACCTACCTACCTACCTACCTACCTACCTACCTACCTACCTACCTACCTACCTACCTACCTACCTACCTACCTACCTACCTACCTACCTACCTACCTACCTACCTACCTACCTACCTACCTACCTACCTACCTACCTACCTACCTACCTACCTACCTACCTACCTACCTACCTACCTACCTACCTACCTACCTACCTACCTACCTACCTACCTACCTACCTACCTACCTACCTACCTACCTACCTACCTACCTACCTACCTACCTACCTACCTACCTACCTACCTACCTACCTACCTACCTACCTACCTACCTACCTACCTACCTACCTACCTACCTACCTACCTACCTACCTACCTACCTACCTACCTACCTACCTACCTACCTACCTACCTACCTACCTACCTACCTACCTACCTACCTACCTACCTACCTACCTACCTACCTACCTACCTACCTACCTACCTACCTACCTACCTACCTACCTACCTACCTACCTACCTACCTACCTACCTACCTACCTACCTACCTACCTACCTACCTACCTACCTACCTACCTACCTACCTACCTACCGAAGGTTGAACGAAATCTGGCCGTTTAAAGTGGGTCAAAATCGCGCTCAAAGAAGTCGGTTACAAACATACAAATATACAAACAAACATATGTACACCTTGTCTTACCTACGTCCATGTCGTCCATTGCTAAGATTATATTTTTGTGCTAGTTCTACTCATACAGGGGAGCGGGGCGAGTAGGGCGTGGCCTAGGAACAAAGCGCAGGTTCCGGGGCGCCCGCGCCGCACTTTGTTTATATTTCTTCAAGATCAATCTTTTTTCCTTTTCGCACATTATTGTAATACAAAATGACAATGTCGCGCGCAAAAAATATCTATGAAAGCATCTTAAAATACACAAAAGTTAAATAATTCAGATAGGCCAAACGGTTTAAATTAATTTTGCAAATTGTCTAAGGAAAACATAAAAAAAATATATATGATTACGTAGTTAACACATTGTAAAACTTAATATCCTTTCACCCCTCGACATTATAATGTTCAAACAGTCAGGCGGTGTCAGCGTGTGGTGCTCTGGACAGCCGGCCACCGGATGTACGTAGGCTTGCACGCGGCCGGCGCTCACTAAACTTTTAATTATAAAAGTTGCGTTATCTCGTCCCCGTATCGCGATCGCCGCCATTTCTTCGAAGCTCGTCGTGGGCCGGTTTATTCACTTTGTAGATTTAAACTCTTGTAAGTATTTTAATATTAAACTTCGAGTTACAGTGCCGTACAGTGCAGACGTGTTCAGAGCAATTTTGTGAAATATAAAAGTTAAATAAAATACTCATTCGCCAAATATAAATCTTATTATAATTTACTCAAGTTTCTAAGTCTATTGGACCTCACGTGAGCGCTTATTACATTAACTGCGAAGGAACTCAACATCTGAGCAAGGTAACCGCTCTTCACCCCCTCGGGGAAAAGAGACAGGCTTATTATTTTTTTTACCCACTCACTCAATCCTTATCGCAACTTGCTCCGCGAGTAGTATTTGTACCACAGATCATGAGCGTGCAACGATCACCTCCTGGAAGCGGCCTGAGTGGTTCGGAACCGAACCTGTTGAATAGTGAAACAATATCAGGTTTCCAGAATAGTCCTAGTCAATTTACTTTCCGTAATAAGCGAAAGTATAATGATGACATTAAGGAAGAACTAAACGAATTTCGAGAACAAATGTTGCAAATGATGGCTACAATCTCAACCAACCAGAAAGAATTTATGGACAAAGTAAGCGGGGATATTTCGACAATAAAAGAAAAAATGGACGACATAAAATGTACTATAAATAACCTTGCCGTAGAACAAAATAAATTAAAATCTGATATTTCAATAATGCAATTAAAAGCCACTGCCACTGACAAAAAGCTTGAAAAAATACAATCTGAGATTGATACGATCAAGGAGAGCTCAAAGTCCACTATACAATCACTGGTAACACCAGATGCATATGAATCCATTATGACGGAAGTGAGAGAACGTGAAATAAGAAGCAAAAATATTATAATCGTGGGAATAAAAGAGTCCTTCTCAGAATCTAAAGAAGAAAGATCAGATGCGGATATGGAACAAACTCTTAAAATTATAAAGATGACAGGTGTTAACTGTTTACCTGAAAAACTTTTCCGTCTCGGAAAATTCAACCCCGACAAAAATCGCCCCCTAAAAGTATGCTTCAAATCATCGGAAACAGCAATATCTATCTTACGTGCTAAAAATGATATTAACTGTGACAATGTCAAGATTTACTCCGATCAAACACCCCAACAACAAATATTTTTGAGAAACCTCAAGCATGAAATAAAATGTCGTACTGAAAATGGGGACAGAAATTTAACAATTAAGTACGTTAGAGGTATTCCAAAAATAGTTCAAATACAGGCAAAAAACTAACGTCAAAAGTCACCAACCTCAACAAAAACTCTCACCAAATAGACAACATAACTTACCAAATAAGTGACTACTATGACGATATCATCACCACCAATAAATCGATAAAATTTTTATATGCAAATGTGCGTAGCATAGTGAAACCAGGAAAATTGGATGAACTAAAGTGTGTAGTAGAATCTTTTCGCAGTACCATAGATGTTATTATACTCACTGAAACATGGATAAAAACTGATGATGAAGCAAAAAGACTCCAAATTCCTGGTTATACACACTACTATAATTACAGAAACTGTGCAAAGGGAGGTGGAGTGTCAATTTTTGCTCACGACAACTTAAAACATCACTTGATTGAGGAACTATCCCTAAATGACAACCACTACATATGGATACATCTTGAAAAGTATTCCCTCGACATTGCTGGCATCTATCGAAAACCGGATGCTTCTAATATGAAAGGCTTCCTCGAAACATACACCAAACAATTGCATAAGCGGAGAAGAGCTATCATATTGGGAGATCTTAATATTAATCTGCTGAAAATGGATCAGACAACAATCAAGTACATAGAAGAGGTACAAACCAGTGGATATAGACTACTAAACAAAGTCGAGGAGAACTATTGTACTCGAGAAACTGCTACAACGAAAACAATAATAGACCACGTATGCACAAACCTTCCTGATACAAATTTTCATCTTGCTATAATTTCAACTGCTATGTCAGATCATAATCAAATATATTTAGAATTAAAAAAACATGAACCAGAACCACCTAAAAGAGTAAAATATGAAGCTATAAATTATCAAAAACTGTACAATACTATGAGAGAATGGACGAGCGCCAATGAAGATAATAATCTATACCAAAAATTTGAAGAAAAATTACTATCCAGTATCAATAGCAGTAAAATCACAAAAACTAAAGTACTGAATCCACCTAGACAGGATTGGATAAACAAAACAATTATAAATCTAATAAATACAAGAAATGTACTATGGAAGATGCATAAAAAAAACGCAAGTGATCTATCATTAAAGGGAAAATTTACAAATGAAAGGAACAAAGTCAGCCAGGTTATACAACAAACTAAAAGTACTTACTACCAAAAAGCTTTTGACCAATGTAAGAAGAACCCGAAAAAAATGTGGAGTCTTATTAACGATCTCTCTAGGAACAAGATCAGAGAGTCACCAGCACCGAGCAAACTCGTGATGCCATCTGGGGTTTTGACTAATCAGACTGATATTTGTTGAGTGTTTTAATGACTTTTTCTCTAATATTGGATCAGTTCTGGCTAGTCAAATCCCCAAACAATACCATAATAATTTAATACACACTAAAGGAACACAGGCAACTGAATCCTTGATCACACTTTCACAAATAGAACCATGCACCATAGATGAAATTGCAAAAATAATTGATAACTTAAAACTAAACACTAGCTCCGGAGTAGACGGTATAAACACAAAATCAATCAAATGCGTAAAAGACTTAATACTAAGAGAACTAACAAATTGTATAAATAAAAATTTAGAGCTAGGAACATTTCCCGATAATCTAAAAATTGCCAAAGTCAGTCCCATTTATAAGAGTGGAAGTAAATCGGACCCAGGTAACTATCGTCCCATTTCAGTCTTACCGGTTATATCAAAAATTTTTGAACGTGTTTTATACACCCGCCTCGATGAACATCTAAGTGCACAAAACTTTCTCTTTAAAAAACAATACGGTTTTAGACCAAAATCCAATACGCTTTCTGCAACAATAGATTTAATAACAAAAATTAAATTGAGTATCGACAATAAGCAGATAGTATTAGGAATTTTCATAGACTTAAAAAAAGCTTTTGATACAATAAGTCACAAACTGTTGTTGAAGAAACTAAATGACATTGGTGTCACTGGCAGCGCTTTTGATATATTTAAATCTTACCTGACAAATCGTTGCCAAGTAGTTAAGATTAGTGAAACCCAAAGTAGGCCTAAAACCGTAAATTTTGGAATTCCTCAGGGATCAATTTTAGGACCTTTATTATTCCTGATTTACATTAATAATATTCACGGAATTGGACTAAAAGGCGATATATCATTGTATGCTGATGATACAGCTTTATTTTACTTTGGACACTCCGTAGACGCTGTCATGTGCGACGCTCAGGAGGATTTACAACTTTTAAATATGTGGTTCCAGTGCAATTTACTCACCATAAATATAGCCAAAACTAACTACATAATTTTTGCTGCAAAAAATAAAAAAATATTACATACCTCACAACTAACTATAAATAACCAACTAATAAAAAAAGTTAATCAAGAAAAATATCTTGGATTAATTTTGGATAACCACCTGAACTGGAAACCGCATATGGAAAAGGTTAAATCTAAATTGACGTCCCTCACGGGAGCCCTACGGAGTGTTATCCGATGTCTTCCACGTCAAGTACGCTACAATATATATAACGCACTTGTAAAACCTCACCTGGATTATCTAATAGAAATATGGGGCACAGCGGCTAAAACCAACATTAAAACACTCCAAATAGCACAAAATAAATTAGTCAAAACACTCTTTCACTACGACTATAGTACACCAACACCAAAAATATACAGTGACACTAAGCTAATGAATATACAACAAACATACTTATACAAAAATTGCATTCTTATTAGAAACATACTTAATAAAAACATTCACACACAAATACAGTTTATAAAAAATCATCAATTACACAATATTAGACTTAGAAATAAAAATGACATACATTTATATTCATCACGCACAAATTATGGTAAAAAAAGTGTAATGTACGAAGGTGCCGCACTATATAATAAATTACCAAATAACATAAAAAATGCAAAGTCATTGACAATATTTAAAAAAAAATTAAAATTGCATATCTTAAATAAAGCGAGCGCACCTTAATACATGCCACTTCCAGTTGCTAGTACTCCGTGTATGTTTACGTATTAACTATGAAATTAATCTACGACTACCCTAAACTTTTGTATTTGTTATTCTAGCTAAAACTGTTACTGTACTGTACTGTCAATAATTTTGTAAGTTAATTTTAATATTTTTCTCATATAAGTGAATTGTAATTCTTTTTGAGAAATAAAGATATCTTGAACCTTAAACTTAGCGAGATTAATCCGGCCCTACATCACAGATTCCGATCTTACGATTATTTCTACGTCAGTGACGTCACTCGTCCCGAGATTATTAACGTCCAAAAACTTTTAACATTAAAATTATCGTAAGAAAGGAAGTCAACTTGGATAAAATGTAAGGCCAAATGCAGTGCGGGCCGAGAGCACCCTTAGTTGGAGAAGGGTCGTATGTTTTGCTACGAATGCGCTTCGCGAGTTGAGTGACGTCTGGAGGAGAGCGGCAGGAGTCGCGGACAATCACCGGATGCGGGCTGTTTGCACAATCAAGGCCCCTTATTTGATCTAATGCTATACTTTGTTAAATTAGTCACATTTTCTGTGTTATGCGTTAAAGAAGATTCCCTGTGACAATGACGGCAATAGTTTTAGTTGAGAGTCGACTGAATTTTATGGGTTCATGTAATTTGAAAGTGTTTAATTTAGTTTTTAAACAAGTTGTTTGTCATTAGTCTTAAGTGTTTTTTGACACGTCATTATAAATCACTTCTAATTTTGCTACTACATTTAAGAAAATGGTTTGGAAAACAATTGCCGACTGCTATAGAAAAGTGAGATTCGGCGATCACGTCTCACCAAATAATTACTAATGATGTACAGTGGTTACGGTTAATTAGCTTCTCTGTGGTCCGGTAAACGTGCAACTATCAGGTTAACGAAGCTGTTTTCAAAACGCGACATGCTCGTGACCACATACTGGCGCAATGTTTGCCCACGTCGGTCCACAATCCACATGGACTCAGCTGCCGCTCAGCTCGGCGCCTAAACGAGGTGCAGTCGCTGCTAATGATGACGTGAGTTATGCAATTCGATTGCAATCAACGAGAGTCACTCGTTACCTGCCCCTATTCTGAGAACTATTTATATTTTGAATTATTACATTACGTGCATTACAATATCTCACACGATGCTTTACAATATTCTTACAAATATTACACTGTTTACCTACTAGTTTAGATTAGTAAGGTTTTTAAGTTGAATGAAAATAACAAGTCCTTATATTTTATAGAATTACACCGTACGTGTATAGATACCGAAATGTATTCAGAGTGCGAGATGAATATATAGATCATCAGCAGTGATTCGGCGTGAGAAATAGAGCAGGAGAGATATCGGCGGAGAAATGTGACGTCACGCGTCAGCTCTCCGTCACCGCGCGCCGCTCGCCCGCGGCTGATCGACTACCGACTCCTGATAGAGCGTTCTCTGAATGGTCCATATCTAATCTTTGAATTTAATTTCTGTTAACCCATTAAGCGGTTGTTCTTACCATGAGACCTATTCTAAAAAAAAAGGCATAGACATATCTGATGTAAAACTTTATCAGCTTTCAGAATCAGTGGTCAAAATAATGTACTATGTTTATTATAAAAAAAAATGCACTAATGTAACGTTCATCTGAGTCATAAAGCTCAGTAAAATTTCAATCATTTTACGTATGTTGTAGTGGATGAGATAGTTTAAACTATAAAACGTGGCTCCGTCTGAGTATGCTTCACCAATACAGTACATACATATTGCAAAATGGCGGTTGACGAACAGCTGTCCGAGTGATCTTCTGTTACTACAGCGGCTAACGTCCGCGTCGCGTAGATTCTGGGATCAAACCTCTGCCTGTTTTTTTTTATTTGTTTATATTTTAATTTTTGTGATCGAATTCAAAAAGCTCTCAACTCATTTGCATCGGTGTGAGAAACGCGCTTGTATTTATTTTCGCCCGCGTGAAAAAAATTTGGTTTTGTGCATGAAAAGCTTAAGGTGACTCTAGTCGACATTTTTTCCTTAGAAATTTCGGTTGGGTATTACTTCACTATTTAGCACTGTACATGCAAAGTTAAACATGATATCGTTTTGCCTCATTATTAATTTTGTCTGTGCGGAAACAGAATAGTAAAATTAAAAAACTATTAAAAAGTTACGAGCTACCAATGATTCGTTTTTATTGCCATTTTTAACACAACTTTGGGGCTTAAAATAGTAATAAAAGAAGTATCAAAATTTTCAAAACAAAGTCGGTACCGATAAAGCACGATTATCGAAGAATACAATAATTTTGATTTATGCAGTGGTTTTTTAATAAAACTCGATTTTCAAAAGGCTTTTTCGTTTTTTTTTACACGCCCCTTTTACTATGAATTATCGTGCATCTCACTTAATAATGATTGCCCCGGTGCGGTGCGGGAACAGCATGCTTTTTGGCCACGCCCACCAGAGAGTTCGAGCCCGCGACTTGTGCTACCTTAAGGTAACTAACGTATTTCAGTCGATAAAGGTTAATACTGTATCCGTCTAAATAGCTTTTCAAGTACCGCATTGTACGTGACTATTTTTTAAAAGATAATAATGGATATAGTAAGCTATCCTTAAAAGATAGATATGTGCTATCTCTGACTTTTTTGTAGATCTATAAAAGAGGAATATCCCACCATGTATTGTTTTGTTTTTATATGTTAAAGGGTTAATCCCTAAACAGCGTTTCAGCGGAAGCTCCCAGGCGGCTTGACGTTTTTCGACAATTATTTCAACAAAAATTTTGAAATTATCCTGATATAATAGACATGGCAAAAGTTTATAGAAAGGATGTGGTGTAGGTAAGGTGTTCCGTAGAACAGTTTGATAACAAATTGTTATCAAACTCTTTCTTCGAGCTAATAGTTAATTTATCTGCGGAGTCACGCGCAGCCGGGCGGGCGCGGGGCGCGGGGCGCGGGGCGAGCGCACTACACTCGCGGATTAATTAAGTTTTTATTCCTTCACTTTAACACTTTTTAGATCCACCATCGAGATACGTATACTACGAACTACGTGCCACATGCTACGAGCTGTGTACTCTGTAATGCTACGAGCTACTCCGTAATGAAAGCGGAATCGCGCTATGAAAGTGTTTCCGAGCGCTGAGTATACATGATACACCTTGATTTTGTGATCATTGTGGAAACGAAAACCATGACTTCAATATCAGCTGTTATAGATCCAATATACATATTATGTATACATATCAGTTTCAAAAAATAACAGTACAGTACACTCTCGCTAATCCGGTACTAGTAAGAACCAGATGAAAAAATCATAATAAATATAATAATAAAGCAATTCATAAATACAACGCATTTGTGTTCATGTTCTACACATTTTATTATAACTCAGAATTAACTAATTACCTACATAGTTTTAAAATAATCCTAAACTGAGTTTTATTTTTGTGCAATTAATATAGGGGAGACACGGTTGAAGGATGCCGGATTATTGGACGTGTCGGTCTATTGAAGTGCCGGATTAGTGAGATTCTACTGTTTTTTTTTTTCATGAATATTAAAATTAATGTCGTTTACGAAGAATAAATGAGAATAATTACGATCGAATTCCATTCAAAAAATTTCATGCGACAAAATATTCGCTGCATAAAGACAAAGGCGCCGCCGCGCCGCGCCGGTCGCGGCGCGGTTGCCGGTTTGTCTTTGAACCGCGGATTTCCCGCGGAGCGGCAACGCCGCGGCCGCCCGACTCGTGCGCACAGCCGACCGACCCCGGCCTCGGAGCCCCCGGCCTGAGGTGATTTAGAAAATATTAGGGATTAGGGAATCGGTTATTGTTGTTATTGAGAAACTGATTGATGACTTTCTTTCAACGAAAAATAATAATAATATGTTTTCATATTTAACAAACTTAAGTGAACTTTATACTTGTTAGACTGTGATGTAATCAATTTTATTGAAATTCTATTATTTTAAATAAATTGATGAGATTTACATCAGTTTATTATTGTGATACAAATATGTTTTAAAAATAAAACTGAAATAACTGGAAGTAATTCAAACATTTCATGAATGTAATTTAGAGAAAACTGCAATACATAATAGGTACCTATATTGAAATATTTAATTGAACCTTAACGTGATTTTTAAAAGAAAGAGAAATGTCTAAGTACCTACAGTCATTTTGATTTATTTATTTATTTATTCAGTAGAACGGCAAAACCAATTACACTACTAAAATTACAATGTAAAAATAAAATTTGAATAAAACATAGAAAAAAAAAATAACATTAATAATTATATTTAACAACATTCATTCCGATCTTTCACAAAACATCAAACATACTGATAATAGTTCTTCCCATCCATCCGCAAATAAATCGCATTCGGGGTATTCATTCAGGAGGGCGTTGAGTGCCGTGAGAGTTCGAGGGATAGGCGAGTTAGCTCGTGCAACAGTGCGGGAACTGGGTATAGCGGAAAGCCTATGCTTTCTAGATCTACAGTAATTGTCAGGGATAAATATTTGGAAAATTTCATTATGAAGCTCCGGAGCAACAATGAAATTCCTAAAAATCTTACACAGTGTCCTGACCTGATCGTTTTTCCTCCTAACTTCCAATGAGTTGTAGCCCAAGCACCCTAAAAGATATTTAGAAGGATACAAAAATGGATAATACCCATAAACACGCTTGTAAAGGTATCGAATGCTTTCTGTACCTTTTCAAGCAACAGGATATATGTACTTTCATACGGAGACCAGACACATGCACTGGTTTCTAGTTTGCTACGCACAAGAGCAGTAAATACTAATTTTAAGGCACATGTATTTTGAAAGTCTTTTAAATTCCGAAGAACGAAGCCTAATCGAGAAAAAGATTCCTTT
Source organism: Anthocharis cardamines (assembly GCA_905404175.1). Lineage (NCBI taxonomy): Eukaryota > Metazoa > Arthropoda > Insecta > Lepidoptera > Pieridae > Anthocharis > Anthocharis cardamines. Next base: position 59,979 of record FR989975.1, read on the forward strand.
GTCAGTTGGATAATATGCTCATGAAAAGTGAGACCAGGATCGAAAACAACACCCAAGTCCTTAATACATTCTGCTCGATAAAGTTTTTGCCTGTTTAATTTGTATTCAAAGCGAATAGGGTGTCGCATACGGCCAAAGGTCATTGCTGAACATTTAGAAATATTGAAATCCATTTTATTATTTTTACTCCATTTATATCAATAAGCATCAATATCTTGCTGTAGGGCAACACAGTCAGCTTCAGAATGTATCTCACTATATACCTTGAGATCATCTGCATAAAGAAGACATCTTGCATGTCTTAATACACAAGGTAAATCATTGATCATTATTAAAAATAACAATGGTCCCAGTATAGAACCCTGACTTACTCCAGAGCGAGTGTGATAAGGTTGTGATTGGTATATACCCAGCTTAACAAACTGTTGTCGATCACGGAGATAGTCAGCAAGTAGGAGTAGAAGCGCTGGAGAAACCCCCACAGCATACAGCTTAGCTAATAGTATATCATTATTGATCCTATCAAATGCTTTGCTAAAATCAAAATACAGTACATCAACTTGGTATCCTCTGTCAATCCGTGACGAGATTGATATAATATATTATTGACGTTGATAATAAAATAAAGCAAGAAATGGGTCACCTGTTCATGATAAACAAATTTATTGGGTTTTATTTCGTGCTTTATAAGTTCAATTGTATTTTCATATGACTGAATCTGAGTCGTGGCGGGGGGCTCAGTAGCCGGGGTGCACGCCAGCACCCTCGTGAAGCCAATTGCTTCGAGTGGGGCCGCTTCCAGTCTTCCTCTTTCTTAAGAGTGGTTTTCGGAAGCGGCAAGGCGCTTGGCGTCGTTGTGGGGAGCCCTTCGGGGCTCAGTGGTGCTTCGGCATGGGATGGGATGACCGGCCTCCAAGGCTGGCGGAAGGTTTGGGCCGTGCCTTCGGTCTAGGACTGTAAAACGGCCCGAGAGAAGAGTGGCTCCGTGGCTTCTTTCTGCGTGAGGTATTCGCGAAGGAGTGCCATGCGCTAGAGGTGGCGCCGGAGTCGCAGTGGTGCTTCATCACGGGGTTTGACCGGTCTTCAAGACCTTCGAGTGGTAGGTCCCTCGGAATCCTCCCAGTATGCTATAGCATTCCCGTGGGCCCCATTAGGCTTGAGGGGTGAGGGGTTTTAGTGGGTAGCTCCCAGTGACGCAGCTGCCTGGAGCAGAGGGCTCATACAGTCAGACTGGTAGGGTGATTCCCACACTACCTGCGTCCTTGCACTACCCCGACGCAGCGGGTGTGTAAACTGCATTTCCCCTTGTTAAAAAAAAAAACTTATTAGTACATACTCACGTGCCTTAAAAATGATGTTCAAAGTTTGCACCGTCTCTTTAAACACACAATTCACATGCAGCCCGACCGCGGCGCCTGATACTGAGGCTTTAGTCAACACATTACACAAATTCTTGAGATTTCAGGGAATTAGGTAAACGCGAGAATATTTTCGGTTCGGATACCGGATTTGCACATTACATGGTCAAGGCATTTTGTCTACAAATTACAATCCGTTCACTAAAACACAGCACTGCTTTCAACGATCGATGATAATAATCGATCTGTGTAGCAAAAATATGCGTCAACGCTTCTAAACAGTCATTACGTCACTGGCGACTGGCCGCTGGCGAGCTCTGCCAGTAGAGCCAACTTATTTTATACCGCTCGGTCACTGAAATTATACAAAATCAAATCTTATTATACAAAGCGACAAAATTGTTAAAAAATAGTCTGTAAAAAATACAAGTATTTATTTTTATGTAGTCACTTTGACTTACCTAAGATATGAAAAAAAAAAAAAAAAATTATTACATTTAAGACTTGACTCAATACAAAGGTTATGTTTTTGAATTTATTTGAAAACAGTTCCAGTAGCAAGTGGCGCTGGGTGAAAAAGTCACTTTTATGTTTACTTGTAATGCTAACGAATATTACTCAAAGAGCGCCAATTACGATTAGAGAAATTTTCGAAAGAGCGACAAGCGCCTACACGCCATCTCCTATTAAGAAACCTTTGATTTATCGTTATCTCAAATAATCGATATTTAAACTCTCACAAAATTTACTTCACGTTTGGATTTTTATTTTTGTATCCAATTATACGAGACAATCTGTTATACAAACTGGATACATAAGATAACCGAATTATACACTTTTTGTATCCAATTATACAATCTGGCAGCCCTGCTGGCGAGTAGCGCTAGCTAGTAGTAGCGGGCAGTGGCCAGTGGGCAGGGTTGCCAAGTAAAATCAGGCGGGGCGGTCGGCGAGATTAAAGTGCCACAAAGACCTTGAGTCATTATTAAAATTTGGTATTTTATCGACTTTATTATTTGGCTTAGGTAGGCCGCCGGCCGTAAGGAGTAAGTGTATTAGGATTTTGATACTTGAAGATCTATTGGTGTTTATTTAGTAAAGCACTCATTTTTTATTACTTATATTAATTTGCAATAAAAGCTTATTGCAATATTATTTACTAAACTTTTTGATTTTTTGATTTGCATACATTTAATAATAGACATAGGATGCCCACGACTCCAATTTCACTCTGTATATACAACACCTTGACATCAACCACTGGGGCCCTAGGGCCGGCCAGCCAGTGGTTCGACTGGTCGAGGATCCTCCCTTTGGTCCCTTTGGAGAAAGATCAAGAAAAGAGCCGCGAGAAGCCATGAGCAAAAGTTATGCCTTTTAATTAATAATATTATTAGTGGCCTTCGTACTAGGAAACACAAGAATAGAAAGTCACAGTAGGTACTTTTTTTAGTCCATAATATGTAATAATAATACGCTATGTGTATATCGATTGCTCCCACGTCAGTTATGGCAACCAACATCGTGTTTTTATAAGTACTTACAAGACGTTTAAGGTTGTTTCATTATAAAAAAAATGTAACATAACTCGTACCGATTACCGCGGGAGATGGCGTCACTTACCAACATTACTCTGATCAAATGTTATTTGAGAATATGTCTTCATACCAGTCAGCAGTCAGTACTCAGTAGTCACTCATTCGTGTACAGCACACCGGAACACTCCTGAGTCATAATGAAGTGTGAGTTTGGATTGAGACATCTTATGCAGATCTTTGATATGCAGAGTGTTGATAAGAATTAATTCATATTCAGTTGTGTATTGGTACTTATTCAATATTTTTTTTAAATTTAAGTACCTAAATTCGTTTTGAAAATACAATTTAGGTACATTAGAGAGCACGTGATTACAACGTGAATGAATCTATGCTGTCGGTCGGTCGCCGATATAATGTGATTCATTTACGAAGTATTATTGAACAAGAAATTAGATAGCCACGCTCAGAGGAATCGGTTAAAGTTTCGTAATCTAACAGAATACATGTCATCCATTAAGCCCTTTCCCGCCCTTAGATTGTAATTGTCCGATAAAAGCGTCACGATTCGTTTTAGTTAAAACGGCGGCTGCGGCTAGGCGTGGTCGGATCGTGGTCGGGTGTGCGGTCATATACTGCAATATATACAATGTATACTCGCAGTTTAGATGATCGCAATATATTTAGATTTTAAGCAAGCTCATCGTTTTAATCATCGGACTGAGGGCTTCAGTGTGCTCGTGGCCGATGACTCGGGAAAAATTCGATTCAATTACCGACTTCTTGTTGGAAGTAATTCTGAAAGCTGACTCGAGCCCACAGACCTTCACTCCGGGTGTCACGGTCTCACTCTTCAGGCTCCCTCACCATCCACTGCAGCCCAGACCCAGGTATTTGTCTCGGAGGAGGAGCCCCTAGGAATGTTGTAACAAAACTCAAACACACAATTGGACCCCTTGGCCTCCTCTAATACAATATATTAAGTTTCACTTAGTGTCATTGTTATTTAAAGTATAAAGCAAGTATTTGATTAGAATAGTTACACTGTGAGTAGTGGCCTGTGTGCACGAGCTAAAGTGGTGGCCGCAGCGAACGGTAAATGTCGAAGTGGTAGCGCACAACGCCCGGATTGTCTTTAAATATACGACAATTGGCGGAAGCACTTAGTCGATTGCGGCCCGAGCGGCTCCGCGGCGCGCGGCCGCGCCGGCCTGAACACAGGCAACGAACCGACGGACGTTTCGGACTTGGACTGAATACCGGTTAATTTACTATGGGAGTAATACCAGTATAATAAAGGTTTTTGTTAATATTCTTTCGTTTTTATTCATATTTACTGAAAAAAAAATACTGTGGTAAGTTTAGTGTATATTAAATTAAAAATCTCTTTCTCTTTAAATCTAATATCATGGTATTACAGTCAGACACGTATTTTGGAAAATAAAATTGATTTAAATGTTGTAGTCGTTTCTTGTACTTGATTTCGACAAACATACGGAATTTAAAAAACTAGGAGTTCGGTTTATATGATGATAAAATGATAAAATAGCTTCCGTGTGTGATAGTCGAGCGTGAAGGTATCGCAGCGGTTTCAGATTTATGGAACACGTATTTGTTTGTGTTGAGCTGAACAAACGATTCCTATTTAATTCGTTTAGTCGACGATTATGAGAAACGTTTACGAACAAAACGCAAAGCGACTTCGTCACTCAGAATCTCAGTGGAGTGTTAATATTTGTGTGAAATGAGTGACGTTGAGAAGTCTTAAAGAGGCTGACGATAGAAGGCAAAGCTGATACATTGTGCGAGCGGCGGGCGGCGGGCGGGAGGCAGAAATAAAACAATTTCACTCTCGGTTCGCTCCAGATAGAGATACGGCAGATAGACGCGGCCGAGTCATGTGCTATCGAGGCCGACATGGGCGACATCTACCTAGATAATATTATAATTTATTATGTCTCCTTTACTCGTAGCGTCTATATCTTATAACGGCAATTATAATAAACAAGACGGGTGGTGTGTATGACTTATTAATATTAGAAATATAGCAACGTAGTAATATAGCATCATTATATTATATTTAACTCAAACTTTTATAATCTTTATTCAAATAAGCATTTATAAAGTACTTTTTCAAATCAAACAAGTTGGTTGGTTGGTGCAATAGCTGGTGCACCTAGCGTTCCGATGGGTCACAGTTTCGATTGCCGCCGGATCTGATTAAGAAGTAAGTAAATATTTAATATTGTCTTTTATTAACGCGAGTATCACACATTTAAATAAAATACTGTATACCGGATTAAAACGCGATTTATTATTTATATTGTTTAAATTATTTATCCCGACGTTTCGGATGCTTTTCAGCAACCGTGGTCGCGGGAGACTGCAAAGTAAATATTTTCGACGTCTGGCTAATTTCGGGCTATAAACGTGTGGTACAAATATCTAAATTTATGTGGATATCATACCGCTGTTTATAAATTGAATGAGTACTCGAAAGCTCCTAAAAAGTAAAATATAGGTTATCAGCGCATTCTTGATAAATTGATATTTTGTGTTGAATAGTTTCGACTTATACACAGATGAGCCTTACACACGTCTGAGTTAAAGAACAATAGGATTTCATGTAAATATGCAGTTATGTTGGCTTCATCATCATCATCGTTCTGGGTCTGAACGCCAACTGCACGAGTCAGGACCCAAAACATATGATCTGTTATTACCGTTCCGTACCGTAGTATTTCCACGGGCCCTGTAGCTCATTATAAGTCATAAAGTTTTCGCTTCTGCTTTCCATAAAGGAGTGATTACATGGATTCGGAGTGTGCAGTATGCAACGTTAACATAATGTTATTGCGTGTTGCAGGGAAGCGACGCAGTTACAAGTGTGTCAGTGAGTCGCGTGAGGTGGAGGGGGGGGGGAGGGGGGGAGGTACGTATGCTAATTACCGCACTTTGATGTGAAGCAAAACAAAGACGCGTCGTGTTGAAGCATTGAACTTTATACACACACACACACACACAATACGAACAATGCGATGTGTGTGTATCGCTTATGGGACGTTTTTTATTTTTTATTTATATTAGTTCACTCCTTGGAATATAGACAAGTTTTAGTAACTAACTTATTTCTAACTTAAAAACTACATTCTGCATTCTATATAATATTATGCATTTAACATAACTAACTAAAATTATTATATTAATTATTAAGGCACCAATTATTATAAGTAGGTATATTCTCATTGCTTTCGTTTATTGACTGAAAATGTAGACTTTAACTAGTTTATTATAGGCTCATTAACATCTTAATGTGAAAGTGCAATAATATGATATGTCAAACTAAAGCAACATTATATGAAATAGATTGCAGGTATTTTATGTAAAACCTAAATAATAAAGGTATAATTGTTATAGTCAGACTCGTAACTTACATAATATAACGAATAGCGATGTAGGCTCTTCAACACTTCAGGTTGTTCTTGCCGAATATTTCAATTAGGTAAATGTGAATCCTAAACAACGCGCCTGATACATATTGCAGCAGTTCGTCTCCCGCGCGCAGAGAGCGCGTGTTCCAGAACGAGACAATTATTCATCCGAAGACGCGGTGCTAATGCGATTATTTGAGCGTTCCGCTTCCAAAATAAACATTTGACTGAAAACGATTTACACGAAAAATTACATTTAAATCCATCGCAATAAATACTCCGTCCCTTCCCGCTCCCCGCCCGCCCCTCACCCGCCCCGCTCCGCCGACATCTCATCCGCTAATGAATAAATTAGCGATTGAACTGAGATCCGCCAGCGCCCCCGCCGGCCGCGGCGCGGAGCGATGCTTGTGCTTCACGCGCAAATTGAATTCGGAAACTTATAACTACACAGCTTTGCCTGTTTGATTATAACATTTGATTGATTGGTTTCCGAAAGTTAGTCACTTGATCCGCCTCGGACTTCCCATCCTTCTGAGACTAGTTTAAATAATTAACGCTAATATAATTAATAGTCTCGCCACTGTTACTTTTCTGTTTTCAATTAATCATAACTATTTTGAATTTGGAACGCGTTTATTATGTTAAAAACTTTTTTCGTTTCCCGCCATTTCACATATTCTCAATTTGAAGATCGTGTCATCAAATCGATTATCAAATTAATGAAAATAGGATTCCAGTGTTTGCCTTGCACAAAGTGGGTAAGGTGCCGCGGCCGTCGGTCATATTCAAAACACTACAAAAGCTTGGTATCAGCCGTAACACTTCCTCTGACGAAGACCATAAAATATAAGGGCGGCCGAGTGCTGAATTAGAACTACAAAGCTAAGCTTTAGTTTTAATAGCAGAAACCAGAATTCATTGAAACCCCATTAAAAAACAAATAATCTTATCGCGAGAAAATAAGATACCGTTAGGACCCCGCCGCGTATAGTACACAAGACCTGAAGCTCGGCGCTTATCATCGATATACATGAAATCTAAATCAATACCTACAGTTAAAGATAGAGGATCAATCAAAACGCCTTCTGTCCCGATTAAAGTCACAAAAATATCTTAATGATGAAATTTCAACGCTTATAGTTCTAAAGAAGCTGCCCAAATGGTCGAAAAGGCACAACGCGGTCATCGTCCTGCGTCAGTGATGATGGGGGGTGTCTTATCAAAGAGTCACAAAGCTGGACTTTCCAGCAGGACTTTGCACCTGGTCACAAGGCACGAACTTGCCGAACCTGGCTCGAAACGTTCCAGATTTTACAAGAGCTGAAGACGCCTTCGTCTGGCCCAGATCTGAACTCCTTATTACAACAAATTATGGTCAGTTTTAGAGATCATGGCCGGCTCTAAGCGACACGCCGACATTGACCATGAAAACAAAGCGAAATTATATTTTTTATTAATCCGGACCCTAGTGATATTAAACAGAAGTGGTAAGCGGTATTTCTTTAAGATTTCTCAGAAAATCTAATTTGTTATATTTTATTCACTGAATGCTAAACTATGGCGAATAATCTAAACTCAGGCATCATTACATTAAAAAGCAATATCACTCAATAAGGAAGGGTTAACAGGATTATGTGTTTATTAATTATCGGGATGAGTGACCGTCTCCACACTACAGACGAATGTTATTTAAGATATCAAATCAAATTATCGGTTATTCATTTAGCGAACACAACGTCAATAAAAAAGTGGTGGCTTATTTTACTACCAGTTCTCAAATCAAGGGCGAAGAACGGACGAGAAGAACTGGCAATAAACTCTCCGTCACTCTTTTTAATCGCCAAGTTTTTTGTTTTACAAAATGGTTGTAAGGAGCTGCAAGTTGCAACCATTACACCATGTTCCCCATGACATCTTGAAGTAATAAATTTTAATAAAAATGACGTGTGGCACTCGGAGACTGCCGCGGTAAAGCTATTGCATAGCTGTTTTATCAACTTATGCAATTATAATTATTTATATATTTTATTTATGCAGTATTTTTTTTCCTTTGTTTTGTTTAAGCAGGCATGAGTCACCAGATTGCGGGGCGAAGTGCGACCACCATGCGGGGGCAGTTATTACAATAATATTATTTTCAAATATTGAGCTGATGTTCAAAAATTCTCCTGGCCTCGAGCCTCGAGGCTTTCAGAACTTCAACTATGTAGTTGTCGAGTTATGCGTAATTGAGATGTTTCCATTAAAATATCTTTATTAAGTGTAACCCTCTGCCGGGTCCAGGGTCACATTGTGACAGAAAGATGCGCTGACGGTTGTGCTACTGACCTATTTTATTTGTCCATTATAAAAAAAAAGAAATATGATAAATTGATAATGGATTCGAACCTGCAAGCGTAGGTTAGCGAGGCGATCGCCGTTCATTGCACCAACACGAGCCAAATGGACTAGAGTACTTTGCTTATGAAGAAATGAATGAGGAAGGCCACGCGATGTGAATATTTCATGAAGCATAAATATTTTATTCCAAAACTCTTCCGGTAAAGCAGTAAAATAGTAATGTTATGTCCTCATTACTATTCTTGTACAAAGTTTCTCTCGTTCATATCATCATTTGACACAAAGCGTCCAATCAGCTCTGAAGGTTGCCACATGATCACGGCGGGAGGCTGTGTGTGTCTACACTCTACACACCCACACACACACGTCACATAACTTAGCGAGGTAAGGTGATGGCGCCATAATTACGTTACCGAACCTACGACCTGCCTAAATATTTGTGAGCACAGCCCGCCCCGCGCGCCCCCCGCGCCGCACTCGCTTCACGCTAATGTAACCTCTACGATCTACACGTTTACGATCAATATTATGTGAACATATCGGCAGTTCTAAACGCACGTTGTGGGAGGTTGTGTCGTCAGTTTAAATACATAATGTACAACGTTGACGCGAAGGAATTTCTGAATAGAAGATAAACGGAAATTATCCACAAATTGTGAATGATTATGTAAAATGTTTGGAATAATCCGAGTCGAGAGACGTCGCAGGGGTGCGGGGTTCGGGGCACGGGCGACAGTTCTGACAGGGCGACTTTATTTTCGTCAATTTTGACACAAAGTCATTAATTCTAATGATTTCTAGCTGTCAAACGGAGCTGTCATTAATTTTTAAAAAAATCGTGAAAAGCAGAATTCGTACTATTGAAATTTTAATTAATAGACTTAACTCAGATAAACCTACGGAGTGTGTTAACATCAATTAGATTTATTAATTACCTACTCCTCAACGGAGCTTTGAAAACTTACACAAATGTTACCGAGATACTTATCGAGATGAATATCTGAGAAATTGAAGTAAAAAACTGGCCAAGTGCGAGTCGGACTCGCGCACCGAGGGTTCTGTACAAACTTTTAGTTAAGTAAAGGTTTTCCCAATAAATAAAAAAAAACTACAAAATTAAAACACGCGTTCCTGTGAAAAAGTGTCTTGACTCTTGACAAACGGACAGACAGATAGACGGACAACGAAGTGACCCTATAAGGGTTCGGTTTTTGGTACGGAGCCCTAAAAAATGAGGAGAGATATTCATAATGCGCTCTCGATCTCGCTGATATCCACCGAAGGCTATCAATATTGCGGTTTGGGATTCAACAAATCCTTGCCCATACAAAACTGAAGAGAGACGCGGCGGGCGCGTATATTTAGCTCTCAGCATGAAATAAGACCATGTTATCAATACTTTGGATTAATTCTTATCCAAATAAATTATTTTATATTCAAGACAGTTTCAATACCTGTTTATTACTTTTTAAATTATTGAAATCGGACATTCCATTCAAAAAATATTACGAAATTAAATATGACAATATAAACAAAACCATTTAACAAAAACTACTCGACTGATTTTAAAAATTATTTCACCAATAGAAAGTTACATTATCAGCAAGTAAATTATAAATTTTTTTGACTTGAATGAACAGCTACATCGGGATGTAACGCCAACAGTGCGGCGGGCAGACGGGCAGATGGGCAGACGGGCAGACGGACAGACGGGCTGCGCGCTACCCGTTGCATTGCATTGGCAAAGGAAAACAATTTGGTAAAAGCACATTATCGATATATCTCGAGCGCCATATATCGTCGCCAATAAATCGTTGAAACTGGAATTTAGTGCGCGGCCCACCTCATATTCATTCGAGTGATACCGATACTTTACACCAGAGTTAGTTCAAGTCCTTCTGTCTTCTAAACGATACAATGTATTTTAATGCAGTAACCCTGATATTCTTTTTTGTAGCCTAAAATTGTGGAACTGGGTGTTTGTTACTGTACCTAATAGTGTGAGGGTGTGTGTGTTATCTACACTATCTACACGTGTGAGCTATCTACACGTAAAATGTACATATTATATACATAAATAAATATATATTATATAAAAAGTAAAATTGTTTTCCCCTAGTTAAAGTTTAAATTTTCGTACCAACTAATGGATGTTATACCTGTTTTATAAAGATGAGACAAATGAATGCTATTTTGTCACTAGTTAATTAGTCTCTCGTTTTATATCATATACAACAGCTAAAATTATATATTCTTATTGAACGCTTACATCTAGACTAATATTATAAAGAGGAAAGATTTTTTGTTTGTTACAATTTAACTCAAAAACTACTCGACCGGTTTTATAAATTCTTTCACCAATAGTGATCTACATTATCAGTACGTCTACATTGCACTCGTGCGAAGCCGGAGCGAATCGCTAGTAATAAATATACATTCCATGTAATCGTCACATTCGGCTTCATCGGTCGTGGCAGTCCGTCAGTCTGGCCACGTGTCCGGACTCCTGCCGTCTGGTGGCCGCTGACGGTCGCCGGCGACGGAGCAGGGAGACGGCGGTGGCGGCGGTCGGTGGCGGCAGGTCAGGTGTGTCGACTGGAACGCAGTGGCGGGACCATTATACAAGCCCAAAAGCCCGGCTTACCCTATTAATGCAGCCATAAAGAGAAAAATGTTAATATATGCTCATAAACATGTATTACGTTAAAGTCGGCAAACCGAGCTTTTGGACTTATATGGCGGTCCCGCCACCGACTGTACGTCCTCTAGTTACAGACTGAGTTCTGTGCGTCTGCACTGATGATGCATCGATGTTGAAATAATGTATGGAGAACACTTGAATTCTGCGATAGCAGGCAAACTCAAATTCAAAATCATTTATTCATTTAGGTAACACAATGTACACTTATGAACGTCAGTAAAAAATACATATTAAATGCTTCTAATTTTACATTTACCGCCAGTTCTCAAATCAAGGGCGTAGAACGGAAGAGAAGAACTGGCAATAAACTCTTCGTCACTCGTTTTAATCGCTAAATTTTTGTTTTACAAAATATTTGTAAGGCGCTGCAAACATTACACCATGTTCCACAATATGACATCTTTAAGTAATTAACTATAATAATAAAAAAATATAAACGAGAAAAAAAAATCAAAGATTTGTCCTCTATCAGCAGTAGGCATGGTGTTAACTCAAGTTATAAATAGGTACTAATATAACAAATTAATTAATTCAAATATTAAATTCATTTTTCAATTGATAACTTGTTATTAGGTTAATTTAATTGGCGGAGGCTTTCCTCTAAGGACGTGATTAAAATTTCAACCTTGAAGGGGTGAAACGTTGATACAAGTTTGTATGTAAATCCACCATTTATAAGTTCACGAGAACACTGTCATATAGCGATAACATTACGAAGATTAATGGATATTAATTAATTATTAACAGGCGCTCTTGAGCCGCGCCGAGCAATATCAATTTAAAAACTACATTAATTGTCGAAAACAATAAAATATTTTCGTGTTCCGTTAATCTTCCACGAGGCGCTGTTATAATAATTTTTTTTTTATGAAGAATAAGTAAGCATTTGACCGCAATCCTGCCTGATGGTAAGCGCGGATGCGATCTAAATGGGAGCATGCTTACTTAGAAGAAGCCTATTCGCTCTGGCTTTGAAGACGTCAAGATTGTAAGAATCGGGAAAGACAGACCCAGGTAGAGAGTTCCATTCCTTGGCGGTTCGGAGGATAAAGGAGGAGGCGTACCGTTTCGTACGAATATAAGGTACATCCACCATATAAGTTATACCGGTATTATAAAGGTTTTTGTTAATATTCTTTCGTTTTTATTCATATTTACTGAAAAAAAATGACTGTGGTAAGTTTAGTGTGTATTACTCTATAAAACTAATATCATGAAATTATATTCAGCAGCGGGTTCGATATCTGTCGAGTATGACAAGTTTATATGTACAAAACTAGGCTGTACTTTGATCATCTACACATTTGGAACAAATCTTGTTTTTTTTTTCGGTTAACGAACCAGCATTAATTATACACTGATACACTGATACATTTTGATACACTGAGATGTCTCCTTCCGTCGAATGAGCTTCGCTAGCTAATACAAATACTGGTAGTGACTGGTCACAATTACTGATACTCGAGTAGCTGTGACTGGTGAGCGGTGAGCGGTGAGCGGTGAGCCGTGAGCCGTGAGTTATCGCGCTAAACGTAAGTAATGAGATTTTTTATTAAGACGCTTTATTGTGAACGAGCCATATTGAGATTGAGGATATTCATTTGTATAATATTATTTGTTACGAAGCTACATCAGTATTGTGGAATTATGTCATTACATCTTGGATATATATTAAAAATATTGTGTTAGAATTAATTATTTATTTATTAATATTCGTTTGAATAAAAACCGACCAAGTATGAGAACGCGTTACCAAATTAAGTCTCCTATCAATGAGGGCGGCTCTCGCAAATGCGATCCAAACACACACTTGGCTGGTTGTCGTTATCTAAATTGCTTGTATTTGATATTAAAAGAATAAAAATTAAAAATATGTATTGTAGTAATTAAAAAACTATATTTTTAGTTTTCAATCGACCTATCGGAACCAGTAATTATGTCTCGTATATTCACAGAACAGAATAAGTAAGCGTATATTATTATGGAAGCATAAAAAGAGTGTAATTTTATCGATTTATTTTGATATAAACTATTTATTAGAGTTCAACATTCAGAAAAATATCATTAATCATACAATTTTTAGTTTTTAATACATTCGGTTTGTGAATAAACAACGCGTTCATGTCGGGAATAGAAATTTCTCTTAAAATATATTATGTGTGGTTTTTAGCGTGCATTACGGCTTGGCTTGGCTACTTGGCCCTTTGGCAGCCGCGCCCCTTGGCCAACAGTGCTTCCTCTTCGCCATGTATAATTCATGTCATGTATAATTGTTTTATGTTCATACGGGTTGACAATAATGTTAAATAATGTTCGAGATCATCTGGATCAATAGTGAAAATGGGCGTGCCGCAGGGTTCCATATTGGGTCCCTTTTTGTTCCTTGTTTATATTAATGATCTCCCGCATATGATGTCTGAGATATCGGAAATTATCTTATTTGCTGATGACACTTCCCTCGTTTTTAAAATCAATAGGAAAGATTCCAGTCCAGTAAACGTCAATGATAGCTTAGTAACTCTATCGAAATGGTTTGCCGCGAATAATTTACTCCTCAATTCTGCTAAAACTAAATGTATTAAATTCTCGCTGCCTAATGTCACCCCAGTAGGGCTTAACGTAACTCTCGACGGTGACAAACTTGAAGTCATCACTGAAACCGTTTTCCTGGGCATAACCGTTGACAGTAAATTACAATGGGGAGCCCACATCGCAGCATTATCAGGTAGACTAAGTTCTGCAGCTTATGCAGTCAGAAAAATAAGACAGCTTACTGACGTTGCTACAGCTAGGCTTGTATATTTTGCTTATTTTCAAAGCATAATGTCCTATGGTATTCTACTTTGGGGCGCAGCGGCTGACGTAGATGCCATATTCATTCTCCAGAAAAGGGCAATTCGTGCAATTTATAATCTTGGCCCGCGCGGGTCTTATTTTTGTTACAGTTTAATATTATTTGAATATATTTGTATTTATTATAGTAAAGATATTTCTTTAAAATGTATAAAGCTTGTTGTAAAGTGATGTTATGTATAATGTAACGGAATTATATGTATCTCTGTAAAAGCGATGTGGCAAGCGAAGGCCATTTCAACAGTTACAATAAAAAATAAACTAAAATTGCAAAGAGAATACTAAAATATGATTTTTTTATTATATATATAGATTGATTTCTAATAACTTCATACACCACCTCTATATCGTCGTTCCCACAGAACTAGCGGCGACTGGCGAGACGGCTCGTCACAGTGACGTCATTAATCTCACTTTGTCCCACTTCGACGTGGCCGGGAACTCGCGCGGATGGGAAAGTTTCGAACAACTTCAGCCGCTCACCCACTGCGCACGACGCGCCTCCGCCTCTGCGACTCGCACTCGTAATGTACCTGAATATCACAGTGAGTAGAATACTTTGTCGGAATTTGATGACAGTGAGTTTCCTCTATTTCTTTCGATTTGTAATTAACGAGTTAAGCGATGGGGTCCAACCGATCGATTATAGCGCCAGTGTCTTTTACTTTGATAATTAATTTTGACTATGTCCGAAAAAAATCGGTCGTGGAACTTGGTGTGACCTTATCACATCCGTTGGGAATTTGGTTGTTTCAATTTTCAACTCATATTGATGTGAATAATTACTGAACTCGTCATTTCTATAGTTTCTCTTTTCTCTAAAATATTTATTACTAGCTGATGCCAGCGACTTCATCTTAAGCTGAGCTTTTGAGCAAGGTTTCTTCATATGATATACATATTCATATCCACTACTCCACGAATACATATTGCACGTAGCAAAATAATCAAACTATTTCATTTCCATATCAAACTGTTATTGACATCTGATAATTCGAAAAAGTTCGACGCGAGTCAGTTTGTATTGCAGTTTGTTCATCATCTTTAAATGATGATAACCGATTTCGATGAAACAAAGCCTAATTTATGTTGCCCCGGGCTTTGATTAATATATTTGTGTAAATTGCATGAAAATCGGTTCAGTATCTTTGGAGATTAGTCCGTACAAACAGATAAACAGTCAAACAGACGGAGAAACAAAAAATAATAAAAAACTGGGTTTGTTCTATTTCTCTTTTTACATCTCCCTGACTCGGGTTTAAGCATTTTTTTCTATGGACAGACATTTGACCTCCACAGTTTTATTATGTACTAAAGTCCGGTCGCGGAACAGGAAGAATTTCGTACAATGACCTCTTTGCCTACTGACAGTGGTCACAAACATTTTTCTATTAAGTGCGGTTTAGATGAAATATTTGAAGGAGAAAAAAAAATTACTAGCTTAATAAATAAATTATTTATTTTGATTTAAGTATGAAAACAGTTATAATAATCGAGTTATATTTACTTAGTACATAGAAATCAAAAAAAATAAAATTCAAAAATCAGAATCCGATTTCTCTGTATCGGAGTAACTACTTTCCGACGACGTTTCGCCTGTCACAGTTATAATGAAAGAATCTACAGTTTTGTCTACATTATGATCTAGACCACCTAACTTCAATTCCTCTTTTTTTACATGACTGATGCAATTTTGCCATTTTTCAGCTGAAATGTTGCCTAGAGCTTCCTGCAACAGCTTTTTAACGTCTGCCATCTTAAATGTAGTGTTTTTCCTGGCCACATATCCCTTGACGTCTGCCCACACTAGTTCGATGGGATTCAATTCGCAGTGGTATGGAGGTAATCTCAATACCTCCACACCAACTGCTTTTGCCATCTCATCAACCACGTACGATTGGTACTGAGTTTTAACATTTTTCACCTTTTCCAAAAGTTGAACTTTTGTTTCATTTGTTTCAAAAGAAATTTGCTTTGATGAAAGCCATTCTTGTATGTCTAGTTTTTTCCAACTAGTAACTGGGATTTTCTCCTGGTGTCTAGAGTGGTAGCTGGCATTATCCATGACAACCACTGCGTTTGGCTCAAGTCTCGGTAGCATTGCTCGAAACCAACTCTCGAACTTGCCTGCATTCATCGATTCATGATAATCGCCTGTACCTTTGCATTCAAAAACCAATTCTGAATCTGGCACGAATCCTTTTTCTCCTCCTACATGTAAAATAATTAGCCGGTTGCCTTTGGCAGTAGGATTCTTGGCACCCGTTGATAAACCCTCCAAAAATGCTTGTTTTCGTGACTGCACTGTAGTGTCTTCCCACACTTTGCCTACAGTGTGCCCTGAAAAGTAAATTAATAAATTTATCATAAGTTTAAACATTCAAACATTTGATATTGCGAACATCTTAGGGGATCACAATCGCGTCTGTTGATCATATGTCATTCCTTTTGTTACAAAGTATATAATAAAAATATTAAATTTTATCAAGACAAGCTCAGTCGTTTAGGCGTGAAAAGTTACAGACAGACAGATTTAGGTACCTAATATTAGTATGGACTTAAGTCAGTCAGTAAATAATAAAAATAAATCTTACCCGCATTCACCCAGGTTGCATCCAAGTAATATATTGGTCGTTGTTGCTGTCGGTAAGTTTTAATCTTTTTCAAATATTTGATACGCCACAATGCTATATCATCTCTGTCGATTAACCCGTTATTTCTCCTTCGCTTGACATACTTAAACTTCAAATGTTTCAATAATTTTTTCAATGATGTCAAGCCCATGTTTGGTAAGGATTCGTCCGTATTTATGACATGTAGCACCTTTTTTACTGTAGGTAACTCTCCTTTTAAATAAAAGCTGTGTACTATACGTCTAATACAAGATTTATCGAAATCATCAAACTTTTCAATTATTGAGAGACGTTTTTTCTGTGTTGCAGCTGGCTTGACGGTGTTTGTTTCGGTATATTCTTTTAAAATACGATATATAGCCGATTTAGAAATACCCACGATATCGACTGTTTTGTTCTTCATTTCTTTTTTTGAAGGATATTTATCAGCAGGCCAGGATTCTTTAACGTATTTAAACACGTTAATAATTATGATCTTCTCAGATTCACTAAAGTGTGACATTTTTCTTTTCTTCCGCGGAGAAACAAACTCCTTAAATGGACGCGAGGTAGACGGCTCTGATTCCATTTTAAAGAGTGAAGAAAACTTAACAAATTAACAAAACCACACAAACAATTAAAACAAGATAACAAAAACTAACAAACAAAACAATATAACAAAAACTAACAAACAAAACAAGATAACAAAAACTAGTAGACAAACTAAATTAACTGTGTGCGAAAACTGAGCGATCACTAACGCGTCCCAAGATGGAATGTCGTTCGTTCGTTGTTATTTATTTAAAAATTATTAAATAGGTCAAGTAATTCCTGGTATTTTCGTCCTGACTCAAGGCCAAAAACCACACGCAAACAAAAACAAACTTTACGTTCGCAGGTAAAAGGTTTAAAATCCCTGAGGACGGCGGTCATTGCATCTGTGCGAGCGTGACGCATTATTTTGACGCGGGAGTGACAGAGACAGGTAGTAACAGGTTAATGTACGAAATTCTTCCTGTTCCGCGACCGGACTTTAGTGGACCCCGCAGATGTTGTTCTGCCACAATTTTGGCACAAATTATATAATTATTCTTAAATTTGAATATGCCCATTTACCCACTATAATTGTCTAATATGTCACTGATTTGCAGTGGACATCTGTTATTCCAAAAAAGCTAAGAATGCATGACGTGAGCTGTCAAGATGTATTTTATAATTAATTTTATGCATATATTTTTTTCCTGATTTTTTCCAACATTTTAATAGCCTATGTCTTATTCCCGACATAGAGGAATCCAACAAATAAGATATCGTTAAAATCGGTGCAGGCGTTCTTGAGTTATAAGTGGTGTAACTATTATAACACAACTTTCTTTTATATATATAGATGTATAGATTTATAGCTGTCATTATGTCAGACACAAAACAATAGCTATCTTACGTAATCTCTACCACATCATAACGATTAATTAATTAAGAAACGTAAACGAAACAGAATTTTCCTTTATTGTTTGCAATTAGTAAGAAGTAACTCAACTTCCATATATTATCTTATTTCGTTCCCGACTTTCTTAGAACACGCCAAAACAAAACAACCCCCTACCTATATTTGCTAAGCCCCCCTCCCCCCACCCAAGATATTGCTATAACAGACAAATCTGACGTGTAACATACATTACTCCATTCATCAGGCTGCGGAATCGTTAGTTGTCACAGCTTGAAATATGTAGAGCAATGTACTGTGAAGCGCTACGTGCTGTGTTGTAGTAGTTTTGGATTAGCTTTTAGTTCGATACGCCATCTATAACTGGGTAAAGTTTCATGTCAAGTTATTTTATGGTGGAATAAATGTGAGATTACGACTGTAGTGGTGGAGTTGTGTAGTCGATGGATTTATATATATCTCCGGGACAATCCTTCATCTCATCTATTTACTTTTTTATCTTGGTTGTAGATGATTCCGCAGTCAATTAATTTGGTACAATCCATGGTACGCTGCAGCTGTCAATACTTATTAGATAAATTACTAGGAAATATTGTCTTTTATTAACGCGAGTATCACACATTTAAATAAAATACTGTATACCGGATTAAAACGCGATTTATTATTTAAATTATTTATCCCGACGTTTCGGATGCTTTTCAGCAACCGTGGTCGCGGGAGACTGGTCTGGACAGTCTCCCGCGACCACGGAGCATACAGTATTTTATTTAAATTACTAGGAAAATAAAGAGTCTCGGTCAACTATGCCTTCATTTCCCCTCCAAAATCTTCCATCAAGTCAAGTTAAAGTTTCTCCCCAAGTATCAGTTCAACAATCCAAGAATATGCTTCTTTTGCGGCCAATGGGATTAAAATGGGCTCTAGAGCTTCCCGTAGAGATAGACGTGTTATCTTTCTTTAATTATGACAATTATCTAGAAAACAGGATCAAAGTGATTATTTATTTATTAAGAAAATATATTCGTGGAATTTATTATGATATTGCAGGATCTTAACTGAAGTCGTCGTGTTAACGTCTGACATGTTTATCTTGCGACTGGGGCCGTCAGTACGATGTACATCGGTGTGCAGTGAATCTGTTGTCGATCCCGGTACGAGTCACATCGGCAGGCCTGTGTGTGCGTGCGTGTGTGTACACGTCAGTCAACACGACGCGCAGACACGTCGACACGTGTCGACATGTGGAGGTGTCGGCACGTCGCGTCGCGTCTCGGAGCACAATTTATGTCCATTCCACCTCGTTTTAATTGTATTCCGAGTTACGTTTGTGATTCTCATTTGACATATCGGAGCCTCGCACGTAAGTTGTGGGAAACAAAATAATGTTAACGTTTTTTCGATTGCAATAAAATATTTAAATAAAATGCTGTATAGCGGATTAAACGTGATTTACTATTTATATTATTTATACCGACGTGGGAGATATTAGTAATTGATCGATAAATTAAAACGACATCTAACGTTTCTGTTGTCTCGGCGGCCGTGAGAACATTTGAATATTTCTTATTTTTTTCTTTATTATTTCTTATTTAAAACATCCTCTAAAATGTGGAGTTTAAGTAAAACATGAAATTACAGTATATTTTTGCTTTTCAAAAATCGCGCGATGTCGGACTTCCAAACACCGAAGAGATTTTCCTGTGGAATCCCTCGCCTAGATTTCCCGGGTTTGACCTTAGACCTTCCCCACGATTCAAGTTAACTTTTATCAATATCAGCCAAGATATGAAACAAACAGAATACCTACTACGTACACGAAACCACATACCAAATAATAAGAGAATACGTTTAGCCAACACTGGTCGGATCACGCGACACGATGAATGGCTCGCGAGCCGCGATCGAATAGCTAATTGATTCAGTTCATATCGCACCGAGCCGCGGTGTCGCGTGCGCTCAACGCCGTCACTGAACACATTAGTAACTTTTACTGTATGAAATGAGAGATTAGAATGAACTGCCACAGTATTGCCATAGTCCAGATTTACCAAACCAATTACATATTATGAATAGATGACGACAATAAGGCAAAGTGAAATTCAAAATCCTTCAGGTTACTTGTGAGTTGTGACTTCGTTTTTTGTAAAGCACTCGAAACGTAATCTCTAATATATAAAAATTCCTTGTCACAATGTTAGTTACCGTACTCCTCCGAAACGGCTTTACCGATTATTACCAAATTTTATATGCGTATTCAGTAGGTCTGAGAATCGGCTACTATCTGTTTTTCATACCCCTAAGTGATAAGGGTTGTTCACTCTTAAATTTTTTTTTTTAATTTTGGACGAAATTTTTTGCTTTTATTTTTTTATAATGTGGCATTAAAAATACATACAACCCAAATTTTTTACTTTTTTATCACCAACCCCTGCTTTTTAGAAATTATTTACATGGCAAATCAACGTTTGCCGGGTCAGCTAGTAAGTAATATAAAATAGATTTTTTTTCATCTGTCAAACTGTTAGTTAATTTTAAAATGGAATAACCTCGGAATAACAGATGTAGATGACGCACGTCACAAATTAAATGAGGCGTGTGAGAAACGTAAGCCGCGGTAATAAGCTTGTAAGTGCAAACTCGACGCTAATGTGGAACAAAGAGAATTTTTAAAATCTTAAATGTGTTTACGTCTAGCGAGCGGAATGTTCTCAGGTTCGTTCGAGAGCGCGTCTCCCGGCTCACAGGCGGCCCTCACTTCAGTCCCAGTCTCGGCGAACTCTACACAGTTACATTTTTAAAACAAAGTTCTTGGAATTCTGTCGACAAGTACTCTTAGTTAAACACCCCTTTGTTTATCACGTTCGAGATAATATATCGTCGGGCGGAGACCTACTGAAGCGAGATCGCTTGTAATGAGACGAATAGTATTTTTATATTAGGTACATTAAAGACTTTCAAGTGATTGTTAAAATGTTATCATTTTCGAGTTTAGAGAATTTGAAGTTACAAATCGGGTTTTTCTAAACTGAATATTAAATAATAAGAAATAATGACATCGGTCACAGCGAGCTCCCTCATCTTAATTTTGTACTTCATCAGAAAAATACTAACTTATATCGTATGCAAAAAACGTTGAAGTTTTAATAGAGTAAAAATGATATATTCATACATAATAATATGTGAACGTACACCACGAGTTTATAGTCAATAATTATAATATTCCCCACAAGCTGCAGCACTCCGCTAGGCCCGGGCCCGGCCTCACCGGTAATACCTCCCAGACGTTGTAATAATTAATATTATTACTACAATAATTATAATATCACAAGTCAACAGTAAATAATGCGCCGTCAACCCCATTGAGTTTTCAAAAATCTATAGACTAAATCCGAAATAGGTTTGTTTCTACACTGGTCTACTGGAAGCATCAGACTGCTCTGCCGGTAACTAATTAATGACTCTGATAACTCTAAATAACTCTAAAGTTGTCTCCCGTCGATTGTATGAACATATGAATACTGTGTGTGTAGTATTTGTTAGTCTTTGTTTTGCTTTGATAAAATAATTAGGTCCGGGGAATTATAGACTCTTTATTTAAAATATCATTAAAAAAAATTTACGAGCGCCTACATAATTAGTAAGTTTCTTAAGCACCGGAGATCCTGGCTACGGATCCCAAGGAAACTATATAATAAAAGAATCAGTATGTTTGCCTGTAAGTAGAAATTAATCAGAGAAAGTAAATTCCAGAGTCCCCTAGTGGGGAATGGGGCAGACCCATTTCTGTGTCTGGTTCGCTGATCATTTTTTCTTTACAGGCAAGTAGGTGATCAGCCTTCTGTGTCCTGCCGACCCGACCGAAACAATTTTTTATCTTGTTTCCCTGGGATTCGAACTCGAGACCTCCACTGCTAAACACATCGCGCTTTCAATTAAAGCACGGAGGCTAGCTGTTTCTAATATCTTCGTTCTAACACATTGTAATCGTACGAATTCAAACCCACGTTCCATTATTTGAATAAATTCAATAAACAGAACACTCAATTTTTTATCTGTTTGCCTTCACATATCGGTTCAAACAGTTTTTACAGGCCAAACGTGATCTCACATAACTACCCTAACACATCTACCATCTCATCCTAACGATGCGGTGACAACTCTAGACGACACATATTGCGTGTTAAAACCACAACCCTGACTACTCCATCTCTAACCGAAACAGTAATGTATATCTCGTGTCGCGATGTACTCATTGTTGTGTCGCTCAAGGATCTCGTGTGCCGAGCTCATTACAGTCGGCAGCCAATCAGAAAAGCAAACAGTTGTATGAGCCTGTGTAAATGACAAGTTGAATTTGAACGCAGTCATTAGCAGGTGACCGCCGGCTCCGGCTGCTCCGGCTGCTCCGACTGCGGGGCTGCGGGGGTTGCGGGGAGCGCGGGGCCGGGGGGGAGGGGGTCACGCTCGCTTTAATTATTCAAAACGTGCTTCGAGCTTATTAGATTTATTACTTTCAACGTCTTTACTGATGGAGTCTAGCCGCGGTAGCGCGCTAACTGCACTTGTAATGATATCAAGTGGTAAAGTTTCTGTGGAAAAAATTTTTGTTTCAAGCTTTGCTTAATCAGACAGAGGTGTTCTTCTAGTTTTTGGCCGAGTTAGTGTATGTTAGTGCGTGAGCCATAAAACATGTGCCCCCAGATACATCCCCCACTCGTTTAATGACCGAAGTGACCAGTCGTAGGAAAAACATGTTTACAGACAATTATAAACATGTCGTGGTCGCGGTGAGATTCGAACCCGCGACCCATTGGAGTGCAAGGTAGACGTAGACTGTAGGCACTGCCCAATGCTGCAACGAGCCCGTTAAAAGCGAATTTACTTAATTTCCTGGTCTTGAGATGTTCGTAAAGTTTTACGAACATGGAATTTGGTTAGTTGGTTGGAATACAAATCTCAAATACATCCGCGAACTGAATGAATCGTTTCCATCTCCGTCTTTGCGCAAATCTATGTGGAGAAGCAAAACGGCTGCTACCGGTATCATGAGTCATGACGTATGAAAATCACAAGTAACCTAATCTTTTAAATATAAAATGTCTTTCAGTTTAACTTTAACATTTAAATTACAATAATATTTAAAATAAAATATATTCGAATTAAATGACGGAATATATTAAACGCGTTGTATTCATTTTATTAATATAATATATAGTTTCGAGTGCTATACAGCAACCATGATCAGGAACATAATGAAAAGTGGTCAAGTTAGAATATAATTTGTCTAATTTGGGTTAAACCAGGCGTAGGCTATAGGCGCCTGCATCTTGCCAATAAATTTTAGTTTTTCAAAGTTTTTGAAAGCATAAAGCCTAATAACGATACATAAGTAATAATAAGAAAATGAAATACAATTTAACTTTTCTATAAAAATAAATAAAAAATGTCGAGGTGAAATTGTAAAGTCGTTTAAGAGCAGGTAACTTGCATCATAATTGTGGAGCGGGAGAGTTCCGACTCATTTAAACTGTAATTAACTCTCCGGAGCACTGGTGTACTTATATTGAGACACGAATTAGAAAAGTATAGTATGTAGCCCGGTGTAATAACTAATAATGTTGCCTTTTGTATAAACTCAAATGACTACCTTATTTTAATACAATCAAGTACTTACTCTCACCAATTTGAGAAAACTTAGATAGCATTTGTTTTCCTCTTCGTTATTTTAATATTTGTAAATATTTCGGTAGATAGTGCGCCGTATTGCAGCTTTATCGGTGGGAGTGTGTGTGTGCGTGACGAGTGTGCAGGTGTACGATTCAGTCTAGGGATGTCCACATAATCAATGTATCTGAGCTTAGAGTAGGTTTGTCAATTCACGAGAAGTAAGGCAGGACAGGCTCCGATGTTGTTCAGGAAACTTAAGTAGATTAATATAATTGTTCCCTTCATATGCTCCAAGAAATTATCCTTAAACCTATCACATCCAAGAATACTCTGGTTTTCAAAATAACAAAAATAAATATACTAATTAATATTATCAAATGTTTAAAATTATTTATACAATATAAAAATATTTGAAATAATTTAAAAAAATAAATAGCAAATACTATATCCCTCGCTCGATCATATATTACGCAAATCATCAAAAAACAAATATGTTCTGATTGTCCAAAGTGGTAACTTCGGAAGATGTCTTCATTCATGACAGAAGGTTTGGAGATGCATAAAACTATTGCAAGGATACTCTTTTTACCTACGTATTATAATGTTAGACGTTGTAGTTGTATGGACGGGGAGCGGTTCGTACTGTATCTCGGTTGCGTTTTGTTGTGATCATTAAGAAGTAACACGAGATCAACGATCAACAGAGATACACCGGGCGCACTCCGCGGACGGACAATCGCACTCCGGCACTCGCACACTAGGAGTGGGTAGTTAATTCAACAAGCAGCCTTTCTTAGACGCTTTTCTAATGTTAACGAATTAGCTGCTTTTCGTTTACCGCAAAAGCCGCTAAGTATATTAACCGTTTCATTTCGTTAAACCGCCAACGACCCACCTCTACCGTACACCGGACTCTCGCACTCTTTCGGGTGTATGAGAGACATCTACTGCACTTAACTATCTACCCGTACAATAGAACTTTAGAATCGATGAATGTAAACATTGAATATTACTACACTATATTTAATATATTCAAATAGAGAAGATACGATTTAAGAAGGATAACATTAATTTAATTATTTCTTGAAAAATGATTGATTTGATTTTAATGTATTTATAGGTAGGTTGATCTTAGTTTGAAGCGATTTTACCGGAATCGGTAACGAGTGTACGTAAGTTACACTAAAAGAAGGTAAATAGATCACCCCTGGCTCCTCTGGTTTACAAATTGATTTATGAAGGTTTATCAAAAATTAATTTAAACTAATAATAGAGCATCTACATATGAATAATTTACAGTTACCTACAGTTAACTTTTAATAACCAGACTAACATTCAAAACATATTTATACATATGTGTAGTTCCAACCAGTAAGGTACCTCGGTAGGCACTGAAGTCCATATTCAAGAACGACATAATATTACCAAAAAAAAATCATAATAAGACAGTTTAATTTTTTTTAATATCAAGTTTGTAATTTACAATTTAAAATTCAATGAAGTATTTAATACAAATCAATGTCATCTGTTGAGTGCACAAATGTCCAATGAGATAAAAGGGAGCTCCCTGAAACAGTCACTTTTATAACAAGTTGGGATTAGATGTTCCGCAGAAGGACATATGCATACACACACACAAACATATTATAGCAATAAGTTATAACAGGAATCCGTTTTAATGAACGATCGCATTGTCTACTGCAGTTAGTACAGCGCGGTGTGTGGTCAACCTCAACCACGGTAAAGGCTTCGCAAGATTTGCCCGCGGAAAGGCGGATGCGGGTAGGAGCGGGTGGCGGGGGTCGGCGGGGGTTGGCAAGTCCCACGGCGACGCACGGCTCACTAACGACCGTTTTTATTTCACTTCCCTCTGTTTTTGTGCACACAATTTATTCGTCTTCCGAGATAATCGTCTTTGTCCAGGGAATATAGTCTTGAAAGTATTAAAGAAGTAACTTTAAGCCGAGGTAAGATATCATTCTCGCTGTGATTTATTTTAAATTCTCTTTTATCACCGGTTATAGCTTCGCAAGGAGCCGTCTTAAAATGTTGACTTTTATTTTTTTTATGTTGCATATCGAGGTTCAATCGATGGTAGGTGACACCTCAGTCACAGAACAACGATGGGCTTCTACCTAATATGTTTTTTTTTTTAATTTTGAGTATCTGGAATCCATGGACTGAAACCGAAACGTGCAATCTGTACTTCACGCTTTTTCCATCTATGAACAGTGGTTCGTTACCCGGTTGCAATTTCGATATTCCTCCTACCCGATTAATGTCCGAAGTTACAAGACGTTGGGAAATCATTCCCACAGTAATTATAAACGTGTCGTCCCGGTAGGATTCGAACCATCGACCCATCGGAGCGCAAGGCAGGTATTCTACAAGCGCGCCATGCAACGAGCCCTTCAAAAATGTGGATGACATAAAAATTATATATTTAACTAGCAACGCGCCCCGGCTTTACACGAGTGCAATGTAGATATACTAGACACAAACAAGCCTATGTTACTCGCTGATAATGTAGCTTTCTATTGGTGAAAGAATTTTCAAAATCGGTCCAGTAGTTTTTGAGTTTATTCATAACATACAAAAATACAAATCTTTCCTCTTTATAATATTTATTAGTATAGATTGGGTTCCAGATGAGTCTGTGGGTATCGATTGATGGTATCATTGTCTATAATTATTGTTAAAGATTCCAATATGCGTAATTTTAAACTTGTTGTCTATACGTAGAGTAGTCAATGTGGTTACGGCTAGTTATGAAACTATGTTAATTGACCGAATCGCGGTGAGCGTTTGAGCCACTGTAACTCGTTGGAAACTTCGCAGAGCCAAGTAGAGCTAAACAATAATGTCAAGTGTTACTATTAATATCTCGCTCTCGGTTGTTTCGAAACAACCCAATATATAAAACTGCATACACAGAACAGAAGAAGTAAGTAGAAGTGCGATGTGTCATAATTTGTACCGGATCGACTGTCGCCAAATTCACACAAATGAATGGAGTATTTAATACTGCACACAGTTGCAATTTTTCTTCGATTGGTTGTTTTTATTTAACTCAAAACTACATAAATCACACTGGTCCTACAATTGATAATATATCTTAGTACTTCGCGATAACGGTTACTTTGTAATATTGAAACAAACTAATAAATAATTCCTCTAATCGATAATAGATGTCGTTATTCTTCATGCACGCAATAATGATTTTAATCATCACTTCAAAAAGTCGAAAACTGTGTCATAATTTGTCATAAATTTAATAATTTCGTCATTTCTGGCTAGTGTAGGACACGTTTAAAAACATTATCGATGTTTGATACATTATTTTTGTTTACGATTTAAGTGCTATTTTGTATGATTATCATAATTATACCGCAGTATAGCGCCGTTTTAAACTGGTGTTAAACCAAATAATAAGGTACATATTTTATTTTTGATACAATTTTTATTTATTTTTTCAAATCAATATGTAGATCCGCCTTTGCGAGAAGGTATAAGTTAGGGTTAGAATGAATTGAAAAAGTACTTGTAGGTATAATATTCTTTTTTAATTTTCAGTTCTGTATTTCTAATAGTCTGAATCATAAATCACATTTGTATAAATCACTTAATGAAAACGCGATTGCTAGTTAAGAAGCTATATTAATATTCTATTTTATTAACGCGAGTATCACACATTTAAATAAAATACTTTATAAGGGTTAAAATGCGATTCATTATTTATAAATATTATTTATCCCGACGTTTTTTCAGCAAATGTGGTCACGGGCAGACTGAAAGATGACAGTTGTCTGATGAAATATCACAAAGTTGCCATATTAACGCTATCTATTCCAACGGAGTTAATGGTATTTACTGTAAGGGGCCGTCCATTAATCACGTGAGGTCGTTTTTCTCATTTTTTGACCCCTGATTTTTTGATATTTGGTGAGGTTTGGGACCACTCCCCCCCCCCCCTCCCCCTGGATCACGTGTATTTTTTTGGAAGTCTATGTAAAGGCTATTTTTGACTGGAAAAAAATATTTAACAAATGGCGTTTTGATTCGAAAAACATTTATTTGTATTTGCAATAAAATTAATGAATAATTAATTAATAAATTTTCGCGCCATTCAAAATTTCGGTTCATAAATAGCGCTTTTTGACAAAAAATAAATAAAATTAATACACGTGATGTCTAACGAGACCCCCCCCTCCCCCCTCGTGATGTTTCGTGATGTTTTCCGTACCCCCTCCCCCCCCTTTTGAGCCTCACGTGATTAATGGACGGCCCCTAATTCTCTATATCGTGGCAATATTGACATGCCATGTTCCCTTGTTTTTAAGTATGTTTGACTTGGGGTTTTAGATTTTTAATTATCAGATCCCAGGTGTTGGAAAGTTTCAAACCATCTTCTCTGTTGAAGTTAAGGTGTTATTTTAATTTTAATCGCCTCGTTTACTAGTCTGGGAAACTCTTTCTCTTGCAAGGAAGAGAAGTAGTTTTTCTTCAAAATTTTCGGTCAATCCATTGGTTAATTTCAACTCGAAGGAAGGGCAAACAAGAATAAAAAACACTTTCGATTTTTTTAATAATTTATTAATTAAGGTATTTAGGACTGCGATTTAACTATCGTGCTATTAAAAATAAAAATGATAAATTTTAATATTTTATGAAATTATTACTGACGCGTTGTATATCGATAAAAACATTCGGCCTAACACATCACTACTAAGTGAGTAGCGATAGAACATTCGAGAATAGCGTTGACACTTGATATGACAAACGATCTAAACTGAACTTTATATGAAAGGTATAAGGATGATTTTAGCTTTTATTTCTATTAAATTTATGGTCAATTTAAATTTTAAGATTTATTGAAAAAATATATAAATTTGTACTAAGTGATGGTAAGAAACACCTCCGTTACTAAGACTTTTCCTTCTGCTATCATTCTAACACTCTAAAATAGAACATTACGGCATATTTACGAAAAAAAGTAATTTTATGACACGACCGACTCATCGCAGTGTTATGACACGACTGTGATGGGTTAAGGGAAATATCACTCAATAGTGACACGCATACCACGCCTACTTAGCAATTCTACTTATTTTTCCCTGTTCTGTGGCTGCATATATAATTAGTCGCCGCTTAGTGTGTGTAACTGTAACACACACTCACACGGGCACGGTTAACATTCTGAGTCTGACATTTGTTCCGAGTGTAATTGTCATTCTCATAACTAAATATTTAAAAGCCTTAATCACAGATAATTTACACATACATACGTCAAGAATATTTTCTACACAAGATGAATCTTTGTTAATGCGAATTTTAAAATTGTGTATTAATTATGAATAAATATATTTTAATTTCTTTAGTTAAATTATATTTTAGAATATATGATGTAGACAATAGTTTAAATAAAATACTTTATAACGGATTAACACGCGATTTATAATTTATATTATTTATGCCGACGATATAGACAATAGTTATTCAATATCATTATGTTTTGGCAGCACTGATCATTTACATTGTTTATTTATATATTATTATTTCAAAATTGAATAATTCAATACAAAAAGTCAATAGAGTAAAACACAATAGCAATCAACGTCTTGTTTTTGTCTGGTCTTTGATTTATTCCTACCCACCAGTCCAGCTCCTGTTGCGATTGCAAGTTGAGGAGTCAATTACATGTTTATTGTTCAATTTTCAACCTTTCGTTAGTATATACAAGCACTAATTAGTAAATAAACAATGTTCCAGAAGGCTCTAAACAGGATCTAATCGAACCTGCAGCCTGAGCGCTAACTCTGTTATACGAAGTAACGCTTCGCCTCGCTCGTACATAACGAACACAGCCTCTCTCGCAGTGTTAACAGGGCTCATTAGCACAATAGCTAACCTTGTTAAGTCTATTTTATTTATCTTTATGAATTATCATAGGATATACGTATATCAACATATTACTTGGGAAATTAATCAGCATTACATAAATCTTGAAAAATGCGACAATTACTGCGTTTTTAGTCTATATGTATAGTTCCGAATACTCGAGTTAATAATTAATAAGGTCGGCATCGCATCATTGATATTCTGGAAAGTCAGATCATCTAGTTAGCAAGTTGGTCTCGTCGTCTGTCGTAGTCTGAAAACGGAATATCGTATCGTATCTTTAAAGCGCTGTTTAAATCAGCAAGAGATAATTAGTATTTATAAATAAACTTAGTTCGTTAAGAGCAATAACTAGAAAATGTTTTCTTATAAAGTGTTACAATAACTATCACGATGGATCGTAGTTTAGTCTGCTCGGGCGAGAGCAGATCTACGCGGCTACGGAGTGCTACGGCAGTCGCGACCGAGAGAGCGTAGCGCGAGCACGCTACGAAGACGCTACGACGGTTCAATTAAATTCGTTCGTAACAACAAAATTTTAGTAGTTGTTGTGTTGTGAGACTTTAGTGTTGCTTGTGGTGATTGAACCGTATTGTTGTATAGTGCTCTTGTAATGATCAAGATGAAAAGGATTTGTCACCTCATCTTCCGCCTGCTTTTTTTACTCGACGGTAAGTGAACTAAAAAGTTAATTTATTTTATTATTTTTGTCAATAAAATAATGAGAGAGTGATGTGTTATAATTATCTATTTATTTTGCCTGCCTTCCGTTAATTAAAATAATAAGAGATAATTAGAAAAAAATTGAAATAATTCAAATTCATTTATTGATTTAGTAGGTATAATTTCAGTAGACAACGGTAAGAGATTACATGAACATTTCAATTTGAATGTTAAATTTGAGTGTTTTGAATACTGAAAAGCATCTGAAACGTCGGGATAAATAATTTAAACAATATAAATAATAAATCGCGTTTTAATCCGGTATATAATATTTTAATTAAATAAATTTGATTTATCTATTTCTATGATTTTTGTAATTAAATTTTTACCTTTCAATTCATGGCTATGGCTGCTTACATAGAGACGGCGAGACTGGTATATTTTTTTATTCCCACAGTATTATGACATATGGAAATTTTCAATGGGTTAAAGCAGTTGACATTGAAACTATATTTATTCTTATAATACGTGCTATATACCGCTTAAAATCTCAAGAAGCTCTTAGGCACATTTTAATAGCTTCGCTATCTTCACGGTCGCGTCTCAGTATATTTTCGCCCATTACGGGTGCACAGTAATATAGAAATAGCTACAGTGTAAGAAGTGATTGAATAAAAACCCTGAAAACCTCAACTTCCTTTGTCTAAATTTAAAATCTATTCCTATTACACAGTTAATGCGTAGGTATCTGGAACATAAAAACGCATGGAGTACTTTGGCTCAGTGGGCCAGTTTGTTATAAATTATAAATGCGACTATTTGTATTACACAATTTGTAAAATTTTGATTTTTTAAAAATAATTTTTTGTCGGCTCTTCACGGTACACAACAACATTGTTACATTAAAATGTCTATAATCACAAGCCATAGAACCATTGAAATTTTGTCGGTAAACTGAGTGAACACAGTTAAACTGCAATAAATCAATAGTTAAATGATTGCTTTTTCCGTTCTATAAAGTAGTGCTTGTAACTGTTGGAGTAGCAAGCGCAGGAACTACCTCACAGATTCGAACGAATGATTTTTAATTACAATTTAACTCTTAATTATAACGAGTTCTCGCTACAATTAACAGTATCAGCAAAAATGTTGTGTCCGATTTAAATCAGTGGAGAATTATCTCTGCTCACTTGCAGTTTTAAAAATAAAAGTAAATTGCATGAATAATAAATATATTGCTTATACCTTAAGAACATTGGCTAACTATGAACCTGTACCACGGGATAATGTTATAAAGGGCCCCTTGTGTGTCCGAACATTAAATAATTTATTATGTTTTATTAAATTTATTTAAGTGATCCCAGCGTGTACTAGTACGTATACACATCACTTATGCTAATCTTTACCTTTAGATCGACGGCTGGACGTCGAGCGCGGCTGTCGACAGATTGATTTTGTCTAACAAAAGCCATTTTTAATATAACAATTGTCGAACTATTCAACTTTAGCAGTGACATGTCGCTGCCTCAGCATCTAGTTGGGATTGGGATATGTTAAAGTACTACTGAGTTTCGCTCAATAATTTTATTTACCGGCAAGTGCTTTCTGCCGCCAAACAACTGCTTGTAAATGAATGACTCCTCACCATTAAAACATATAACGTGTTTTAAATAATGGACACATTTTGCAAGCAGTCCCGCCCGGCCGGTCCGGGCCGCAGCGACATTTACAAATGAAACGAATCCACTTCATAATGCTTTCATTTCCTCTCGACAACTCAATAGAAATGTTTCGACTCCGAGCGTTGTTTATTAGCGCGCTTCGTGTCGCGCCCGCTGGCTGTGCTGACTGGGTTAGAATACGTATTGCATTTAAACGCTAACTGATGCTCTCTTATAATATTTTATTTAAAAAACATTTTTTTTATTCGAAAGTAATAACACAAACTCTAGGTAATTTTATTTTATACATAACTTTAACTATTTATTTTATTCAGTAGAACGGCAACACGAATTACACTACTAAAATTACAATGTAAAAATAAAAATAGATAAAAACAACATTAATTATATTTAACAACTTTCATTCAGATCTTTCACAAAATATCAAACATACTGATAATAGTTCCTTCAACTTTCAAAAATAGACCCCAAACTCACTGACTGATTGGATTGAAAATAAAAAATCGCCTTTTAATCAGATGACATTTATTTTATTTAAATGTGTGAACTCGCTTTAATAAAAGACAATATAATGTTAATCTTTTTTATCGCAATAGAATTTGTTTAATTAATATAAGGATTCTTGGGATTTAAGTATTAAGAAGCAAAGATACTCGGACTGCGGACATTCCCCCAAAAGTTAAGTAGATTTGTGTTATTGGGTAAAATACAACGAACAATTTCTCTGTCTTATAATACAAGCGGTGTTGGCGGCGCGGCGAACGGCGGCGTGGCAGGCGGCGGCGCTCAGGCGGCGGCGCGCCGTTTGTCTTGCCTAATTGTAAATTTAACACTTCCAGCGCAGAAATGTTGTTTATCGCCGTTCATTGTTGTCTCTTCGCCCTGAATACTGCGAGCTCACCACGCTCTGCACGCGGCTGGCATTATACTACTCGTATGTACATACGACTATAATTACACATGCTAAATGACGGTTTGCTACAATTTCCTGACTAAACATATTTACATCAAGCTTGTTAAGGACCGCCTCCATGGCTCAGTGGTAAGCACGATGAGATGCTAATTCGAACCCAGGACCTACGGTGCTAACCGGAGGTCCTGGGTTCGAATCCGGGGGAAATATGATTTAAAATAATATTTAGATCGGACATGGCATAGAAGGCCTACTGGCCTGTAAAATAATAATGATCAGTGAAACAGCCCCATGCCCCGCTAGGGGATTCGGGGTTTCCCTTTGTTCAGGATAAGTAGTTAATATTGTATCATAATATGTTTTATTTTCATTGATTTATACTCATTTTTCTCAGTAAAACATGACTGGTTGAACTCGAAAGGCTCGTTTACTTGACTTGAGGCTTGGTTTAGTAAGATATTTTGGTCCAATACACGTACTTAACAAGAGTCTCTACTGCTATGTCGATGTGAAGGCGTAAATTCCTATAACATAAACGCACTAAATAAAATAAGCCTTTAATACAATATAACTATATATAGTTTAACTCGTGTAGTGTGAATGGATCTCGCAATAGCCCCACCTGGGGACAACAACCGCGGTGTAGAGAGCTGTTAAGATAATTTCCCCGCGGACTCCGAGCCGATATTCATAAAACATAAAATATGGTCTTCCATCTTATTGGTTTTACATAGACTCGTTGTGTTTTGATTAAATTCTAGCGCTCCAAGGGAGACTAAGCTCGAGTTTAAAAAAGGCAATTGAAAGAAAATCAATGACTACATAATATTATGTAAACTTGTCTGCAGTAATGTTAGGATTATCTTTGAAAGTTAAGAATTTCTGATATGTATATCTAATATGGCGTCGACATATTCTCGCTTCGAGTATTCGAATGTCCATAGGTCTTTGTATCTTTAAATGATACACTCAGAAACAAAGTAAAAGGCCGGTTGCTACCTCAATTCCTGCTGGGTGTGATATGTTTATAATCTTTTATACATATGTTTATCCCACGTTTAGTCTACAGTTCGACTGGGTAACGAACCGATGTTCATAGGTGGAAAAGCTGTGATGAGCAGATTGCGGGTTTCAGTCTATGAATTTGCAAATGTTTTCTCTAAAGTGATTTGTCATTGACATATCGTTCCCATCGAGTTATCTGCACGCTTGTCTGTAATCTGACAAAAGATCTAACATTAAATTACCCTCTCCTGCATCCTCCAGACTCCCGGACCCGTGCTCTGCTAACACATACATATCTCATAACAATAATACTTCAAATGCAAATTAATCAGATATTATAAATAATTAATTTTATCAGAGTTGTCCGAGGTCAGTTATCATATACGCGTGAACTTGATTTATTGAGGTCAACGGCTCCATAATTATCTGTGGAATTTGTAATGACAAGTACCTAGAAAGTTTCTAGATACAGATTTCCAGGTTTACATAGACAAAGTGCCGAAAAACGCTATTGAAAAAGTTGTATTAGAATGACATAACATGTTATAATATAATTATGTAGTATATTTTATAATTAGACATAGAAATACTTTATTCGAAAAAACACAATACGGATAATAATTACGTATGTAGATCAGCAAAATACAAAACAAAGTTACCGGCTGTCATTGGTCAAGACAACAACTATATAGATATAGCAAAGTGCTCAGCTCAGTAGTTGTGGAGTGCGGAGTGTAGAGTTCTCGGCAGATAAGAGTTATTGTTTCGCGAAGTCACCGCCGACACTAACTTACCCACCCTCCGCTAACGTATCGACCACTTTTATTAAGATATACAATGAATACAGAATTTATATTCTTAAAGTTTGTAACTTTATCTTTCCCGATGCAAGCCTTATCAACTCTTATCTCGATTTTTTATCGATGGATGAAAATACAGAATAACATATACATATAATATTAGACTTCAAAATTTTGCAAACCTTGAACTTGCATGTCAAAATTGTTAATGCGTATAATATATATAATTACTGCGAAAAAACGCCCAAATGACTGGAATCATGTATTTAAAGAATTCTTATATATATCGGTGGATAGATCATAACTTGCTAGAGTTCATACGAAAAGATATAATAATATAATTGTTTATATAAATAGGCCATCGGCTTGTTGTGTCGATAAGTTAGCGAGGCCACTGTCGTCTGTCACGCGGGCCGTTGAACCGGAACGACGCGTTCCCGTTCCCTCTGAACACCGACAGCCTCTCGACATTATGAGATTAATATCAGGAGAACATGTCGGTGTGATGACCATGTCACTGAACTGAAGGCGATGTAGACGAATAACAGAATAAGTTATTTGATGTTATGTAACGGGAATATACACAAAATTTTTATAAGATAACCATGTATGAGCAATCAATTTATGTTCGAGTTTCTTATAGATAGGTGAAGTTAAAGAATAAAATATTACTTAAAACTTTACTATAAAATGTCCCACTACGCCCGGACCCGTATCACAATCGCTAAATGCATGTTATACAATGCATTACGAAGAGTTTAGGTTTATTTGGTAAGTAATACGCCAGCCACTCAAAGTACATGTAAAACTGAATAAATCGCATTTTAATCAGGTTTAAAAGTCAAAGTAATTTTATTTGATTATATGATGAATATTATTTAATCCCAGTCGCTAACCTACACCACCGCACCTCGCGACATAGCTCCATGTTCCACCCGTAGCATCTTAACGCCCGGAAGTCGAGCACTGTGCGCTTTTATTATGTGCAATTTTCCATATTACTGTGGAACAAGTTGTCGCCAGCGATTTTTGCGAACCAATTTCACCTTCAGAAAGAGAGCCTATTCCTACCTAAAAGGCCAGCCACATGTTTGCTCCCCATTTATAATATAAATAAGTATATCTAATGTAAATGACGGTAAGTAATTCGGTAAATGTAGGCACTCAGCGAAGAGCAAGCGGGTCGGAGCTCCGAGTTCAATTTGCATATGAGCTGCTGATGTTTGTCGAATAACTTGATTTGATATCGACTCTACGATCATATCTCTGTCAATATTTGAAGAACAAATTCCGAATAATTGTATTAATTCTTCAATTATATTCCTCTTATGCGATTAACGACGTCTGTGGAAAGGTTAAAATAAAACTTCATGTATTACATGGACACGCTTCGTCAGCGTGAAGCTATTAGTAAACCAACTATTGGCATTGACAATCTAACGAGAACGTGAGTGCCGAGCACTATGTCTCTTCAGATGTATCGAACTCTGTGAACATTTATTCACTTAGCGGACGATATACAAAATATGTATATCAATATGAATCTGCAATAAAAATTGTTGAAAGGATAATGCGAAGTCAGCTTTTTTAATCACATATCACACTTTAAAGTTAGACATGTACTACTCCATTCTATCTACACGACTGACCGCTGACGAGTGACGGCTGACCAGTATAACGCACTTTACATCTCAGTGTTTCAGTATTAATTTTGGGAAAAGGTGAAAAGTAATGGTATGTAATAAATCAAATTTGATGCTCCATGAAATGTCATACAATACATTTTATGGAAATTCAACTTTTTTAATCTATGGTAGATATCGACAGACGATTAGGAGGTTCACTTGATGGTAGATGATACCTTAGCCACATAACATCAGTCAATGATGCGCTGTCGACCTACGCTTTTTACTTCGAGCATTCGTATTCACTGTCCTCCATAATGCTTTGCTTATCTCTCAGTGTGCAGACCTGGTGCTACGAGAACAACTGAAGCTCAAATGAGCACAACGCATAACGGACTAATACTTGAACTTACATTTGATAACTCAAACGTCAGGTAATAGGGATGTTGACTATTTTTTGGAATTGCTTTTATTTTATAGATACATCCTTTATACACACGGAAAAAAAATCTTATCAAAAATTATTACATATTTCAATAAAAAAGACGTAAATAAAAATACTTTTCAAAGATTTCCGCTAAAACGCTTCAAACTGTCACGTGACGTCACAGACCGATAAACAATCTCGCTCGCGTCTAATGCTATTGGGTCATATTTTTTTTGAGTCAACCCAAAGAAAAATGACCAATGTCATTAAATTATTATTATTACTTCCAGCCAGAGCAGAATATCGAAAGTGCGGTGTAACGAGTTGCAGCTCCGAGTGAGCTATTATTGGCCAACCTCGAGTTGAAATATTTAGAGAGAGTTCTAATTGCCACCAAATGTATTTATGTGGGTAATGCTTTGTGAATTGTGAAGTACGTTTAAACTTGAGACAACTATTCGAATGGATATTGTATTTTAATGAAGTTTAGTTTCAAATATAGAAAAACTAGAATAAATGAATATACAATACATCTTTAAGAAATGGCGACAAAATGGCTAAATATCTAATCAGTACAATATTGCATATTTCTCAGAAAATCACTAAAATACAGAAGCTTTAAAAGAGAAATATTTTAGTATGAATAATTGTTAACATTTTAACAAGAAGTTATAACTACTAAGTGTACTATTAATTATATTTTTATTTTAGAATACCTGAAAAACTATTTCAATTTTCTTTGTCTAAATTTGAGGATTCAGTTTAAAAAACATCTGCTGCATAAGGCCTATTACACAGATAATGCGTATCTGGAAGATACCAACGAATGGAGTACAGTACTCGTAGCTTAGCGGGACAGTTCCATTATTGTTATACAAAATAGTTATAAGCATTCATATTTGTATCAAAAAGTTGTAAATTTTTATTTAAAAAAAAAGTAAATAACGAGTTATTGCGGGTTTTTCTCGGCAGACAACATTCAGACTCAAAACTACTTGTAAAAGTTTATTTACATTAAGTTATATATGAATATAACATAATATTATAAATAAATATTGTTTGATGCCACATTGTTACAAACACAGAAACAGGTTGTGTGTATGTGTGTTTCTCCCCGCGGATACAGAGTGCAGTTAACGTAGCACGAGGCAGGCGACCGGCTCGAAGCACTTTACATACAAAAGGAACATCTTCTCCACACAACTCTAACTGATTCAGAATACAACCTCATTACGTCACTATACCTCCCTCGACCTCTCCCTCAACTCCCCCCCACCCCTCATACCTGCATCTCATGCAAATCTGTCGAACACGAACTATCGTACTTCAATTTTTCCTATAAATGTGAAAATTTCGCTAAATATTCATATCTCCGTGGGGCGATACGATATTGCATTTGAATTTTTTTAATACAAGTTGTATAGAACTGCTGCGAGCTCAGTGTCTCTCAGACGTCCTCCGTACATAGAGATTACTGAAAACTCCGTTATTTAAATAAAATACTTTATACCAGATTAAAACACAGATGCTTTTCAGCAACCGTGGTCACGGGCAGACTAATCCGTATACAGTATTTTATTTAAATGTGTGATACTCACGTTAATAAAAGGCAATATTAAACTTCGATATATCATAATATATTCAAATATTATCAAAACCTTTTCATTAATCTTTCTCTTGTGTGAATAGCTTCTAACTTAGCTAAACAGCACAATGGCACTCGATCTCTATGTTGAATATTTTTTCTAGAGAGGTGTAAATAATGGTAAAATACCTGGTATCTGGGATTCAAACCGCTGAACCACCGAGTAGTTCCAACAGTCTCATGTATAAGTATTTAAAATATATAAAATATACGCCTTAAGGTTTTCCCGTGCGGGTCTTTGATTTAAAATATATTCTATTTCAGAATAAAAATGCTAATATTATTATAGAGCGGAAGTTACGAATTCCCAATTCAATCAAATATTCTATTCCATTAGTGGGTGGGGGGGGGGGGGGGGGATACTGTCATGTTTCGTGAAGCGTGTCCATTAATTAGACAAGTTTTTAGGCAAGGTTTAATGGGAGCTAATTGCGGTAACAAATCGAATGAAACGGAGCGTCTGATCAAAGGTGCCCGCTAATTGACACGTCGCTCAGCGGATATTCATCAACAATATAGTGTCGATCTGCCTTACTTTCCCTTAGGAATTATATTTTAAAAGTAATAATTATTTGTTAGGATAGATAAGTCGCCATAAGCTTGAGGCCGGCATACTGACATTTTCTGCTTATAGAGGCGTGTATTTGTGACAAGCGACAGGCATCTCGATTGAGCGTTATTATCATACACTTGCTGATACCCGCGATTTTGATGAAACTTTGCAGTTTATTGAATAACATAATATACTATAATAAACATAAGCTATAATTTATAACGATGAGTGTCAAGTAAATCGGAGAAAATCCTACTATTTGAGAGCTATTTCGGCGTGCGGTGCATAAACCGTTAGTTTCACGACAAAAATATTTGGTGGATTCTTTCTCTCAAAAATATCTAAAAACTTGTAATGTTATAAATTTACTTTTAATTATTGTAGCTATTCAATATTACTTTATTAAGTCTCTATTTTGATAATTAGTTTATTCTGCAATCATTACAAATCATTCATAAGTTCACAGACCAAAGACTAAACTTCCCAAGTAAATTTCTTTTATTTTCTATGATTCTTTAAAGTGGCCAGTAAAATAAAGGTATGTTTTAGATATATTATATTAGAATGTCAAAAGACTATAGACCAATGCATTGTCCGGACGAGTCGTCCGAACATCTGCGTACTAACTTCGCGAGTACCAGCCAGTCCGGGGACTCCCCTCGTTCGGAATAAAATCAATCGTAATCGTTCACTTTCCGGGCTTAAACGCCATTCAACGTTTATTTGTAACATTAATCTCGGTCTCAAGCCGGCGCGAAGTGAGTGTAAATCAGTGCTCAAAGTGTTTAGCTTTTAGCAAATGAGCAAACGGAGGGATTATCTCGCTATATCGCTACCCCCCACACCCCCCACCCCACCCCCCACACCTCTGTGTAGCCTCACCTCGACTGGACGAGGCTTCGAGTGACACTTTGCATTGATTAACGATTGTTTTAGAACCAAAAATAGATCTTATAAGAAACTATTGTGCGCTACGTTTGCGTGAACAAAAACTATACTTTCTTGGGATAAAAATAAATCATTTTTTAAATATAATTCAATTTAGCTGTTTTCAACCGTAAATTGTCACCTCTAGCTAACTAAGTTGACGTCCAGTTCAGCCGACTGGATCCAGTTACGTGTCACCAGTTTCCTGTTTTTAACTTTACTGAGTACATTTGATAGTCTAAAGCTTTCAGAACTCCTGATCTGTTTCGATTTGATTAAATAACTACCCAAACTTTTTTAACAAGTCGCGAGTGAGTTTCTGACCACGTAGTTGAGGCAAACTAATTTTTTGAAGTCCAGAGTAAATCACTAGTATTTTAAGCGATTAAATTAAAACGCTAGATTTAATTATGGTATAAAACTTGAAGTATTTGACGAGTCTATTTATCAAGAGTAAACCAGCTGCCATGGAATTGATGGACTTTGAACTTAATTATCGGGTAATAGAGGTTTAATCAGATTATCTGCTGTGAATGGAAGGTTCTATCCCAATTAATCGTTAATGAATATTTTCTATGAGCCTCTAATTAGAGATCTACCACCGAGCACCGACCGAGCGCCGGAAGTCGGTGATATAACCCCACACGCCCTCATTGTTCACATTCGATTATCGGTATTTCAAAATCAACTGTGGTGAATCAACACTTCGCCGTCGAAACTTCTTTTCCAATACACATTTTTATGAAAAGTTTGATGACTATAAACATTATTATTGACTTATTTGATGATTGAATTGGGATAGATAAAATATTCTTAAATTCTGTAGTTAATTTATATTACTATATTAAAAGCCAATACGTAATAACATATACACGGATTTACAAACAAGCCATGCAGTTCACGAATACGTCTAATATTATGGAAATGTTTGCGTCAACACCACCCGTGTTGGAATTGTTTATTTTGTAGAGGGTGCTTTACACCGTTTTGAAACTATATAAAAAAGTTAATAATTTACCTTTTATTCTCTTCTAGTCTCCGTACATGGTTCTTATCGGTATTATATCAATAACCTACACTACACAAATACATGTAAATCATAAACTTAGCTTAAAAAAGGCTTTTATAAAATAAAAGCAGCTAAAACACAGAAGTTTTTGTTCTATAACATTTAAAACTATTAAATAAAATGTAGGTTTCGAGGGGCTCGTTAGAACACCTGCCGTGCGCATCGATGGGTCGTGGGTTTTAATCCCGTCGGAACCACATGTTTAATGTGTAATTTTCAGTAAGTGAGCCCCATGCTCGCTTATTATTATCTACATATTTTTTTAAATAAATTAAAAGTTTTCACTTAAAGTCATTTATGAAAATAATTAACCTGATGTGGTACAGCATCCAGTTAAGGTGTACACCGTGACATTAGCATGTCGACTTTGTTCTTTACACCACGCAGGTTAAACGAATGTCTCAGAAGTTCACATCAAACGTGTGGGATGTGGTCTGTGGTCAACTCCCAACAAATCCCAACAAATCAATGCGCGTATTTCAGATTATTATTATTTATGAAATTAAAACAGTAACATCGATATTTATATAAGGCACTTCAGCTGCAGAACATCAGCCACTGATGCGCTGTCGAATATTTTGTATGTGTGGTATATTCTATTGAAATAAATTTCAATGTATTTCAATATACGCTTCACTATTCTTTCATCTATAAATGGTGGTTCGTTATCCGGTCGGAATTGCGACATTCCTCCCACTTTTAATCGAACTCCGAAGCGACAAAGATGACATTCGAACCCGTTACCCATTGGAACGTACGGCTACCCAACGTGCCAATAAGCCCGTCAAAATATATAATGTAAAAAGATTTATA
Source organism: Anthocharis cardamines (assembly GCA_905404175.1). Lineage (NCBI taxonomy): Eukaryota > Metazoa > Arthropoda > Insecta > Lepidoptera > Pieridae > Anthocharis > Anthocharis cardamines. The sequence continues at coordinate 101,943 of FR989975.1, forward strand.
ATTCCCTCTCGGGCGTAACCTTGTAGCGTAACATAACATCAAATTATAATAAACGTTGACAGTAGATGGCACATTGCCTTATTACGGTGATCCTAACGAGCTCGTGTGAAACAAGAAAGACTAGAAAAGTCGATGTATTTAGCTCGGAGGCGTGTGACAGGGGACAGGCGGCGGGAACAGACGGACAGACAGAACGCAATGAGCGCGTTGCGGCGCGGCGCCGACACTGCGATTAGATTTGTTTTATGACAACGCGATGGGAACGCCTTATTTATGAGTTATGACGTCAGTTTACGAACGATTCAGTTTTATTGTAGGTGAGAGTATGACGGTTAAATATTCTGAAAGGCCAGGATAATGCCTTTATACCTTTAATATATCGTAATCATAATGTCGCTTTAACTCTGGCCCTTAAGATTTGAAAGACATACTTTGAAAAATTAACTTTCTTGTTTTGCCCTTAAGATATAATTGGAGGAAATGAACTATTTACACAGACTAACGGACAAACGTGTTCGTTTACTGATAATATTAATTATCTGTGTGCCAGATGGGAGCCCCCCCAACCCCTACAGGACCTCAACAAATTAATTCATAAAATTATATTATTCTGGGAATAAAAAGGAGAAACAAAGTGTATTTGATTTTTTATTACTTTACGGGAAAACGCAAGAAAGGATCTTCATGATATTTTAATAGAAAACTTTTGGTTTTTATAACCGAATATTTTCCATTATTCTTTTGTGAAATAACATGAAAAAATAAATAACGATGTGTTAGAGTCGACACAACGATGGCTGGAGCGCGGTATCGGTAAAACAATTATATCTCAATGAACGTGTTCCCGCGAAGTATTGGGTAAACGATGACGAGGGTCTGATTGAGTTACCGCTTGAGGCTGATTGACAGCACCTGACTCCGCCGCCTCTCCCCGCTCCCCGCCCCGCCCGCACTCGCCCTCTGTAGCACCGCACATGTCGCTTCTACCCTGGTGTTAGTGGTTTTATAAGCTGTACCACGCGCTGTCACCCCCACACTTGTTGGAGTCAAACATTATTCAATTATAATCATCGGTATAATCATCGGACATCGCGTCAAACATACCACGCATACCATCTTGATGTCTGGAAGTCCACAACTGCGCGATTCCTGAGACACTTCTTGCCTCGCACAACCACTCTGTGGAATCAGCTTTCGCCGGCGGTTTTTCCGAACCGATACGACTTGGAAACCTTCAAGAAGCGAGCCTACATCTTTCTTAAAGGCCGGCAACGCACCTGCAAGCCCTCTGGTGTTGCGGATGTCTATGGGCGGCGGTAATCACTTACCATCACGTGAGCCGTCTGCCCGTTTGCCCCCTATACTATAAAAAAAAAAAAAAAAAAAAAAATTAATTGACTTAAAAATCCGAGTGAAACGTGAATTGTACTTAGCTTCGAAGGTATGTACTTCTTCATTCAAAGAGAGGTTTCACTGCGAAGAGCTGGTAAAAACGCAATGTACCTACTATATAAAAAAGTGAATATTAATATTATTCACTGTCAACCATAAACAAAATTACCGCCTATAATTCTATGTTAAGAAATAACATATATGTAAGTACCTATTAGTAAAAATGTAGATTAAATTACACGTTTAATATCTTAATTATTTACATAAGAACATAATCTTTGTACACACAGAATATTTTATATGAAAAACAATTGCTAATTAAAATAAATCTCGTTGTAGAGCCGAGTTGAAACACTCCGAGTGTTTTCTCCCGTGATTCTCCTTACAGTATAATTATAATAATTTCGCAAAACTTTCACATTTATAATAACACTTTGTGTTTATATAAATAATTATTGTTAAATGAAACATTATTTACAAGAAATAAGGAATGTTACAAAATATGTATAACTTTCTTTTATTGGTTTTTTAATATCATAGTATAATTTATTAAGAATAGTCCTTTGAAGCGGCATAAAAACGTTGACTTTACTTTTTCAGATGGATTAAAGTTTGTTTCAGAAAAGCCAAGAACGCAACTGCAAGTTCTGTGATGTTGCTGATGTCCATAAGCGCAGTTCATCACTGCCATTAGTTTCTATAAAGAGGACCCAAAAACATTTTCATGTAATGGCAAGACGAGTAGGTATCACTTGCACTTTAAAAAGTTACTAGATATTATGAAGCTACACGCCCTAACTTAACACTCTCATCATAGCGCATAGTATCCTAGTCCTAAGTTCTCTGCAAACCCTACCCCTTAATCAAAATGTGTTGCTTGTTCCCGTTACTCAAGGATATTTTTAATTTAATTTATATTGCCGTGCTTAATAGGTACTTTATTGACATCATCTCCTGAGAATTTGGACTTTCTAACAATATCCAGACCGAATCTATAAAGGTACAAAAATACCACGAAAAACTTCGACCAAAAGTAGGTTATGCACTGCGCTTCTGTTGTTTCGTCTTGTAGGAAACTGCCGTGCCCCCAGATTATGAATAGACTATACAAATTAGTTTAAATTGCGGAAACTCGGTCCTAGTGAAGTAAATTATCGTGAACGAGTGACGAGTATCAGCGGGTAAGCCTTCCTCGCCGGGACATTATCCGGGACATTCGCGTGATAACGGCGCGGCTGTAACGTTACCGTTATTGCGTAGCCGTTACACTCCGCCCGTCTCGCCTCGGGACTAATGACACGATTAAAATTTGAATAATTTACTAAATGTAAGATATTAGCCTTCATTCGAAGCGACATCTAATAGATACACTCGCGAGAGTTATATGTGGAAGTTTAATAAGTTATTTTGATATTACGATATTCTGTTTAATACTTAACCCGCCCGTGGTCTGTGAGACCGGGTGTTTTAAACGACTATTAAAAAGGAGGAGGTTCTCAATTCATCTGTATGTTGCTTTTTTTTGGATGTTTGTTACGCGATAACTCCGCAAGTTATGGATGGTTTGGATGATTTTTTTTTTGATTTGGTAGGTCATATGTCAGAGGTGGTCCCATATATTTCAAAAATAACTGTTAATAAATAATACTTTGAAGTAATTAAAACTTTAGTTTCACGGAATGTAGTTGTAGCTTTGAAGTCGGTTTTTGTTTTTTGCTTAAAAATAATTTCAGTCAATAACAGTCAAACAACTTTTGCATTTAGTAACTTGCAAAAGTTGTTTGACTGAATATTAGTAATTTTTCAGATGTCCATTTTCGTTTCTTTTTTGTTGATAGGATGCTGCTCTTTGTTTCTTTTATGTAAGTTCATAGTGTAATACAATCCGATTGAACAACACCGGTGCGGGCGGCGTCATTGCACAACATCAGTGGCGGGGCGGGACACTTTGTTAATTTTTATATGTGTGACGCACGTTAGAGAAAAATAACTATAATATTTTAAACGCCGATCGATCGAACTCTTCGAGTTCTAATACCAGATTTACCACCACCAGAATTACTTTGTGTTCACTTGACCGCGACTTACGAGTTGTTACTATGGTTTTACTACCACTACCACATACATACACATATATGATACTAGCGATCCGCCTTGGCTTTGCACGGGAGCAATATAGATGTACTGTACACAAAAAAATAGCCTATGTTACTCACTGATAAAATCGGTCGAGTAATTTTTGACTTAAATCGTAACAAACAAACAAATATTTCCTCTTTATGATATAAGTATAGATAACACAAGAAGCTTCTATACGTCACTCGCACTATACTATACTACGCGCGGATATGCTCGCATACGTGGCGGTCGCGAGGTGACGTCCAACCTCCAGGATAACTGATATAATATACGTAGTATATAATATGGTCGTCCGGAACACTGTGTTTTGGAACGGATGTTGTCAGAAACGATATAAGAATTAAATATAATGAATACATACATATATAGATAGCATATATAAACGAATTTTACTCACACATTAGCATACTAGCAACTAGTAATACACCTGCGATTTATCAAGCATCTCGGATACTTATAATTTATATATTCCGCAAAAACCTTGTGGCAATTTGTTTCTACACATCAAGTTGCCGCGTGCCGTAGGAGACGAAGTGAACCGACGAGTGAATTAAGCAGCCACTTAGGTAACCTGAAATAAATGAGAATGAATGATAAGTCTAGCGGTGTGTGTGATGTGTAGTGAGCAGTGAGCGGTGAGCAGTGAGCAGTGAGTCGCTAACTATGCCGAGAGCGAACCGAGCTGCAAGTTTTGTTATTTAAAGTTTTGTCTCGGCGTCTCGTCTGGAATTAACTCTTTCATACACTCTGCATTATGAACTAATATAAACTTTGTCGTTCCGAATTACCGCCGGCTAATACCGTAATTTACTAAGAATTGTGCAGTTTTTGCTATATTTTGATAGAGATTTAAAGCCTATTAGGGCGCTTTCAAAGTAAATGTTTCATGTCGGACTGGTGGTACTCGTCTGTAGTTTCATATTATGGTTGGTGACTTGGAAGTAGTAGTAAGGTCCAAACACAAAACTTGCGACTTTGAGAATCAATTATAATTTCATGATATGAATACTGTCCTTCTACTACTCAAGTTCTAAGGCGAGACAATACTCATGCTAGTCCGTCACCTACCACTTTACCCGGGGGCAGCTCCTTCCATTTGACCGCATCCAACGTAGAGTGGCTCGTATCTTCGCAGACCTGGCTCTCTTCGATCGGCTCGAGCCTTTGGCGCTATGTCTCTACGCAGTGTAAGATGATCACACTGCATTTCCTATCAAATTTATGATTTTATTTTATGTTAGTTAACGACAGACGAGCATGAGGTTCACTTGATGGTAAGTGATACCCCAGCCACAGAACATCAGTCAATGATGCGCTGTCGACCTACTTTTTTAATTCGAGCATTCGGAAATCTATAGACTGAAACCGAAACTCGCAATGTGCACTTCACGGTTTTTCCATCTATGAATTCCTTACCCGGTCGGAATTTAAATATTCCTCAAATCAATGCCTGAAGTTACCAGACGTGGGGAAAACATGCTTACATAAAATTATAAACATGTTGTGCCGGTGGGATCCGAACCCACGACCCATCGATGTGCACGGCAGGAACTCTACCGAACACGCCAACGAGTTTGTTATAACATAATTATCTTTATATATACATACATACAATATACACCACGCCTCTTTCCCATTGGGGTAGGCAGAGATCACGGAATTCCATATGCTCCGATCCTTACATACCACTTTCGCTTCTACTTTCATCAATGCTTTCATACACACTCGACGGTCACGAGTACTTTTGACCTGGCCCTTTTGCAGAACGTCCCCGATCTGATCGAGGTACGTTCGCCTAATATTAATCATGCTACAAAACAATAAAATAAAGTAGTAAATTGAAAAAGAATATTAAAATTTCAAATAACGTGGGTTATAAACAGAGATGTAAATTATTGTATGTAATGCATTGAATAAGGAAATGTAAATGTAAAATGCCTATTCTTAAGTTGCATTTTCAATAAATTTACTATTTTATTTGAAATAATTTATATCAGTGTTTAGTATTTGTAAAATTCAAAATGTTGTTTTTGTTAAATATTAAAATGAAAATAAAGTAAGTTAATTATTTAAATTCATACCTTTTGTGAAAATACGTATTTTACATTTAGTATTTTTATTTGAAATAAAAAATAGCCTAGCATTTGTATTTTGAATTATTTTGCACGTGAATGCCAAATGTTTACAAAATATAATGTCAGATATAAGAATTTTTGGGATAAATCCCGGCTGCTGAACTTCAACATCGGAGTCGGACATACCGTGAAATTCGAAATTCCTATGCTGTTTGTAAAATTGCGTTTCATTGATCATTGACTTAAAAGAATTGATTTCACAAATCAACAGAAGCTACGCTGAAAAGTTTAAAAATAATTTAAATATTCAATACACAATGATTCGTTCGGAACAGTTAAACTATCTTACAAATTAAATTAAATTTCTTACGTGAAAAATAGATTCAGAACCTTAATATTTTTGATTCTTTTTTAATATTTAAAATTATCAATTATTATGTATTTTTGGAGGCGGCACCGCCACGCCTCGTGCCTGTTATCGGAAATGAAATGCTCTGTAAGTAGGAGCAGATTTAACTAACACTTAGGTATGGCATGCAATTCTCGGCTTGCACTCCTCCTTTTTTTGAAGTCGGTTAAAAAGAGCCATAGCTAGATATGATATTCTCTAACCGCGGCGGCCGTTACACTCCTAAAACAGTACCTATTACGCGTTCAGTGCCCTGATAATATCACTATTATAGTGGTAATTACTCGATCTAAACAGGTTATTAGCAAAGTTTAGGATCGAATTCAAAACTTGCAGCCAGCTCACGTGTTGGAACATGTCCAGACTTGTTAGCGGGACGTGGAGGAAGAGGAGGGGGGAGGGGAGGGGAGAGTATTAAGCCGCTCTTAGATACAAATTAGCTGCGAAAGGATTGCGACGGTGGATTGATGGGGCGCCGTCACATTGGCGGCGGTGTAAACGATTGTGGAACTTAATTAAATCATTTCTAGTGCATTTTGGATTTTGTAGATAAAAATGACCAGCTTATCTGCTCAGAACTATTTTGGACTTCCGATTCTTGTAAATATTTGAGCTAATAGACGTTTCCAAGAAATTTTGTTTTTGATTCGTTTTCAAATTCAGCGTACATGTTTGGTCTGGACATAAGCATATATCTTTACATAGAATAATAATAGCAGTGTAATTAAAAATATAGGAAATATGCAAATTAAGTGAAATTGTTTAAATAGAAGTTAATATAACATTTAATCGGCTATACGTATTAATTAATTGCTATACATAATATATCTTTGACTGTTTACTTGCCACATATATTGACATACATAGCAATATATAAGAGTTCTTGTATTTGCGGCGGCGATTGCGTAAATCTTTTTGTGAATATTCTTTATAATTTATAACATCGCCAGTTTAATCAGCCTCGAGCGGCGAAAAATCTTAATTAAGAGTTAGTTAAGCGCAGATAAGCGGCCGCGGTCGGCGAGAGCGACGCTTATCAAAAAATTCAATCGTTGTCGGTTACCGCTCGCCGAGTGCGCCGCGTCAGATGCTATCTAGCGGTTGTCACCTCGCGTGGGGGGTGAGGGGGGTGTGTGTGGGGGAAGGGGGGAGGTTCGACGTCCGGCTTCACAGATAGAAATGGAAATAAAAGTTTTAACAGCGCGGCTAGAGGTGAAACCTGTCTCATACGTAATAGACGCAGTAAATATTGTCAGACGGAACTTCGCAAGTACTTAGTACTGAACTATTGAATCAGAATGCCCGTAAAGAATTAATAATATAATAAATAAAAATGTGTTTTAAACCATTTTAATTTTAGTCCTTTAAATGTGTCATACTTGCGATACTAAAAATATATTATATAAACACAATATGACCAGACTTGTGCAATATGTTCCAAAAGTCTGCCAATTTTTTCCTAAAGACACAAAAATACGCGTCTAATTTTGAGCACTGTTGCACAATAGGCTACCGGTGGCCGCTACAAGCTGCGGCCGACGCTGGCTCGCATCCCGCTCATGCGCAGCTACAGTTGCCGGCTCCTCTCCGCTGCATATGTCCAATGCTGTCCACGTCTAGTCGCTAACGGCGGCTTAATGTGCGGTAGCACTTAAAAAGAAGAACTGAGTTAATAATTTATATCAACATTATTTTGTGATTCAGATCCTAGTTTGTTCTTCAATAAGTCAATGACAAGCTCGTGACTCGATATCGAATACGACAGGAAACGAACCGGTTAGCGGGAGGAGTCGACAGTTTAGCAAACAGAATGTCTGTTGTTGTTCCGGTGAGTCGGAGCGAGCTGACCGCGGCCGGAAGTGGCCAAATTCCCCCATTGTGCGCTGTGCGTCCATTTGATGCTTTATTTGATCTCAATGCTTTGAGCTTCATCCCGGTGCCCTCGGGATTATCTACACTTCCCTTACTCTTAACTGTGGACGATTCAGTGAACGCTTAAGCGGTAAATAATACTATTGTCCAAGACTTTTGTGTTCCTCACTTGACGACAGCAGAACACTCGGCCATAAGATATTATTTATTGCAAGCCTTTCCATATTTTGCCTTCAAATGAAGAAGAATGCATTTATCTTTATTTAAAATTCCGACCCCGTTCGTCAACAGTAAATTAATCCATTTATTAATTTATAAGTAAGTTCCAAAAAGAATTCGGAATGAATATTAATTATTTTATCGCGTCAAGTACGTGTTGCGAGTTGCAAGTCAGAGCGGTTGTCACTCAGTTGTCGAATATATAAATATATATTCGACTCAGACTTTTGATTCGTTTTCGAATCAGGAGCGAATAATGGAACCCATTATCTCTGGGCTCTATGGGTTAATAGTTCAGTAGTTGTATGGTCTTGCTTCTCTAAATATTTTCTCTGAAGGCAAAAAAATACAGTTATGTTAGGATCAGCAAGCGCGGAATGTTATTATATGTTATACCTATATCAAAGTAAAAGTTTTATTGGCCAAGGAAATTATTTTTAAGCAATAAACAAAAACCGACTTCAAAACTACAACTTCATATAGTATGTACAAGGTTAAAAAAATAATGTTTTGATTACTTTAAAACATAATTTATTAACAATTATTTTTGAAGTCGGTGCCACCCAACCGATGCCGCTCCGTACCGTTCGAAAATTTGTTGCAAAAGGAGGATTAAACTGTCCTTCTTGGCTGGTACCGACTCCAAAAATAACTAACCACCTCTAAGATATGCCCTGCCAAACAAAAAAAGAATCATCCAAATTCATTCATAACTTGCGGAGTTATCGCGTAACAATCATACAAAAAAAGAACAGACGAATTGAGAACCTCCTCCTTTTTTGAAGTCGGTGTAAAATACAAGTACAAGTCACTGATTAGTTCAGATCAAGAGTTAGAAAAACCATAAAATCATGTCATTCAATCGCTCGTCATAACCTCTGTAGCGGCGCGGGCCGCGCTGAGACATATCGTTTCATATATTGAAAACGTTCATCAATTATGCGAAATGTGTTTCGTTAACGTGCAATATTCCATTATTAAGAGTAATGAGACATTAATGTACAACTTGTGACAACGAGAAATTGTATTAAAAATGTGTCCGCTGATTGGCCTTTCATGAAAAACTGAGCCAAACGCTCTAAACGATGTTTTGCATAGAGATAGCTGGGTAGCTATTTCGGTGTTTTTTAAACAATTTCGATAAAACTATTAAGCTATAAGGTCTGAGCACGAAGAAGGGGCATTCTTTTTGAAGAGCATTTCCAAGCCGTTGAATGTATGTATCTCAACGAGATTTATGCCATTAGTTTCGAAAGCGGGATTAAGTTCGCAGCTCGCGTCTCGGCTGAGGGCCATAAAAATGAATTAGTAAAGTGACTGCAGCGCTCACCCCCCCCCCCCCACTCGCTGGTTGCAACTACCCGCTACGGACAACATCATCATGTGCAGTCATTGTTGGTAATTAGGTTACCTTTAAATGCAAAACAACTATGACTTGCGAAATCTGAGTAGATTTTTGATGGTAACATTTATTCAGCTTTTATGTGGTAATTTTTAAATGGTAAATAAATAACTCAATAGTGTTGATTTTTTTTGAACATATGATCTTATTTATAGATAAATTTAAAGAAAATACAATTCAAAAGTACTCGTAAAAGTTTAAATACAAAAAACTTAAATAAAACGTAAAACTTAAATTTGACAAAAAATATATTTTGAAGTATTTGCAGTCCATGTCAGTTCTAAATAAGGTTTTATGGAGAGTTGAGTTACTGCATCGTAGCAGTACACTGTGGTAGCGTAGTGTTGGGCGATATATCACAGATATTAAAAAAGTCTGTATCCGCCTACAGAGCTGGTCCAAAAGCGCCCCGCGGAGTTGGTGCGCCGCCAACACTCGTGTGAAATGTCCTCCGACTAGTCGCTACTATTTATTGCGTCATAATCAAATAACGCCATTCCGATGAAACGCAGTGGGAAGCCCGACAATACACAGTGTATATTCTCACATAAATCTGTTACATTTTCATGGCGTAATCGTTGTTCCTATGAATTTGCACTATAGATAACTGAGAGAGATATATCCTTTTTATATAGAATGAGTATCAAACGGGTGGTTCACGTGATAGTAAGTGATTATCACCACCCATAAACATCCGCATCACCAGAAGTGGGTTGCCAACCTTTAAAGAAAATGTAGGCTCGTTTCTTAAAGGTTCCCAAGTATCGTATCTGGTTCCACAGAGAGATTATGCGACGCAGGAAGTGTCTTTTAGCTGTTGACTTCCAGACGTCGACGACGCGACGTCCGATTGTGAAATTAGCACTGGGGATTAATCCGAAAAAAATCTCCCAACACATTGTTATATGTGAAGTTACGAAGAATATACATACTTTGCGTATACAAACATAGATATCGTACTTACAAAACATAGTAATTAGTCATAACTTTGACTACACTATCCAACATCCTGCCACCGCCTCACTGCTGTTCTCATTGTTATTCTCTCCCGAAATACTTGCACAGACACTGACAGTATGAATTGCGAGACAACTCTGTTGAATCTACACTTTCATTAGTTCAATAATTGTTTTTTTTTTCAACTATTACTTACCTTAAATTACCATAAGATATAATAAACGACTCTAGGCATTCGCTAGATGTTTGTTATAACAATAAGATATTATAGATCACAAATGTCATTGTATCTCACATCGTAGCCGGAAGCTACGAGTAAAATGTAGACGTGATAATGTAGAGATCGCATCCAATTATTAGTAATTAGTAGCTCCTAATAAACTTGTTTGTACTATATTTATATTATACTTTATATATATATATACCTTATACCTTATATTGTGTTTATGTATGGAAACGGCCTTTTGTGTGTTTCTATATACCTACTGTTTAAAATAAGCTTTAAGTTTTAAGTTTAAATATATACAATTGTGAATTTTATTTACACATTGCTGTTAAACAGTCTCGTTAGTGATGGGAAATACACTTGCGTTGCAAAAATTCAAGGGTTCCGTTCTTATATAATACAATTATAAATAAAAAAAAATACATATTGGGTCATTTTTATGTCTTAAATGTTTGACCACTATTTCACCTCATTGTATAAAACAGTGATGAGGTCAGTGTGAGAGTCACAATAAATCTAGATTTATAGAGGCCCAAGTATTTATGCTTGGGGAAGACTGTCGCGGGGATAGAGTTCCGATGCTAGCCGGACTAGCATGACCACCACGACAAAATGTTGACGACCGTTTTCTTGTGTTTTAATCGATAATTTCTTTATGTCTTAAATATCTAACATGACACTTACACTTAAAAGTAGACTTCTAATGTCAAAAGTAGAGATATTTGTCGATCGAGATATATTATATCTTAGTTTGTCTTAGCTCGTCCGCGAGATATCTCTTGATAATCATGCTAAGCGGGCTTAACGTTTCGCATGGTAGAGGAGGAGGTGAAACAATGAAGCTCAATCATACTAACTTAATAAATGTGAATGTTTGTGAGGATGTTTGACGCTTTCACGCAAAAATTACTTAACGGATTTTGATGAAACTACAGTACATAAAGGCTCTAATTTATAACGATATTGAGTTAATTGGCCAAATGATAACGATGAGTGTCAAGTAAATGATGGCGATTGTTTTTGCTATTTTCAGCTTTTTTTTTACTTTAAAGATTAACAAACGATTTTTATTTTGTTATTCTTAGGTACGAGTTAGGTTGCCGGAATATCGAACTTGTTGCAGGAGGTTAATGATCCAAGTCATTACACGTGTTCCTCAAACTTATCAAACAGAGTCCAATTACACCGAAACTTTGCGAAGCCTTTGTACAATCTGGAACAGAATGAGCATAAATAAAACTTTTTGTTCCGCTAGAGTTTATGTCGGTGTTTTATATGACGTGTGATTTTATATATTAAATTATATATTTTTTCTTATATTTAGATTAGTTTTTATATTTTATGTATGTATGATATTACTATGCTTAAGAATAATGTAAATTATAAAGGATATTTTGTGAAATTTGGAAATTAATCCCGAAATCAAATATTATAATTGTTTGTATATTAACTTATCATCATAATATAATTCAGTAACTGATACTGACTGATATTTTTACCAGATCTTCTCGGTTGGCGGTGGTAACATAAAAAAGCGATCATAATTTATCTTTTTCTAAGTAGGTAGGTACGAAATATAATTGTTTTCATTTACAAATAATTGATTTATTTGATGAAAGTCCTTAAAATTCGTTACCAAAGCTGTTTATTTACAAAAGTTTGTTTAATAAATTAATAAAACATTGGAATAACTGTGCAGAGTCTTCAGAATCAATTAGTGAAAGTGTGCTAGTTTTGAAATCGTGAAATTGAGTTTCTTTGGGGGTTGGGGGAGGGGATGTGGGGGGGAGGGCTCTCAGCCGCACAGTTATTTGTAACGTGTTTGCTCTCAGTGATTGATGTTTAGATTAAAATGGTCTAAAATAAAATGATACCGTTGAATTTAATTACGAAAGGTTAATTGAATTAAACAGAAGTTTAGTTCAACACTTTGAAGGACACACAGAGAAAATATTAATATTTTTTAGTGATACCCTAATCACCTAGCGCTATAATTATGCGCTTTTGACCTATTATATACGTCGAGCATTCGATTAAATTCAATAGATTGTCACGGAAAAGCGCAATATTTACTTAACAGGTTTTTCAAGTATGATTTTTTTTTTATTTTTATTAGAAGCCATCGGTTGGCTTCTCTTAAAGATAAGTAAGGGTACACTAGTAAGGGTCTTTATTTTATTTTCATAGGGATGAGTTTACTAGTTGATACACGCCAAGTTATCAACAGTGAAGTGAATGATGGTGATCACTTATAATATACCGTTATAAGTAGTCAAAATGAAACTCAAGTCAATACAAACTAAAAAGTGTGTGTAAACTAAAGCGAGCTAACGACTCTTCGAAGTCGAAACAAAGAAGTGGCGTAAATTGCTAAGTTTCCGTTTCGCTCGGACGAACCCGCGTTACTTGAACTTCAACACTTGTCGCTACCGACAGTATATACGTGTATACTATATAGGTATGTATGTACCGAATAAACATAAATAAAGAAATCAACCCTTAACGGATGTACAATTTTGTACACAAGTGTTATCATGAAGAGTAAATTCATAAGTTCATAAGTGTACATTGTGTTACCTAAATGAATAAATGATTTTTGAATTTGAATTTAAACGATATCTATTTATTCTGTTTTAAACTCTCGTAAATATGGGATCCAGTGGCCCTCATCGCCAACTTTAGAACTAAATAAGAAACCATTAGACCCTGTATGCCGAGTTCCTCCCACCCTCATTTATACCCCCATAGTACGTAACATATCTATAAAATTAACGGAGTTATGATTTTTTATATATAATAATAACTATATTTTGTATTTCTATATACGAGAAGAGTTAGGATATATGTATCGTAATAATATGTATGTTTGCTGTGGTGGCTGAGAACAGACATGACTGAAAAGTGTTACTACTGATATTTGTTATGTATAATTTATCAAAAATAAAAAATATATTATATATTTTTATACGACGCATAAGTACGAACAACTCACGAGTATAGTCAATCTGCATACAAATGAAAGAGTGTCGCTGAGAATACTTTCTCGCAAGTCATTCTCTGTAAAAAATTACGCAAATACCGGACTAAACGGAATAGCAAGCGATTACCCCCGACTGGCGGCCGCCGGTACCATCTGATTCTATTTCCACACGTGAATAAGCTCAGCGCATTCAAAGGCATTTAGCGCAGTATTCACTTAATTCACTGCGATTCACTGCGCTGTGCCACACTGGGACACGTATGTTAGTATCAATAAGCTTTTATATTGACTGCATTGGTCACATTTCTAGGGACAATCGCTTTAATACATTAATTATTTTAAAGTTTTATGTGTTAAAAAATTTTCTATGTTAAAAAAAGTTGCATACCGTTTTTCTTAAATAAATTTTCCAATGAACCGATCAGAAAGAGGATGACTAGATGTTGTTCATAATAACTTCCACAGGTCTATACAATCGTTTATACTTCTACTGCGTTCCATTGGAGTTTTCGTTTCCAAGTAAAAATTAGGTCAACAGCGCATCATTTTGTGTGTGTCACTCTCACTCTCTTCTGTTGTATAGCAGTGCTGTGAAAGAGTAAAAGGAATTGTCTGTAACTATTGTATTGTTTTATTCAAATACACTAGTGTTAATAAAAGCCAATTATTTGCTTTAATAATAAGGTTTATCTATACTATACTATAAATAACTAATACTAATAAATTCAAAAACTACTGGACCGATTTTGAAAATTCTTTAACCAATAAAAAGCTACATTATCAGCGAGTAACATAGGCTATATTTTTTTATTAACATTGTACTCGTGTGAAGCCCGGGCGCGTTGCTAGTGTGAAAAAAAAATCCTAACCATTCGGAACAGCCCTACGGACACACCAACAGTATAATGTTCTGCGAAAGTCATCTAATAATACAAACTAATAGCGAAGTTCACTGCGTTCTTAATTACACTACATTATCATACTGATTGAATTTGAGATTCATTTTTAAGACCTAAAATAACGATTTTATATATATTTTTCGTACTTTTTCTACTAATTCTCAATTCAAAAATGTGAATGTGACAAACCATAAAGTTTTATTACACCAGCCAGCTGTCCGATCCCATACAAAGCTTAATTAAACATTTAGAATATAATTAAACCCAAACAAATGCACTTAACAGGGTTTAAAATAACTAAAACCTCGTAACCGTGTGTCTGTGAGACCGTCATATAGAACCCGCTCGTGGTCTGACCGGCCTCCCTCCGCCCGGCGCACCACCGCTCTGCGAAGATATTTTTTACACGTCAACAATAACACGAGATTTTAAATTATTTTGTTGAGATATTAAATAATGTTTAAAATGTTGACATATTATGCTTGCAAAAATCTATTTGCATAAAGTTATATTTTATCCAAGTCTTTGTTCTTGTATACACAGAAACTAAACAATACACTACCGAAACCTCCACGAAACACTTTTGATTTGATATACTTTTCAAATTTAATTGGAAAAAGTATTAGAATAGTACTTTTGTTAGTTATTTTCAACTCAATGTGGAAAGTATTTGGTCAGTTTTTGCGATTTTCGTCTTAAATATATTAACAAATAAACTATAAGCACCTCGACTATAACCTCTTGTTTTATATTATTCTAACTTTAAATTTTGTCAGTCTTAAACATATAAAAATATAGTTTAATAGTTTGCTATGTGGAACTATAGCCCAAAGGTCCAAACGACCCGGTCAAAAAAGGTCTGTCGGTCTGCGGGCGGCGGCGAGGGCGGCGCTGGGGCGGGCGGGGCGGTCGGCGATCGTGCCCGCGGTTAGCGAAATAATCAACGCAAACTATGCCAATTGCGACCGCCAACCTAATTGAAACCCGGCTAACTCTAATGAACTTGTTTTTGTATCTTTTCCACGATAATTCAATTTCACGTGTTTGGGAATCTTCTTGTGGATCGTGCAACTGAGATGTTTAAATACACGAAGCTATAAAGTGTTCGTAATTCTGACCATTATTTTGTTGTATGCTCCCATATCCTCACAAACTACGTAGCTCAGTTACATTCGCTTTGCATTAAGTCTCCCGGTTCTATTTCCGGGGAGTCCAAGATGTTAGAGTCGGACGTCCACGGATGGGGGTGATTACTAACTGCTTGTCTTTGTCTGCTTCATAATTAAAAAAAACCTCTGTTGTTCTTTAATGAAATGCAATCACTGCTTTTGATTATTAAGAAATGCATAAGATCCGACCTTTAATATTTTAGTTTTTATTTCTATACATAGATATTCACAAAACGAACTTGTACTAATATGATTAAGCTCAAAGTGTTTAAACGCTGAGGTCGTAATAACAATTAATCCGAGTGCATTTGCTTCAACAAGCGACACCCTCCCGTCGCTGCGAGCTGCAGGATGTAATAAATCATACGATGAGCTTCACTGCCTTCCTCTACCCTTCCTCTGCCCCGCCGCTCCCCGCCGCTACCCTTGGCTGGGATGATCATCCTATTTAAATAGTGATGTTTACACATGTCGATATATCGATGGATCCTATGAATAAATAATTTACAAGAGAGAGAGATAAATTATTTACAAGAGAGGCTCTGAAAATTTAAATTTTACAGACATACAGAAATTCATTCTACATAGGCCATTATACTGTGATAAAAAATAGTGTTCCCAAGACGAAATCACTTTTTTAATAGCTTACATGATAAGGTATATTTACCATAAAAACATCTAAATACATGGAACCAACGATATGTAGATAATATTAGTGTGTTTTTTTTTTTTTTTTTTTTTTATAATATAGGGGGCAAACGAGCCTGTGGCTCACCTGATGGAAAGTGAACACCGCCGCCCATGAACATCTGCAACACCAGAGGACTTGCAGTTGCGTTGCCGGCCTTTAAGGTAGGAATAGGCTCTCTTCTTGAAGGTCCCCAAGTCGTACCGGTTCGGAAAAATCGCTGGCGACAACTCATTCCACAAAAGCGTAGTGCGTGGAAGAAAATTGCGCATAAAGCGCACAGTGCTAGACTTCCAAGCGTCAAGATGGTACGGGTGGAACTTTGAGTTTTGTCGCGAGGTGCGGTGGTGAAAATTAGCGGCTGGGATTAATCCGAACAATTCCTCTGAGCACTCACCATGATAGATACGATAGAAGATGCAGAGTGATCCGACATCTCTACGTAGCGCCAAAGGGTCAAGCCGATCGGAGAGAGCCTGGTCGTCGACGATTCGAGCCGCTCTACGTTGAATGCGGTCAAAAGGAAGGAGCTGGTATTGGGGAGCTCCCGCCCAAAGATGAGAGCAGTATTCCATGTGGGGCCGAACTTGTGCCTTATACAGTTGTAGGCAATGGCCCGCTGTGAAATACCGTCTCGCTCTATTGAGCACACCAAGCTTTTTTGAGGCCAATTTGGCCTTCCCTTCCAGATGACCGCGAAACTGAACGTCGCTCGATATGTCGATACCGAGAATTCCGATACTGGCTGTGGCTGATAAGTGAGTGCCCTCAAATTGAGGAGAAACGACAAAGGGATTCTTTTTAGTGGTAAACGCGCAAACCTGTGTCTTTTTAGGGTTAAATTGGACTAGATTAAGTCGACCCCAGTCCGAAACTTTGGATAAAGAAGTCTCGACTTCAGACACAAGTTTGTTCCGGAACTCGTCGACGTGTTCTCGAGAAATATTTGCACGGCCGGAGTATGAGGCATCTCCAGTACTGTCATCCGCATAGCAATGAATGCCACTGATTTGCAGCATATCATTGATATGCAGAAGAAACAGAGTAGGAGATAGCACACAGCCTTGTGGAACACCAGCATTCACAGGTTTTGGGTCCGAGCATGCACCGTCGACAACGACCTTAATGCTACGGTCCTCAAGAAAGCTGGCTATCCAATTGCACAATTTCTCGGGAAGCCCATAAGAAGGAAGCTTCGAAAGAAGCGCCTTGTGCCACACCCGATCAAAGGCCTTCGCTATATCCAAACTGACAGCCAACGCCTCCCCCTTGGTCTCGATTGCCTCAGCCCATTTGTGCGTTAAGTAGACTAGCAGATCACCAGCCGAGCGACCCCGACGGAAACCGTACTGGTGGTCGCTTAACAGCTGGTGCTCCTCTAAGTACCGCAAGAGCTGGCAGTTGATAATGGATTCCATTATCTTGGAGAACAAGGAAGTTATAGCTATAGGTCTGTAGTTGGATGGGTCTGAGCGGTCGCCTTTTTTCGGGATTGGGTGCACTTTAGCTGTCTTCCAGGAGTTTGGGACGACGCCTAATGAATAGGAGTACCGGAAAAGACGCGTTAGAACCGGAGCCAACTCAGGAGCACATGAGCGCAATACGATCGGAGGGATGCCATCGGGCCCACTCGACTTATGGACGTCCAAAGAAAGAAGTGCTTTTCGCACTGAGCTCTGATGAAATTGTATGTCTAGCATAGAGCTATCACACCGTGGGATGGTCGGCGGTGGCTTTCCCCGGTCGTCCAAAGTCGCGAGAGTCCTTAGCGAGAGACCAGAACGCACGAGTTCCCGAAGGAAGGCGCACCAATCTCTCACCAATTCTGCCAATGTGCTCAGACTTTGCCTTGGCAATAGCTCTTTTGAAGGCCCTTGAGGCAGAGTTGTACTCCTTTTTAAGGGCGCTGGTTTTTTCATCCCGAGACGTTGATGCTTCGGCCCAGGCTTGGTAACATTCCTGCTTCCGGCGACACGCCATTTTGCAAGAGCGACCAAACCAAGGCCGGGATTTGCCACCAATGGGCACCGCAGAGGAAGGAATAAAAAGTTCCATTCCCTGAAGCACTACATCGGCGACAGAATCAGCAATAACGTTGGGATCGTCCGGCGAAAAACAAATCTGCCCCCATGGGTAAGATGCAAAAAAAGAGCGCATACCATCCCAGTCGGCTGACCTATAATGCCACACGCGTCGGCAACCAGCAGAACGCGGTCGTTTTATGCGAGCTAGCGGCACCATACTCCGGATCAAGCAATGGTCCGATGAACCTAGTGGGGCGTCAACGGAAACTTGATAATGGTCCGGATGAGAGGTCAATATGAGGTCCAACAGGGAAGGCATATGATCTTCAACATCTGGGACACGCGTAGGCGCAGATACCAGTTGAGTCAGATCATATGCCAAAGCAAAGTCATGTACAGATCTCCCCGCATGGTCGGTAGTACGTGAGCCAAGCCATTCGGCGTGGTGGGCGTTGAAATCACCGAGGATCACGATTTCTGCCGAGGGGATTAACTGTAACACGGAATCTGTAGCCACTTGAACGTGTTCCATGAGTCGGTCTGTTTCGGTATTTCCACTATGGGACCTGTACAGGCAAGCATAGACGCGGGGATGGTCATCACAGTCTACGCGCAGCCAGAGAATAGAAAGGTCCCGTTCTTCAAGATTGTCGAGGCGACGAGTGCGGATATCTTCTCTTATGTAGGCGCACACTCCGGCCCGTGGCATAAAGGAATGCTCCAACATATACCCAGGGTAAGTGAGGTAACAGGTGTCGGCAGGAGAAGATATCTGCGTCTCAGTCAAGAAGAGCAGAGCCGGCTTCGCCGTTTCTAGATGATGGTGGACGGCGTCAAGGTTAGAGTGTAGACCCCTGATATTACAGTAGTTTACGATGAGGGCGTCAGGGGGTGCCGAAAATGCAATGCTCTTGCCCCGAGTAGATTTAAGCGCGGATTTGCCCTCCCCAGAATACGAAGGGCTGCCTGGGCATCCACGTCCAGGTGGTATACAGGGTCCTGGGCATGGACGTCCAGAGGGGGATTCTCCACATCCCATGGTACCCCCCTGGGGTAGTCTAACCTCAATCTGCGCTGCCATAATTTCCTACCCAGGTTTGGGCTTCCGGGATTCTCACAAACCGTACGAAACGCAACAACATTGCTGTTACTTCACGCCGGTCTCCAGTGAGAGAGTGGTATTTCCCCGGACGTGCCGGCCCATTCGGCTGTAACCAAAGGTTACAGCGTGGCACTACCACTCACCAGTTTTTGGTCCACGCCAGCTAAAGCCGGTACCCCCCATATCTGGAGGGCATTCCCCAATCCGCCACCCGGGGACGCGCCCGATGGGAGCTCTGGCAACTCACACACGGGATATTAATATTCTCTACATTTAGATACGCAATATTTGTACTGGAGTAGTCTATAATAATCAATACTATTGTAATATAAATTATTGGTTTATTGAAAATAAGTTTATGTAAGACGAGGGCTCCAATAGACTTCTCTATGTTTACAATATATCTCTATTGGATGATATATTATATTTATTTATATTTTTATTATGACCTTATAATAACATGTAAAAGATGATGACATGAATGATAAAACTAAGGAATTTATCACGGTTTAATATAATTTAGACACACTGCGTGTTTTCCATTGCTGTAGTGTGATACATTGATAAAATTAACCCTTTACCATTTTTCAACCTCTCTATGAACCTTATGTTAAAAAGTCAATCCGTAACTGATGTTTTGCCTGAAAGAAAAACAAACGGACAACACTGTAGCATTTAAATCAGTAGGATTAACTTATGAAAATATTACCTATGAATTATTTTATAAATATCATTAAATTATACATAAATGTTTATTAATAACTAAGTTTTTTTTGAAGAATATTGTTTAAAACTTTAACAGTATTACGAGACATCGACATCAAAGCAGGCACATCACTAAACATTCAACATTAACGTAACTTGAGACACTTAAAATTATTACATTCCGAGATGAATACGAACTGCGTTATTAATTGTCGAAAAGTTTCGTTGTCTGAGAACATTGTTATTATTTCATCTGTGAGATGATCTACAACGGAGAGCTTATTAGCAACCTTTCAGAGGTCATTGACGCGAATGAGAACGCTAATTTTCGCTTATTCGGGGAAGAATTTATAAGGTGAAAAAGTGAAAGTGAATTTTATATTGTTAACAATTCAATAAGTAAAAATGATTAAAAAATTGTAACAGATACAAATGTAGACATATCTTATTTTCTGTAACTAACTGTTACTAATTTTTAACGTTTTTACTTATTGAATTGTTAACAATATAAAACACATTTTAAATACATTTGTGGCTGCGTAGCGTTAGTAGTCATATTTTATAAATGACTAGCGTTCTGCCCCGGCTTCGCACGGGTGAAATGTAGATGTAAGTACTATACTAAAAGATAGCTGTAGCTTTCTATTAGTGAAAGAATTTTTAAAATCGTAAATCGTAGCAAACAAACCTTTCCTCTTTACAATATTAGTATACAAAGGATTTCGTAAAAACGAAACGTACATATACGACCCTGATAAAGTGTTTTTATAAAGTCTATTTGTTGATGTACCACAAGCGTCCATTCAGATAAATTGATTAAATTTTCACGAATTTACATAGAAATAGGTACGGTTTCCGGCAACCTTAGCGCGCGGCGTACAGCGTCCACTCCGCACTGCAGGAAGCTCAGGAATAATTTAGTGTTTCGTCCCGAGTTGGGGCATTGTGCATTTACCCCAAACCATCGCGGCTACTGCACGAGGCGCAGTCATATTGTCTATATTCCAGGGCCCCAAGATACAGGGTTTTCTAGTTTGGGTCTCATTGTTTATTCAAGAAAGCTCTTAGGCATAAATAAGCATTATGCAAATAGTTTATTGTTTTTTTTTTACTCCTTCAAATAAATGTCTGCGAAGTCTATGTACTGGGTCTGTCATTTTTCTAAATTAATTGTAGTAGTAGTGTAATTCCCATACCAAGGTTATATTGTAATTTTTGTAACCTTAAATAAATAAAATTATTATTTGTATTTACACTAGCTCCTAGCGACTGTCAGATTATGAACCGAAGTTCTTCAAGAACTTATCAGAAGAATAAAATTAAAAATGGGCGGGAAAGTGGTTTTCGGACGGTTTTGTCACATTCAATTGAAAACTGAGGAATAGACTGTAAATTAAAACTTTTTGTTGGGCTTCTTTCCACATTTTTACCACTGGAGGTTCAGGGTTTGAGTCATGGGGAAACAAAAACAAATATTTCAGTCGAACTGGATACAGACTTATTTCCTTAGTGGGGACCCGAGAGTTCACACTTACATACCAAATGACATAACCATAATATATTTATGTTAAAAATAACTTATTTACTAACTTAAACAACTTTGTTATCTTAAAAATATCTGTCTCGAAGTCGGAATATTAAAGTTTAGAAAATGTCGTGTGCAACGCGATCGTTTGTGAAACTTTAAAAATGTATGAAACAAAAAAGCGCTCATAAAGTGTTTTGAAGCGCTTTATGGCGTGTGTACTGAGATAAAAGTATTATTTGCAGCGCGCCGGGCGCTGAGCTACCGCGATACGGTAAACATTTGGAAATTTAGTCGTACATTTGCATAAAAAGAGTTGCGAATTAAATAAGATAACGTCGGATCTACTTCGAACTGAATATGTAAATCTGTTTGACGCGGGAGTCGATCGAGTTCAACTTTACAGTGATATTTATAATTGTTTCAGCCATTTCAGTCTATTGAAATGAAATATTGTCGTATACAGCTGTTGTTATTGATAGTCAGAAACAATTCGCCAATATTTGACATGTAAATTTTTAGGTCCTATGAACTAAAATTATAAATAATAAATACATAGGTACATAATGTTATCTTTATATAAAAATGTTATTTATTTCCTATATCATAGTTCATTCACATCAGCTTGAATCTATATATTATGTTATAGAGCATATACATATTTACATATATTACATATTTTCTAATCTCTAATCTTTAGACCTTATCTATTACAATTCTATTATAATATATGTAATAACAAGTTACTTTCCTCCTTCTACTGAAATTTTTCCTCAAGGTCTTTTAAGTAATATTGTTGATGGTCAGCAGCTAATGGTACAACACAATTTTAAATTAATATATGTATGTCTTCCATGTAATCTCGCGGATCCACAACTGAGCGCGCTTCCACCAGATCGCACACAACGCCCTTGACTGAGATACAACGCTCAGACACACCCAGCACTCTCTACATTGCTTCCACAGACGTCTTTACCCACGAAGTTGCCGTTCTATACTACTGGCCAATTGAAATGCAATTCAAATCTAAGCTAGAATTCCAATTTCAAATTATTAATTTTTAAACATGGAATTCATTTTTGTTGATTGAATCTTTTTAGATAATATTGATTCGTAAAAATACGAGTTCCGTAACTAAACATATTGTTCTATTTATGGAAAAATCGTGTATAGTAAACAGCGCTTATGAATTTTCTGAATACTTGATGTAAAAATAAAAATTATTTGTAACAGCGTTAAAGAACGAACCACACGAAACTTCATCTCATCATTACCTAATGTTAATTTTTAAAAAAAATATTGGTTAAAAGTAAGCGAGGAGAGATTTCATTGGATAATAATGAAAATGGATGACATTAATGCATTGTGTGTTCCAAAGTGCTGACTCCTCTCGTCACCCCTCCTCACCGTGATCCGCTCCTCTATCCATCTCCCGCAATAGCTTCCACCGCGTATCACAATGTGTTAGTCTGGTTAATACAACGTAGGTAACCCATTACTTGTGAGATTAGCAAACAGTAACCCATCTCCGTGTTGAGTTCACCTTGATTTTACATTTATTTTCAATGAAGTAACACGTTAAAGTTTAGAATATAATATAAACACCACATGCTTTGTGCTGTAAAATGAGCTCTTTAGTTTGTTTTGTGGAGATTACGTCTAAACTCGGAACTTTGATTTTCTATTTTAAACCTATTGAATTATATTGTATATTCAATTGGTTTAAAATGTATAATGTTTTATATTTTTAGTAACTGAATAAACCTATTAAATTACACAATAATATATCCTAGATCTTAACTAAGGAATATCTATACTAATATTGTAAAGAGGAAAGGTTTGTTAATTTGTAACGATTTAACTCAAAAACCACTCGACCGATTTTAAAAATTCTTTCACTAATAGAAAGCTACATTATCAGCGAGTATCAAAGTATTTTGTGTTTAATAGTTCTAGTATAGTACATAGTACATACACACTCAAGAACATCGCCACGCGGCATGGGTCCCAAATTATTAAATTTATTTTATTTTGAAATTATTTTGAAGATTTTTCTCATAGGTGTTAAATTATTATAAATATTTATTTAGTAGATGGTGGTGGTACCTAAAAGTTTTTATTTGAATAGGAGGCCGGTAAAAGTATGATTACATACAAATAAAACGTAATACACAAATATTTGTACTTTTGTCTCTGCAATGAAATAGACTCTAATATAATCTCCACAGTTAAGACATTTGAGTAGTATTTACAAAAAATGCGATATTATAAATTAATACACATTCACATTGCACAATAGCAAGTATTATTATGTTTGTTTTTTTTTTGAGACTAGATCATTTTATTATTGAGTAATTGTTGTCTTTAAAATGTAGTAAAAAACATGCAAATTGTGAGTAAAACTACTATCTACATATTATATTTACGGAAATTCTTACATAGTTTCCTGTACTCTTCCATAACGCCGCCTGTAATGCAGTCCGTCAGTTTCTCTGCATATAGCCTGATTTCTGATTGAATTGTGTTTTCGGACAAATAATGTTAGTTTAGAGCCAGTTGCAAAACTAACAAGGCTTGGTCGATATCGGTGGGAGGCGAGAGTAAACGAAACGCGCCTTAACTCACAAGAAAAACAGTGACTTTTCGTAAACAATCCAATTAGTGGCGCGAGGCGGCGCAGACTGATAGCAGCAGTTGGGACACGCGGACAAAACGCGCGTGTGAGACAATAGTAAACAAGTTATATTTGGTATTACGAAGTTACAAAACATTACTAACCTGCCGTCACAAGCCAAAAAGCATCTCAACTAACACTTCGTTTACTCGAAAGTCACTGTATTTAAGATACCTGATATTTTGTTAATGTCATTTAATCACTTACCTTTTAATATATATTTAAGGCACAAGCAGGGACTGGGCACAAGCGCCTTATGACATTAGTAGAATTAGCGCGATTTTCGAAACTTATTGAAATAATTTTTCTAAGATTTGAACCCGGGAACTTCAATGCTTATGTGCCGCTCAAACACTCCTCTAAGATACGGAGGCGGTCATTTAAATCTAAATATATGTATATCACAACAATAAGTGAAATACACACACATATGAAGTATCAACCCACCCTATTTTTCAGACTTCATTAATGTCACTCTGTAGATATTTTATTATACACATAATACCCATCACTATTTTTATTGCCTTTAATAGCTAAATAAATATATATTATTTCGGAGCTTCATTATCTTCACTGTCACTTATTATGGGCGTCAGCAGGAATCCGGACAAGAAATACACTATCGTACTACAATACACAATACAGTTCCTAGGCCAGCGTTACTCTGTGGGCGATCCGTATGATATAGTCTCTCGATCACCGAATGCACGTTCTTTTATTAACGTTGCCCTCTCCAAATCTAGGCTCTGTATACGTCACTTTGACGTTTGTGTGATGTTGACGATCCGTACTCATGACCCGGATGCTACATATACGAGTATATATTGAACAAATTCAAACTAATCAGTTCAAACCTACAGATCAGGGTTCCCAACGTGGAGGAGGGAAGGTGTGCTCTTGCTTCATCCTAAAGGGCGGATAAGGCTCTAGTTTTGACATTGTCTATACTAATATTATAAAGAGGAAGTATTTCTTTGTTTGTTACGATTTAACTCAAAAACTAATGGACCGGTTTTAAAAATTCTTTCACCAATAGAAAGCTACATTATCAGGCTCTATTGTGTATAGTATATCTACATCGCATCTGTGCGAAGCCGTGTGGGGCATGTTACTATAGTACGCGCGAAGTGCTAGTTTCTGCCTGAGGCCGCGAAATCTTTTTAAAGCGATTTAAAATTATTTATGTCATCATACTGATTTTACACGCAGATTATATGTGTCGCTACAACCTTCTGGAAGAATTGGCTCAGAATATATTATGTATTAGCAATTATTCTGAACTTTCGCTGCTTTGCTCTCCTTAAACCTTTTCTCAGCAGATACTTACGATATATAAAGTAATTCCTATCAAATTAGTCAAGTGTCCAACCACAGCGGTTAAGGGTTAACTAATATAAATATACCCGGAACTGCTCGAACCCAGCGAGTATTTTTAATAAAACCTCAAGCGGCGGAGCGATTCCAAAACAACAGAAATGATATTAGACTTCTTTTGTCCGCTTTATGAATTCGGTCGAATATTTCAGTCACGTCGCTCGGAAAGGGGCGAAAATCTCGCAAAAATATATTCGCCTTTAGAATAGTACTTTTTTATCGTTGGCCGTGGAATAAACAAAACGAAAATTATATAGTGATAGATAAGTGTTAGAATCTTTGAGATTTGCTCGCTTAATAAATGCGGTTCGGAGGAGGAGGGGTCGGAACTAGGCTCATAGCTGCGGAGGTCATTCATACATATATACCTACCATATATACATCAATTTTTCAGAATGAGAATATTGTTATGTAATATATTGTGGCATTTCAGTACAGTGGCGGATTTACCAGCAGGCTGAGTAGGCTTGAGCCTAGGGCGGCAGATTTTAAGAGGCGGCAAATTTGAGGATACTTTTAGCTATTTTATAGAAATCAAGTCTTACTTTTCTTACTTTTAAGACAGTCTTCTGTACCTTACAGAGTATAGTCTAAAAGTAAGACTTACTGAGAGGTGTACTTACAAGACAATTCCTATCAATATATTTAGGAAAATTTAGGAACTTACATTTATAGAGGCTAGGGCGGCAAAATTTTTATAGCCTATACGCCGAAAATGTGTAAATCCGCCACTGTTTCTGTATCTGCTAGTGGGTATGGCGTAGACATATTTCTGTGACATTTTATTAATACGAACTCGAATCCCGGGACCTACGATACTAAATAGAACAGGCAAACTACTAAGCAATGGTGGCGATAACAATAATAATAGCAATATAGGTAATTAAATAGATATAAATTGTCAAATACGCACACAAAAATATTTAT
Organism: Anthocharis cardamines; assembly: GCA_905404175.1. NCBI lineage: Eukaryota > Metazoa > Arthropoda > Insecta > Lepidoptera > Pieridae > Anthocharis > Anthocharis cardamines. Next base: position 128,701 of record FR989975.1, read on the forward strand.
GGATTTACATCAAGAATAAGTTCTAAGAAATACACAAACACAATTTTACACCTTAATATATATAAATTAACGGTTAGTTAAAAAATGTTAAAAGTGGAACAATCTGTGCGGTAGCGCGCTGAGACATTTGAGTCACAAATGTCTATCAGACAGAGGTGGTAGTCAGAGGTGGTAACTTACCACCGACTAACCCATTTGCTAGGTGTCTGAACTATAATAAAAAAAAATAGAGATTATTTCTTCCAACACTGATTTTCAATTGTTTCCGAATTTAGAGTGCTTTGTTTATATTTTACATTGTAATTTAATACACGTTTACTTTTTCGGTCTGAGTGCTCTCTAATAACAAAATGTCCGTCCGGTAAATTCCAATGGTTTTCAATTTACATGATGAATAATAACATGCCTATCGCAGGTTTGTAATATTACAATTAATATTTAATTTCCTAACTGATTTGCGCTGAGGTTTTTCGTTTCATCAAACATTCAACTCATAAAGCCACGACACAAAAACGACAAGGTTCTATAAATACGATAATAATTAAAATATGCGACACAATGCGACGCAACAAGCAATAATCACACAAACGGGAATGTCGCACCAAATGTTCACTGTTTCGGACTAATTAATACTAAATGAGCTCAAACAACTGTGTTTGATTAACTATTAAGGCAAACCTATTGATTTTCCAGAAATTTAGGTTTTGTGTAATTAAACGTTAGTTACCACACTTTGTAATGGATTTATACGTTATATTTACTACTAAAATATATTAGTACAGCGATTACGATTTAATTCGCGGTGACGTCACAAACAAACATATTTTTCACACTGTGTAAAGCCTTTAAACAGCAGACATCCAATATACAAAAACTGAAAAAACTTAAAGAGGTACAATAATGTAAGTTTTCCCGGACGAAGTCGCAAAGGGAATGTCGTTTGTATCATTGTTTCAAGTTTCTAGATGCATTTGTACCTGTTATATGGTAAATACAATAACATAAACTAAAATTCTCTCTTGTCTTTAAACTTTATAAGGAATCCATGTACTCACTTTGTTTTTTGCTCTATTGCAAAAACAGCAACATATACACTCTTTAGTTGAGCTTTTGGTTTTGTGACTCGAGTAACTTTGCGACTACAAGCTGCACGCTGCAAGCTGCAAGCTCGATGTATGAAAACTCAAATTAGCATTTTGTAATTACAACTTGCAGTTGATTTAATAAGTTTGAACACGATTGCCTTGCGATTTGCATAACCAATAACTTTAGCTTGACGAAATGCCACTGAGTTAAACAACCTACTAATAAATTCGTTTCTTCTTCTTGCTACTCATTTTAGTATTCAAAATCTTTCATACACAAATTAAATTATTTTATACCTAAGAACCAAAAGTTTGACTGTTTTTTTATGAGATTAATTTCTCCTTTTATATAAGCAAATGCAGTGACAGAAAGAGAAATATCTTTATGTACCTACTTAATACACGTAAATTGCCGAAGAAGTCATAAAATAAGTACATACATGTAAGAATCTATATAAAATATATATAGCATTTTTGACCTTAAAAATGAATTAGAATTCATAAAAGTGTAACAAATAGGCTGGCTCTCAGCATGTATAAAAATAAACTTGTAAAAATAATATTCCACGATAACTGTTAAATAAAAACAAAAACTTAATTTAAAAAAGAACATACATAGTAAAGGACAATTTACAAAAAAAAAGTTGACAATCTATTTAGCTAACTACTTTAATATTTAAACGAGATATTAACAATGCACAAGCTATTTGGCCCTTCCGTGCTCTTGTACTCGTATGCACTCGTGTCATCAGTGATTTATTTCTTATCACTCATGTACATTGTACATGATTATATATTATTCCCCTGATTAAGCTTTAAGCCCGAGACAGCTCTACCGATCCTAACAATTAGCAGGGGGGCAGGCGCAAACTACTTAACTTATTAGTACTTAAGTTAAATTTAATCGTATAAAAAAATACTCACAATGAAATAGCTAAAGCGAATTAGGAGCCATGAGCAACCTACTAGTACATTGTAGTTCTGCCGCTAAAGCAAATAACATAGTAAATATCCGTGTAACACTATCGGGTAACATAACATGAAAATAAGCAATATTTTCGTGAACACTAAAAGCATTTCTCGCTAGTGACATCTAAACATCGGCAGTTCGCAAAGTTCCGTCATAACTCGGCAACTCCGGCTCCCAGTTTCCGCGTTCCCGCGCATTTTCCGCGCCATTGTTCTTAAATCACTTTGATACGACGACTTTCCTGTTTATAATCTTTAGATATCTTTATTGGGGTTCGGAAGTCAACTAGAAACGCGTTCGGCTGGCATATACAGCCCTCGCCGTCGGAATATTACTGACTCTAAAACTACTTACTATCAACATTCAAAACAATATTTTATGATATTTTTATTAGCTTGTTGGCGCGTTGAGTAGAATCTACCTTGCATTCCGATGGGTCGCGGTTTTTTAAACGCCGGGACGACACATAAATTTCTGTAAGCATTTCTTGTCCTATATCTGGTCACTATGTGACTGTCGATATGTGCCTTTAACAAACATTATAAAGTTGTTAAACACATAAGTTCTATAGAATGAAAGTATCTTGCATGATGAAATTTCAATTTAAACAGTTTTAATTACACTTTAATGTAAGGAAGAGCTCAGGAGTCATCCATCATAATTACATCATAAAACTACGGAATTTAGCTGATTGCTAATTTACTTTCCACAGAAGTAGAACACTCAACTGACGAATAAGTGCGGTATATTTTACAAAATCCCGGAGCCGAGCGAACACGCAGCGCGGTATCAGGGACAAAAGAAAATAAAACTGAAAACAGCTCACTATAAAGGGACCGTATCCAAATATTTTCTGTTTTGAATAACGGCATAAGTACAAAATGGACAAAGGCGAAACTCAAATTGGCTATTTGCATAAAAACAACAGAGGTTAAGCGGAAAATTTGAATTGTCGATGATTTCAAACGTAATTCAATACAAACAAACCTCCCGCCTGATAATTTGGATATTTATGAGCGCGAAGCGATTACCGGCTCCGGCGGTGATTAGAGATTCGGTCATATTCAGAGTAGTTTGTTGTAATATTCAGTTGAAATCATACTAGTAACATCTCACTTGTGTTTGGAACAAAGGTAAAAGGCTAGAAAGGAAAAAATTAAAAGAAATGCGCATTGCGTAATTATGTTTTCGGAGAATTTTCTTAGTAGCCAGAATACTCAAGCTCTTTTATTCTATTTATATAACTATTATTTTTATATAGGAAGGAATGCGAAAGTGTGTCGGTCGGTATGTTCTTCTGAATTTACTACTTTTACTTTTGTATAGGGATAGTTAACTGATAGGAGAGTTAGAAAAGCTTCGCTTATTACTGGGAAAACATTCAATTTTTCCACTTACGCTAGTCTGTCGATATCTAATATATAAGTTATAGGAAATTCTATAACCAAGGAAATAATAATTCTATAGGAAGTTTATCGTTTATTTCGCGCGTTCATTCAGTTGACCCTACTGTTGGGAACAGTCTGTATTCACCCTGAGGGGAGATATGCCTAAACATTCTTGCCAAAGCTCTGGCCTTGGCGTTTTTGTATTAACTTTGGCAAATTTCCTAGTCCAATATTTATTGGTGTTATCTGTAGACTCGAGTCCATTACGGGGAACAGATTTGAAATAACTGACACAATCTCGTTAATTTGGGAAAATCGGCAAATAGCGGGGACAATCGGTGGACACAGACAATTGGTGGTACTTTCGTCAATCTAAGTGTCTATTGAGCGAGGGCCGAGGTTTGATTACAGGGCATTCTTAGCAGCTATAAAAGCTCTCTACGTTTTCTTTGTTATCTCTTTTGGATTGTATCTAGTGTATGACAGTTTATTTATGTTAACCAGTATATGTATACAGGATTGTATCAAAAAACCGGGTAATTGGCCACTAGTCGCGGCAACTTATATTATATAGAGCACTGAGAAGCCGGTGGCAACTCGAGCGCTCAGTGTGCGCTGGTGACATACATATAAAATATGTATATGAAATATCATGTCCGTAGGTCGTGGCGGCTACTGGTAGCCTAATGTGCTGCAGTTCTTACACTTTTTTTAAACACACAATTTTTTTTAATACAAAATACGTTCAAAATACAAAATATGTTCACAGATCATAACTACATAATAGATATATACGAGTTTTCGATGAAAGTAAATGAAATCATCTACAACTATATGTTTTAGTATATAAATTGCACCTTGTATAATTATTATGATGATCACTTACTTTAACAAATAACTTATGACATTTTTAATTAATTTCAGGTAAGTCAGTGCCGACATCTGCAGGTGATAGAAGGGAGTACAACTAATTTATTTAGTTTTATTTGTTTTTTAATGAAGAGATAGATCGTTAGAACATTTTATTTCTGATTCATTTTGTCTCAGCTTAACCCAGTTGATTTATTAATTGATTGAGCAGCTGTTTAATTCATTGACATAGTAATATGTTACTTTTCGAAAGTTTATCGAATATCAAATCGAAAATTATCTTAAGAATGTTTGTTGATGTAACGAAGTTTAATAAATATTTCAATAGATCAATATTAAATGTACAGATCTTCAGTGTGATATTATTGCTGATTTGATAGCTAGAACTTATTTTGGGTCGCGTACTATACAAGATATTATGCAATCTTCTCGCAGGCAGATGTGATTTATCACTTATTAGTACCTTGCGAGTAAAGTCTCTGCATTCCGAAATATAAATAGATTTTTAAGACAGTTTAATCTAAGATTAATTTAAGAATCGAAAACAAAGTTTTATCTTTCAGTGTTCTACTGGCTGTATTTGGATTTGTACAAATGCCATTTACCGGACTAGTTCCAACAAAATTCTCTTTTCATATTATTTTATAGGTTTGATTTTATGAACGCAGTTAGATTAGGGAGAGTGATTTTTTAAATTGTGAAATAGCTGTGTGATGTGTTCAATTATGTATTTATGTATCTAAGTTTTAACTCAAGTAAGTGAACTTTGTTCTTTTTTGAGTAATAAATGAATCATAAACCCAAGAGTGGGAGGGATAGATTAGGGGTAGTGAGAGTGGCATATACTTTATTCCGGAGTAGCTCAGATGCCGCTGATTTTTTTTAAACGTTTTTTAAACTTTAGATCAAGCGTAATATAATTGTTCAATGACTTTATTACTGTATATAAACATCCAGAGTAACTTATAAAGTCAGTTCCCTTCTCGTACTGATCCAATGCTTTAAAAACAAAAAGTTCGCGAGTGAAGCGAAGTTAGGTTCTTATTATTTCTTCTCAGCGCGTCTTCATTAGCCGCGTCTCCCGAGACTTACTGACGGGTCACTGACCTCCTATATTATAATTAAACTGTATTGTGAGGGCTACATAGAGTTTCAGTTATACTAGCTTTTGCCCACGACTTTATCTGCTTTGGGTAATTTTAGGAAAAGTTCTTTGATATAACAGGCTAGGTATTTTTTTAATTTTTGCAATCTCAACAGTGTTAGGCTGTCATTAATAAGATACAGAATATCATCCGCCCCACCTACATCGCAAAATGGTTCCCAAATCACGTCATTGACGACAGAACGAAACGGAGTTACACGAATTTTATCGCACTGTCACGTTCTCTCGTAGTAAGACGACAATATTACTGCTATTGTCTTTTATTAACGCGAGTATCACACATTTAAATAAAATACTGTATACCGGATTAAAACGCGATTTATTATTTAAATTATTTATCCCGACGTTTCGGATGCTTTTCAGCAACCGTGGTCGCGGGAGACTGAAAGATGACAGTTGTCTTATATTTGAAATGTCACAAAGTTGCCATATTTAATTCAATTAAATTAAAAAAAAAAATATAATCTATTAATTTAGGTAACACAATGTACACCTATGAACGTGAATAAAAAATAATACATATTAAATTACTAATATTACTAATATTAAATGCTTCTAATTTTACATTTACTACCAGTTCACAAATCAAGGGCGTAGAGCGTACGAGAAGAACTGGCAAGAAACTCGCCGCCACTCTTTTAAATCGCAAAGTTTTTGTTTTACAATCTTTACATATTAACGCCATCTATTCCTACGGAGTTGATATTTACTGTAATTTTCTATATTATGACAATATTGACTAACGGTGTCCTCTTGTTTTTTAGTATGTTTGATTTGACCACGGTTGCTGAAAAGCATCCGAAACGTCGGGATAAATAATTTAAATAATAAATCGCGTTTTAATCCGGTATACAGTATTTTATTTAAAAATATTACTGCTCTTACGTAAAACTGATCCTAGTACGGTTCCAGATTATACTCACGCAGTGGCGGGACCACCATACAAGTACAAAATCAAAAAAACCCGTTTAACGTAATAATATAAGTCATATATTTATATAACTTATATAATTATGTTTATCTATATACATACATATATCTTACTAGTAATTGCCCCGCAACCCCCCTTGTGGGTGGAATTTCGTAAAATCCGTTCTTAGCTGACCTCTACTCGGCGAAAGGAATATTCCTATCATATTTCAAGTCGCTACGCCTTATGGTTCCAGAGATATCGTGATGAGTCAATATAATATAGGTGGGAATCTCTTTTATATATACAGGGTGGAAAGATTCAATGGGCCCTGGAGGGAAACCTCTTTAAATCCTTAAGATAGATTATTTTACTTAAAGGAAACATTCCTTTATTTTTAAAAAGAAATAAAACTGCATTCAAAGATTTTCTAAAATTTGCTTGTCTCACCCTGAAATCAAACCAGCTAAAAATTCAAAATTTAAACATTCGCTATTTTATTCCACTAATCGATAGAATCAACGTTCAGGATAAAATCTCTCTTATAAACATTTGGTCTTTGAAATAAAAAAGATCATGAAATCTAACATTTATTAACCGACTTCAAAAAAGGAGGAGGTTCTCAATTCGTCTGTATGTTGTTTTTTTTTTTTTTTTGTATGTTTGTTACGCGATAACTCCGCAAGTAATGGGTGGATTTGGATGATTCTTTTTTTGTTTGGTAGGGGATATTTCAGAGGTGGTCCCATATAATTTTTATCGGCATTGGTTTGATGTTTTTTTAGAAAATCAACAATAACAAAAATTTACTTATACGTAGATGATGTTTTGCTTTGTAGTTCCTTTCATAGCGCTGTCTCATTTGAGCAGCACGTTTAGTGGTAGGTCTACTAAATTATTATCTAAGGATTAATGAACTTAGATACATACACTTCCTACAAAAAATTAGAAAAAAAATTATTTTTAAGCAAAAAACAAATACCGACTTCAAAACCACAACTTGCACTAAAAAGTAAAAAATAATATTTTAATTACTTCAAAGCATTATTTATTACCAGTTATTTTTGGAGTCGGTGCCAGCCAAGAAGGACAGTTTAATCCTGCTTTTGCAAAAAGTTTTGGAACTGTATGGAGCGGCACCGATTTCAAAAATAACTGGTAATAAATAATGCTTTGAAGTAATTAAAATATTATTTTTTACTTTTTAGTGCAAGTTGTGGTTTTGAAGTCGGTTTTTTTTTTATTTTCATGATAAAATGTCAAGCAGATTTTTAATGTGTTTTTCGGTTGTTCTATGAACAAAAGTAATTTTGCCAAAATTTTCGATTTAATCATTTCAATTTCAACCAGCGAAACCGGACGAGATTGCGCCCTGTTTTGTTGCAAGAGTGTACACTGTACACGACACATCCTTAAACAGCTTTTATCAGGGCGTTAAGTCTTCCATAAACTATTTCATTACCGAGCGCTTAACTTAATGTTATCTTAGCGCGTTAGAGGAGGCGGGAAATTTCAATTTAACTCATGTGAGTTGCTTAAAAGCTTTCTGAATTGTTAGCGAGCCTCAGGACGTACGGTGCTTATGCAATTATACCAGCTCCTCACCTCACCTTACAGATATCTAGCGAAGGATATACGGTTTCGGATAGTATGATGGTATGTGGTGATATATTTCAATGGCTCTGCGGATGGATGACAAACTTAAATGGAGTCCATTAAACACATCAAGTGTAAACTAAAATCACTCTTATTCAATTCAACTTCTGCAAGTATTTTTGAATACTTGTACGGGTATGAAATGATGATTTACTTATTTAATAATTAAAAATTTACAAATTGGTTAATACAAATACAACAATGAATATTAATAATACTACATTGTACAACAATAATGGAATAATCCCAACGAAGCCTGGAAGCAACAGTACGCCATGCGTTTTTATTTTTAAGTTTAAGTTTGTTCATACTATATGTAGTTATAGTTTGAAGTCGGCTTTTGTTTTTTGTTTAAAAATATTTTTTGTAATGCCGATTGCACTACAAAATGTGATGAAAACTTTAGGGATAGAAAATAAATTTACTTGACCGACTTCTAAATATCACTGTGCAAATTATCATTTCGATCAGTTGCTCTGTTTTATTTGATAGCTGACATAGATGAAAGTGTGCAATAAATGTTTTCTTTACTATTTTATAAACAAATCAGAACCACGGCGGTTATTTTGATAATGAGTCCGGTAACTGACAATGGAGGCTCATAATTAAGCCATCAATATCACAATAAAATCCTCGAGTTTGTTCAGTTGAGGATTAAAAAGAGCTTATTTAAAATAATTAATGAAATGCCTTCAATAATTTGAATAAAATAATTTAATTAAAATGGAATTTATAACTCAAAATGTCGGAATTTCTTTGAGCAGATTACGTCTTGACGGCTGCTCTACTTTAATAAATAATAAGTTGATTGATACAAGTTGGGATCTAAGCTGAGATGGAACACTTAGTGATACGCCCGGGACTCGAACGGAAATTCACCGCAGACCTACAAAACTAAACATTTTGGTTATTTGATTTGGTTTTTTTTATATAATAGCCTAAACACACTTTTTTACCCATTAACACAATACCTTTTATTCAATCATGGAAAGTAGGATTACATGGTTTAAAAGAATATAATCGAAATATTATTTTTTTTCCAAAACATAGATGAAATTTTAAAAAACCAAGAATTTGTTGTATACGAGTACATAATAAGGGCCGAGTAACTTTAAACATAAATTGTTAAATCTTCTTTTAACAAATATTTTATCTTATTTACTAAACTTATATTATATTTAATAAGGTCGAGAAACGTGTTAGTTTAGTTCGGCTGAGAGTGTATATATTGTAATAATGGAGTTAGACAGTGGACGAGGCGCGAGGGGCGGGCGCGAGGCGCGAGGGGCGGGGTGAGCTAAAAGCGCGAACAATTATCTCCTAAAAGCTCCCCTTAGTGATAAATTAATTTACTCAGAATATGTCGAAAAAAATTCGATGTGAAAATTAAAACAGACAAGCTTAACGAAGCGTCAGTTGAATACTTTAAAGACATATTTATTAAAATAACGGCATAACTTCGTGGGGCTTCTCCGTTTATAAATTCTCTCCTAAATATTACTTGTTTTGGATTGTCGAAAAACGGGTTGTATTAAAAATTATTTAAAATAGAATAAGGTAAATGCTTGGCCTAATTATTTCACAAAAGTTCTATCAAAACTATGTTTATCAAGAAAAACAATCAGATACAGAATAAGTCGTAGGCCTTAAGGGCCTGGCCACAGCTTCTGGCGGTGTGGAGTGCGGCGCGGCAAGAGGGTCTGCGAGAGGCGCGGTTTGCGGTGGTATGCCACAGCTCGATCAGTTGCGACCGCGGCGGCTCAATGCGCGGTAAAAACAAAATTATTTGTTTCGGTCGCGCGATGCTAAATGCGTCGACCACTGCCGCCGCGCGCGCCGCTCTGAGCTGTGGCCGCCTCGATACTCCCGAGTGCATTTGTTTCACTCGCACGCCGCGCAGGCCGCCGCCACCGCCGCCGCGCGAGTAGCCACCGCGCCCCAGGTCGCACCGCAATGCGCGTCGCCGATAGCTGTGGCATACTTCATACAATTTGCTCAATTTGTTTTTGCCGCTCGCCGCTTTGCGCGCCGCAAATCGCGCCGCAAAACGCACCGCAGGTGACTGTGGCCAAGGGGTAAGGGCCTGGCCACAGCTTCTGGCGGTGTGGAGTGCGGCGCGGCAAGAGGGTCTGCGAGAGGCGCGGTTTGCGGTGGTATGCCACAGCTCGACCAGTTGCGACCGCGGCGGCTCAATGCGCGGTAAAAACAAAATTATTTGTTTCGGTCGCGCGATGCTAAATGCGTCGACCACTGCCGCCGCGCGCGCCGCTCTGAGCTGTGGCCGCCTCGATACTCCCGAGTGCATTTGTTTCACTCGCACGCCGCGCAGGCCGCCGCCACCGCCGCCGCGCGAGTAGCCACCGCGCCCCAGGTCGCACCGCAATGCGCGTCGCCGATAGCTGTGGCATACTTCATACAATTTGCTCAATTTGTTTTTGCCGCTCGCCGCTTTGCGCGCCGCAAACCGCGCCGCAAAACGCGCCGCAGGTGACTGTGGCCAAGGGGTAAGAAGTCAGTTAACTAGACTGCGCCATATATGATAGATATGCGTTTATCAATTAAAAGGTTGACACAGCATTTATGCTATCTTTGTTGCTATTCTGAAAACTTAGATTATTTAATTCGACAGGAGTGCACATTACTTTTTTTATGGAAGTAACTTATATTTTATATTGTAGTCACATCTACAATCAATAGTTCGCACTATCAGAGTGTCTCTGAACGCTCAGTGTGCATAGAGTGTGCACTGTGCAATGTGCATACAACATCTCAACATCAACCACTGGGGCCTTAGGGCTGGCCAGTCAGTGGTTCGACTGGTCGAGGATCCTCCCTTTAGGTTGGAGGAAGACCACACTTCTTTCACGATAGCATAAAAAAGTATCTTAACAAAGTCATGATTACAATCAATCGTATTGTAGAAAGCACAAGATTAGAAAGTATCAACATTCGTTTCGGAATCATAAAACTAACTCTCATTTGCTATTATTTTTTTAGACATAGACATAGCATTTATTACGAACGAAACACACACACAGAATCACAAAAAACATCAAAACAAGGTACAATTTTTAAATTGTGTAAATGTGTGTGTGTTGTGGTTGTAAATGGCCCTGGCTCAGCATTATGCTGTGAAGCAGATGAGTTCCACAGCGCTGGTCATTCTGCCAGAGACCACAATAGTTTGCGCCTCAGACGCAAAAAATAAAATAAAATAAATAGTATAAAAAATAATAATAGTAAAAAATTAACAGTGAAAGCAAAGAAGTCTTGGAAAACCGTGTGTATATAGTAAATTTAAAAAATTAAAATAATAAAATAAAATAATTGTTACTAAGACTACTATAAGAAATAAATAAATAAATATTTTTGACGGATTAAAACCTAAATTTCGTGGGATTTTTGTTGAGTAAGAAGAAGTGCTTTGTAGCTGCGACGAAAATTTGATTTTGTTTGAAGATTTTTTAACGGAGGAGGGATATTATTCCAACATTTCGTCGCGCTATATTTAAAACTCCCACGAAATGATGCCGTCCGATGCTGGGGAATGGCGAGCTCATGAGTACAACTCCTTACTTCGTTCTTGTTGACATTTCTACGCCAGAGGAGCTTTTTGTATAGATATTCAGGTTGCTTAGTATATACCACATCAAATAATAAACATGCCAAATACAATTTTTGTCTACCTTTCATTGATAAAAAGTTTAGGTTGTTCAAGTAGGGGGTGACATGTGACCGAGGTGGTATGGTAACACAAAACCGGGCGCATGCATTTTGTACCCTCTGGATCAACCGTTGTGCTTTGGCAGTTACACAAGGCCCGTACACCGGAAGAGCGTAAGTAAGTTTTGAGAGCACAATGCTTTCACAAAGTCTAATACGAAGATCGACACTTAAGAAAGGTCGTATATTGTATAAAACCTTGAGACGGAAAAAGCAATTACGAACTATATTTGTAACATAGTCTTCGAACCTCAAATGATTATCGAAATCAACGCCCAGATTTCTTGCCAATGGGACCTGAGCTATAGGCAAAGAATTAATTGTAATTGTAGGACTTAATCTTGCGAGATCAGATACTTGCTTTCTGGAGCCTACCATAAGAAATTTCGACTTTGTTGGATTTAAGAGGAGTGCGTTTCTATGGGACCAAACAGAAATTCGTTCGTTTTTTAACATGAACATAATATAACTCTTGTGTATGTTCAGATAAAAGAAGAATTGTCTTTAATATTATTTTTCATTCGTAAGCCTCGACAACCACATTTCCAAATATCATTATCGGGTAAGCCGCTTTGGGAGAGGCCTCCTTCGTTTGTTTGTTTGAAGCTAATGAGGACAGGCAAAGTAGATCATAATAAGGGCGATTTAAACTTACCTACAGCCGCGGGGGTGAACCGCCTGAACACAAATATTATTTATGTTAGAATTCTTTACTAAATCAAAGTAAAATGTAGAAAAATATAAAACTCTAAAGAGACTTTTCACAGATGTTGGTTCTGACGCTTTGTAGGTTATTGAAATACATATAGGTTTAATCTTTGTCCTTGAATTCTGAATGCTCGAAGTAGAAATAAATCGGTCGACAGCGCATCTTTAATTGATACATAAAAGATGCGCTGTTGATATGATAAAACTTGTATAATAGATCAAGAATGTTACGTGTTCTTAACACCATGCAAGTCATCTATTGCGTCAATGTAATTGTATGCAACAGGCAAGAAACCTGCATCGTTTAAATGAGCCTTAAGAGTTTTTTGAAAAATATCGATAAAGATACGTCTTTTTATCAACTAAAAAAAAACATTATTTTTTCAATAGCCTCGTTTTTAATCTCCTCTATTATAAAAACATGCCTATGCTCTAGCAACAGGCAACAGGCATCACCTGCCACATACAATACTTTGTGGAACCAGATATAACTGAGGGACTTTAAGGAGTGCAAAGGGTGAGGGAATTGGAACGGAAGACACGCATAAACATTAAACTACATGAAATACTGTATTTTGGCGTTTATTATTGCTGCTGTTTCTAAATGCTGGGAATCGCGATAAACACAGAGTTTTGATCGGGATTACAGAAGACGGTTCACCTTTTTATGTACATGTGAAAAAAAAACATACCCCAGTTGAAGACTTGGTATCCTTATTATTATACCTACTTCTTTTTTTTATGTCAGATATCGACAGACGAGCATGTGGTTCACTTGATGGAAGGTAACGCTAGCCAATAATGCGCTGTCTATCTAATTTTTACTCCGAAAGGAGATATTTTATAGACTGTAACCGAAACGCGCAATGTGCACTTCACGGTTTTTCCGCCTATGCCCAGTGGTTCGTTATCCGGTCGGAATTTCGATATTCCTCCCACCCGTTCAATGCCCGAAGTAACCAGACGTGGTGTAGACATGCTTCCAGTAATTATAAACATGTCGTCCCGGTGGGAGTTGAACCAACGACACATTGGTGCTCACGGCAGGTGTTCTACCAAACGCGCCAACGAGCCCATCAAGGTTTCTCTCAAGAAATTTTATTTTAATTGAAACTGTTTATTGTTAAATTCTTACAAAAAATATACATATAATATAATAAGACAAATATTCTATAACCCATGCGTGTAGGTCCACAAACAATTTAATTCTAATATCCTACTATGTTTTTTTGAACAACTCCAATGTAGAGACACAGCCTTATAACAGTAGAGATAAAAGGTATTCAAGTGCGTAATCGCCTTTGACTGATGTATACTATCGTGATAGTGCGTGTCTATCAGCTATCAGCCGTCAGCCATCAATCGGATATTAGTGGTGCTCAGCTGATTTATGAACCCGTCCAACCCCGAAGGTCGCCTTCCACCTGTGATGGATCTCTTCACTAGAACTTATCGTGATTAATTACTTTCTGTTTTTGCTGTAACCTTTGTCTCAATGGCCGTTTGAATCTTTTATGGGATTTGTGGCGTTTTATCTGATAATAATTGTGTATACATATAATAAAACTGTAGAGGGGGTAACAGGGTGATGTAAGAATAGAAATAGAACAAACCCCGATTTTATTTAATTTTTTTGTTTCTCTGTTTGTCTGTTTATACGGGCTAATCTCCAAAGATACTGAACCGATTTTCATCAATTTATTATACACAGATATATTAATCAAAGCCCGGGGCAACATATAGGCTTTGTTTCATCGAAATTGGTTGTCGGAAAGAAAAGTTATTACCATTTAAATATTATTTTAAAGGTACCATATCAACAAATTGCAATGCAAACTGACTCGCGTCGAATTTTTTGAATTATCAGGTGTCAATAACAGTTTGATATGGAAATGAAATAGTTTTATTATTTCGCCGCTTTCAATATGTATTCGAAGAATAGTGGATATGAATATATCATATGAAGAAACCTTGCTCAAAAGCTCAGCTTAAGATGAAGCCCACGCGAATGATTTCGCTGGCATCAGCTAGTACCTACATTAAAGTAGTATTCTGTAAAGAAAATCACTGGTGTACAATTCAAACATATATTTATATTTTCAATACAGACCTCACTTCTCATATATATGAGTACAATCAACTTCCAACACTTCCAAATATCGATATTCAGATAGTATAGGCTTTAATACATCACTACAACCTTACAATTACAATACATCTATATCTATATCTATCTATAAATCTGTAGAATAGAACTAATCTATAGGACTTGACTGATAATTAATTCGTTTCCACAAATTAATTATGCAAAGAGTCAAGGATAAGCTAATAACGAGGTACAACCACTGCACCAAGTCACGCCAGAGCCAAGACTGCTCCGCAAACGAAACGTGTTGTCTTCGTCTTTCCGCCCGCCGGAGGCGGCGGAAAGACGGAACCCTGATATCGCCAAAAGATGGCATGCAGGGGGAAGCGGGGTCGCGCCCTAACAAAATAGGGCGGTCATTGGAGTGGGCGCAGAAATTGCGCACTCGGGCGGTCACCGGCACGCTCCGCGGATGAGACGCGAAGCGGCAGCGGCGAGAGAGAAATAAATTAAATTGTTGGCAAGTCAGCCTGGGTATCGCCGTCAAGCTGGCTAGCTAGCGGCGAAAAATGGACTAACTATATGTAAGGGTAAAAATAATAAAGTTAAGATTAAAATACGCTAATACAGAAATCAACGCATTAAAATAATAGAGTTAAGATTGATACCGTTACATATAGGGGACGTTAAGACGGGAAATTGCACGCGTTTGTCTCGCGGAAGAACCACACCGGGTGAGACCCCCGGTTGCCCGGGTGAAGCCCAGCGAGGGACCGGCAAGACCACAACGCGCGCCGGGAGAGGAGGTGGGAAGGGGGATGTCGAGTTCGAATGGGCTGCCAACCTATACATAGATGAAGAGAATAGAAATGATAAAAACAAAACAAACGAGACCAAACGGTTGCACCGGATAGTGATGCTATATAAAAAGAATAAATATTAATACGACGAATTTTGAATTTAAAACGAACAAGCTAAATGAAAATGAAAATTAAAATATACAATTAGATACATACAAAATAAATAAATAAACAACAAGGGTATAGGTCGGTGGGATGTCATTGGTGTTAGTGGTAGATGTAAGTTAGTTTGGCTGCCGGTTTTTAATGAATAAAAACCGGCAGGGAAAGTCGAATCCGGGTAGAGAAAAAGTCAAATAAGGGCTGCCGGCTTATAAAAATAAGACCGGCAGGAAAAGTCAAATTAGGTAGGTGTCAAAGCCGGTGGTGTCGTCCCCAAGCGCGCTAATTCGCGCGGGAACGCCCGGCGGTGCTCTGGAGGCCTAGAGTGGAGGGGGGCGATCTGCTGGAGGTGCGGGAAGCGGGAGGCGTCCGCACGCTCAAACATCCGCGTCGCCAGCCCCTCGATGAAAGAATCGAGGCTCTCCAGGCGGAGGTCCCGGGCGATGGTTGCGTTCCTCACGTACCGTGGCGCCGCGACTATGCGTCGACAAGCGATGCTCTGCACGGCGCGCAGGCGCCGCCGGTTGGTCTCGGCGGCCAGCTGGAACCACGCTGGAGCTGCGTACGTGAGGTGGGGACGAATATAAGTTTTATAGATCGAGAGTTTTGACCGGATCGGCAGGTTCGATGCGAGCACGGGGCGCAGCTGGGCGGCGGCCGCCTTGGCGCGGCCCGTCGCTGCGGCGATGTGCTGGCGCATCGTGAGCCGCCGGTCGAGGGTGACGCCCAGGTATTTGACCTCTGGACGCCACGGAATGTCTTCGCCGAGGAACCTAAGGGGAGGAGGAAGTCGTTTCTCCCCGAAGACTATGGCCTGCGTCTTGGCCGCGTTCGCTACAAGGCGCCGCTCCTCCAGCCAGGCAGGCAGGAGGTCGAGCGTGCGCTGCAGCTTCACGGCGGCGTGGCGGGCGTTGAGTGAGGTGGTGACGTACGCCGTATCGTCGGCGTACAGGGCCACCAGCGCACCCGCAGACGCAGGGACGTCGTTGGTATAGGCGGTGTACAGGGCAGGCGAAAGGCAGCTGCCCTGCGGGACCCCCGCGGCTATAGGGCGAGCGGTCGACTTGGCCCCCGCGACAGCGACATGAAAGCGCCGGTCGCGGAGGAAGGAGGCGACTATCGCCACCAGCCGGCGGGGGAGCGTCGTGTCCAGGAGCCCCGACACGAGTCCTGCGTGCCAGACTCGGTCGAAGGCCTTCTCCATGTCCAGGAATACCGCCACGGCCGTCTCCTTCTTGTTGAGGGCGGCCGTGACCGCGTGCAGCACTCTGGACAGCTGGAGGGTCGTGGAATGTTCGGTCCGGAACCCAAACTGTTCGGGCCTCGGGGTGATGTGCGCACCGAGGAAGGGCAGCAACATCACCTCGAACAGCTTGGATTGGGTGGAGAGCAGCGATATGGGGCGGTAACTCGCCGCTCTCAGGACGTCTTTACGGGGTTTAGGTATCATGATAACCCGCGCCTCCTTCCAAGGCGCGGGGAAATGGCCGGTACGGAGGATTGCGTTAAACAACCGCAAGAGGGACACCGCCGCGCGGGGAGGCAGGCGGCGTAGGGCGGCGTTACCAATGCCGTCCGGACCGGGAGATTTTTTAAGTTTAAGTCTCGCCGCAGCGCGACGCAGCTGCGACGGAGAGAAATATAATGGGGTTTCAGTTTCGGGGAAGGGCGCAGCGAGACGCTGCGCGACGTCATTTTCGACGGAAAGGGCGCGGGCGGGGTCGGCCGCGGGATTGGGAGTGAATTGTTCCTCAAGGTGGGCCGCGAAAAGTTCGGCGCGGTCCGCTGCGGAGTATCGCAGCGTCCCGGACTCGTCGCGGAGCGGCCGGACAGGCTCGGCGGCACCGCTGAGGCCCCGGCAGAGGCGGTGGAGGCGCGACCAGTCAGTGGTCGCGTCATCGAGGGCCCGCTCCCACGACACGGTCGCGTGGGCGTCGAGCTCGGCCTTGACGCGGCCGGCGAGTGCGCGCAGGTCGGCGCGCATGCGCGGACAGCGCGTCTGCTGCCAGCGGCGTCGGAGGGCGCGCTTGCGGCGTATAAGAGCCAGCAAGCGCGGCGGCAGCTCGGGGTACAGCGCCGGCACGGGACGCTCGGAGGTGGCGGCGGCGAGGGCGCTCTGCACGCTCGCCGTGTACTGGGCTGCGAAATTATCAATTAGAGCCGGGCTGTCCGGCGGTGGCGGCTGCGGCGCGTCGTTGAGGGCCCGCTGGAAGGCCTCCCAGTCGACGCACCGTCGCATCAGCGGGCCTCGCGGCGGCACGGGGGTCATGTCGGTCAGCGTGACGACGACAGGTTGGTGGTCGGACAGGAATTCGTCGACGACCACGTCCTGCGTCATCAGGCAGGTGACCCCCCGGTGCACCACGATGTCGAGAACGTCGGCCCTGTGCGCAGCCGTACCCGAATAATGGGTCGGGGCGCTCGGGCCGGAAATCTCAAAATCGTGGAGTTCTGAGTCATGTAACAAGCGGCGCCCGCGCGTGTTACACACGCAGGAGTTCCACGCTGTGTGCTTAGCGTTCCAGTCGCCCGCCGCGATAGTATGGCGGGCAGCGCCAAGCACAGCGCGGACATCGGCGGAACTATACAGGTGGGTCGGCGGGTGGTATACCGCGACGAGAGCCGTCGCGTTTCCCGCCAACTCGACCTCGATGCCGAGCGCAGAAAGCGGCCCGGCGAGGTCGAAAGCGGGCAGCTGGCGGTGCGGGATGCGCCGCCGTACCAGCACGGCGAGGCCCCGATAGGCCTGGCCCATCGGGGACGTCTGATCGAGCCGGTACACCGCGTAACCTGCACAGGAAAGTCGATGGCGCGGCGCTAGGTGCGTTTCGCTCACTAGCGCCACGTCGATGTCTTGGGATCTCATTATATTTTTTAAATAGGCGGCCTTGGTACGCAGGCCGCAAGCGTTCCAATGAAGGAGCCGGAGGCCCCCCATTAAAGTTGGCGCGCTCGGGATGGGCGGTGCACGGCCGGCGCGGGCCCCTCGGGAAGAGGGGCGCTGCGCTCAGCTTGCACGGCCAACAGGAGGTTAGTGACCGCGATTAGGGCCTCCTCCAGCGTGGGGCCCCCCACGGTCGGTAGGCGGCTAACTGGCGCGCGCGAAACAGCGCGCGCGGGCGGGGCAGTGCGGGTCGCACGCTCAAAGGGCGCGACAGTGGCCCCGGGCGCACTAGACGCCTCGGGGGCGCCCTGCGCCGCAGCAGCGATGGCGGCGCGCTTGCGCCGGCCGCCACGCCGAGAGGCGCGCCGTGGGCGCGGTTGCTCGGCGTCAGCGGGCGCCGCAGCAGCAGCAGCCGCAGCGGGAGGCGCGGGTGCGCCGCGCGGACGCGCAGCGGCCCGCTGAGAGGGCCCCGTGCGCGCGACGGTGCTAGCGCGCTTGTTGCGCGCCTCCGCCTTGAGCACGGGGCAGCCGGAGTGGTTAGCGGGGTGTGCGCCCCGACAATTGACGCAGGTGGGCGGCTGGTCACGTGGTCTCGGGCAGTCAGTGGCCCGATGCTCGCCCCCGCAGCGCACACACGCCATAGGGCGGTGGCAGTGCTGCGAGGAGTGGCGGAATTGCTGGCACCGGTGGCACTGAGCCGGGCCTTGCTTTCCGCGCCAAGCCTCGATCACGACCCCGGTCATGTACAGCAGCTCGGTATGCTCGTAGATGGCCGGGGTGATGCCCGGGGTGCGGCGCAGGATCGCCAGGTAAATGCACCCGGGGCGACCCTTGCGCGCTTGGATGGGCCGCACGTGCTCGGGCTCATAGCCCAGCTCGCGCAGCGCGTTCTTGATGTCTTCCGGGGCGGTGTTGACCGGGATTCCCCGGATGCACACCTTGACATCTCGTTCTGCTGGAACAGAGTAAGAAAACCAGCAGACACGCGGATCCGACCTCTCCAGATCGGAGAGGTAGCGTTGCACGACGCGGTATTCCTGCTCGTTCTCTGGAGTGATTCGGTGGCCCGAACCGAACGCCTTAGCGTTGGCGGGCCGACCGAGGAGCTGCGATATCTGCCCGAGATGGTGGATCCAGTCGGGCAGACGTTCGATCACTATGGGAGGATACCTGGGCGCGGCGGACGCCGCAGGTCGGCGTGCGGGCTGGCGCGGCACCGTCGGCGCGGCCGCCATGGCCGCGTAGGACGGCGCAGCGGCGGAGGTGCTCGGCGTCGCGGTGTCCATTGGCACCGCGGAGACCGGGGCAGCGGGCGCAGCGGGGCGCGCAGTGGGCGCGGGAGGCGCAGTACGCGCGGCCGGGGCGGGGCGCGCAGCTTGCGCAGTAGGCGCAGCTTGCGCAGTGGGCGCGACAGGCGCGGTGGCGCGCGTATCGCGCGCAGCGGGGTCAGCGGCGGGCACGGTAGGCCCGACAGCGGGCCCGGCAGCGGGCGTGGCGGCCGCCTGAGCGGCGGCAAGGCGGCGGCGGACCCGTGGATCACGCTGCGACAGCGGCGCGACCGTGATCGGCCGCATCCGCTTCGGCATCGGGTCCACGGTGTCGACGTCGGAGTCATCGTCGTCGTCGGCGGGGCGAGGTCGCCGGAGGGGAGTGAGCCGCGTATCAATCGCGGCAAGCTCGCGGGCCTCCTCCGGGGACAGGTGGGCGTCGCTAAACAGCCCCTGGGCCTTCAGGGCTTGTTCGCGGCTGCTAATACTGGCTGCCATCACGGCCAACATGGCCGCGCTGAGGCAGCCGGACTTGGCTAGTGTGGCAGTAGTGAGTATGTCCGCGCGTAATTCGGAACACGGGGACAGGCGGGGTGTGGCGACGGGTTCGTCACTGAGTATGTTCATGAGCTCGCAGGTAGAAAGCGGGGAAAACACTGTTAATGCTTCACCTGGGGATCGCGGCGGGGATTGGGACCCGGGCGATGAGGAGGCCGATCGCGGTACCGCATCGTCAGATGCGGGCTGTGCGAGGTCGACCGAAGCGGGAATCGAACCCACTGTACAGGGAGTGGTATGCAGGTCGGTGGCGGAATGTACAACGTCGCGCACTAACACTGCACTTTGTGACACTGATGCGGCGGAGTCCGCAAACATCGGCGCTGGCGCGCTTCCATCGCTGTGCGAGCGAGAACTACTGCACGAGCGAGAGCGAGACGGGCGACCAGATGACTTGCCGGAATCCATCGCGATGAGTCACACAAAAGAGAAAGTTGCAAATTTAAAAAGTTAATTTTAAAAGCACTGGGACACAGGCACGAACGGATTGTCACTAAGTGTACAAATCACGAACGAAAACACTAAATATAACGCGCACTGACTTTTTCGGGAGAACTCAAACCCCGACTACGACCGTTACCGGGAGTCAAGAGGCGAGAAAACACGAAGGAAGCGAAGTGAAGGCGGTCAACTCGCTCAACAAGACGAATATTTTATAATAAAATATCGAATTGATGAGGAGGAGCGCGAGACACGTGTGCGATGCGTTACAGACTGTCCTAATCCGCTCCTGCTCCGCAATTGTCGTTCCACCTCCTTTATACCAAACTTGTTCATAAGTTTTGTAGTGGGGAGAGTGGGGGAATCGAATGAATCATATCAATTGACCATCTGAATTAAATACACTTAAAAGCATCAAAACAATATGTAAACTCATTATAATTAATATCAATTATTTAATTTTTTAACACTAAATTTGATTACAATATACGATTTTGCCTTTTAAATTTACGAATCACAACAATTCCAATTCGCGTTTTATAAGAACTCCAAATAGACGAAATGTATGCAAAATGAAACATAAATCACTAAAAGATAATTTAATAATAGATATTTCCCTTTCATGTTTAAAACATAAGATAAAACCAGCAAAATATATAAAGACTAGCGCTTTATCCGGGTTTACGTCGTAATCCGGTAATTGTGGCGGGAACCGGGCATTAGCCGGAGGTTCGGAGCCCTCTTTGTGCGTATTTACCCAACATATTAATTATTCCAACACCCAGCTGATCTTACTTTTCATTTTCAAATTATAAGTACCCACTGACCTTTTAACATATTTGTTGTGTTAGAGTAATTTTTGCTGTAAATGTGTATTTGATTTAAGTTGACATCCATTTGATAGCTTTTTACTTTTTGTTCTTATCAATAATCTGTCGATTTAGAAATCTATTATTTTCTGACCTTTTCGACCAAAATCCTGTGTGGGTGTCGATGTGTGACGTACAATACATACATAGTCATTCCTATGTAAACACTCATTAGTTTAACAACCCATTTAAGTTTTCATCTGTGTATAAACAACATATTCCGGACAATATAAGTGCAGGAATCTAGTGAATGGATTAGAAAACTTTGTTAGTGATAGGAGTAAATTTTGTTCTACCCACATTAACGAAAATATTTCTTTTTCGGTGAACTTAAAATATTTTTGTTACCTATTGAGCAGAGATGAGTTCGTGTCACGCTTGTCAACGTGTTATTAGCGTTACTGAGAAATTAACTTGCTCAATTTGTTCGTACTACTACCATTTTGCCTGTGTGAATTATTCGAAAGAAAATTACTCCAAAATGTCAAGTAAGACAAAGTCATTGTGGAAATGCCCAGAATGTAAGGTCAGTAAAAAAATAGGAGACAATAGCGACACGCCTGTTAAAGGTGCTAGCGACCTAGCTGATCAGGAAATACCTCTGGAAATAGTCTCACGTGAAAACTTGAAGGAACAGTTAACGCGAATGGAGACTACTATATTGGCTAAAATGGAGACGATGCTTAAGGAAACCCTTGAAAACCAGCTAAAACAAGAATTCGAAGACATTCGTAAAAACATGATGTTAATTCCGGATCTAGTTAAAACTGTTGAGTATCTCTCAACGAAATATGATGAAGTTAACAAAGAACTATTCGAAACGAAGCATGAGATGTCGGATCTGCGTAGCGAGAATACCCAACTTCGCGAAAATCTTCAGATTTTGACTTTTAAAATTGACCAAATTGAACTTCACGCAAGAGAAAATAATATTGAAATACAATGCGTTCCAGAGCACTCGAATGAAAGCTTGCCGAGTACTATCATGCAACTAGCTGAAGTGGTATCGTGTCCTCTGGAAGGAAAAGATATTATATCTTGCACGAGGGTCCCTAGGATAAACTCTAAATCTAATAGACCGAGGTCAGTTATCGTTAAGTTGTCGTCATCTCGCATGCGTGATACCTTTCTCGCTGCGTATTTCACGTTCAATAAAGCAAACTTATCCTGCAAGCTGAACAGTTCCCATCTGGGTATTGGTGGCGAAAAACAGCCCATATATGTAATGGAGCATCTATCTTCCCACACGCGTGGCCTCCATGCTCAGGCTCGGTTGCTCAAGAAAGAAGGTCTATGCAAATATGTATGGGTTCGGAACGGCCGCGTTATGATCAGAAAGGACGATTCTTCTCCGGCGATATGGGCTAAAAACGGCGAAATTTTGAGTAAATTTAAATCTAGCTAACAGAATGGTATTATCCGCCCCAAACACGACTCAATTAAGTATCTATTACCAAAACTCTAGAAGTATACGTGGAAAACTATTTGATTTGAATTTGGCCTGCCTGAATTGTACATACGATATAATCATACTTACTGAAACGTGGCTTAACGATAATATTTATGATACAGAAATTCTTAGTGATAACTTTCAAATATTCAGAAGAGATCGCTGTACCACTAGCAACTGCAAGACCGACGGTGGTGGGGTACTTATTGCTGTGTCGAAACACATAGAAGCATCTCGGATTCATTCTTTTGAAAGTGATAACGAGGATTTATGGGTGAAGATAATCTCACGCAATGGAGGTACTCCACGAACTCTAAACATATGTGCTGTTTACCTACCTCCCCCGCTAACAGGGATTCGTCTTGAAGATCAAGTTCAATCGCTTAGTAGAGCCATTACCGAAGTTGGCGACGGTAACGTACTTGTTGTGGGGGACTTTAATACTAGTCAAATCTCCTGGGTAGTTCCTGCCCAACAACATCATAACTGCACTCCCACAACCATTTCATTTAGTAAAACCTTAGTGAGTAGTATTATAAACGATTTCATAGCTCTGCATAATTTAAGTCAATTTAATATTAATCTAAACACCGATAACAAAATTCTGGATCTTGTCTTTAGTAACGTTGAATTAGTTAAGACAGAACCTGCTGTTGTATCATTAACTAACGTTGACCATTATCACCCTGCTATAATTATAACTCTTGATTTTCCAACATGTCGATATCTAAAAATAAATAATGTAGCCAAATTAAATTTTCATAAAGCTGACTACAACATTATTAATAAAAGTATTCACAACATAGATTGGGATAAAGTGTTAGGTGGAATAACATCTGTAGATAGTATGGTAGAAGAATTTTATGTCACAATTAGAAGGATCATAAATGAACACGTCCCTAAAAAACGATTAAACAAATGTGGACAGTTCCCAGTTTGGTATAGTAAGAATCTTATAAAATTGCTAAAAGAAAAAGAGAAAATCCGGAAAAAAAAATGAAATATAGGAATCCGCGGGATGAGTTGGAGTTCCATCTGGCAAGAACTAGATGTCACAATGAAATTAAGGCATGTTATATAAAATATCTAGAAATGATCGAGGATTCTATAAGTAGCAATAATATAAAAGCATTCTGGTCTTTTATTTCATCTAAAAAGAAAGTAAAGGGAACCTTGCCCAAGGATATGTTTCTAAATGAAAATAATTATAGTGATCCTGCTGATATTTGCAATGCATTTATTGAACACTTTTCTTCAGTTTATAACAATTCGAACTCTGTTCATAACCTAGAATTAAATTCAACATTAAGTCATGACTCCATCTCAACTCCAAGTATTCTCAGTAATATAGTAATAGATAATGTAACTGTCACAAAAACTCTAAAGAAACTCAATGTAAACAAAAGTTCTGGCCCTGATGGAATTCCACCGGTTTTTGTATCTCGTTGCGCCGAATATATTTCTAAGCCATTGACCTTGATATTTAATAAATCATTAAGTAGTGGATATTTCCCTACTTCATGGAAGGGTGCGAATATAGTGCCTGTACCTAAAGGAGGTGAGCCTAGGGATATACAAAACTATAGACCTATTGCGTTGTTGTCTGTATTTTCCAAAATATTGGAGTCACTGGTCTGTCCATATTTGAATAATCAACTCCACACCTTGTTGATAACTGAACAGCACGGTTTTCGTAATAGCATGTCCACCCTGACAAACCTTGGGATTTATATAGATGAGCTCTGTACTACAGTAGATAAGGGACAAGAAATAGATGCTATTTACATGGATTTCAGCAAGGCTTTTGACAGGGTTGACCACTTGTTGCTTTTAAGGAAACTCCAGAGAGCAGGAATTCAGGGGAAAATATTAGACTGGTTCTCTTCGTATTTAAACAATAGATCTCAAAAAGTTACGATTAATGGGTATGAATCGCAAGCTATTATTGCTACTTCAGGAGTGCCTCAGGGCTCGCACTTGGGACCCATTTTATTTTTGGTTTTCATAAATGATCTTGCAAATGTTATACAAAATTCTAGATTTTTATTCTTTGCCGATGATCTGAAAATATTTAAAACAATGCACAACCGATTGGATGTAGAACTTCTTCAACAAGATCTCAATCGTATTCTATTTTGGACAGAAGTAAATAAATTACCACTTAACGTTAAAAAATGCAAATTTATTAAATTTTCTAGAAAACACATACCAATCGGTTCTTCATATAGTCTAAAAAACATGAAGCTTGAAGAAGTCACTCAGGTGCGAGATCTGGGAGTAATCATAGATAAAAAATTATCATTCATTGATCACATCGACAGCATTGTAACCAGATCTCTCAAGCTTCTTGGTTTTGCTTGGAGGAACTGTAAAATCTTTAAAAGCGCATCACCCTTTAAACTTGTTTACTTTGCACTTATAAGGACTATCTTAGAGTACTGTTCACCTATTTGGAATCCATACTATCGATGCCACTTAGATAGAATTGAGTCGGTTCAAAAAAAAATTCTTATATTTCTTATCAATTCATCAAAAACAACTAAAAGCATTAAATTCATATGAAGATCGATTATCATTTTTTAAAATTAAGAGACTTGAGCATCGGAGATGGATCGCAGATCAGGTGTTTTTATTCAAAATTGTTAAAAACTTATATAATAGTCCAGATTTATTGTTTAAGATAAAATTTTCTGTTCCAAGAGTTAATTCTCGAAAAACACATGTTTTTTTTATAAAAAGATATAGAACCAATTTGGGCTATAACAGTGTAATATCGAGAATTTGTCGAGAGCACAATAAGTTCTTTATGGGCTTTAACATTGATTTTTCTGTGTATGGTTTGAGAGCATATAGGCGCGTCCTGGCGGAGGTAGTCGGTTCCACTGATCGGTAGAGGGTTTTGGGAACGGGAATTATTTGTTAATAGTTGTCGTTCTTGCGCTTTTTGCTGGTTTTGATTGGAATTAATGCCTTTGAGCCACCTGTGTAACGCTGACAGCGTTGAAGTCCTTAGTGAGAACTATAATTGCAAGCGGTGTCTGCCTGTAATTGGGTCTACATCTTTATATTTAATGTTTAAATGTCTCGTGTTTATACTAAATAATTTGTACTAGATGTAAACCTGTTGGCAGTCCTTTAAATAAATAAATAAATAAATAAATAAATAAATAAATTTCAAACTATGACAGCGTTTCCAGAGAACAAAAGTTCTCAGTGCTGATACTTAAGTTTTTGTTACTGAATCAAGTGGAATGTATTTTTTTTTCTGTACAAAAATAATGTTCTTAAAAGTAATTTTCTCAACGAATGAAAAGCGCAGTTTCTCTAATAGATACATTTATACTCATTAAATTCCTTAAACAATTTATTACAGCTGTGCAATCTTAATCACCTCTAAGTAATTGTGAAACAGATTTGTTGTTATCACTGCGCTAACTGCGCAGTGTAACTGTGATTCGTGAACCTCAGCAATAGGAATTAGAATCAATATAACGTGAGTTATGTTGAGAATTCATGACTCGCTCACATTCGACAAGCGAACTCTTTATTCATAATGTCGAAATGTGACTAGCAGCGTCCCGCGATTTATATCGTGCGAAACCTTTACTTATCTTAGAATAAATTATAATACTAATAGAACAAAGTAAATTAAAGCCTATATAATGTATTACTCAGGATAGTACATACCTCTCTTTAAGTGTAATAATTTTTACATTCGCATTTTTATCTACATTAACAATATTAAACCGTATTTCAAGTGATTATCGGCAAGCGTGGTCACGGGCAGACTGAAAGGTCAATATAATGAATAATCGCATTTAAATTCAATAAAACTTATTTAATTTAAATGTGTGATACTCGCGATCCCGACTGTGTGAAAGATATCAGCGGACTTGGGTGAATATTGACTTGGGATTGCGATTTGAATTTCATTTAACGCGGTATTTTGTGTGTGTCGTGGGGGTCATATAATACTAATTATGCAAGCTACATCTGAGGTCTGGTGCTAAAAACGATTCATACGATTTATATATAAATATTCTTACTTTAGTAATACACAACTAATAAGTTAATACTAATTTAGTAAATAAAATAATTATTATTCTTCCACAAGAAAGTACTGAGGGGAAGGGACCGTTCAGCATAGTTTTATCAAAATCTTTCAAAAATCTAATCTATTTTCAAAAGAATCTAATCTAATATTATAAAAAGGAAAGACTTATTTGTTAGTTTTTATGTTACGATTTAACTCCAAAAATACTCTGTTTACTATTGCTAGTTCATTGTTTTAACTGATCACTTAAAATAATGATTGCTGATATTGTCCCTTTTAGCCACACGCAACGGATATTATCAACATTACAGTAGCGTAAGTAAATTTGGGATACAATTGCCTTGTATAATATTATTTCACTGTATTTTTAATTTATGTTTGTCGAATGTTCATTTTAGTAAAATTAAAAGACCGCACTTCGTAGTTTGGGAATCGAAGTGTGAAATTATAATGAGGCAAGTTAAATTAATTATTATCAATAATTGATATCGCATCGCTCAAATCAACTGTTTGTAATTCGTTAAATGTAGTCATGAAACTGATCAGCAAGCCGTCTGTGACGTTCATAGATGTAGTACATTGTGTTACCTAAATTAATAGATTATTTTTGAATTTAATTGAATTAAATATGGCAACTTTGTGACATTTCAAATATCAGACAACTGTCATCTTTCTGTCTCCCCTTAAATAATTTTGATATTTTTATTGCGAACTCGGAAACATTATATTAAGAAACATAAAACATGGAAAAAAGAAGTATACTCAACTAGAGAAAATTTACTAATAAATATGCATAATGCATATAATATACACCATCGCCCCGCCATGGCCATCCGTAGCGCCGCACTTATGCTCGTTGGAATCTGATATATCTCATAAATAATAATGCTAATTTTTATTTAACTTTAAAGAAAACATTTCTGTTACCTTTGTCGAACTTTATCATACTTTTTTTAGAGCGTCGTATCGCAAATAGTTCACAGATCAGGGGCCAATACCTAAAATAGGGGTAGTTGAGGGTTAATCTTTTGTAGGTAGTAGCGTTATAAATGCCTACACTGAATTGACATGTCGATTATTTCCGGATAAGTAGTAATTAACAGAATGAGGTGGCTATCAGCTGTTTAATTTTCCGGTCATTATCGCGCGCGCCCGGGCGAGTGCCTCCTGTCTGGTTCTGTCCGGGTCTGTCCGGTTCAGTCCGGTTTGAGTGTCAGTGATGAGCTCAGATATTCACGTGAACGCACTCCTGATAATCAATATACATTGTGAATCAGTATAATCGACAATAGTATATAGTATACAGCTGGCCTAGCATGACAACCGCGACAAAATTTTGTCGACCGTTTACTTGTGTTTTAATCGATTATCGCTCTATTTCTTTCGGGTCTCAACAAATCTCCGACAATTACACTTAAAACTCGACTTTTAATATCAAAAATAGATATATTTGTCGATCGAGATATCTTTTCTATCAAAATTGTCGATGTCGAGATATAATATATCGAGATATCTTACATCTTAGTTTGTCTTATCTCGTCCGCGACATATCTCGTGGCGGTCATGCTAGGCCGGCAGAAGCTTCGTTTTATGTTAATCATTCTTTATTATTTCTTTGCTGTACTGTTTTCATTACTTTCATAACAGTAGCTGTAGGTATTATTGGTTATGTAGAAATTGTGGTTTAAGGACTGTCGGTAAAAAACAGTACTGCGTAATCTTGGTTTGGAAGCTGTATGCTGAGCCTGCTGTCTTTTGACACAGCCCATTATTTGAGCGTGTTATATTATCATTTTGTGTAATACATATGCAATTGAAGTTTGTACTATTATCATTATATATTGATAAACATTTAACTCCTTAAACTCTTGGTCTGCGCTCATTCTTCTTTTGTTAGCAAATTCAAATTTGAACCTCTGAGGGTGAATTCCCGAGTCCAATTCTATTGGTGCAAGGGGCAAACCTACTTCTGTGTCTGTTTCACTGATCTTTTTTCGTTAAAGACAAGTATGTGATCAGCCCTCTATGCCCTGCCTGACGTGCATTTTTAACTTGCGTAACATTTTTTTAACTTCTTTCCCCGGGATTCGAACCCAGGATCTCCGGTGCTAAACGCTACCACTAAGCCACGGAGGCGGTCATATTAATACAAATATATTTTATAATAAATTTCTATTGAAGTATCCTATAATTAATGCCCATTAAATCGGAGCGGTCCCTACTCCCAAGAGAAAGTTCCAGAAAAACTAATTTATATTGCTTTGTTTCAAAAATTAAATTGTTTCACATTTTACGATAACTTTTTGCGTCTAGACGTTTCAATTGATGAATAAAAACTTTTTAAACAATAAAATAAAACTGACTTCTAAATGTTATACTAAAACACTCAATGAATGTTAACATTAAACTAATATACTAACCAAACGGTAAATTGCAGTTTGAAACTAAAAACAAAAAATATACCCACGTTTCACACAATTCGAAAATGAACCAAAATTTAAATTTATAGGGCAGACACATTTCTGCATCCACTTCCCTGATTATTTTTCTTATTTCCCTGGACTTCAACCGATAATATAACATTAAGCCACAAAAGCGGACTAGGAATTAATTAGGTGAAACTGAAACGCATCAACCAGGGATTATCAGTAAAATATGAAAAAAGACTTATGATTTGTTTAAAATAACTGAGAAAAATATAATGTTACGTACATGTCGCATCCATAATTCATTTTAGTGAGGTCAAACTTTCCTGTTTGTCGTTGGAGGCGGTCGGACGGACGTCGTAGGCACTCTTTATTGTATAAGTTGCTTTAAACATCCCCAACTTCGGATACATATACATAACTCCTTTGTAAAAAGTCATAAATACCGTCGATATTTTTTATACGATTAGAGTAGTCACCTGGCATAAATACCTAGTACCAAGTTCTTGAGGTTTGGAGAAAACTCTATCTAAGTGGATTTTATAACGCGGTGAAGAGTATTGCTTGTAAGGTACACAGTGGAATACTTCCAGCCATCGACGTTTAATATATTTTTTTTTTAATAAAAGTATTAGTTAACAACAGTACATAAAGTTGCCTTGATGGTAGGTGATATTCTTTACTTCAAGCATTCGGAAATCCATAGACTAAAACCGTTTATTCTTTTACTTTTCTTTAATTATACTTCACAGTTTTTCTATTATATCGGTTATTCGGTCTAAATTTCGATATCTCTCCCACCCGTTTTAAATAACCGAAGTAGATTACTTACGTGTTTAAGGAAAATTATAAGCATGTCATCCTGGCGGGATTTCAACTCGCATTCTACCGGGTCACAAGCGAGGTTCTATCCATAGTTACGTACATCAGCATCTATGCTGAAAAACAGTATCTTAACAACGACTACAAATCCAAATTTCGTGTTTAGGCCAAATATGCTCTTCCAAGATTAAAATTTGTCTCTACAAAATTTCGATATTTTCGATGCAGTAGTTTTGGATGACAGGCATACACAAACTTCCCGGTATCTTATCGGCTCTACTCTAAACTAGTGGTAGCTTTAAAAATTGACGATTCAAAAATACTTAAATAAATATATATTTGGATTTCGTTATCATCTATAAGTGGAATACTACTTAAGTCAGACGGCTACATCCACATTCCTTCTTACTTCCTTACCCATAATATAAAATACTGGAGCAGAAGTAATCGCATACAAAACAAAAGCAACACGACGTTCCTAAATCATGTAGAGCGTTCCCGCCTGCACAGAGCAGAGCGCGGCTAGAGCAGAGGTGGCGCTCGTGTGCGGGTCGCGTTCAGAGTTATAGCTCTAATTATAACGCAGAAGTGTTAGCACCGCAGTGCTTGCAACCTGCAGTTGAGAATTTTGTAAATATAATGATTAGATAGTCATAAAGAGACGTATAACGTTAAGGGCGACTGTAATTATAATTCGCAACGATGAGTTAAAATATTATTATCTTTCTTTTATTTATTGAATCTATAAATAAAATAAATACTTATAGAAACTACAATGAAGTTACAATAATCAACGATCTTAAAAACTAGCACTAAATAATGATATTTCAACATGCTTAAAACTTTGTAATATGTAATATATCGGATACATAAAAATGATTTAAAATGGTTGATATATATTACTAAAAGTAAATAATATATGTGAGAAAAGTATTAAAAATATTATTTAGGTATTTATTCCTTATGAAAGGTCGAAAATATTTCGCTTTTGTGGTAACAATATAAAGACGTAACCTTGGATTATATTAAAAGGTATCCCGCAATAATTGGCTTTTTTGAGGAGAATACAGCTTTTTATTTCACTTCGTCAAATCAAGGTTTAATTAAAGTTACATAAAATAGGTAATTAAAGTTACTTTTGATTTATATGTGATTATTATACATAGTTATTTATAATAACGTTAGTCCTAACTTAATTAACCGTGTGCACGCTGTACGTGTTTTTTTTTAAATAAAGAATATAAAAAGGGCAAAACAATGTGCTATGAACTGTCTGAATCAAATAACGCAACCAATATTGTACCTTTTTTATGTTAGATATCGACAGACGAGCATGAGGTTTACTTGATGGTAGGTAATACCTCAGCCACAGAACATCAGTCAATGATGCGCTGTCGACCTACTTTTTTACTTCGAGCATTCGGAAATCCATAGACTGAAACCGAAACGCGCAATGTGCACTTCACGGTTTTTCCATCTATTATTCCTAGGACGCTCGTGTTGAAAGTCATAACTTATGTAGGAGTTCTATTAATACATCTTGAAAAAATAAAATGTTTGTGAGCAGGCTCGAAGTTTTCTAGCTTCGAGAGCTATGATAGCTGCTACGCTATGTACATTGTACACATGCAATGTTTAGTACAAATATCCCTGAAGAGAGCCGTAAGCAGTAAGCACACTGTGGCAGTCTAAATAACATTATAACTCGTTAATTATAACGACTCGCGTTATAACCGTTAGAAATAACTGTGTTGTAAGTCGGCAGTGCGTGATGAAAACATTTTAACATAAGCGTAATGTTAGTACGAGAATAATATAATGTACATAATACATAATATGTTCGTGAGCGCGGCCGGAGGGCGGTGTTGCCGTGTGCACGTTTGATAGAATATTAATAACGCTACTGAGTTTAGCCATAATGTTGATTGTCGGCATAAAACGCAATGGTATGCGGTAGAGGTGGGTCGTTGACGGTTTTTGTGTTAACGAAATGAAACCGCTTATTACAAACGGATAACACTTTTAAAAACAGCTAATTTTACTAACTGGTTTGCAGTAAGCGACTTCGCATTGAATGTTCGTTGACCTAATCCGCGCGTTACGTTCGAAAATCGTTGAATGAAGCAGTTAATATATTTAACGGCTTTTGCGTTAAACGAAAAGCAGCTTATTCCTTAACATTAGAAAAGCTGCTAAAAAGCTGCTTGTTGAATTAACGCCCTCTCCTAGTGTGCGGTCATGGAACAATTCGTGAGAGAAGATATATTTTTTTACGCAATATGCTTCACGGTTTTTCCATCCATGAACGGTGGTTCGTTACCCGGTCGGAATTTAGATATTCCTCCCACCAGATCAATGGCCAAAGTTGCCAGACGTGGAGAAGACATACTTACAGTGCTTACAGAAAATTATAAATATGTTGTCCCGGTGGGATTCGAACCCACGACCCATCGATTCGCACGGCAGGCGTTCTACCGAATGCGCCAACGAGCCCGTCAAATTTCTATTGGCGACGTTGATTACTTATGATCAGGCGAACCACCTGCTCGTTTCTATATAAAATTATCAAATCAGCTTATTAAATGAATTATTAAAATGAATAGAACCTTTTTAGAGTAATGATTGAGTGAGCCTTATGTTTCCGACACCGCGCCAAATTCAATAGAGTGTCTGACACAAATTGAGCCGCGTCGGCCTCGTTAGGAGAAGCACAACTTTTTTCCCGTTTCAATTCTGATTTGAAATTCAAAAGTCTACCAGCGCTTTTACGAATTCAGAGGCAATGCTTTGAATGTCGGACCGTCAATGGTGGCCTCGTGTTTGTGTTGGCGGGTTTCCCGTCATTCGACAACTTGTCACTGACTACATCGTTTCGACGATGTTTTTGATCTATTTTTGTAATTTTCTATGTTTTATAAAGCTCATAGTATAATTATAATTTTATCAAAACCTTTACAGAGGCTTCAATATAAAAGATATAAAGTGTTTTTAGTTCTCATATTCTACCAATTTTCTCGTCACTTTTTACAAATAATAATATTTTAAACTAAAAAGCAATATTTAATGAATATAATCTATTCTTATCTTTTATCTTATCCTTTTATCGGAAAGTGTAAGTTTTTAAAAATGAAATTATATATGTCAAAAGCTACATAAGTAATTTTCTACAAATAACAAGCAAACTTTATCTTCTTACTTTGTATATTAAATATTTTTTTCCCGGTAAATCTTTTTCATTTGAACGAAGTTCGTTTAAATAAAAAAAGTTTAAATATAACTTGCGTCAACATAAGACAGCATTACGATATTATTCAGTATAAGTATACACCTGCAGGTAACTCTTCAATTTTCTATTTAATTTGAGTTATAGTTGAAATTCCAGACACTTCGAGGGCGGCACATAGCAGAGCGCTCACACGTGAACCGACGTGTATTTTTCTTCGCTATTTTCACCATTCCCGAGGAGTGTAATAAGTTCAGACACTTTGGCGACTGCTGACGTCACACACACACTCCACTCGGCTGAGAGCTACGTTAAAATTCAAAATTCAAAATTCAAAATTCAAAAATCATTTATTCATTTAGGTAACACAATGTACACTTATGAACGTCAATAAAAAATACATATTAAATGCTTCTAATATTACATTTACTGCCAGTTCACAAATCAAGGGCGTAGAGCGGACGAGAAGAACTGGCAAGAAACTCGCCGCCACTCTTTTTAATCGCCAAGTTTTTGTTTTACAAATGTTTTATAAGGGGCTGCAACCATTACACCATGTTCCACATGACATCACACAATTAACTATAATTATCAAAAAAAAAAAATATATATATATAAACGAAAAAATAAAAAAAAGTAAAACAAAGATTTGTCCTCTATCAGCAGTATGTATGGTGAAATAGGAGCACTCACATTCTAGTGGGAACAACACGCAAATACATAGACGAAATAACTAATATCACCGCATACACGAATTCAAGTTCGACCTGTCATCACAAGTAGCACCCGTTCACGAGCATGACGCATGGCCAGCCATCGGCCCCCTCGCCATATTTTAGGGAGAGAGACAACCCGACGCATGGACGCCGCCACAAGCAATGACATTTAAGCGAGCATGACGATCCTTGAAACGTGAACTTGGCTGCATAAGAAAATAATAATAATAGTTATTATTCTGACATAATTTCGTACCACATGGATCACGGTTTGCTCCCACTTTACATTAAAAAAGTCGTGGATGTTGACGATCGCCCCCGAGTCTGGAATTGCAGCCGAGAGATTCAGTCGCGTTACCTCTATACTGGAGCAAATCATATCCAAGCACTAGGATCGTTTAGATATTCATTAATGTTATAATAGGCCTTAGCAAGTAGTTTTACTTTAACGTACGATTTAAATTTATTTATTGACAACACTTGTATCTCACTAGGGATTTTGTTGAAAAAACGTATACAATTGCCTTGGAAAGAATTACTCGTTTTATGCAGCCTTGTAGTTGGTGCACTAATTTTGTCTTTATTACGAGTACTATAATTATGGAAGCTACTATTCTTTTTAAAGATATCTATATTTTTACGCACATATAAGATATTCTCATAAATGTATTGACTTGCCAAAGTCAAAATATGTAATTCTTTAAATTTTCTTCGGACTGACTCCCGTGGGGATAATCCGCAGATTGCTCTTATAGCCCGCTTTTGCATCACAAATATTGATTTAATATCAGCTCCATTACCCCACAAATTTAACATAACCCGAGTTAGCTACGTCAAAATGTAAACGTTGCATTCCGCAATCGAAAATATGTATTCACTTGACAAGACTACTTCTGAACTAAAATTGTTTAATAAAATAAAATATTGGATATAATTTATTTTGGCGAGCTCGTAGGGTTGTTGAGTACGGCCGCCTAGCGTAGCGTGGATTCGATGCCGGCTGACATATTTTTAAATTTCTAAAAACATATATTTTCTAACATTTGGTCAAAAATATAGTATAGATAAAATTCCACCAAAAATGATATTATTTTTCAAAACTTTGGGAGGAAATAAGAGAACCTTCTAACTTTTAGTATTGATTGAGACGTATAAATTCGCGGCTAACTGTTGGTAACAGAATGAAATACGTTAGCTCAATGAAAGAAAGCTCTTTCAATTAAAATAAACTTATAGCTATTATTTATTCAAGGAACAAATCCCAGCAGAGCTCTGTCGAATCCGTTCAACTCTCAATTTTAATCATGAAAAAATACTGGTTTTAAATAAAATCTGTCGGTCACAAAAGCCTACGGAATAGCCTTCGATAAGTAAAAGCTTTCGAACTATCACGGTCCGGGGCAAACGGGAATCTGTTCACACCTCTGTGGTAGGGCTGCCAACATGTTTTACGTCAAATATTTGACTATTTCTAATCCTAACTTCATTATTATGAAAAAAATACTATTATCTTAGATAAGAAAATCAAATTTCACATAAATTTTATTATAAAAACTTTTATTCAATTACCAAGAGACATCATTAAAATTGTTTATGTTTTATGAGTGTGAGTCTTTCTGATCTTAAAATAATAGTATTAAGCTATCTTTGATACAAGGACTCCCCTTTTCCTTTTCAAGAATAATGAAAACTAAAGAGTAAGTAAGTCATACATTGTTTTTATTTAAAATAATAAACTTATGTAAAAAAATAGAATTTCCGCTGTGTCATGGCAGATAAGCTATTCTTTAGTTAAAATAACGATGGGCTGGAAACGTTTCATAATCAGATATAATCTCTGGTCCCAAAATATAACTATCTGGACTCCTATGGATGATGAAAGTGAAGAAGATCAAAAAATGATGGTGTGACTTGAAGCTAACAATAAAAGCTGTTTTTTATTTGTATGTAACCCTACTCGCCGCAGCTCCCCTCCCCCCACGCCACCGTACCTGGGGACACCCACTCGTCCGACATCCCCTAAAGTAAACTGAAAAATTTGCGCCAACGCGAGTGGCCGGCGCGGAGTTGAAGATTTATTTTAAAACAAATTCGAGTGAGCGGCGAGTGCTGGCAAATAGACATTTTGTGCTTCACGAACCTTATTTGTTGCGATGACGTCGGACAGACACAAATATTATGATTGTTTACATTTTGAAAGTACCGTTAGTTAGTGCTACTGAATAAACTACTCAAATAGTTTACTTACGAGCCGATTACTTTTGGCGCAGTGGAATACAAAACTGTTTTACTCAATTATACCAATGATGATTGTAGTTTCACGGCCTTATTCATAAGCTTGATATAGTTTAAACATGTATTGTTTCTTTCGTTCAGCCGGCCTAGCATGACAACCGCGACAAAATTTTGTCGACCGTTTTCTCGTGTTTTAATCGATTATCTCTTTATTTCTTCCGGGTCTAACATGGAAATTACACTTAAAACTCGACTTTTAATATCAAAAATAGATTTGTCGATCGAGATACCTTTTCTATCACAATTGTCGATGTCGAGATGTAATATATCGAGATATCTTAGATCTTAGTTTGTCTTCTCTCGACCGCGAGATATCTCGTGGCGGTCATGCTAGGCCGGCTGTAGTCTTTTTATATTCGATAGATCGAGACAAAAGATGAAATAGAAGTATAGAATGTGAGTGAAAGGAGAGAATGGAAAAAGAGAACATACTGCGCCGACCCCAAATAAAAAAAAAAGGGAACAGGGCAGGAGAAGAAGAAGAGATCGAGACAAAACATATTTTAACTATATCAAGCTTATAATACGTTTATTAATAAGGCCGTAAGTTAAATTTAAGAGAAGTCGAAATATTGAAAGAAACTCAGATTTTGTCAACTAATATTCATATAGCCTTTGAGTTTATAAGATGATTGTGTTAATGTATGAAGTCTTCATACGTTTTCTATCTAATGTGACGTGACACAAACATAACATGTACAACACGATAGTAATGTGAACATGTTTAAATTACTACAACTGATTACATTTATATCAGATGACAGGTAAGGCTCACTTGAGAGTGGCACCTCAACCTCAGACATAAATGATGAACAGTTTACACATTACACATTTAGATATGTCACAGGATTAATAATTGTACGAACCGTACATTTATAAAAATTATAAACTCTAAATAAATTTTCCTCGAGAATTTATAAATAAACGTACAAAAACTTGTTCACAGACAATAAATCATGCAATTTAACGTGCTCATTTGCGGGAATTTAAAAACGAACAATTACCAACGGTGAGTTAACAATTTTCCTTTTTTTTCAATCCGTATTTTTTTAGAGAGAGACAAGTTGAAGAAGAATAACTGCAGTAAACAAAAATCCCACTTAAGTTTTAAACTACTATAAAAAAATTATTATATTTATTGAGTACGATTATTAGTTACGATGATTAGATTTTGCGTTATGATTAGTTCTGAAAACTTAATATTTTTATTTAATTCACAAAAATCCTCAAATTAAGAAGATGCATTATTTCAATTTGTATTTACTAAATATTATATTATTATTTCAAACATATTACGTACAATAAACTCGTACATCATATATTCTTAAAAACTAAACGGTAATTATGTTCCTAGATAATCAGCGTAATTAAAATTTCTGATACGATTTGATGTCAACTCCTTAATAAAACAAATTACAGAAATACCTTTAGCATATTCCTATTAAAATTGTAGGATGTATTGTATATACATATAATATATACCTAATATATTATATGTATATTAAGTTTTCATAAATTTATAATATACTAGCAAAACGCCCCGGCTTCGCACGGGTGCAAATAGATGAAAAAAAAAGCAAAGCCTATCTTACTCGCTGATAATATAGCTTTCTATTAGTGAAAGAATTTTTAAAATCGGTTGAGTAGTTTTTGAGTTAAATCGTAACAAAACCCCACAAATTGAACAAAATGACATAGTACTACCCCTCGCCGTATTGCTCGATGCCCTGCGTGGAGCCACAGCGGTGCGAAGCGGACGGCGTGTATTTTTTGTTTACATTGATATTTTTAATTTCGTAATATCTTTTGAATGGAATGTCCGATTTCAATATCTCAAAAAGTAATCAACAGGTATTGAAACAGTCTTAAATATGAAACTTAAAATTTATTTGGATAAGAATTAATACAGAGGTATGGATAGCAGGGTCTGATTTTGATCGGCATTTCTATCAACTTTTAAAATGTACAAAAGTAGTTATAGTAACATAACTACAATAGTTAGACATATGGTCTCGCGAAGTTTTTTGTAGATATTTATATGTTCTATAATATTGTAGAACTTTATTTTGTTCTATCATCAATACTTTTCGCAGCGCATGCGACGAACAACATTTTTTGGCAATTTTTTTTACACCTCGGGTTGGTTTTAGTAGGAAATTCTAAGGATCTCTATTTTTTTCTAGTAATAAATATAGCCTATGTTACTCAGCGATAATGTAGCTTTCTATTGGTGAAAGAATTTTTGAAATCGGTCCAGTAGTTTTTAAGTTTATTCAATACATACAAAAATACAAATCTTTCCTCTTTATAATATTAGTATAGAAGTATATATGTGTCGATGAATCCACTTGTTATCAGACTGTACATCACTGTCTGATAGATATTTTAAGACATTTTTCGATTCCAAGCAAACTAATTGATTTCCCTCATGACCCGCCGTATTTGCCCCAACCCCCGCCCCCCCCGGCCCCTCCTCCAGTGTACAGTGCGCCACAAGAGTTATTGCAAAACAATTCCCCCGAGTGTTAGCAAATAGATACCGGAGTCTTTATTTATATTGCGTTTTACAATATAATTGTTTTTATAGTATGAATAGCTTCAGCCCGCGATTTCATCCGTGTATATTTCAGAATTCTCATACTCTACATACCCACCTCTTCCTTCATTCATTCTGATTTGGTGGAAGTTAGTGTGATGGAGTATTCAAAAGTCATCTGTAAAAATAAAACTTTAAATAAAATAAATATATGTGTTTCTTATGAATCCACACAAGACTTTAGCACTAAATTACTTGATTAACATACATACAATCAAATATCTTTTCATTTAGATAAATACAATTAAAAGTTTTTTTATAAAGTAGGGGGCAAACGGTCAGGTGGCAACACCAGAGGGATTGCAGGTGCGTTGCCGACCTTTAAATAACTGTTGTCTTATATGTACATAATTGTAAATCTAACATAGTATAAGTTTACTTTTCTTCAGAGAATACCAGCGGTAGAAAGATTCTTAATATCAAAATTTCAATACATTGTAGTCTAAAGTAGAAACTGATATCGAATTAACTATTTATGGACAAATATTTCGTCCACACAAGCTGCCATCTGTTTCTTTATGACACCAGGGAATCCTAAAATAACGCAGGTCGTAAAAATCGAAAAGGTTATGGCTGCTGTTCTGTGTCTAATGTGTCATCGTCAAGTGCAGACTTTTTATAGACTTACACTAATATTGCTCGGTCATTTTCACGTGTTGGCAACTCGACAACGCACGCCGATACGTATATATATATATTGTGTAACTTATTGTTAACATCGACTGTCCCTTAGTATATATACACAAAAATAGAAAATTTTAGTTTCGATATCATGTATTTATACATATATTAAGCAAAACGTTACCTGTGCGTTATAAACCAATGTGACAAGCAACTTATATACTATAACACCAACAAACACCCAATATAATAAGAAAACTCCTTTGATTAATTATTGTATGTAAGATTTAGAGTTATCAAAAGCAATTATCGTGGAAATCCTCATAGTATGTACTACATATAATAGCCATAAACGAGACAAAAGATTTTTTGTCACAAAAGGTTTGAAAAGGTGACAAAGGGACATTTGTGATGTTGTAGATAGAGAATCACATTTGAGGGCCGCTTTGTCCGCAAAATGTGTTATAAGCGAGTCGAGAGCATTGTTTCACGAGCGGACTCAACTAGCTTTACACTATACGACAGCGAGGAGAAAGAAGACGCATTTGATTTGGGATCCATTTGAAGGGAATTTTGAGAAGAAATATTTTATAACGGATTAAAACGCGATTTATTATTAATCCCGAAGTTTCGGATGCTCTTCTCCTTCTTATTTTAATTAATGGCAACTTCCATCAAAGACGAATTCTGCCAATATCGAGTATTTTTGGGAAAGTCCCACTCTTCGTGTTCGATCGCCATCTTCTCGTTTCGGATGCTTTTCAGTAACCGCGGTCACGGTCAGACTGAAAGGTGACAGCTTTCTGATTTGAAATATCACAAAGTTGCCATATTAACGCCATCTACATATGACATAAATATTGTAGGTATCTATATAGCGTGAGGGAGTGTTTACAAACTCATTACAACTGAACTTTTTTGAGCTTAATATGTAAAATTCAACTTCATCGAACGCCAAACACAAACTTTACCTCTTCGTAATATTAAAGTAAATGTTCAACGAACTGAACATGCAAATTTTCCATTGTGTTTGTTCATAGCATTCATCTTGAATGTAATCTATATAGTAAGTAGATTTTACTTATAAATTAAGTGTTATGTTACTTATTTTTAACTATACTTTTCGTTTTCATCTATTCTATATTTTTATAATGACACAACTTTATACCTCTCGTAAGTATATCAATGTTTTACTGCAGACACAGAAAATAAATAAAAGCAGCCGGTAGAGTTTAAGAAATGCAAAATACTAAGTTTGTATCGTAGAAGTCATCGTTTTATGACTGAAGTCGTGTCGTATCGTGTAAAGACACCGTCGACAATCGACAACACGTCGCGTCCAGATAGCGGGAATGACCAAACAAAGGGCTGTAACAGGCAACAAGCAACAACAACAATAACTTCAGAAAAACCTCACTAAACGGGTTTCTCTGTGGGGCTTTAGATTTTCTGCTCTGATCACAATTTAGTGTATAAGTACCGGTACTACTCGTATTAGATTAAATACCCTTAGCGGAACACTATAAAGCAGTTTTGTACTATTGATTGTGTTGGATTTTTAAATAAATATATAAAAAATCTTTATTGACCAATTTTGTTTTTTTTTTTTATGTTAGATATCGACAGACGAGCATGAGGTTCACTTGATGGTAGGTGATACTGAGGTATGGCTGAGGCCACAGAACATCAATCAATAATGCGCTGTCGACCTACTTTTTACTTCTAGCATTCGGAAAACTATAGACTGAAACTGAAACGCGCAAAATACACTTCACGGTTTTTCCATCTATGAACAGTGGTTCTTTACCCGGTCGGAATTTCGATATTCCACCCACCTGATCATTGCCCAAAGTTACAAGACGTGGGGAAATCATGCTTACGGCAGATGCGCACGGCAGGTATTCTACCCAACGCGCCAACGAGCACGTCAAATATTGCTACATTATTTATATGATAGTCCTGTTTCCAGTCGGCCTAGCAGGACATGCATGACAAAATTTTGCCGACCGTTTTCTCGTGTTTTAAGCGATTATCTCTCTATGTCTTCCGGGTTTAGCATGACACACTTAAAACTGGACTTCTAATGTCAAAAGTAAATATATTTGTCGATCGAGATATCTTGCCTGCTCAAAAACTACTGGACCGATTACAAAAAAATATTTTGCCGTTAGAAAGCTACATTATTACTGAGTAACATAGGCTATATTTATTACTGGAAAAAGATAGAGATCTTTAGAAATCCTTACTAAAACAACCCAAAGTGTAAAATATATATTTTAGTCATAAAATGTCTTTTATCACATGCTATTCGACCGATTTTTAAAAATTCTTTCACCAATAGAAAGCTAATTTTTTTTATATTATTTTAGTACATCCGTCCCGCTTCCCGTGCGAAGCCGGGGCAGATCGCTATAATTTATTACAATAATAAAATCACTAAAAAAGCAAATCACTTAAATTGCGCCAATCAGTCTTCAACTAAATACATTATTTTATACTAATCATTATAAGATCATTCCGAAGGGACAACTATTAACTTATTGTGTATAGTGTTTGGAGAGTATAAAAATAAATAAGGTTTTGTGATATCAGTGCGGGTGGCGAAGTCCCCGACAAATTGAATGAACTCAATCGAACCGCGAACCCGCTTAGTTACGGCACATCTACCACGGCCCTCGCACCCGGGTAGAACGGGGGGTGGGGGGGGGGGGGGGGTACCACTAGAAGTGGGAATAAATACTATTGAGAGCTCTACGTACAATGGCGTCGGTGTTCGCTCACTATTAGGTGTACTTTTTTACAAAAATAGAGGAAAGGGAGACAATACTTAACAGCGATTACCTTGTAAATCGGTAACTCAGGCCAGTGTCCAGTGGGATAATAAGACAATTTTAAACGTCAAAACTCATATTAACGACATAGAAAGTAACCTTACAAAGTTCTCAATAGAACGATATGGTTTAAACAAACAAAAACTAACGTTATATTCTACCTTCACAGAGAAAAGCTCGCTTCTTAATGAATTCTCCGCTAACTCGGGAACGCATTAGCACAGTTCTTGTGACTGACATTAGCCAGATGTTCCCTGACAGTCCGACTGAGCAGATAATGTCACTGAATTGCGTGGGATAATACGCAAATGAAAATGTGTATTTAATAGTTTTGAAAACAAAACGGATAAAACAATATTTTCAATGTGTTTTGTTTATATATCAGATATCGATAGTGAGAGCAAGAGGCTTACTTGATGTCATGTGATACCTAAAAAAAAAAATCCCCTCACCCCTCAAGCCGCCATAATGAGGCCCACGGGATCGCGATAGCGTACTGCCGCGAGCACCCGGTGGTCAGGCCAAACGGTCTCCCTCCTCGACGAATTTTAAGTCAAACTTGTTGACTCACCACTAGTGTTAGTTTTTCCACCTTACGTGCCTTCTGCACAGGTTTCAAACTTCCACCAATGTTTATGTTATCAACCCTTCCGGGCGTCAAACACCCCTCAAGTTCTCAAACTCTGATCACCAACCATTTCCACACTTTTAAAA
Organism: Anthocharis cardamines; assembly: GCA_905404175.1. Lineage (NCBI taxonomy): Eukaryota > Metazoa > Arthropoda > Insecta > Lepidoptera > Pieridae > Anthocharis > Anthocharis cardamines. The sequence goes on from FR989975.1 coordinate 171,992, forward strand.
GCGAGAAACACTTAATGACCAACCTGGGAATCGAACCCGGGACGTATGCTCTTACGGATGAACGTGCGACCGCAAGGCTACATACGCAGTTATGTCATGTGATACCTAAGTTATATGATGCGCTGTCGATTTATATTGAACTTAGAACATTTGGAAATTCATAGACTGAAACCGAATATGTACCCTACGTGAATATATATAGGTACATAAGGAAAAACAAAATCATCAAAATGTTTCCAGAAAATTATAATCATGTCTTTCCGGATTCGAATCCGCGACCAGTCGAGCGAGTGGTACGCAAGCACGCAACATACAAACAAGCCCGCTATGATTTAATAATGTTTTGATGAAAGTGAATAATCTGAGGGGTTTTATAAATATTTAGACTTATTTACGTGTGTTACCTGTCTGTTCTCGTCATGAATAAATTCTGTATCTACATGATTAATACTTCAGAGCAGTAAGTTTTTCAATGTTTCGGAAAGATACTTAGCTCAAGCGAAACAACAAAGTGAGTTTTTAATAAGCGCAGTTCTCATTGTTAAAACATTTACTGCGCTCGCTCGAGCGGAACTGAAGTAAATGAATAAGATAATATTATAGTTGTGTTAATAATAAATAACTGTTGTGTTTCGATGTTGAATGCAGTATTTTAATAAAAGCAAAAATCTATGAAAAAAACATTGTTTTGTGGCGTCAGAAGAATCTTCGCAAAACAAAATAATATTGAAAATGACGCAGCAAATTCAGCGCGCGAGTGGTGCGCTGTACCACCGCCTCTTCACCCCGCGCCCCGCCACCGCTAAAACAACTTTCTAAAATACTTGGTCGCCGCGGCGGGGACACTGCGCGGCTAGATCTCACGGCGAATGCATGTCATATCTTTTGCTCTGTACTCTGTTTAATGTGCTCGTAAATTCGTATTTAATAATTAATTTTTATATCAAATAATATTGTAAAATCGTAAATACAGTTGTTATAATATGTGGATTAGTTTTTGATTTGATATACCCAGTAGGCTATCCACTAATTGGTGACCCCGACGTTCGAGAACATTCGAGAACAAGATGGCGCAAGAAGCTTCTACAGACAATGAGGTTAGCAAAGTTGGAGTGCGGCTACCTCCGTTTTGGCCAGATGAGCCCGCATTATGGTTTGCTCAGATTGAAGGACAATTTTATTTAGCCGGAATAACATCGGATACGACGAAGTTTTACCACATATCGTCTCAACTGGAACAGCGATTTGCGCAGGAGGTAAAAGATATTATTAAAAGTCCTCCCTCGGAAAACAAGTACCTCAAATTGAAGACCGAGTTAATAAAAAGGCTTACAGCTTCTCAAGAAAAGCGTATCCAGCAGCTTTTAGCTCAAGAGGAATTGGGAGATAGGAAGCCGTCTCAATTTTTGAGACATTTACAGAACTTGGCAGGTCCAGCAGTTCCAGAGGAATTTCTACGGACATTATGGACAGGTCGGTTACCATTAAATATTCAAACAATAATAGCTTCACAAAAAAGTCTCAGTTTAGAAGCAATTGCTGATTTGGCAGATTCTGTTCACGATATTGTACAACCCTCCCAACAAGTTTGCACTTTAAATAATAATATTAAAAATAATGAAATTTCAGAATTGAGTAAACAATTAGAAAGTTTAACGAAAGAAGTAGCTTCATTGAAAAGTAAATTCCATAAACCACGGCCACGTACCCCATCACGTGACAATAATCACCGTCACAGATCTAGATCGAGATCGAGGTCTAGAAATTTAGATATTTGTTGGTATCATCAGAGATTTAGAAATCGAGCACATAAATGCATTAAGCCATGCAATTATAATTCACAGTCGGAAAACGGCATGAGCAGCCGGAATTAGCGGCAACCGACTGCCAAATTTCACCAGGCCGCATTTTTATTGTGGATAAAATAACTAAAATGAAATTTCTTATTGATACAGGTTCTGATTTATGTGTTTATCCACGCAGAGCATTGAGAGAGCATCGAACGAAGACTGACTACCAGCTGTTTGCAGCTAATGGCTCAATAATCACTACTTATGGTTGGGTTCAGATTCATATTAATTTAGGATTGCGACGTGATTTTAAATGGAGATTTGTAGTTGCCGACATTTCTAAACCGATAATTGGTGTTGATTTTCTTTCTTTTTATAATCTGTTAGTAGATTGTCGTCAGCAACGCCTTATTGACGGATTGACATCACTCGCAGTTTCAACATCAATTGAAAAGGCATCTGAAAGTGACGTGACTTCTATCAAGGTAATTTCTGGAGATTCTATTTACCATCAAATCTTACGTCGGTATCCAGATATAACGCGCCCAGCAGGTACTTATAAGGAGCCAAAGCATAATACCGTGCATCATATTCGGACAACACCAGGTCCGCCAGTTTCATCTCGACCTCGTAGACTTCCTCCTGATCGATTGAAGGTTGCACAGAAGGAGTTTGAAGATATGCTACAAGCTGGAATAGCACGCAGGTCAGATAGTCCATGGTCTTCTCCTCTTCATTTAGCTCCCAAGAAGGATAACAGCTGGAGACCTTGTGGTGACTACAGAGCTTTGAACGCGAGAACGTTGCCCGACTGCTATCCAATCAGGCATATCCAAGATTTTACTCATTTGATAGCAGGTAGCACTATATTTTCAAAAATCGATTTAGTAAGAGCGTACAATCAGATACCGGTTTTTAAAGACGATATACCGAAGACTGCTATTACTACACCGTTTGGATTATTTGAATTTTCATATATGACATTTGGTCTTCGAAATGCAGCGCAAACATTTCAGCGTTTTATTGACGAAATGCTCAAAGGATTTCATTTTTGCTATGGATACTTAGATGACATTTTAGTATTTTCTCAGAACTATGATGAGCACCTGGATCACCTGCATCAATTGTTCCAGAGACTATCAGATTATGGCATCTTAATAAATTCCGCTAAGTGTGAGTTTGGTGTATCTAATATAACTTTTTTGGGTCATAAGGTTTCATCAACTGGAATATGTCCGGTGCAAGAGAAAGTACAAGCAGTGATGGACTTTCCAGTTCCGAAGAATATTCAAGAACTACGTCGATTTCTGGGTATGTTTAACTTTTATAGACGTTTTATCCCAGGCGCATCATCTATCCAAGCTCCACTCAGTTTAGCTCTTGCCGGACCCAAAAAGAAAAGCAAACAAGCTATTGAGATGAGCCCAGTTGAAATGGAATCTTTTAACGCATGTAAGTTGGCTCTTTCTAAAGCGACCACGCTAGCACATCCTAGAACTGATTGTGATATCGCAATTCATACGGATGCATCAGACAATGCGATTGGGGCTGTTTTACAACGTGTGAATGACACCTGGCAACCTTTAGCTTTCTTCTCACGTAAACTTAAGCCATGTCAAGTTAAGTATAGCCCATATGATCGAGAGCTTTTAGCTATTTATGATGCTATTCGATATTTTCGTCATATGCTAGAAGCAAGAGTTTTTGCCGTTTATACAGATCATAAACCACTTACATATGTTTTTAATTCAAATCGAGATAAATGCTCACCTCGTCAGTTTCGCTATTTAGATTTTATATCTCAATTCACTACTGATATCAGGTACGTGGCCGGTACAGATAATGTGGTAGCCGACGCACTGTCTAGAATAAATGAGATCGCAGATGTAATTAATTTTGAAGAGCTTGCACGAACTCAGGTTACAGATACTGAACTGCAAGAACTTTTAAAGAAAGAAACTTCACTTAAATTAGAAAAAGTAAATTTACCAAATTCTTCAAGTTACATTTATTGTGACGTATCAATGGCAAACTCGAGACCTTTTATAACTAAGAATTTACGAGAGCAAGTTTTTAATTATTTTCATGGATTTAGTCATCCTGGAGCCAGGGCAAGCATTAAATTGATTTCCCAAAGATTTGTTTGGCCTGGAATGAAAAGAGATTGTCGCCGCATGGCAAATTCATGCACAGAATGCCAACGTAATAAAGTCTTCCGCCATACTTCCTCTCCTTTAACTCCTTTTTCAAGCCCAACTCAACGTTTTTCCCACGTCCACATGGACATCGTGGGCCCGTTACCTTATTCTTCTGGTTTCAGATATTGTCTCACGATCATCGATCGCTTTACACGTTGGCCTGAGGCAATTCCTTTACCAGACATCTCGGCAGAAACGTGTGCCCGAGCTTTCATCTCCGGCTGGGTTGCACGCTTTGGCTGCCCTGAGAAGATTACGACAGACAGAGGCAGGCAGTTTGAGTCCCACCTGTTTCACAACATCGCTGCCCTGCTAGGCGCAGTGCATCGCCCAACTACAGCCTACCATCCAGCAAGTAACGGTATGGTGGAACGTTTTCATCGTCAGTTGAAGGCAGCTATCATGTGTCACAAAAACAATCAATGGTCAGAGGTACTTCCACTTGTTTTACTTGGTATACGCAGTGTGTGGAAAGATGATATTAAATCCTCTGCAGCTGAGCTGGTTTACGGAGAACAATTACGACTTCCTGGCGAGTTTTTCTCTTCTAAAGCTACTACTATCACAGACTTCACTGACTTTGTTTCACGCTTACGTAGCTACATTAAAAACCTTGCACCAGAGCCGGCGCATTGGCATTCCAATAAAACTTTCTATGTTCCTAAGGGCTTAGACACAGCTGAGCATGTTTTTCTTCGCAAAGGGCCTATTAAAAGATCGCTAGAATCGCCTTACTCCGGTCCGCATAAAGTACTGGAACGAGGGAAGAAAACCTTCAAGATCGACTTGTGTGGTAGACATACCTATGTCACAATCGATCGCTTAAAACCTGCTTATTTGCTTAATAATTTACAGAATGAAGTTCAAATTAATAACAGCAAGTCGTCAGCAGCGGAGCCAATCAAGACAAGAAGTGGTCGTGTGGTTCGTTTTCCTGACTACTATCGACCGTAGCTGGCTCCGGTCTCGGTGGGGGAGTAGTGTGGCGTCAGAAGAATCTTCGCAAAACAAAATAATATTGAAAATGACGCAGCAAATTCAGCGCGCGAGTGGTGCGCTGTACCACCGCCTCTTCACCCCGCGCCCCGCCACCGCTAAAACAACTTTCTAAAATACTTGGTCGCCGCGGCGGGGACACTGCGCGGCTAGATCTCACGGCGAATGCATGTCATATCTTTTGCTCTGTACTCTGTTTAATGTGCTCGTAAATTCGTATTTAATAATTAATTTTTATATCAAATAATATTGTAAAATCGTAAATACAGTTGTTATAATATGTGGATTAGTTTTTGATTTGATATACCCAGTAGGCTATCCACAGTTTGTTTGTACACACTTCAAAACTATTCATCTGATTATAATAAAACTTTGGTGACATGTTTTGCATAAACTCTGGCCTAAAAAATGTCTGAAACACTCTATGTATTTGAAACGAGGTAAAAAATTATGTTTAAAACTTATGTACTTGCCTGTAAAAAATGATCAGTGAAACAGACACAGAAATATATCTATGTATGCGCTATACATTGAATCGACTGGCATAACATGGTTAGATAATTAGTGGTCTATCTATCTATCGGATGGAACCTGAGATAAGCACTTTTAGCTGGTACATGTCATGATAAAGTTTGTTTTTGTTTATTGTATCGCAGTTAGGATGAACGTGGTGACACGAATTTGGCCATCAAGCGGTCAAATTCATTTAGGCCGTCGTAAAAATTCGCGAACAAACAGTAAAATGTCGCTACAATGGAATGGATCTACCCCGGGCCGGAATGAAACGGCGACGAATTTATTGCCGTCCGATTGTCAAGCTATTGATTCCGCCGCGATTTATTGCACATAATAGATATTTGCCAATTACTTGTGAATAAATCTTTAGCGACAGCATTGCATTATGATTATCCGTAAATCTTTGTAAGATACATTGATTGTAACTTACAAAAAAAAATCTGTGAGAATCTGTGTATTACTGTAAAACAAGTTAAAATGATGTATATCTAACTGTATTTGTACGATATTTTAAATGGAATAAGATGTTCATCTGATGGAACCTGAGAATGATCCGATGCACATATGCATGTGCCATACAAAGTTTGCAGATGCGTTGCCAGCCTTTAAATAATGTGTGGGCTCTTGAGGATTTCTAAGTTGGAAATAAGTTATCATTCGTATTTGCAATACATTCGATAATATATTATATTATCTATTGGAATTGATTGACACCAACCTTGAATCGCGGTAAAAAAAAATTATTAAAGAGCACCGAGCAGGCGGGTTACCTGATGGTAAGAGCCACAGCACCAGATGTTTAAAAGTAAGTCTGGGATTTCTCAATTATCAATAACAGTGTTATACTTACATGATTACTTTAAACTAGTCTTCTATATTAAGCTTATTTAGGATACTACTTTTTCCGGTCATTGCCCCTGGTTACGGAGCTCTCCTAGATATATCATTGTCACCATCACAGTTATTTCCAACAAATTCAATTTCCTTGTCTGAAGGCTGAAGGCTCTTGAATAGATGTAATAAACAAATCCGGTGTTCACAATGGCCCGGTTAATGGGGCGCTTCCGAGAGCCATCGAGACGAACCCTCGGCCGCTGCGACAGTCCTCGATACACAATTTGCTAAGTCGACCTGTTGAAATGGCCTCTTCAGCTGTTTACACACGAACTGCAAACGGCTTGTTTAAACAGGTTTACATGAAAAAAGGAAACTAAAAGAAGTGTTAGACGAGACAATATCTATTAAAGTTTTTCTAATTAAGTTATTTGTCATTTCACATGTGAAGTTTGGCTGTTTTAAGAGTATATACATAATTCATCAGTTAATTTACATTTTATTTTGACAAAAACCAGCAAATTCTTTAAACGTTTGGATTATTTATTAAACTGCATTATCATAATTATTGATTGAATTGTATTGATATCTTTCATACGTTCTTGATAAATTAGCAGTTTTATTTTTCATAGATAAGATTTTACGAAATATTTGCTAATTATCAAAATAATTTATAGATTTTGTTCAAAAACATATCTTTATTAGTGTCTTTAATTCCAATATGAATCTTTAAATATTTATTTTTCGCTTGTATCATTAGCCTTTATACCTATTATAAATAACAAATGGAGTTTCGTGTGCGAACCGCCTGAGCGAGCGGCGAGAGTCTTCGTGTGTTGTACAATAACGATCCTGAGTATCGCTTTACAACTTCATTATACCCAGAAACAAAAGGCTCAAACATCGGATTAATTCCACTTTATGTTAACTTAATTGGAGCAGAAAATTATTATTAATACAAAAATCTGGTAATTCTTAGTGACGTAAGATTTAAAACATTTTCATTTAAGTTTTCTCTTACTTATGGGCTTTTAATTTCACTTTAAAATGTTAACTCGTGTCTATAATTGATTTATAATTATATAAAGGATACATTAAATTTGTACATCTGTATGCTTTTGAGCATATTATTTAGAGTTATCTTTTTTTTAGTTATGTACATCCTGGAAAATGTATTATAAATCAACGTGTACACAAAAGAAGGGTATAGCTGTTTTTCGGGAGACGGTGAGTGAGTGATTCACAGGGTGCTACTGATATCACGAACTATTTATTGTTTAATTTGAACATATTTTATTAAAGGAAAATTATTTTTATGACAATTGACCCATACACTAACCAAGAGTTGAACTAATACAAGAATTTCGATATCAGCCACTTAAACCCTATATAAACTACGAACAATCAAAACAAACTAAGCTCTAATAGAGTAGCGATTAACTGAATTAGCAACAAAGTTTGAGACCGATCGAAAGTAGCGGAAACAACAGAACAACAATATCAATGGACCATCATTTGCATATCGAACTCAATTTGCGAGCGACACTTCCGTCTGTACTTACCGTTCCCCGCGCGGGCCGAGCGACCGGCTACGGCGACTTGGACAATTGAACATGCTTACAAATAAACTACATCGTGGATTTTGGCTATCATTTAGAAGATCTACCGCGGCATACTGAAACGATAATCAAAAGAACTGTGCCCCATTTTAAGGTGGTTTTGGGCCATGAACGTGCAGAGTTAAATTGTATGCTAATAAAATTGTACTCATGGTGCCCGAACCATCGATACCTGTGGTCACGTAATAACTATAAATAGGATTTTAGGTTATGCTAAACAACACTACGTGCAAATAACTCCACAATCAGAATATTTAGAGAACACATTCATACGATAGTTTAGATGAAGAGGATGCTGAAAAATAATTTTTATTTTTCAACATCCTGTAAACTGCGGCGCATTCGCTAAACGGCACTAAAATATTTTTCTGTTAAAACACTCCTCTGAAGTAAAACACTGATATAGAAATTATCGCTGCACGCCATATGGCCCAACCGGGGCACAGTTCTTTAAGGGCTTCTTAAAATGTTTTACCTTCGTAATGAAAGGGTTAGATATACTTTTAAGTACACCTCAATGTTGATTAGCGTTCGAGAATTCGGCCACTATTCTGTTAGATTTTAACGGTAGGAATAGAACTGTGCTCAGTAATCTAAATTGAACTATATTTGTTTATATCTAAAATATATTTTACCAGAATAAAATGCGATTTAGTAATTACATTATTTATGCCGACGTTCGATGTTTCAGCAAGCGTGGTCATGGGAAGACTGAAAGGGAACAGCTGTCTAGTTTGAATGTTCACAAAGTTGCTATACTATCGCCATGCCATTCTAGTATTAATCGGTAAATTTATTTTATATAAATGAGTGATACTCGTGTTTTTAATAGACAATAATATATTTGAGTATTAAGAAATTATTTAAATAGAATTCGAGAAAAGGAAATTAATCTATATTTTCTAATTAGCAGCCACCAAAATAATCTTTTGGCGGGTGGATTTTTATTAATTTTATTTATCGGAGAAAAGTTAATGGTTATTAACTAAAAGATAGATAAAATACATTTAATATGTATAAAATATTATCTGACTTGCGCCAGACCCTGAGCCAGGCTGGATACAGAATTGAACAAAGTTGAGTTGTTCAGACAAAAGCCCTGTATCGGAGTTTGAAGATGTCTTTTATCTTTTGTGCGATAACTGGGTTAATACTCGTGATCGCTGATTGCACAGTCTCCGTTAGATACTTTAGAAACTTACGCGATAATTGAAATTTATTTTGCAATCTTTAAGACTATTTTATTATTATTACATTTTTTTTAACATTATACATGTAAATGTTTATTTAGTAAAAGTTTAGCCAGAATTTGCACAAGACTCAAATACCAATACATATATCTATGATGGCCACATATTTATGTCAATGTGGCCACAACTTATACAGAGTGATGTTCCATTTACCACTAAATCGCAAAATTTCTTAAAAAAAAAGTTAATTTATTATAATACATATTTTACCTTTACATTACGTTTTAGATGTTTTTTTTGATGTCAGATATCGACAGACGAGCATGAGGATCACTTGATGAACCTAATTTTTACTTCGTGCATTCGAAAATCTATAGACTGAAACCGAAACGTGCAATATGCACATCACGATTTTTTCATCTATGAACGGTGGTTCGTTACCCGGTTGGAATTTTGATATTCCTCCCACCCATTCAATGCCCAAAGTTACCAGACGTGGGGAAGACATGCTTACACAAAATTATAACCATGTCGTCCCGGTGGGATTTAAACCCACGACCCTTCAATGCGTACGGCAGATGTTCTAACTACGCCAACGAGTCCGTCAAAAATATGTGGTTCTTTTTTGTGAATAAAGTTTTATTTTTCTTTTAATTGTGTGCTTTAAAAAAAAAGTCAGTTTTAACTTTTCATAAACTGAATTTAAACCATCATAAGAGTTGCAGTTTCCAAAGAGCGTCTGTTTAATATCCTAGAAGAGGTTTTCTCGAACTACTCCCTGTATAGATTTGCTTGTATTCCAGAAAATAGTTACAGAGGAGGAGTGGCGGGGGATGTAACTGAACCAAGAGAAGTTCTCTAGCGATATTCAATCGACGTTTCTGTCATTTCGTGGACTTTAATAGATGAGGTGAAATACATACATACATACATATGTATGTCAAAAGATTACTAGAAAAAATTCTAGAAATAATAGTATTTTGATGAATTTTCTCGTCTCTGTTAACAAAACTGATTAACAAAATGATAAGATTTTTAGACATGTAACTGAAGATCTGAAGAGCAATACTTATATGTTAACATAATTACATTTTTTGTGACTTTTCCATAAATTAAAAAGCGTTTATCAAAATAAAATATTAAATGATTACAGGCTCGTGGCGATTCTGTTGCCTTTATTTCTGGTTTTCGGTTACATCTTAAGTAAATCCGAAATCGTGTAACATTAAATTTAAAAGCTTGTCGGGAAGTATTGGGCTGGAGTGCTCCTAATTATATTGAGAGCCACATAAATATTTACTTCATTTAGCAGAGAGAGCGAGTGTTTGTCTGCTCGGAATTATCGGTCAGATTAATTATCTGTATTGTAATATAAATCATTTATTTTAAGCTAATATTTTACTATGACAGTAGCAGTAATATAAAGGGAATTCCCGATACCCCATTATTTTCAGTGGTTACAGAAAAGTAGATGATCAGTCTTTTGTTTCCTGCCCGACCTAAATGATGATTTTTATCTTATTTCCCGCGATTACTGCAATTCGAACCCGATACCTTTGGTGTTAAATGCAATACGAATACCACTGAGCAATGAAGGTGATCGGGAATCATTAGTAAATAGCTAAACATTTTTGCTTTGATTATTCCACGAGGAATTTGATAACCATTTTTTACTATGTTTGTCATAATACATATATATGTATATACCTTGTCAACAGATGAGCGTGTGGGTCACTTTAACCCCAAGACAAATGTACTTTAATTTTACTTCAGGCATTAGAACTTAATTAAAATCGTGAATTTTTACATTGAATTAGACATGAGACACACATCTGCATACTGCTTAAAACATTATACTAATATAATGCTTTAACCCACATCCAAGTAATCATTACATTTGTATATAATTCGAGGGTTCATACGGCAGACGAACGATATAACGTTTCTTATTCTCACGTGAAAATGACTCGTGTCAAGATTTGCGTAAAGAAAACCTCAGAAAGGTTTTCCCTTAAACTTCCAAATATAATTATCACTTCTGTTTTTGTAGCGAAGTAAAGATAAAAGCGACTCGCGGCGCTGTCTAGGGCGCGGGGCGCGGGGCGCGGGACGTGTTTACTCGCGCGGGATAATGAAGACAGACTCGCGATAAATCTGTATATACATACATATGTATTAAAATGGATCTTTGTATAATATGCAACCTTGAATACTGGCATGTGTAGCAGGGATTTTACAGAGCTTCGATTTCGGTTCCGAAAAGTCGGAACTTCCGATTGATTTTGCACCTCCGATTCCGATTTCGGTTCCGATAAATTAGAATCGGAGATTTAATCGGAGGTCGATGCACATCGGCGGCAGTAGTCGCGGTCAGCGCCATTTGATTTAATTAACTTCTGTTTAAAATTTAAGAAAATTTTAAATTAGTTTATCTTTATATATCACACCCAGTAAGATATTTACTTTTTTGAACTGATATGAATGAAACTGATGAATAATGTTTGTCATTTTATTTTATAACACATCTCTATTTTTAAAAACCAAATTTAAAAACTCCGATTCCGAATTCGGTTCCGGTAAAACCACTTCCGTAACATCCTTAATGTGTAGGTATGTATTTTTCCATGGAGAAGGTTTATATGCGCTTTGTTGTAACCAATCAGTTAGTAAGCATATAGGTAAAATACAAGCCTATAACTAGAGATTTGTACACAAACACAAATAGTTTTTGTATAGCATTGCTTGAAAATTTATTCAGCTGTTTGGCTGTGACATTGTGACGAACATAATTATTTAGTAACGAGTGATCCACCCCGTTTCGCATGGGTGCAATGTGATACAATAGCCTATGTTACTTGTTGATAATGTAGCTTTCTATTGGTGAAATAATTATTAAAATCGGTCGAGTAGTTTTTCAGTTAAATCGTAACAAACAAACAATTATTTTCTCTTTATAATATTAGTATAGATTGCATTAAAGCGAACAGTTCCACGCGAATTGTTTGTACGTAATTTAAAATACTATCCAAGTATTCTCGGATATTTTCTTACGTTAGATTGATGCCGTTCTATTTGGTACTAATGAAATAAATTAATTATTAAATTGATAGAAAGCTGAATACCAATTCTAAGGTTATTTCCGGTCAAAGTCTGGAACAAATCTACCCTAATAAATTTATGTCCACACGATAATAATATAATTTCAATTCTATGCAATATTCGCACCTTAATAGAACTTTTCGTCTTATAGATGTATACATCTATAGCGTCTTGGACTTTCTATAGATTTATGATTAAAAAAATATTTACTTGACATGAGATTTAGTTCAGGATAATAAATAATAAAGTACATCACTTTCAAATGAATTCAACCGCTTATCCCAACCAAACTGACAAATACAGCGTTTTTTTCCGACTTAATAAACAATAATTTATAGTACCTAGACCAGAAAACTGAAATTGATCAAAATATACCCATAACTATTAAACAATAATGGAGCTTCGTACCCGTGAAAGTATTTTTCAAAACGGTTCAGTAGTTACAAGTTTAACAAACAAACAACTCTCTATTAAATTAATTTAGAAAACAATGCGGACATAACAAGCAAAGTTTAGTTAATTAACGTGAACGATCGCGAATGAAAACACTAGTCTCGTGTCCGCCAACTTCGTGATATAATTACTCTTTCCCTATTATACGCCATTCTCTGAACTAATTGTTAAGTCTCAACTTATAGTTAACTAACTAATAGATTTCTATCTTGTGACCAGGCTCGATCACGCAATGGTCAACTTGGAATATGGAGTCGCGATTACGATCCTAACCAGGGCTGAAATTTTGCTGTAATCGGCTTTGATTATTTATTAAAACATGAAAGAAAAGCGAGATTCTGACCGGACCGATAATGAACCACTGCACCGCATCGTTATTAAATGTCTACGTATTTGGAAATAATTTTAATTTATGAAAGTCAGTAAATTTTGTGTACATAAATAAACAATCTATTTTACACACACAAGACGCAATTCAAATACAATAAGAAATAAGGAATAATAAGATATATATCACTGACTCAGCATTAACTGTGACACAATCATGGCTGTCGAACAGCACTGATTTTCAGCGGACCTAGAGAGAGGAATTAAGTTGATATAATTTCAAATTACATTAAATTTAAGAATTATCGCAAGTCATAGTTCCATAATTTTGTCACTGACTGACTCACCGATCATCAATACTAAAGCTACATTGCCAAGTCACGGTATTTATATAAAAAAAAAATATTTTTACGGTTACTATAAATATTGTTAGTAAACTAACAAGGTATCAATTTATGACAAAGTCGATGGATAGCTGCCCCTTAGATACTGAATTAACCGACTTAGTTTAAATTTGATTTCACAACTTTTTACGGCAGGCTTTTTGCGTTGCGAGACTTGTGCATTTTTGTACATGTTATGTTTTTGATGGGATTACTTTATAATATCACAAAGTTCCATTTTACTTCTGTCGTGATTTCCCGACCTGAAGCACAGTTGCCATCCGTTCTCATAATTGAGTTACTGCTACAATTGTTTAAACTGTACACTGTTATCGACTGTCGCCCTCACGAGTGCCACTTCCCACATTCCTCTCCCCCCCTCTACGCCCCCTCCTCGCTCGCCCTTCGAAGAGGAACTTTTTAATGGAACTGTAACCCTTACCCTGACATTTGCTGGACTTTCATTTCTCATTTAAAATTGGGTGCGAATTTTGTAAATGTCAATATCAGTTATTTCAGCGTTGAGATCCTGACTTCGATTCTCGGAATGAAATTAATTAGGAACCGTAAATAGATTTGTAGCCTGTACATTAACGGTATAAAATGAATAAACTGCATAGTACTCTATCGTATAGATCGAAATCAACAGTACTATGCAGTTTAGAAAATCAGAAATTACGTTTTATAGAGAATCGTTGATAAGAGAAGAATATATCTGTGTATCTGTTTCATTACAATTGTAGATAGATAGATTTGTGTCGCTTTTGTATATCGGAAGAACATTACATTTTTATTTTTTTTATTAATATTAAAAGTACACTATCGTTTACGAGTTCGATGTCCACGTTATTTTTAAAGAGGGTGAAACGGGTTGTTGTTGCGGTTAAAACTATATATACTCTTTGGTTAAAAATAAAATTCGGTCTTGAAAATGCGTTACCGGTTTTTAAGACTGAAGAACCTTCAGTAAATGAGGCAACGTTACTATATTATAATAATAATAATAAAATCTTTATTTAACACACACAAAACACAGCATACAGAAAAAGAAACAATTGTCAATCATTCACCAAAATAATCATTTAAAACAAACATTACACATTATACATGCATACATTCACTTAAATGTCTGCGCAGTAGCTGTGGCAGTGTGCGTGAAATAGGATACTACTTAGGATATCTGTGACGTAATGCCACAGCACTGATTTTGAGTAGCTCCTATTTGACGCATTAGAGGTTCCTAAGCTTAAAATTTACAGATATAAACCTCAGTCCAAACAAAAAAACATCAAATAAATATAACATATCATTTTTGGCGAATATTCCCGTTTATATAAGAACTATTCCTAACCACTGACCATTAGTACGTGCATGACCGACATATACTGCTTGCTAACTCAAAACCCCTATTTCTCCCTCATGCGAAGTAGAATCCCAGTATTTTCTTTAGAAATACCTTTAAAACATCTGAGAACGAATCTCAGTACCAATCACTATTCCGGCAAATCGTTGTTTTGCTCGGAACACGTAAAGGGAACCGCGCTTTGCATTTTAACTCCGCATTTCCTAGCGAATAAATAGAACACTATCTATTTCTAAATTAAACTCAAGTAAAAGCTTACCACAGTGTACTCACCGAACAGTAACACATAGACCGGTTGTAGATGAAACTAACTTCATTTTCGGTTTATGTTTTACACATTTTAGCGAAATGTACCGAACATTAAAGGTGTTTAACAGAATCAAATAGCCAAATTCAATACTAGTAAATACAGGACAAAAATAAAAGAATTTGTTAAAAAAGAAGAATTAAGGTATTTTTTCCAAACTAAATTGTATTCTAGTTGTGAAATCTGGGGGCACGGCAGTGCCCCCGCCAAGTCGAGCAAAAAGCGGCACGGCCGTACTATCCTTTTCTCGAAGTAGTTCGGGCTATTTTCGACCCCCTATAACTTCGTTGTGGATAAAACTAGAATCCTGAATTTTCAGTCACTAAGCAGGCATTGTATAAACTCGGTATATTTCAAATATCATTCTGTTTGAACCAGTAGTTTAAGAATTATAACTAGTCAAAGTTTGAATTTGTCACTCACTCACTGACTGACCGATCATCAAAACTCTAAGGCACTTCTAGCAGACATAGAAACTTGAAATTTAGAATACAATCAGTGTTTAGTCTATAAATCAAGGAAAAACTACAATATTTTGAAATTTCGGTCCAGTTTTCTAGATATACAATTTTTTTTTGTATTTCTGTATGTAATGAATAACTTAAAAACTACTGGACCGATTTTAAAAATTTTTTTACCGTTAGAAAGCTACATTATCACTGAGTAACTTAGGGTATTTATTACTAGAAAAAAATAGAGATCCTTAGAAATCCCTACTAAAAACAACCCAAGGTGTAAAAAAATTAGCCATAAAATGTCTTTCATCGCATGTGCTGCGGAAAGTATTTATGCTAGAACAAAAAAACGTTCCACAATATTATAGAACATATCAAAATCTACAAAAAAATTCACGAGACCATATGTCCAACTATTGTAGTTATGTCACTACTTTTTTACATTAAAAAGTTAATAAAAATGCCGATCAAAATCAGACTGTTATCCATAGCTTTATATTAATTCTTATCCAAATAAACTAAGAAAAGGAATATCTACAAAAAGAAATGAGATGCCATCAAAAACATATATTGTAAAAAAAGCCAAGTCTTGCAACTCAGTTCTCTCGTAAAAAGTTGTGAGATCCATATAATACCAAGTCGGTCAATTTATTCAGTCTCTACTGAAGGATCCTTCTGTCTTAAGTTATTACGTAATTAGGTAATCTAACAACATCTTATAGTGATCATATCAATACCAATATTAAAAAGCTTTGATGTTTAAAATAAAAAGGTTGACTTGGCAATCGCACTAAACTATCTAATTTAATATAATATGTGTTACTTGTGATACACATTGTGTTTTTAATAAAATTAAAAAGATACATTGTGTTTTCATGCGATAGCCGAGTCAATCTATTTATTTATAAAACATCAAAGATTTTTAATATTGGTATTGATATGATCACTATAAGATGTTGTTAGGTTACCTAATTACGTAATAACTTAAGACAGAAGGATCCTTCAGTAGAGACTGAATAAATTGACCGACTTGGTATTATATGGATCTCACAACTTTTTACGAGAGAACTGAGTTGCAAGACTTGGCTTTTTTTACAATATATGTTTTTGATGGCATATTAATGTCAAATTAAATAACAATACACTCAACTGTGTTCTTCTATAAATTTATTATATTATTTTGTATTATATCAGGAATTCTATACACAGATATATTATGATTTAATTTACTTCTAATAATACATTATGACTAGTATAAACCTAATTTTGACGAGATCGTTGGCGCATTGGATAGTGCATCGATGGATCGTGGGTTCGAATCCCACCGGGACAACATGCTTATAATTTTCTGTAAACATCCTCCTCACGTCTGGTAACTTCGGGCATTGATCGGGTGCGAGGAATATCGAAATTCCGACCGGGTAACGATCCACCGTTCATAGATGGAAAATCCGTGAAGTGCATATTGCGCGTTACGGTATCAGTCTATGGATTTCCGAATGCTCGAAGTAAAACATAAGTCAGCTGCGCATTATTAACTTTAGCAATGGGATGGCTGAGGTCACCTCCCATCAAGTGAACCTCATGCTCGTCTGTCGATATTTGACATAAAAACAAGAGAAACAACAATAATCTATTGTTTTATTAAAGATTCCACAGTATATGTTAACCTACTTAATGTCAACACAACTTAAGTAATGTGTCAAAAGTCAAACGTCAAAATATACGCGGGAAATTAAAATATGAATGAAGGGGAACCAACTTCATTTAGATGTATACTTTTATGTATCTATAAATAGTAGCAGTAATCATTATATTTTTACGCCTCGGAGAGTTGAAGAGTCTGCATATATTTGTGATCTCATTACATGTTATAAAAAGTTGTGAAGTGCAGCGTGAGCGTCTATCATTGAATTGATGTTCTTGACTAAGACATCACCACGGAGGCTTCTTGAAATTCTTAAAACTTATCCTAATAATAAGAGAGTTTGTGAGACGTGTAGCCTTTCAGGGATAGAAGAAGAAAGTAGCTACTAAAACTTTACACAGATTTTTTTAATTTAAAGAAAAACATATTGTCTTCTTGTTATTAATACGGGTACAACACTAAATTTTGTCTACCGTTTTCTCGTGTTTTAATCGACTATCGCTTTATTTCTTTCGGGTCTAACATGACAATTACACTTAAAAGATAATAATAATAAATCGAGATATCTTTTCTATCAAAATTGTCGATGTCGAGACATAATATTTCGAGATATCTTACATCTTAGTTTGTCTTCTCTCGTCCGCGACATATCTCGTGGCGGTCATGCTAGCCCGGCAGCTCTCACATTCATAATTATTTAAATGTGTTGAGTGAACTATGAGCGTGGCGTTGCGTGCGTTTCGGAGGTTTCACTGCTCGCTTTGCGCGTCACATTTTGTTGCGTCGTGGCGCAGTTTTGAGTTGACTCAAGGAGCCGACGCACTGCGCCTGAGTTGCTGAGTTGGCGCGGGGAATTTCGCTGAGTTACCCATATCTACTAACTTTTAATTTTACATGTATCTACTCGTCTGTATCTATTCCCTTATAGTCTTAATCTAAAGGCATTGTTAATTTTGACTTCACATGCAAATTATTACTTCGTCCTTAGGTTACGTTACTTGTGTTCCGATAGGTTGCGGGTTCGAATCCCGCGAGGAAAACAAGTTTACAATTCTCTATGAACATACTTTTTCTACCTTTGACTAGAGGTAGAGAAAATTTATTCATTTAATTGTAAACGGCTTGATTTGAAAATGCGACTGGGGAAGTCATTTTGCGCATTTCGCAAAGCTCGAAGTAAAAGAAGGTCGATAACGCATTGTTTATTGATGATCTGTGGCTGTGGTATACCTACCATCATGTGAGCCTCAAACGTTTTTTATTTAAAACATTTTGTTTTGGCATAAATAATTGTTATTCGTCACTATAAAATCATTACACTGTATTAAAGGAAATCCTTACGTTCTTGAGTATTTTTAAATAAAATATCGTTACAAAGACACGGTCTATACCGGTTCAATCCGGTTCTACCCGCTCGGATGCTGTTCGAGATAGGAATTCTTGTAAGCATTTAATAGCATAAGCTGCGGTGCAAAGATTTATTTGGCTCAAGCTCGAGTTTAATTTTAAAAATGTTTTTTTAAATAATAATTTATTTGAAAGTATGTTAAGGTACTATATAATAAATGGATCAGTTGGCTTTTTTGTGGTTGCCACCAAAAATAATTTATGAAGAGGTTCTAAGAACAGTGATTTTTAAAATACAGCTATTATATAATTTGAGATATAATGTATTATTTATGTTCATTATAACTACATCATGTCAAGTCTTCGATCAACATTAATACTATGTCAATGTGTTCAGTGGATAGTCATACAAATATTATAATCCTAATTATTACGATAGAAAGTCTAAATACATATTAATTAATCACGAACTACAGATTATGTCGATCGTTTCACGTTCCGTTGCACGCTGTGATACATTATTGGTTATTCATTGCGTATAAATCCACAAGGATTCCTGCGTGAATTGAATAAAATATTTTTTATTTGATTCCAGGATATGCAACACATAACATAGTTTCGGATCGTTCAAATCGTGACAACTCGCTACGAGATACATGTGACGTTTCGTGGGGAAATTGCAAATATCGACATTAATCAGGGAACTTTAGATATATACTTTGATTATATCTAAGGATATATAATATTTTTAATTACAAAGTATTTAATTTTTGTTCATAATATGAACGTTCAATATTTTTTGTATTTTTTTTGGGACGTTATTTTTTTGAATTGATCAGTTTGCATTGTTTATTTCAAAATGGCGGTTTAAATTTCTAGCAATTTTAATTTTTATTATAATAATTTTTTTCTATCTTCAAAACTGTACATTATTTTGTCTTTCATTTTTTTTGTAATGACTGTTATTATTATTGTGTGTGTGTATTTCGGTCGTGGGTACGAATCCCATCGGGACGACATGTTTTTAATTTTGAAAAACCGTGAAGTGCATATTGCGCGTATAGGTTTCAGTCTAAGGATTTCGACAAGAAGGTCGACAATGCATTATTGATGTTCTGTGGCCCCAGCCATCACTTATCATCATGTGAATCCCATCTGTCGATATCGAACATTTAAAAAAATATGGTCATTGTAAATAAAATAATGTTTTTCAAAAAGATATTTCAGCTTAAAATCGCTAAGCTAGATAAGTGCATCAACTTACAGACAATTTGAAGCTAAGTGCGCGTCGAAACTGAAAAATATCTCTCCGTTGGAGCGCGCTCACTGCTGAGGGGAGCTAATGCGACGCCATTACCGTCCTTTATGGTCACATGTGACGAATTAGCCTTTAATGTATTGTATTATTATTAAAACCTAGATTTTGCTCGCGAAAACAGTATTATATTTATCTTCTTTCGACTGTGTTTTATATCCGATAACGGTAAAAAAGCGTAAGGCGACGTTCTTCTTATTCACTGAACATCAATAATATCACTACATAATATTTTAAAACAAAAAGTCTTCCGCCGCATCTGTCTGTTCGCGATAAACTCAAAAACTACTGAACGGATTCTGATGGGGTTTTCACTAATATATCTCTATATATCACTCTTGATTCATGAGGAAAATTTTGTATATAATTTATTTAAGTTTTGTGTAAATTGGTTTAAATATTAATTGGCTTAAATATTTAATTTATTATAATTGTTGGAAGGGTCGGAAAAGGTCAATCGAAAACGCTGCTTAATAATCCTTTTGAGATATATCAAAACAATGCACGGTGAATTATTCTTCGTTTATACATATATCTACAAATCAAGTCCGCGATGGCATATATCAAATTTTAAGGATTAGTATAACTATTCTATTTTCTAAAATCTAAATAAATGGTCACTTATACGGTAATTGGAATGCTGTTTAGACGGATACAGTATTAATACTTATCATTAATCATATTAAATACGTTAGTTACCTTAAGCATTTTATGCACATTACTTTAGTCTTATACACCATATATAAATTAAATAGATATCTAAGGAGTTATCGCATTTTTTTTAACTAGCGCGATTACAGACCCTACGATAGACAAAACATATACCTAGGCATAATATGCTCTACCACCCGTGTGGAGCCGGGGCAGTCGCTACTTGGAAATAATAATGCGATACCTATTTATGTTTTGACAACGTATAATGGGCAATACATAATACTATACTGTAATGTAACGGCGCGCACGGCAGCACGGCAGCACGGCTGTTTTGTTAATTAACGTTATTTTCCCCTCACTTATTATTATTCAAAGTCGTAGATAATACGGTTTTAATTTTTTAGTTAAAGTCAAAGGATCTTTTCTTCAATATTACTCTAGCATAAAATACAGAATGTTTATTTTTTTAAAGTAGGTAATCACTGGTTTAGAAGATTGCTTTCGCTGAGCTTTCGGTGAGAAATTGTTTTTGACGGGCTCGTTGGCACGTTTGATAGAACACCTGCCGTGCGCATCGATGGGTCGTGGGTTCGAATCCCACCGGGACGACATATTTATAATTTTCAGTAAGCATGTTTTCCCGACGTCTGGTAACTTCAGACATTGCAGGCAACGGGTGGGAGGAATATCGCAACTCCGACCGGGTAACGAACCACCGTTCATAGATAGAAAAACCATGAACTGCATATTGCGTTTCGGTTTCAGTCTATGAATTTCCGAATGCTCGAAGTAAAAAGTTGATCGACAGCGGCATCATTGACTGATGTTCTGTGGCTGAGGTATCACCTACTATCAAGTGTACCTACCTCATGCTCGCCTGTCGATACCTAACTTAAAAAAAATGTATATTAACACTACTTAAAAATCAAAAATCAGCCATCCTTACTTGTTATGGATTGTGATGGATGATGGGTGAAAGTGAAGGGAGATATAGGACAGAGTGAGAGAGGAGATATGAAGGAAGACATGTGTGGTATGTGAAAGACATGATACGTGTGTGTGTTTAGAAAATCATTTTAAAATTAAATAAAGAAGCGTATAAAGTGCGTTAACAATTTTATTTAGAAGCCTATCAAAAATCCCACATACGACTAAGTGACGAATTCGAAAACAATATTTCTGATATTGAGCTAGAACATTAGTTTTAGAGTTTCAAATCAAGCACTACTGCCAGTACAACTACGAACCACTGTAGTAGTACAACGCACCATGTGCTACGACATGTTTCGTAGTAGCACTGCGCGGGTGCTACTACGTGTTAGTTAACAGTCACTATAAAATTGAAAATATTTTAGCCGCTCTTTGATATTATATCTCATCTGCCACTACAAAATTTAAGGGACCGTCTCTACGTAGAAACCTTTTCTGTACTCAAATTCAAATTCTAAATCATTAATTCATTTAGGTAACTTAATGTACACTTATGAACGTCAATAAAAAAATACATATTAAATGCTTCTAATTTTACATTTACCGCCACTTCTCAAATCAAGGGCGTAGAACGGACGAGAAGAACTTACAATAAACTCGCCGCCACTCTTTTTAATGGCCAAGTTTTTTGTTTTACAAAATGTTTGAAAGGAGCTGCAACCATTACACCATGTTCAACATGACATCTTTAAGTGATTAACTATAATAATTAAAAAAATATATATATAAACGAAAAAATAAAATAAAAAACAAAGATTTGTCCTCTATGAGCAGTAGGCATGATTAAATAGGAGCACGCACTTACATTCTCGTGGGAACAACACGCAAATACATAGTCGAAATAACTAACATCACCGCATACACGAATTCAAGTCCGACCTGTCATCACAAGTAGCACCCGTACTCTAATAATAAAAAATTTGTTAACGTCAAAAAATTTTTTTTACATTACAACTACAGTAATTAATTAAATTATCAGTGAAATAGTATAAAGCAATCGCTGTAAGTGATGGAACCAACAACCTAGCAGCGCAATTATCATCTTTATTGCAATTGAAATCGATTCCACAAATGAATCCACAGTGTTTCAGAAAGCTCTCCCCCTCCCCCCTCCTCTTGTACCACTTTGGCTCGCGCCGCAAAAATTGTAATTCCGTACTAGATTGGAGACAAGCCAATGTATTCAGTAACGAACTGAGTTTAGCTGGACTCGACATTCGTGAGTCTACACGGAGGTGATTGTATGCAATATCGGAAGTTACAACATGTTTAGGCTAACACTAATTGAAAAACTTAATACTAAGTCATAAAATAAATAAATTGTGGAATGAATTGTCGCCTTCAGTTTTTCCAATTGATTATGACCTCGCTGGCTTCAAAAACCGAGCCTACAGATTTTTAAAAGGCCGACAACGCACCTGAGGCCTTCAAGTCATAGATGTCCATGGGCGGTGGTGATTACTTACCATCAGGTAACCCACCTGCTCGGTTGTCTGCTCTGAAAAAAAAAATATATATGGCTTAGTAGTATCATTTAAATAAAATACTGTATACCGGAATAAAACGCGATGCTTTTCAGCAGCATGGTTGCTGAAAAGCATGCGAAACGTCGGGATAAATAATTTAAACAATATAAATAATAAGTCGCGTTTTAATCCAGTATACAGTATTTTATTTAAATGTGTGATACTCGCGTTAATTAAAGACAGTATTAGAAGTATCATTTAGATCGTCATACTGAAAAACAAAAAGTTTGAATTCAGTTGGAAAAGAAAGGCGAAACCGTTCGACATGAAAAAATGTTTCCATCCTGGCGTCCATTTGTCCCATGTTATTCTCAACTGTTCTAGAAAAAATATTTAGCAACATAAATTGGGATGAGAATGCAACTAACATGAATGGCTGCTGTTGCTGCTACACTTAAGATTTTCTGATGACATACTACTGTGTGCCAAATCTGTTCGCGATCTGGAACGCATGTAAAATTATTTAACATCGAGAGAAAAGATAGGAATTTACGTGTCTTTAAAGTATATATTTATCGCTGAACAGACACAGAAATGAGTCTGTGAACTCTCCCCAAGAAAACATGAAAATTTGGTTCTGCTCATAAGTCGTGATACCAGGAAAATCGCAAGTATGTTAGTGGTTTAGTAAAGTTCGCTCTGGTACTTGTGACGGACTGACGGACTTCATTTATATTCTATTTATACATATGAATATATAAATATTTTTGCTCTAATAAGTCTAACGAATAAAACTCTACATTCTGTCAAGTAGAACGTAAAAATTTGATGTAAAAAGGGTTTTAGCTTTTTCCATATAAAACTTCACCAAAATGTGTTTTAGAAATGTGTGTATAGTATAGACGTGAAAACGTACCAGACAGAAACATGTTATTATGAGTTTATTATTTTTGTTGCGTAGAGATGTAGGCTCGCTCTGCATCTTCTATCGCATTTATCACGGGGAATGCTCGGAGGAATTGTTCGGTTTAATCCCGGCCGCTGAATTTCGACATCGGACATCGCGTCAAAAATATCACGCATACCATCTTGATGTCTGGCAGTCCACAACTGCGCGATTCCTGAGACACTTCTAACCTCGCACAACCACTCTGTGGAATCAGCTTTCGCCGGCGGTTTTTCCGAACCGATACGACATGGAAACCTTCAAGAAGCGAGCCTACATCTTTCTTAAAGGCCGGCAACGCACCCGCAAGCCCTCTGGTGTTGCGGATGTCTAAGGGCGGCGGTGATCACTTACCATCACGTGAGCTGCCTGCCCGTTTGCCCCCTATACTATAAAAAAAAAAAAAAAAAATTAATATGTAAACGATTTAGTAGGTGACTCATTAGATAATGAATTAAGAATGTAAATCAAAAATTCCTAGTGTAATATTGAAGCAGAACTTTTTACAAAGTTAAGTACCGTTACACATAATTAGCGAAACAAAAGGCGATTTTGTTAAAAAACTTCAAATGAATAGCGGTATTCGCTAAAAGTTCCGCTAAGTTGCACGTCCATTCGACCGGATTTATGTGCGTGCGGCCTTTTTAATAAAACCCCAATAAACGTTCGCGCGGCCCGATCAGTGTTGCCCTTCTCATTCGGCCGCTATTAATGAATTAATGGAATTTGTTAAATGAATTTCAAATCGCTTTATTTAAATCATTTTCAGCCAGAATCAGTCAACATTTGTAATATTGGTGCTGGAAATGCAATTTCACAAATTCTAAAGTAGGAGATTGAATTTATTTTTTACTTTTCTTGTAAAATTTGGATTTTCCTTCGGGATATGAAGCAAATAACTACTCTGCATTAACACAATGTTTCTTACAAAAAGTTTGAAGTTAAGTTTGTCATAGTAATAAATAGTTTGAATATATTATTTCCTTGCTTTATTCGTTTATTAATAGTTTTCTATTGATTTTTGCTCAGAATATTTAACAATATTAGTTATTTAATAATTTCAGTCGGACAAAATGCAGGCTGCTAATCATTTTATTGTCTTTAAAGGAAATAGTCATACAAACAGACAGAAACTCATGCGACGTGACACACAGACAATTTTACTGTAGAAAACTTCAATAGTTTGTTCCAAACGAGTAATAATAATCAAAGCTATTAAACAAATTATAAGTACAAAGTTAATAAATATGTAAATCCCTTCTGAGATTTGGGATGCTATTAACCTTTGCTATTATTTACTGTATATTTACTGCATATTTACATAAATATCTATGTCACTGTTATAAAAGTTAAAGAACTAAAATTTCATTGCTTTTCTATTGTTCAATTTTAGACAATTCCGACAGCAAGTATTTGAAAGTGTCGGTATTCTTCACAAACACCGCACTGCTACAAAAGTATTCTCTGTCTGTGGGACTGTCAAAGTATGAAAATATTATATCATTATATCATACTAGATATTAAAATTCACGCGTGGTGGCTGAGGGATGGTATCTCATACCTCAGCCATATAATACCAATCAGTGATGCGCTGTTGACCTATCTGGGGGCACGGTAGTGCCCCCACCAAGTCGAGCAAAAAGCGGCACGGCCGTACTATCCTTTTCTCGAAGTAGTTCGGGCCATTTTCGACCCCCTATAACTTCGTTGTGGATAAAACTAGAATCCTGAATTTTCAGTCACTAAGCAGGCATTGTATAAACTCGGTATATTTCAAATATCATCAATCTATTTATTTAAAACATCAAATATTTTTAATATTGGTATTGATATGATCACTATAAGATGGTGTTAGGTTAGCTTATTATGTAATTACTTAAGACAGAAGGATCCTTCAGTAGAGACTGAATAAATTGACCGACTTGGTATTATATTATGGATCTCACAACTTTTTACGATAGAAGAACTGAGTTGCAAGACTTGGCTTTTTTTTACAATTTATGTTTTTGATGGCATTATATTTTTTTTACTAGAAATTATTTTGATCTCCATTGCTTTATTTATATACTAGCGATCCGCCCCGACATCGCACGGGTGTAGATATACTATACGCAAAAAATGTTATTCTCTGATTATGTAGCTTTCTATTGGGGAAATCATTTTTAAAATCGGTCAAATAGTTTTTGAGTTAAACCGTAACAATCAAACAAACATGAATCTGCTAAAAGTAACACATAATATATTACGTGAATGTAGCGAAACTCATTTCATATATTTTGTTGAAGCTCCTCTCAGGGTTTTTCAAAATTTTAATTTCCCCGCAGTAAATAAAAAGTAATATTCATATTTACATTTTAATGTTAAAACTAGCTATGTTTTGTGTTTAAGCAGGTAAATATGTATATCCCAAGTTAAATGTTTTCAGTGCTTATAATGCAGACTTCTATATTAGACGAATGTTACAAAGTATACAACATTTGTTTTAAATATTAAAATTTTAATTAATTGTTAATTAAAAGTGTACGGAATCTAACAAGATAATGCTGAGTGGACATTTCTTTTGGCGCATTTTAACATAGATAGATAAGTAATAAAGATGTCTTATATTGATCAATATTATTTTGTCCTTAGCTGTCATACAACTTGCCACTGTTAACAGTTTTCATTTCGTATTTATAACGCGCATTTTAATTCCATTATTTTACAACTTTCAAATAAATCTCTCTCTCTACCAAACTACCATCTTTATCTGTATAAGATACAATGTTACTAGATGCATCTGACCTCAGTGTTGGTTAAGTAATAAACTCTCCGAACTTATGCATTAGCTGATCCTCGCCAACTTTATGTAATATTAATCTGATAAAATATTTCAATGAGCTTTTTGATCTGCGAACTCTAAATTCTGTTCAAAGTTGAACATACGAGGGCACATTTTTATTGGTATAGTTGCATTTTGCAACGGAAATTATGGGTTTGAATCCCGGGAAAAAAACGTTTAAAACGTTTCGGTTCGGCGGGGCAAGAACAATGTACACCCAGTAAACGGATACAGAAATAGGTCTGCTCCATGCTCTGCAAATAAAAATTAAGTGACATTATATTCAAATAAACCTTATCGTTATTGAGATATTTAGTTTTTCAAAATGTATCGTTTTTAGCTAAAAATGCAATAACTTTCTGAAAAAATATCTCATAAATCTTTAAATAGAGGAAGATGGAGCTTCTTCATTTCCCTTTAAGTTTTTCATAGTAAAAAAAATCTTAAATTGTGCGCTTGATTTACAATGGTCGATAAAAGGTCTGAAAACGGTTACAAACAAAAGTCAGTTACGGGTCGAAAAAAATAAAAAAAATATATTTTAATAAAACAAATCGAAGCCTGATCTATCTTTTTTAAAACCCCGTTTTGTAAATTCGAATATATTTTTATTTGACAGAGTTATTTAACTTTGTGCGGCAAGAAATATCGAGTGGTATATATCCAAACTCATGAGCAGTCATGTACATTCATCATATTAACATTAATTTACAGACTATACTATGATATTTAAAATAACAATAATAACTTGATTTGTAGCGCTGTACAGTAAGACTCGGAGACGTATGTATCGCTGGAGACGGCCGCGGTGGAGTTATTACTTGATGATTTCCCGAGGGAGCCTCTAAGCCGCCTTCAGATGCAAATAAGTCGACGTTAGTTTGTCACTAATTCGGTTCATCATCAATTTAGTTTCTGTCTGTTCATGATGATTAGTGCTGATTCTAAAATATCTCCATAAATTAAATTTCGAATACACTGTAGTAGATTTAAATAAATAATCATTCAAAGGTGCTTTTCACTTCTGATATACTATATGCCTGGAGTGACCAGATAATATAAGTAAATCATGTTTATAAAAACATATATTTGTCATCCCAGCGGGACTCGAATTTGCGATTCATCGAAAGGCAGGCTCGAGGTACCACCAAACGGTCCAACGAGTCCGTTATTGTTGAATCATTTCCCTAAACTAATGTTAAGAGGAAAGATTTGTTTGTTTGTTACGATTTAGCTCAAAAACTACTCGACCGATTTTAAAAATTGTCACCAATAGAAAGCTACAGTAACACAGTTTTTTTGTATAGTACATCTACATTGCACCCGTGCTAAGCCAGGGCGCGTTGCTAGTGAGATATACAATGTATATTGAATCCGAAAAATAGATAAATAGTGTCGTGAATAATTTTCAGATCTACCATTTATATCTAAATTTTAACCTTATACATTGTATTTAAGATGGTAAAACAGATGTTGTAGACCAAGTACCTACAGTAGAAAATGCTTGTAGTACGTCGATAAGTTTGAAACATGAAACGTAGAATATCGTTTTCTTAACCTTCAATTGAAAACACAATATTCTTAGTAGCGAACTCGCGAAGTTCACTTAGTGCGATCACTTCGTTGTTATTTTATTGAAAAATATAGAAGTTTGAAAGAAAATACTATTTGTTGACATAGTAGTTTCTTTGTAAAAGTTTTATCAATTTATTTTAATTGAATGTTTCTTTCGTCCACGGATGTAGAATGTTTTAGAGGAATTAAAAGCAGCTTGCATAATTTCCTAAGGTTCAAGATTTATTTCTTTCGATATTTGATTAGTACAAATGTCTCCCAGGTATGTCGTAGTAACTAACAACTATATTATATTTAAAAAATATAGCTGATATTTAATTTCAAAACGCTACACAGTGCCTTATTAGCAAAAGTGTTGAAAAAAGACTGTTCACCATACACGATAGCGATGTAAGTTATCAGCTACATTATAATATGGAAATACTGAGAAATACTTTATGTTAGTGTCTGACAGTGAGTTACGTAATAAATGTCAATAAAACATTTCACATACATTAAAGTACATTACTACATTTCTCCGTCAGCTCATAACCAATCGTTGAACGCAAAATGCAATGTACGTGTAACAACAGCGAGCTCACGTGGTGTACGTTAATATAATAAGGCTCTTGTGGTCGCGAGCTGTGAACTATGTTCATTAATTATAGCTAATTATAATAAAGATGTTGCGAATTGTTTAACATTACTGCGGCTTCTTGGCAGCCATTTTGAATTTATTATGACATCATACTATGAATACGGCAAGTAATTTTATCCAGTTTATTAGTTATGTACCAAAGCACAAAATATTATTTGTCTGTAAAGAAAGAAAAAAATGTAAAACAGACACAGAAAATCTGTCTACCATGAGTACATTTAACGTGCTCATTGGTTCGTTGTGTCGTAGGTACAGCGTTCCGAGGGGTTATGGGTTCGAATCCCGTCGATATGACATATTTATTTTATTTAATAATTAATTTTCTGTAAACATATTTTCACTACGTCTGGTCTATTCGGGCAATAACAGGTGGAAAGAATAACAAGATTCCGACCTCAATGGAAATACCGTGTAGTGTATATTGCGCGGTTCAGTTTCAGTATATAGATTTCCGTAGTAAAAAAATAGGTCAACAGCGCATTAATGAGTGTAGTTAAGCCACGTTAGTTCAATATTTGATATAAAAAAAGGAAGAACCACACGGGAATTCACTCTTAAATTCGTATCAGGCTCTAAGTAAGCAACAATGTGAAATATCCGGTTTAGATTCTCACTCCTCTGAGGTTTCAAAGCTAAGAAAAGGCGTAAATGTCTCGACTTTCTAGTAATTGCAAGCTTTTCCTAGTGAGTCTATGATATTTTCTATAAGCATGTATTCTTAAAACTAGTTAGTTACTATGATCATTAAATAGAAGAAAAATTGAATTCCGCTTAAAGAAGTCTACCAACTACATCGTATCATACTCTTTGTATTGAAGAATATGAGAGTATTGACGGGCTCGTTGGCGCGTTCGGTAGAACACCTGCCGTACTCATCGGTGGGTCTTGGGTTCGAATCCCACCGGGACGATATGTTTATAATTTTCTGTAAGTATGTTTTCCCCACGTCTGGTAACTTCGGGCTTTGATCGGGTAGATGATATTGAAATTGCGACCGGGTAACGAACCACCGTTCATAGATGGAAATACCGTGAAATGCATATTGTGTGTTTCGATTTCAGTCTGTGAATTTCTGTTCGAAGTAAAAAGTAGGTCGACAGCACATCATTGACTGATGTTCTGCGACTGGGGTATCACCTATCATCAAGATAACCTCATGCTCGTCTGTCGATATCTAAAATAAAAAAATGCCCTCTAGTCCGTTCCGTCTCATACCAACACCGTCGCGTGCCATGCACGGACCGTCAACAACTGTCGACGAGAATATTTCACCGGTGCTGATGTACGTTCTAGTGGACATAGCAGTCTGTGCTATGTTTTTTCCATGCCTACTACGTTCATAGCACGGTCATAGTATGGTGTAGTGTAGACTCTTTAAAACATCTTTCATACGCCATGAAATTCAAGTGGCGTATTATTTAGTGTGGCTTTAATATTCCATTTAATATCACCTAAAATCAAGGCCTATTTGTTGGTTAGCAAAAAACTCAAGCTTATAGAGAGAGAGAGAGAGAGAGAGAGAGTTTATTTACTGCACAAACAATGTTGTTTAACATTAACAAATATTACTTACAAAACTAAACTTAACAAGTAAACAATAAATAAAATATAAAAAAAAAATGGATAAAACAGTTTGTGTTTGGCAGTTAAAAGGCCGCAGTCTCAGCATCGTGTACATATACTCGTACGTATATTTAAATTAGTTATCGAATAGTAATCCAGAACATATTCAATTAAATTCAAACTTGGGTTAAATTTAGCATAAGGATTATGGTAATACAGTCTGTGATTCTGATTATCATTAGTGGTATTCAATTATGTGAGTGTGCCAACGTCTGCCGATGTGTGCCAACGTGTGCCAGCGTGTGCCAGCCCGCGATCTGGCAGACCGCCAGGTGGGTTGATACAGATTGTTAGTGAAACCTCGTATGAGCTCGGATTATTGTTATTTTAAACGGCAATGATACAGGAACTTTGCTGACTTAATTTATCCGCTCATGAGTCATGAATCGGATAAATACATTGTTTTACTTAAAGAAAAAGAGCAACTTTTTGTCTTTATAACTGTATTTCGGGGGTTTTCTTTTATATTTTATATGATGTTTCTAGATGAACTTATTGTATTGCTTTATCGTTAGAAATAATAAGAAGTCCTTTTGGGCCTCAGTTGATCATAAAGCTTACTCGATGATACTTCGGGTAATTATGCGTTGTCGCCCTATTTTTCGCTGTCATTTATTATTCCTCCCATCCGTTCAGTCCTCATGGGAATCGAAATTCATATTTTATCTGTAACACTGACCCGTTAATATTTCCAATTTTATAAATTCATTATGATTATTTCGTTTTTTGTATGGAAATTGGAAAAAATATCTTATTTTTTTTTATTTTTTATTTCGTTTATTTCTTTCTGTCATTTGTTACGTAAGTAAAGCTCTATAGTTTGTAAAAACAGGGCTTACATGCCCTTTTATAGTACTTTTCTCATACTGTCGGGAACTCGCCTCCTTGAAACAGATATGTATTACCCCTAGAAAGCCAGGGCCTCGCTTCATTAATTGTACATAAGAGAGAGTAAAATAAAAAATGAATAGAATATTATTGTTATTTTATTCATAATTAATCATACAATAGTTTATTTTTACATTTAGCTGACCTGTACGCTCGTTTCAACCTATTTAAGACAATACGAATCTGAGAAAAACACCTTTTGTATTTTCAAACAGCATTCAAAGAAATTTTAACAAGTTCCCAGAATTAAACACGTGCTAGTGGATAATTAAAACGGAATTCCTAAACAACACGT
Source organism: Anthocharis cardamines (assembly GCA_905404175.1). NCBI lineage: Eukaryota > Metazoa > Arthropoda > Insecta > Lepidoptera > Pieridae > Anthocharis > Anthocharis cardamines. The sequence goes on from FR989975.1 coordinate 203,727, forward strand.
CATTACGCGATTGTTCAGAAGTCGGTCGCGAACAATGCCGTGTGCGCTTAGGGCTGCCACTCATATATTTTTATAGCCTTATTTGTCAATATTTAATATTTTTTAATTAATATTTATCCAGTATTAATTTAATATTTATCAAGTTTCACTTGACTTTAAATAATAACTTTAATAAAAGCTATCCCTCTATTCCAACTATTCAAATTCAAATACAAAATCATTTAGGTAAAAGAATGTACACATATCAACGTCAATAAAAAAATACATAATAAATGCTTCTAATTTTACATTTACTGCCAGTTCTCAAATGAAGGGCGTAGAACGGACGAGTAGAACTGGTAATAAACTCGCCGCCACTCTTTTTAATGGCCAAGTTTTTTGTTTTACAAATTTTTTGTAAGGAGCTGCAACCATTACACCATGTTCTTTAAGTAATTAACTATAATAATTAAAAAAATATGTATATAAACAAAAAAATAAAATAAGAAACAAAGATTTGTCCTCTATCACCACTTACTTCCTCGATCACAGAACATTAAATAATTAAGTGTTATGTGGCCTCGATGCTGGCTTTATCAGCGTTCACATAACAGATGCTTAGAATTGCAAAAAAATTATGCTCCCATATGAGTGAATGAATAGCCTTCCTTTTCCTGGCAATACACCACCGCACAGATAATTTTTTTCTTCTCGTATAGTGTGTTCATTTATAGTAATAAGCAATAGGAATAAGTTAACAAACTTTAAGCTGTTATTTCGTGCTTGTAAATGTCTTTTTTATCCTTGTTTTTTGAGTTTTTTATCCTTGTTTTGACGGGCTCGTTGGCGCGTTCGGTAGAACTGCCGTGCGCATCGATGGGTCGTGGGTTCGATTCCCACCGGGAGCACATGCTTATAATTTTCTGTAAGCATGTTTTCCCCACGTCTGGTAACTTCGGGCATTGATCGGGTGGGAGGAATATCTAAATTCCGACCGGGTAACGAACCACCGTTCATAGATGGAAAAACCGTGAAGTGCATATTGCGCGTTTCGGTTTCAGTCTATGGATTTCCGAATGCTCGAAGTAAAAATTAGGTCGACAGCGCATCATTGACTGATGTTCTGTGGCTGAGGTATCACCTACCATCAAGTGAACCTCATGCTCGTCTGTCGATATCTAACATAAAAAAAAAAAAAAAAAAGTACCATTATTGTTGTGTGTACGTCTTTACTTAAATATTAAATAACACTTCCAATATTATACTAATACCCATTTTAAATATTTCGACCATAAAAATTGGAAGCTCAGTGTCGACCCTAATGAGTATGCGTCCCTTTGATCGTAGGCTTCGATCAAGCAATTTTCCGGCCACAAATTCACAATCAATCGTTGACAATGGCCTGCGGCGGTTCGTTTTTCATTTCGAGAACCCTAATAAATGTTCAAACGCTCATTGTATTCGACAAATCACAACGTATTTTAAAACGAATTTATATAACTCTATTTAATAACCTCTACGTTTCCGGATTCGTGTCGCAGTCGTTAGAATTATTGTAATAAAATGTTGAGTACATTATAATGTTTAAATACCTACATTCCTACATATATGTAATTGGGTAGCTTAATGCTTCAAGGAGTTTCTGAAGTAAAACTTCTTTAGGCGCGACTAGGAGGTAACTGGACGATAATGCAACGGAAGTCCGTTACGGCAATATGGCGTCACGTTTCTGTACCATCCGGTTTTCAAATATTTTTGATTTTGTCAATAGATAGTATATAAGTTTTTTTTTTTTAAGTTTTACTTCAATCGCGTGTGAACGTTACACGCACTCTTTTTTTTATCGAATGGACCTTTATCATAAAAATATTGCTCTTAAATAGATCCAGAATAAAATCTGAGAGTACGAGACATACAGGTGTCGCCGTACGACGTTAAATGAACTCAGATACATGGTACATTTTCAAGTTCGGGAAATATTTAGATACTATTGATATCATATATTTATAGCTTTTGATTTTTTAAATAAATTAAATATTATTATTTTGTTTTTATGATGATACACTGCACAGGAACTCTTTAATGTTATGTTAATTATTATTTCGCTGTATCTATTTGTATACATCAATTTTATTTTATGTTTAAGTGTTATATGTGTAATAAAATAAATGTTTTTTCCTATAATTATTATTAGACCAGTGCCGAAGCCTTTAAAAATGGTAAAAAGTGAAAAAAAATTACAGTAGGATGAAACCCATTAGAAAAGGAGGGGAATATGATCATGAAATCAAATAAATTACAGTGTATTTGGGACATAATAAGGTAAGTTTTCACCAAATTTCGTAGAAAAACATTTTTTTTTTTTTAAAGATATAAATAAAAAACCAAAAACTTGGTTTTTTGAATTTTTCACCTAAATTTTGAGGTTATGTGAAAAAAGTGTAAATACAAAAGTTGTGGATCTTTTTATTATCTACAACTTTGCCATTTGACTTTTTTCCATAGGACTTGTAGTTTTGCCGGAAAACGAGATAAACCGTTTTTTACACTTAAACCCCCTCCTCCCCCCACTTCCCGAACTCGGATAGACCGTAATTTATTTTTCCTTTCATTTTGATTATATTCCCCTCCTTTTCTAATGGGTTTCATCCTACTGTAATTTTTTTTGGTTTCAAAAATTATCGACCCTGGTCTATATAGCGTATTATGTTTTGATCAAGTAACGACGTCTGAAATTGCAATTCTTTAGACTGACTCAACTGAGTCTTAGTGTTCACTTGAACACTAAGACTCAGTTAAAAAAGTTATGAAAATATGCTCTACAACTATAACATAATCCCCAAACTTTACCTTACATAAGCTTTATTTTAAATAATAAGGTATAAGGTCAAAGTGCTCAGTACAATGATATACGTAAATCCCTCAAATTCCTTTGTAGTTCTTCGGGTTTTGACATTAAGACATTTCATCCCCTTTCCCAAACGTAAGAGTATAATTCCCAGGATATTTCTGAGACTGATGGAGAGGTCCATTTTTAGAGTTCCATACAATGTATTGATTTTGCATTTGTATTTTGTATTGAGGAAGTTGAAGTGAGGCTTCGTTTAGCATTAAAATGGGTGGAAGGAAACCGTGCGGGTACCTAAACCGTATGAGAAAGCCATGAATAGTAGAATTTGCGCTTTGTATTTGGCTTATGGGATTTTCAAATGCTTGAAGGAAAAATTAAATAGTTCGACAAAGTCTCACTGTAAATCTGTAAAATGTAAAATGTCTCACACGGGGTCATGATTCCTACATCTCTACTTATATTTGTATTTTGAGATCTAACGTTCTTTTACACGAAAAGAAGGAGTAAAAGTAACTTGGTCTTTCGCTACTTGAGTACTATTGCATATACTATACCATCCTGATTTTTGTTTTCCTTGGCTCATGATAAGTGGGTACTTCTCCGGACGCCAGGTTTTCGTCAAATTCTGGAATTTGTAGGCCTATTTGGTATTCATTTATACGTCCATCTCCTTATTTCAAGAAAGGAGAAAAACAATTGACCCAATTTCAATCCCAAGCCCTCAAAAACCTCTTTATAAGATTTGTATTATCCTTGGCACAGATCAGGTGGTCCCAGCACAGGCGCAAACAAAACGTTAAAAATGTTCCACTTATACATTCCAGCCGCGGGGAATCCATTCCGAGGGTCCTTCAACTTCGTTATTATCGTATTTTCGTAGCGAATGTACTTCCCGATGCCAAATGGTTTAACTGGGGTATTCGGCTACTCTTGAGTACTTATTATATTAGATATCGACAGACGACATGCTCATTCGATAGTTCGGACGGGCTCGTTGTCGCGTTTGGTATAACACCTGCCGTGCGCTCCGATGGATCGTGGGTTTGAATCCCACCGGGACGGCATGTTTATAATTTTCTGTAAGCATGTATTCGCCACGTCTGGCAACTTCAGGTATACGTCATACGTCCTACGTTCATAGATTGAAAAACCGTGTTTATAACAAATTATAAACATATCACCATGGCTTCGAACCGACCCATTAGATCGCAAGGTAAGGCAACTTATCGTACCAATAGGAACATTCTTAAGCTTCAGCGGGAAGCTTAAGAATGATTATGCAGACATTAATATCGTCTGTGTATATCTTATTAGATATTCTGAATAAACCATATCAAATCCGAATGAGGTTTAATATGAACACAATAGTGTAATAGCACATTTCTGTGATGAATATAATTATTTAATAATATAAGCATATTCTCTTTTAAATTTTGTGAGAATGATTATAATAATTTTATATAATCTGTGACCATTATTATAGCTATTACCGTTGAACATACCTATAGCTAAATGTCTAAAGGTCTTAGATACTTAAAATAAATAATAACAATTTATTTTCATCAAGAATTCAGTTTCCTCCATAAATCAATTCTCCATGCATCTGTCCGCGCGCAAACTTATTACATAACCGCATTTTGTTCAACGTTTTCTATAAAACGGCAAATTTTCCTCAATGTACAAAACATAAATTTAAAACGACTGAAACAAAAGCCCGAACAGCGTGTAACTGAACCGCGGCCAACAGAACTGAATTCTCACAAACTTCATGAAAACTTAACAAGTGGTTCGCAAATTAGTACGTGCCTCGCTCGCGAGGAAATATACTCCACTACCCCCGGGATCTACCCTCGGCAACTTCCAGTTTGCGGGCTTCACCGACTGCGTGACAAGGGGTTATGTTACTCGAAGCACAACAACCGTAAGTAACTTTATACTGATACCTAAAAGTTATTTATTAATTGCCAAAAAAAATTGTCAATAGAAATTATTTAAAACTTAATAAATAAAAAACAAATATTTGGCTGTCAAAATGGCGCAGTCTCAGTATCGTTAGATAAACTTACCCTCGGCAGAATACGCTGATTTTCAGCCACAACCTTTTTATGTCAAATATCGACGGACGAGCATGAGATTCACTCGATGGTAGGTGATACCTCAGACACAGAATATCAGTCAATGATGCGCTATCGACTTACTTTTTACTTCGAGCATTCGGAAATCAATAGACTGAAACCGAATCGCGCAATGTGCTTCACCGTTTTTCCATCTATGTTTCTATTCCTTTCAGACATGCCATGGACTATCAGACGCTATATTGCTGTAGTAGATTCCTTTGCTTCTAGACATCTCCATAAGAAACATGTGTTAGGTTTTGTTATAATATTCACTAATTTCACCGACCTTATGTTACACAAAAGGGAAATTTCTTTCCAGTAGTGTTAATGGTATTGCAAATCGGATACCTCTCTCCAGTATAACTGAAGTGAACATAAATAAAAGAATATGTTTCTTGACAGAGTCGGGTAGTTGAATAATTCCCTCATATTGAACGGAAATAGAAGCTGTAAGGATGTCACGGATGGGATTGCTCGCGAGCGACGACAGTATCTCGTTGCGAATATTTCTGATATAACAAGACCCCGGCATTGCATAACTCTATCGCTTTCATGAGAGATTTACTCACTGTGATTGCTTGCTATTCGATATCGCGAGAACTGAACGCTGTACCTACAGTACGTGGAATTTTATTTATTCTATATATTTTGTCTCTATCTTAGTATATTTCAAGAAGCAATTAAATACCTCAGAGTATACATACATTCATACATTAATGCGGCGCCAAATCTCGTCTTGTGTGTCTAAACTTTATCTGTAAATTGTCACTTTATTTTTTAAGCAAGAAATCACCAAAGTAAGAAGCTTTAACAATAATACAAAAGTATATTTATAAATATATTCTATTTTTAATTAGAGCAATATATTTTCATATCATTCTTTTACAGAACGGACAGGTGATCAGGTAGGTTGTTTTTTTTATGTCAGTTAGGTGATTCTGGAGTGATTTAGCTCAAAATAATGTGATTCACCATTTACTGATAAAATATATCAAAGTAATAAGGACTGTGATTATTCGGATGCCCAAGCACAAACAACTCGCTAAAGTCAATTATCATCAAACCGTCATTTGTATGCGATTTCAACTAATTTTTCATACAAGTTGATGATACTAATACTTTTAAGCAATTAGTTCATGCATGGTCCTCTGAGGTGCATACTTTTGTATGATATTGCCATATTCAAACATTACGATAATAATAGATGCGTATGCGTCCTATTTTGTAGTTAACCTTAAGTTTATGTTAACTTTCTTATTTATTACGACACTTCTTATAACAAATATCGCATAAGTCAACAGAATAGCGTTACAAATATATATTTTTTTCAAGTACTGATTCTCCGGAGATATTGATAATGATGAAGACCGGCATCTTTTATACATTTAAATAATGAAGGGGTCGATTTAATATTTGTGAAAACTAATCTATGAAACAGCAAAAATATTTCGCTAGAAAAGAATAACAAAACATTTGCTTTTCACTTAGATATCTTACTAAACATAATTGAAGTCAACACAAAGAGATCGTTTGACCGCATTCAGAAAGAAATCAAACAAAGCATATAATACGACATCCACAATGGCCGCGAGATATCGACGCTCACAGTGGGTAAGGCCGCTTATTGTTATTCTGGGCAACAGCTGAGTTGAACGCGACACCTCCACAAAGAATCGCTTGTGAATTCACTCGCGATCCTTATTTTATTGTAAATCTGTGACCGCACTGCCGGAGCGCTGTGTAGGCCTCTGACACACGATACTGGGGCTAGCGCTTTTGGGGTTGTTTTTTATGGTAGATATCGATGGTAGGTGAACGCTTCGCTCCAAGTCTTCCCAATGGCCTTCGCCTCTGCAATGACAGTCCGTCGCAAAGTGTGTTAAAGACGACCACGCTTTCATTTTCCTTGGGGATTACAGTCAAGGGCTTGCCTCGGCATATTGTCGGGGTCCCTTCGGAGTGCGTGGCCAATCCATTGGTAAGCGGTCAATCGGAACTTCATTACAGCGCTCCCAAAAGTGGTTATTGGAGATTTTGTCGGGCCTATACCGAGTATTTGATAAGTGTATAAGATGCCTTAAAGTCTTCAGCGCGTGGAATTGAAAACTCAGCCTATATCTGTGTAATTTGAATGAATGAAAAGTTTAAACCGTTAAACCGAGGCGATTCGAGTCTGGAAATTGAAAGAGAATTGGAATTAAACATTTTATTTGGCGAGGAATGTCGGCCGCTGCCATGGTGTACAATAAAACTGATATATCCCGGGATAAAAAGTAATTTCATCTATATCTTTACAAATAATTACTTCGAACTGATGAATATGAAGTCGTTTTCTTACAACTTACAGGAGAAACAACGACTATATGTGAGTAATACATAAATGAAAAAAAAAATCTTTTTAGTGCACAACACTAGCAATTGAAACCAACACAAAGGGCGACATTATCGCTTAGTAGAATATTTTTCCAGGGATAAGTGGAATTGGGATATATTTGTAGAGGAAAGGTAGGCGTTTTATAATGTGCAGCGACACTCCACTAATAAGAAATATTTTTCAATCATGGGACTATTATCTCGTTATTGAAATAATATTATATCTACTGACGGACATATAACATCGAATATTCTTCAAAGCAAGTCTTACACAGAAATACCTACCATTAATATAAACTTAAAAAAATAATTTTCCTTATTTCCAAAATAATAACAAATATAGCTTATTAAATTTCTGTAACGAACCTTTTTAGATGTAATAATAATAATATACAATTTTAGTCGAATATTCATTAAGCTTTCGGGCGTTTTACTTTTTCAATTATCGCGACAGAATTTGAGTTTTTTAACATAATAAAATATATTTTTAATATTCATAAAGGGAAAAGGTCCGGACAGGTTTTCTGATGTCAAATACATTATTAACGAGGCCACAGGCAAACATCTAATCTTTAAAGACATCATATAAAATTATTGAAATCATCCCCGAATTCGGTATTACCTACTGCCTGAGTTATAAAAAGATTGTAAGAACATTTTACTTATTAAGAACCTGGATTATTTTAGACTAAAACACGTTGGAGATTTAGTTTTAAAACAAGAAAATATGACATGGAGTTTGATCTTCATATATATTGATTTATGTATCTTATAATTTTGTTATCAAATTTGTGCCTTAAAATCGTTTTCGAAAGTAAAAAGAAACTCCAGTTCTCCTTTATTGTTTAAGTAGTTACTTATATCTTGTGAAATGTTAGTGGTTTCCTGTAACTCTTTACTTCATAAAAAGCTCAATCCGTGAGAGTTAACTGCGAGCGGTGAAGGCAATCTCTCGGTGAAGTTAGATAAAAGTTCAGTCCACTTCCTCTCACAATCAGTTTAAAACCTAACTTAGTTATTCATAATAGCTCCGTTCATCCTCATAAAGCATTTTTTGAGCATTGCAAAATTTTCATTATTGCAAATATTATTATATTGTAGGTTACTTTATTGAATGGATAGTAAATGAACAAAGTATACTTCACCTAACAGAGACAGTTCAAATCAGAGTAATGTTTCGATTAAATAATTCTATAACAGGGTATCTTTAATAATATTATAATATAATATAAGCTACATTATCAGCGAGTATTAATCATTATTTTTTGTGTATAGCTCATCTACATTGCACCCGTGCGAAGCCGGGGCGGATAACTAGTCATAAATAATTTGTTTAAAAAACAGAGTACAATTACAGTGATATTAAAATTATTTGTCGACACAAATAATTTGAGAAAAAAGTCTTTTCAAATATTTCCCAGTATTTAAAAAAATATTCTAATAAGTTTGAAGCTGTAATGGTGTTACAGTAGAATAAAAAAAAAATAATGAATATACAATATATTGTGTCTACTACACTTTGGTTACACAATAATATAGCATAATGTATTGTGTAGCGTAGCGCTCTAGATTAAGCTCGTCTGCTACGAATGACGTAGCTTCACTCAGTAGAAATGAGCTACGGCGTAGCTGTTTCTCATGCAATATTATTTTAATGCTACGTGAATTATCATAAAGCATTATCTATAATATCTCTTATAATTTTGTCTTCGTTCGATTTGTATTTTTTCTGGTTATATAGAGGTGTATGAATATCCTTTACTATAAGAACGAAGCATATTGATATTTCGATAAGTTGACGGGCTTGATGGCGCGTTCAGTAGAACACCTGCCGTGCGTATCGATGGGTCGTGGGTTCGAATCTCATATTTTCCCCACGTCTGGTAACTTCGGGCATTGATCGGGTGGGAGGAATATCTAAATTCCGATCGGGTAACAAACCAGCGTTCACAGATGGAAAAACCGTGCAGTGCATATTGCGCGTTTCGGTTTCAGTCTATGGATTTCCGAATGCTCGAAGTAAAAATTAGGTCGACAGCGCATCATTGACTGATGTTCTGTGGATAAGGTATCACCTACCATCAAGTGAACCTCATGCTCGTCTGTCGATATCTGACATAAAAAATAAAGTTATTGTTTAATATATAATAATCGGAATCTTTTAACGAATGAAAACACGTTTCTCTTGAGAAACGTCTCAATAAAAAAAAATCATATCATTACAACATCACCTTTCAAAACACTAGCTAGACTTGAATTACACCCACATTTAGTGAAACTTTTCCACTAAAGTATAACATCATATATTTTGTAAGTAGAGCACAGAGTAACCGTATTAAAACAAAAAGTTCTCGTACAATAGCGAGACCGAATCCATTGAGCCATAACGAAGAGATAATAACAATAACGATAGAGCGGGAGGATAATAAAATTAATTAGCTGCCGCTTAAAGGCCGTTGCGCTAATTGCTTGTAATATTTTCATTAATTACCCTTTAATAGCTCCTTTTCGCGTCTGAGTTATTAAGCGTAATGTACATTGTTATAACTGATTTTTTAGTATTTCTACTGGTAAAGGTATAAACTTTCTCTTCCATTATGCGTATATGTGTACGAGCGAGATACTAATTTGCAACGCAGCATTGTGTTATCGCCATGTCTTTTAATTACATTTAAAAGACAGATTTAGTGCCTGTTGTAAAATAAGCATCAAATCTTATCATAGAAATTTAAATTTCTCAGCTGAATTGTGACCAAGTAAGACAAGTAGTAATCAAAAGATACTCGTTTTTAGTGTGTCCTTCCAATTTCTACAAAAATAATTAATTTAATAAATCTATCAGCTCTTAACTTAACCCAAAAAGTGTTTAAAATTTTACAACAATATCGTGTACACCATTTTTATTTTATAACCTTTATAATTTTAATGAAGTCGTTAAATTTGGGGAAAACATCGAATTTACGTTGTTCGAGCTTTACGACATCTCTTGAGGGCGTAAAATTATTTATGTGTTATCTTCGCAGAGTTTTATATCCAAGTGTTGAGACGGAAATGGTGAAACTTAGATTTTGATGGGGTTTTAAAAATCCATTTTGAACATTTATCATTATTTGATGACTGCTTCAAAATCATTTTATTACATTTATTGTTCCTTTTTTTTACTGACACAATATCGATATCACATTACATATTTGGTGAATACAAATATTATTTAGAATACTCTGTTTTAATATTATTTAGTAGCGAAAACCTCATCAAAAGATTTTTATGACCATAAGTTGGTAATTGGTCAGATATGTGCGACAATTTCTATTACACCAATTTGTATTTCCAAAAAAAATATGTTTTTTTTTATCCGAATAAATGACATCAAAGTACTTAAAAGCTAGTTTACAATAGTATAGGTATAGGTTAAATTGGCTTTATGGCATATTCATTACTCGACCCGCGTCACTCGCCGTCGCCTCGTCATGGCTGATGGCTGCCACCAGATTGAATCAGTTTAATTGTTTAACTCAAACGCGGGAGGCCTTCGTCAAACTGTAATGAATATAAAATGTCAGGTAAATTCAATCATCGCCTCCCTTGGCTACTCGTTACATGTTATCACAACCATCACAAGGCGATTGTTATTGGTTTAAGTTAGATTTTTTAAACTGTTATGAGCTAGCGTTTGGATGCTATTTCACCTGATTGAGAGTGAATAACGCGGCCTAAGATGGAACTCGCTTGCTCATTAAAAACTTATGCACACTTGCTCTGAAGCGACACAGATTATGACTCGGAGGGAACATTCCTTACAGGTCCTTATAAGATATCGACAGACGAGTGGGAGGTCGATGATAGATGATATCTCAGTCACAGGACAGCAGTCAACGATACGCTGTCGTTCTTCTTTTTTATTATTTTTACTTCCTCAAAAATTACTACTTTGGCTATCAAAACTGAGGTACTAGGGAAAAAATGGGAATAAAACGAACAAATAAGACGATTTATGTAATGGTAAAATCGAAATCAAATTTTTATGACAAAATTGCAAGTGTACATACATAACTAGTATATCTGACTCCTTTCACTGGACTTTTTATGTCTATTTGATCGAATTTCTTTACAGGCAAGTAGGTCATTTTCTGTGCTCTGCCCGACCGATTTTTTTCTTTTAATGTTTTTTCCTCGTGATTTAAATCCGGAATTTCCGGCACTGAATGCAATGCATTGAGCATAACTAGGAGGTGATCATTTACATACTAAGCACTTATTATCTTAATAAAGTTGATGATGAAATAAAATAATATATGGCAATATGATGGCAATTTTGAGGTTTTTATGTATACAATTTCAAGTAAAAAATATATCGTATATTCGTAAATCTCGTAGATAATTGTTCGAGAACCCTGTTATCTCGTACGACAGAAACCAAATTCGTATTTGTACAGAAAATGGATGTCTGGCAACCCAAAGTTTATATCTTACATTGTTGTATATGAAATGCTCACGAGCCGTGGTTAGTACACTACAGTATTCCTTTATTCTGTCAATACAGCAAAGCAATCAAACTCTTGACTAGTTCTAGTGTCTAACCCCCCCCTCCCCCCCTCCTCCCGCACAAACCTGAACTAGGCATTGTCTCAGGTTACGACACTTGTCTTCAATTAACAGAAGTGGAACGGATTAAATTGCAATCGAATCAATTAGAAGTGCCGCCTCCTGATCTTGGATAATGGAATTTTAAATTTGATTGGTTTAGAGTTTAATCATGAAGGGTTAATAGAGGCGCAAATGAATTGCGGGAAAGTACTATGTAAGATATACGAAACATATTTTATATAGGCTTTAAGTGTTTTATTTTTTGAAATTAGGTCATGTTTCATTATCCCAAAAAAAAATGAAATGAATTCTTTCAATTCAGTCGTTACAATTTTCACTTAAAGTTCATTAAATATTTTAGATTTAATACATGTATGTAACACAAAGCATGGAATTTTGTGAATACCCAACATTGCAATGCGTTGCTTTATCATAACTATAGACGTGATTTCTTATTAGGATATTAAAAAAAACCCGTTTAAATGTCCCATCTTACTTCCGTTATATTACAATGTAAATCATATTTTCTTTGTGTTAAAATATGCAAATCCTACAAAGAGATTCCGCTAAAGTAAACGCCGGGTTAGTGCTCTTTCATTTCCTCTTAGCTAATTGAATGCGTTACAAAGGACGATGAGGCTTAGCGAGTTTAACCCTCACCGCGCCGCCCTTGGCTCGGCGTTAGGGCGGCGTTAGGGCGGGCCTACAGAGCTCTTGGAATAACTGTACATAACTAAATTGAGAGGCTTTAATATCCAAAAAGCACCAAGATCCTGTTACTTAATTTAAAACTGCCAAGTAAACTGTATTATAACTGTAAAACCTAATAAATTAGTTAATATGGTTTATTTGTTTTTATTATTTTTTGCATCATCGACGACATTTATATTTATTTTTCAGCATATTACTATATTCGGTTTCAAATCCGAGTTGATTTTATAGTTGTTCTTGGTTTTTACGAGTGCACCTTTTTAAAATAACGCCTCTGATAGTATCGATATATACAAATTCAAATAAAATTTAATTAAAGTAGGTTAAAAAAAACAATATTAGTAAATTAAAAAAAAAATACCTGCAATTCATGAGTCAGGAAATGGCGTCAAATTCAATTATCAAAGCAGTGTACGTGGCACAAATGCGTTCGATTTCTGTCGACTGACAAGTCGAGTCACATGCCACGTTACTCAGTACATGGCAAGCGGCCAAAACGACCCGCGGAAACTTAAAAATGGCAAGTTTAGTGCTATAAATTGCCACACAGTTCCGCATTTCACTGCGCCTCTGAGTACATTTCGGGGTTATAATGTACCAGCGTGCTCTGTTTTTTCGTTTGAGGTTTCCAATTCAAATACAAAGCCTTTGTCCAGAATACTTTAAAACAAGTGCTGGTAAAATAGCGGCTGTTTTTGGAGAAGCATTGCGGAGTGCAGCGGCATTTAAAATACCGCTAAAGTATTTCTAAAGATTTTTTTTTCATTATTGACTCACTCGGTGGTGTGTAATACATTAGTATTGACATACATATTTAGTTCATTGGTGAACCCATCGTTCGTAATACCGATATTTTAATATTATTCTCACTTGCTCAGTACTTAAAATAGCCAAGTTTAAGTAGGATTTATTCTAGTTATTGTATTACAACAGGTTATTATTTATTATTCTTCTTATTTACAGTTTTTATAGAAAATTTCTGTATATAGCGTTGATTTGCACTTTTTATGTTATTTATTTTGATAAAAAAGTAGTAAAAAAATAAAATTTAAAGTGATTCATGATTTTAAAAATCGTCAATATTGTAAATAAAATCGTGTGAAACACACGTATCAATATTGCCGGGATCCTGCGCAGATTGCAGGCGAAAGATTAAAACGTACACAGTTCACACAATTTCCTCTGATTGAAAGCAAACTTCGTTAATATTTTAAGTTCTGCGTGTTTTCGTTTTTGGGATACCAATTAAAATTTCTGTATAAAAAATGAACGGGCTATCGGGAGCCGGCTGTAGTTGGGATACATCACGTAACGTATTTTATTTATTCAACTCTAGAGATTGTTTGATCATTAGTTTACATATAGACAGGTTTGGTGTTTATACATATTCACCTAAAGGTGATATTCTTTATTTTATTAAATTAAGTTGTTAGTAACAAATTCAAGCTGGCCACGTGTGCGTTGGTCTCACATACTGGGAGTTCCGTACCTATATTAAAACAATGTAATATTTATATTAGTTATGTAGATATATTTATCTTCAACACCTCCGTGACTCCGTGGCATGCGCGTTGCGTTTAGCACTGTAGTTCCCGGGTTCGATTCCTGGGGAATATAAAAAATATACATTTTTTTTTCTAAAGCAAGTGTCTGCTTTTATTCAGTTTAGCAGCAAGCCCAGTACACACTTGGTAGACTTTATATATTTTTATTTTTTTACTATGTAATACCTATTATTATACGTAAATAAAATAATCAATTTAACTTAAAAGTTTTATACTTCTCATGCATTCTTTTTACAACAAAAAAATAATTGGTTTTGTTTTTTATTTTTTTTCAATAGAAATAAATAGGAACTATATTTATAAGTGACTATATAAATTAACTAAATTTTGTATTATTCGTATAGATATTGCTTCACTACATAGTATAAAATAAAGTCGCTTTCTCTGTCCCTATATCCCTATGTATGCTTATATCGTAATATAAAATATTTTAGAAGATATTACAGATTTAAAAATTGCGGGACGTAGCGTTAGCGGCGCTACCGGCCGGTATGTTTTTATAAGACAACGTTCACAGTTTTTCTGTAGTGTACGTATTTAGTATCAGCATTGCAAGCCGGGGCCGGGGTGGGTCGCTAGTATTATTATATATTTCATTTCATTTTATGAACCACCTACCTACCTAAAACAGCCATATATTCTTTAAACTTTCTGGAAAGGCCTTCTCTGATATCGCAAATGTCAGATCACTTACCGCAAAAGAAAAATGTTAATATAATTAATTATTATTGTAAACTTAAAAACAACAACCTTGTGAAATTTCCCCGACTTATCTGTACGAAATCTTAAAGGTTTTTAATTTCAAAAGCCTGTACCGATAGCGCGCAGCCTCCGCGGCCGCTACCGCACTCCCGACAAGGGCACTTGAGTCGCAATCAAAACTTGCAAAACTTCGTATTTGGAGGTTTGTTGAACATCCGCCGACGCGCCGGAGTTTCCAAAGAAAATTCATAAGGCTGTTATGAATTTTCTGCCTTTTGACTTGAGAGCAGCGAACAGTTAAGTGCTTTTGTTTAAAATCTCAAGCTTTTCGCTCCGCGGTCTATCCATATGAACTTTCTGTGCAGACACATGTCTACATGTTAGCTGAATGTAACGATATCATCTGATGTATATAATCATTTTGAAATTTAGGATAAGGAGTCAATAGCATTTCGAAATTTTATCAATATTAAAAGCTCTCGCTACTATCCTGTGCTATTTTTTGCCAGTTTTCTGCATGTAGATCTACCGTCATCCTATCTTCATTACGATACCTAAGTACACTCTGGTATTCGACCGCTGGTTTTCTCAGAAATGCCATTCGATACCTCAATGTAAATCGTATTCGCTTTCAGGATAGAAGCAAGTTGGAATTCGTTTTATTCAGAGGCCAAGACATTTTTTGCGTTAGTCAACCAGGAGATAATATTGTCTTTTATTAACACGAGTATCACACAAAAAATTACAGTAAATATCAACTCCGTAAGAATAGATGGCGTTAATATGTAAGTACTCAGATTTGAGTAAATAGCTTATGCTCATGATATTATCTTTAAGTGAACTAGTAATAAAAGTACTTTTCGTAAAGGTACCGCCAGATGGTAACAATTCTTGTCGAAAGGAAAAATTTATTGAATTCCGACCCAATGTAAAATCAATTCTAGCGTCATAACGTAGAGTCTGATTCTCAATATTGGTCAAGTATAACAATTTGACACGATTACATCGGATTGTGTACCTTAACGGCTTGTAATAGGGTCGTTATTCGATGTCGAATGGAAATAGGTTGGATTCGAGGCATGGTTTAAAGGATGAAGTATTGAGTTGGAAGTAGATATATTTTGAGGCGTGTGATTTGAACCGAGCGCTGAGATTAGTAAAGGGTTACTCGCAGCTTTGCTGAGGTCTTATAATAATCATTATTAAAGCTTTTGAATATTAAATATTATATTTTATAACATTATCTATACCAATATTATAAATACCGATGTTAAAAATCAAATCAATTCACCAATAGAAAGCTGCATTATCAGCTATTAACATAGACTATATGTTTGTGTGTATAGTAGGAACATCTTCATTGCACCGGTGCGAAGCCGGGGCGGGTTGCTAGTTAATGATAATGCAGAAATCTCAGTCACAAATTAAGCGACCCGCGTTGGTGCGTCGGGTAATATACCTATCTAGCGTTTTAGTAGGTCACGTGTTCAAACCCCCCTCAGATTACATGATCTGGGGGCACGGCAGTGCCCCCGCCAAGTCGAGCAAAAAGCGGCACGGCCGTACTATCCTTTTCTCGAAGTAGTTCGGGCCATTTTCGACCCCCTATAACTTCGTTGTGGATAAAACTAGAATCCTGAATTTTCAGTGACTAAGCAGGCATTGTATAAACTCAGTATATTTCAAATATCATTCTGTTTGAACCAGTAGTTTAAGAATTATAACTAGTCAAAGTTTGATAATTTGTCACTCACTCACTCACTCACTGACTGACCGATCATCAAAACTCTAAGGCACTTCTAGCAGACATAGAAACTTGAAATTTAGAATACAATTAGTGTTTAGTCTATAAATCAAGGAAAAACTACAATATTTTGAAATTTCGGTCCAGTTTTCTAGATATACACTTTTTTTTTGTATTTCTGTATTTAATGAATAACTTAATAACTACTGGACCGATTTTAAAAATTCTTTTACCGTTAGAAAGCTACATTATCACTGAGTAACTTAGGCTATTTATTACTAGAAAAAAAATAGAGATCCTTAGAAATCCCTACTAAAAACAACCCAAGGTGTAAAAAAATTAGCCATAAAATGTCTTTCATCGCATGTGCTGCGGAAAGTATTCATGCTAGAACAAAAAAGCGTTTCACAATATTATAGAACATATCAATATCTACAAAAAAATTCACGAGACCATTATGTCCAACTATTGTAGTTATGTCACTATAACTACTTTTTTACATTAAAAAGTTAATAAAAATGCCGATCAAAATCAGACTGTTATCCATAGCTTTATATTAATTCTTATCCAAATAAACTAAGAAAAGGAATATCTACAAAAAGAAATGAGATGCCATCAAAAACATAAATTGTAAAAAAAGCCAAGTCTTGCAACTCAGTTCTCTCGTAAAAAGTTGTGAGATCCATATAATACCAAGTCGGTCAATTTATTCAGTCTCTACTGAAGGATCCTTCTGTCTTAAGTTATTACGTAATTAGGTAACCTAACAACATCTTATAGTGATCATATCAATACCAATATTAAAAAGCTTTGATGTTTAAAATAAAAAGGTTGACTTGGCAATCGCACTAAACTATCTAATTTAATATAATATGTGTTACTTGTGATAGACATTGTGTGTTTAATAAAATAAAAAAGATACATTGTGTTTTCATGCGATAGCCGAGTCAATCTATTTATTTAAAACATCAAAGATTTTTAATATTGGTATTGATATGATCACTATAAGATGTTGTTAGGTTACCTAATTACGTAATTACTTAAGACAGTAGGATCCTTCAGTAGAGACTGAATAAATTGACCGACTTGGTATTATATGGATCTCACAACTTTTTACGAGAGAACTGAGTTGCAAGACTTGGCTTTTTTTACAATTTATGTTTTTGATGGCATTATAGTTTTAATTTAACACTGACTACCATTACGTCTAGTCATTTGAGAAAATAAACGGGCGGGAGGGATATCGAAATTCCGACCGGGTAATGAAACATCGATCGATAGATAGAAAAACTGTGAATTGCATATTGCACATTTCGATTCAGTCTATGGATTTCCTAATGATGTAAGAAAAAGTTAGGCCGACGGCTCATTACTAATTGCTGTTGTGGCTGAGATATCAAATTCCATCGAATGAGCCACGATAAAAAACAATGATGCTAGTAAAATAGGAAATCTAATTTAAAGACTTCTAGATAATATAAATGAATAGATGAGACATCACAAAATAAATTAATTTTGAAATAAATATTTTATTAGGTAGAAATATCCCAAGACGAGGACAGTGAACTCTCATTTCTAGTGGTTGCCTCAGATTCCCAACAAAATAAAACTTTTCCATTTTAAATACCAAGATTGAAGCTCTCCAAGGTAAGGCAGAGTATCCTTCAAAAGTTTTTAATCAATATAAAGGAGGAATTTGCTTAGACGCCCGGAATTTAATCGTTCCTTTGAAGCCTGGCGCTTTTTAGCATAACTGAGGAAGCCAATGAAACATCTAACAAGCGGGTAAGCTACTTACCTTGTGGTAAGATCGCCACTCCAAGACATCACCTGCAGTAGGTACTATAGCTGATGCAATGTTGTTTCCATAAAAGGCAATACGTAATATTTATATTTACGAGTATACTAATGTTATAAAGAGGAAAATTTGTTTGTTACGATTTATCTCAAAAACTACCGGACCGATTTTAAAAATTCTTTCACCATTAGAAAGCTACATTATCAGCAAGTAACATAGGATATAGGTAGTAATGTAAGAAATTATAAATATTGCTGATAATAATATTTAACTTTTTATGTAACCTATTAGAAATTTTTTGGATTAGTTTTGATGCGGTTCTAATATCATCAACATTTAGTAAAAAAATATTAGAAAAGGAAAACTGTACTATCAATGAGTATCTGTACATAGAAAATAGAGCATGGCGTATCTCAATAATAGCTTAACGGTACACTTTCATTATTACTACGCTCAAACTTTTTAATTATAGACATAAGTTTTTTGAAAAAGAGTTTCTCGCCGTATAAAAGTTTATTTGAATGTAGCATTGACATACTAGTCTAGGCTGCTACACGGAGCTGCTAGTGTAGGCTTCTTGCTCTAAAGAATCGCGTGGGGATTGCATTTTATCAATTTATCTAAATCACGTGAATACTGTCTGATAAAAGTGCTGTTATTGTGTCGGCGGCCGCTCGGAGCTGTCACGCGCAGGGCGGGCGGCGCCCAGCGCCATTGTACCGGTTATTGCTTTCTGATCGTATTCTTAAAGAGTTTCATTCAACGCTACTTTCAAAAGAATTGTCAATGTTGCTTGATCATTTCAACGTTTTATCTTGGATATAATTTTGATCAACCATCAGAAAAATATACTTTGTGAATATGATATGTAGAGTTTGTACAAGAACTCGTTTGAAATATTTAATAGTAGCAATTGTGCGATGTAACTCACGCTATAACATTAGAGTACAACAATTCATACCAAATTCAATATAAAAGGTAGACTTATAGCATTTTCACATAATTTAATCAGAACACGTCAATAAACCCGCCAAACGTGCTTTCTGTTGTGACTTTATTTACAAATATTAAGATTTTGATCTAATCGAATTAACGCCTTCATAACTCATATTAAATACAACATATTGTTTAAGGAAAGAAACTTATGATAAATTAATATTATACTAAAAATGAAACATTTCTTCTACATAGCTACTAGATTTTTTTTTTAACTACGCTTAACTACGATTACACTCAGCATATGCTGCGCCAAAAGTTTTTTTTTTGATACAGTATAAATGTTTTGAGTGTGCCCCCGACGCGACGAAACAAATACCAAAACAAAACAAGAAAAAAGTAATTATAATTATAAAACAGAACATCAGGAAAAGTTCAAAGGACACAAAAACAGTGTATTTTTCGGTCCTTTGAACTTTTTCAAAGGAATAAAGTTACACATTTACCAAATTTCATTTTCCAAATGATCTTGATACAATTCATTAATAGCTAATTACCGTTGGAGTGCCACACAATGTACATTGTTAATTCCGCGTGAAGCCTTGAGGTTGTGAGGGCAGTTCGAGAATAATTATTAGTGACGGACGAAGTTTTACAAACAAGCAACTCACACACCTCCAGTTATCAATTTAAGGATTACTTTCGAATACCATAAGCCTATATTGTGCACATGACGTTTACCTTTAATGTCACAGAGTAAATAGTCACAGAGCAGATTGAAACATTGAACGACATACATTGCCTGGACGATATACATTGCTCGCTTTTATCGTGTCGTCTATTAATAAATATTATCAATTAAATTAATTAGTTTAAAGCCACGCCAGCATACCTGTAAATAATGAGTTTACAGAGGACCCCACCTGGTGGCAGGACAATAAGTTGTAGCGAGACTGCTAGCGGTTCTGTGCCTAACCTATGTAGTTACAGAGATAATGAATCGCAGTTTAACAAAAATTTAAGAAAAAGGAAGGATCGCACCGAGGAATATGACTATAAAAGAGATTTTAACAACTTTCGTACAGATATTATGAAATTCTTTGAGGATTTCGCTAGAATCCAATGCGAAAATATGTCCCAAATAAAAGAACAAATATCTGAGATTAAAAATGAAATAAAAACAATAAAGTCAGCCACTTCTGAATTAAAATGTGAGTTTGATAAAATAAATGCAAATGTAGAATCATTAAAGGCGGATAATACTCAAAATCAAAATAAAATACAAAAACTAGAAGATAAAATATTACAATTACAAAATTCAGAACCAAATACGTCATTAAACCAAAAACCACAATATGAAGAACTCCTTGCAGAGGTTAAAGATCGCAGTGAACGTGAGAAAAACGTAATTATAGTAGGAGTAATAGAAAAAAATGATAAAAACTATTCCATTCGACAAAATTATGATAAGGAGGAAGTTACAAAAGTTTTAGAGACCCTATATAAAGGCTGTCCAAAACCAATAAAATGCATGAGACTTGGAAAGTATAGCCCGGGCAAACACCGACCAATAAAAATCTTCTTCAATGACACGGAAAGTCCAAAACTTCTTCTAAAGAATAGATCAAATCTACCTAGTACATACCAAATCTATGCGGATAAAACACCTTCACAAAAGCAGCACTTACAGAATCTTAAAAAGAACCTACACGAACAACTAGAGAAAGGAGAAAAGGACTTAATAATTAAATATATAAAAGGTGTACCCCGAATTGTAAAAAACAAAAATCATCCAAAAAACTTAGAAAGCTCCTCTCTAAAGATGTAACTAATGATACCATACATAAGACAAGTAGAATAAATTATTATTTAGTTGATAAATATGATGAAATTCAAACAACTCCATCATCTTTAAGGTTTTTTTATGGAAATATGCGAAGTATCAGAAATTCTACTAAATTCGATGAAATTAAATGTATTATCAAGACAATACCGAATACCATACATATAATTATATTTACGGAGACATGGATAACGTCTGAGCAGGATGCCCAACTATACAACCTACAAAATTACTCACATATATATAATTTTAGGCGAAACAGTAGAGGGGGAGGTGTTTCAATTTATATACATAATTCTATTAAATATGAAAAAACTGAAGATATAGTTGAAAATGGCAATCACTTCTTATGGATCCACATAGATAAATTGTCACTTAATATCGGAGGAATATACAAGCCAGGAGAGACAGATATTAAACAATTTCTAGACATTTATACGTCACAATTGGAACTACGAAATCGTGCTGTGGTGTTTGGAGATTTTAATATAGATCTACTCAGCCCACAAATTCATGTCAAACAATACTTGGATGTCGTACGAGAATCAGGATTTGAAATAATAAATAAAGTAGAGAAAAAGTATTGTACCCGCGAAACCAGCAAAACACAATCATTACTAGATCACGTATGTACTAATGTAAATAATCATGGATTTAATATATCCCTAATTGAATCGTCGCTTTCGGACCACAAACAAATTTTTACTGAAATAACTCGCCTGGCTCCTGATATAAATAAAAAGATACAGTATGAAGCAATAGATTATACGGGTCTATATAAAAGTGCGTCTGAATCACAATATATAAATTCTGATAATAACTATACCTATCTGGAGAAGTATATTGAAGAAAATGTGTCAAAAAACAAAATATGTAAAACTAAAATACTTAATGCACCTAAGAAGGACTGGATTAATAAAGATATAATCAACGCTATAACATACAGAAATAATATATGGAAACAAACTAAAACAGACCCTAAAGATGAAACCTTAATGAAGTTGTTCTCTGAACAGCAAGAAAAAGTAAATATCATGATAAAATCACACAAAAAAGATTATTATTTTAATATGTTCCAAGAGTGTAAAGCTTGTCCTAAGAAAATGTGGGAGGTTATCAATACTTTAGCTAAAAATAATGTAAATAATAACTGTGTTCCTCCCAAACTAATGTCAAATATAGGTTTTGTTTCTGACGGTAATGAAATATGTAATTTGTTCAATACATTCTTCTCATCAATAGGTGAAGAACTAGCCAAAGATATTGATGCTAAGTACCATGCTATATCACAAACGACTTTAATGTATGACCAAAACTACACACATGCTACACTTTTATCTACACTTACACCATGCAATGTCGGCGAAATAACTAAAATAATAGATGATCTCGATGCTGATACCAGTTCTGGAATAGACGGTATCAGCACAAAAGCTATAAAATGTTTAAAAAATTTAATTGTAGATAAACTAACTAACTGTATTAATAAATGTTTAGAGAATGGTATATTTCCTGACACTCTTAAAGTTGCCAAGGTTAGTCCTATTTATAAATGTGGCAGTAAGACTGATCCTGGTAATTATAGACCTATATCCGTACTTCCGATTACTTCTAAGATTTTTGAAAGAGTTCTATATAAGCGTTTAAATGATTATCTTACAACTAAAAAATTCCTAATACCACAACAATATGGCTTTCGTTCACACTCTAATACTCTCTCAGCGGTTATTGATCTAATTACAAAAATAAAAATCAGTATTGATAATAAAAACATAGTTTTGGGAGTTTTTATCGACTTAAAGAAGGCGTTCGACACAGTCAGTCATTGCAAGCTTCTTCATAAATTAAAAAACATTGGTGTGGTGGACAATGCCTTGGCAATGTTTAACTCATACTTATATAATCGACGTCAAGTAGTAAAAATAAATAATTACATAAGTTCTTATCAAAAAATTAAATACGGTATTCCGCAGGGATCAATTCTAGGACCACTATTATTTCTAATTTACGTTAATGATATCAATTCAATTGGACTAACCGGTAATTTAACACTTTATGCGGATGACACATGTCTGTTTTATTTTGGAAAAAACATACATGATGTTATATCTCAAGCTCAAAATGATTTAGCTCTTCTAAAGGAATGGTTTCTTCGTAATCTTCTTACAATAAATACTTCTAAAACATCATATATGATATTCGCTGCTAAAAACAAAAAAATTATTGACTTCCCACCACTGATTATAAATCATACTTTATTGAAAAGATCCCATAAAGAAAAATATCTTGGCCTATGGATGGATGACAAGCTTACATGGAGCGAGCACATTGAACACGTCAAAAATAAGCTATTTTCACTCTTAGGAGCATTACGAAAAACAAGTAATTGCATACCTCACAACGTACGATATTTGATATATAATTCTTTGGTAAAGTCCCATTTGGAATACTTAATTGAGATATGGGGATCAACATTTAAAATTCATCTTAACTCATTGCAAAGGACTCAAAATAAAATAATTAAAGTTTTATTTCACTATCCATACCCAACACCAACAACAGAAATTTATGAAAAGACAAAAATATTTAACCTATCACAACTATACATTTACAACACTGCTATACTAATAAAAAACATAATTACAAATTCCATTCATTCCGACATAAAATTCGATCAAAACACAAATACGTTTAATTTAAGAAACAAAGACAGACTAAAATTAATCACTCCCCGAACTAATTATGGAAAAAAAACAATATTGTTTGAAGGAGCACAGTTATATAATAGTTTACCAATAGAAATAATAGAATGTGATAATAAGAATATTTACAAAACTAAACTTAAAAATTATATTAGTAGTAATTTTAAATAGTAAGTAAGTCAGAATGTAATTTATAAGGAAAACTTTTGTATCTCATTTTAAGTGAACTGCATGTTCTTATGAGAAATAAATTCTTTAAACCTAATTATATCTCTGTTCCACTTTATCCGATCGGTATTATGCGCTCAGTACAAGCTTCCTCTTGTTACGGTCTGTTTATGAAGATTAGCATTGTTATCATATTTATAGGCAACTGAATGCCTTATAATGCGGTATGAACAGTCTACAGTTGATGGGTTCGTTGGCGCGTTCGGTAGAACACCTGCCGTGCGCATCGATGGGTCGTGGGTTCGAATCCCACCGGGACCACAAGTTTATAATTTTCTGTAAACATGTTTTCCCCATGTCTGGTAACTTCGGGCATTGATCGTGAGGGAGGAATATCTGAATTCCGACAGGGTAACGAACCACCGTTCATAGATGGAAAAACCGTGAATTGCATATTGCGCGTTTCGGTTTCAGTCTATGGATTTCTGAATGCTTGAGGTAAAAATTAGGTCGACAGCGCATCATGGACTGATGTTATGTGGCTGAGGTATCACCTACCATCAAGTGAACGCCATGCTCATTTGTCGATATCTCACACAGATAAATATATCTCTCTAGTACAGTTAGTAAATACATAAGCTATAAAAAAACACTTATTGTAGAAATATTATAAATAGAATGTACAATATACAACGCGGCGGGCGCCCGCTTGTCACTCGCAGAACTACTGGTCCGGGAGCCAGCAACAGGTTTTCATGACCAAGTTCCTCTCAAGCGGTAATTAGTAAAATGCATCAGAGTATAGTATTATGAAGCCTCGTGAACGTCAGCTGGCGCTCGGGTGGGGGGATGAGCGGTTGTAGCCTCCCACGCACGAAGGAAAAAAAAATACATTCATTCATTTCCTCTCAGCTAAAAATTTGTCAATGTAGTGTAGTTAATCCAATATTTCAACAAAAAAAAATAATCAGCTGGTTACAACATAGTGTATTATACGTCAGCTGGTGTCTCGAAAATGAAAAAAAAAAAAATATTTTCCGTGATTTCCTCTCAAACAAAAATTTACCTGATGATAGCTTATATGTAACTGTGGATAAATATATAGATCAGCTGGCTGTATCTTGGTGGAAAAACCGTCAGCTGATACTTTGAAAGTTATTACATAGGAGTTTGGCAGAAGCATCTACTGCCAATTTATATGCATCAGCTGACTAGGTTTTCCTCAACTTATTGCTAGCTGATTTTTTTTATTTATCGCATCAGTATATTAACAATCAGCTCACAAATTTTCATCTGAGAGGAAATGACGTATCTTTAATTATTCGATATTGCGCTTCAATATGAGAGTTGAGTTGAAATAAACATTCAGTATCAATATTTTTGAAACGAATAAGTATGTAATCAAATAATTTTATATATTTAAATAATTAAATAATCAATTAGCTTAGTATAAATGAATTAGTTACTCGATAAATAAATAGGGCTTCAAATATTTAAATTTATACC
The DNA here is from genome assembly GCA_905404175.1 of Anthocharis cardamines. Lineage (NCBI taxonomy): Eukaryota > Metazoa > Arthropoda > Insecta > Lepidoptera > Pieridae > Anthocharis > Anthocharis cardamines. The sequence continues at coordinate 229,309 of FR989975.1, forward strand.
AAAAAAAAAAAAATAACTTTCAAAGTATCAGCTGACGGTTTTTCCACCAAGATACAGCCAGCTGATCTATATATTTATCCACAGTTACATATAAGCTATCATCAGGTAAATTTTTGTTTGAGAGGAAATCACGGAAAATATTTTTTTTTTTTCATGTTCGAGACACCAGCTGACGTATAATACACCATGTTGTAACCAGCTGATTATTTTTTTTCGTTGAAATATTGGATTAACTACAATTTGACAAATTTTTAGCTGAGAGGAAATGAATGAATGTATTTTTTTCTACAACTGTTCATCCCCCCACCCGAGCGCCAGCTGACGTTCACGAGGCTTTATAATACTATACTCTGATGCGTCTGACGAATTATCTCTCGAGAGGAAATAATTAACCAAATTTGCACCTGGCTCCCGGACTATACAGTTTTGGCAAACAATACGCGTCAGATTTTGTTCAGTTTTAGTTATTTGGAACTGCAGTCATGTTATATAAATATTATATTAAATTCTACTCTTACTTTATTTATTCATCTTTCGTATCTCTTCATGAATACCACTACATATTTAGATGAAAATATTATATATTATATTATACGAATGATCAAAACTTTGTTATGACAGTAGTAATACACAGAACTTAAATTAACTCATACTTATATATAGATAAAAAGATTACTTCCACTTGTATGGAAATCGAACGTTATGCTGAATTTGAGTGGCATCCTATATCCGGAATAGATATTGTTACGGAGATAGGCTGAAGAAAGTTCGAGAAGCATCTTTGGACTGGTTGTGGCCCCCCGAACATTCTAAACGATGTGTGACAGGGACGACATGCACATAGCAGACAGAGATAGAAGATCGAACATTCAAACGGTGTGTGACAAGGACGCATACGGTGTGCGACAGAGATACTCGCGTTCTGAATGGCGTGCGACGGGGACGGAATATTGTGCGCAAAAGAGAGAAAGGCGCGCGCGAATAGCGCGGGAGTAGCCATTGCCTAGAAACTACCAGTAAACTTTGCGTAAGCGTATAACCGCGTGTATGTTCGAGAATATTAGAGACGCAATACGAGCGGGTTATATAAGCGGGAACAGTCGCAACGTTAGTCAGTTTTGAAAGCGATACCAAGCGATCAACTACAGCGATTTACAAGAGATTCAAGTGCGATAGTTCGAGAGCCAGTAGAGTATAAGAGTCAGTGTTTTGTGTGCGGTTTAGTGTTTTTTTTTAATTTAATATTTCTCTTAGTGTAATTTTAGTTTATTATTTTTAATTCAATTTCTTTTGTTTATTTTTGTTATAAATAAATCCTCAGTGTAGAAGAGCGGCGTTTATTTATCCCGAACCCCTATAGCTCGCAACATTTTGGTGTCAGAAGTGCGGGATAAAAAATGCCGATCACTCCGAGGAACGATCAGGAGGAGTATGAGGGAAGTACGGGCACGTCTTCAGGTGGAACAGGCATGCCATCAGGAGGAACAGGCACGTCGTCACGAGGAACAGCTACGCCATCAGGAATACAGACAAGGGCACAGGTAGCACGTGACGCTGCCCGACTTCAAAGTTTTGACGCCGGCCGTACCATAGGCGATGATTCTTCCCACCTACTTCTTGCACTACAAAAGATGATGGAAGAACAGGCACGCCGCCAGGAAGAACAGGTACGCCGCCAAGAAGAACAGGCACGTCGACAGGAAGAGCAGGCACGCCGCCAGGAAGAACAGGCTCACCGTATCGAGGAACAGTTAGCTGTTTTAGGGGTACATTTCAAAGAAAAAAATTGAGAATTTAGAATCAGACCTTAACAACCTATCTTGCAGAATATCGAAACAAGAATTACAGACAGAAAACCTCGATAGCAGAGTGACCAAACATGATGAACAAATGCTCGGTATAAAAAAGGAAATTCAGTGCTTGAAAACTACTGGAGTAGTTACCACTGTTTCACCAACTGGCAAACTGAAGGTGCCTCCTTTCGACGGGTCTTCTTCCTGGGGAGCCTACAAGCTTCAGTTCGAGACCGTTTCAAAGGCGAACAATTGGACAGAAAAACAGGCTGTGACTGCTCTCATGTTAGGACTGCGAGACCAAGCCCTTACTGTTTTAGAGACAATGACGGGTGAGGTGACATTAGAGCGACTCATAGATGCCCTTGAGTCACGTTATGGAGACTCACACTTAGAACACGTCTACAGGGCTCAGTTAAAGGAGAGGGTGCAGCAAGCAAACGAGAGCTTACAGCAATGGGGCCTCGAAATTGAGAAGCTAGTAAGGAAGGCATACTCATCCTCACCATGTGTGGCTGACAGCGTGTTAGTGCAAGCCTTTATAGATGGTATCAGAGACCGAGAGGTTAAGACAACTGTAGGACTTGGCCACCACAAAACCATGAAAGATGCTCTAAGGCACGCCCTGGAAGTGGAAGCAATCCGCAGGGACCCGCGAACGTATCGTGTTAGGGCAGTAGCAGATAAAACTAAACCACGAGGTGGGCCTACATGTTATATCTGCGGGGAGGTAGGGCATATGAGGTTTTCATGCCCCAAGAAAGAATATCGAGGCAATATGGAACGTAGACGTCGAGAATCTCCTGCTTCTCCTGCAGCAGATGTGTCAGGAGCTGCCGCAGAAGAGCGGCAGGGAAACGAGTAGAAGCCAGGACCGCGGGGCGGGTGCTGGCCGGTAGTGCGAGGAAGGCCCCAAAAGTTATGATCTCTCAAACGCAAGATGGAAATACCTTAGTCATCGATGGGGTGATTAATGGAACTAAATGTGAGCTTACCCTCGATACTGGAGCTTCACGAACGGTGATTAGATACGAACTTCTGAAGCCTTTTTATAAGAGACCCTCAGGTGGCAATGTTCAGCTCCTTACAGCTACCGGCCAGTACATAACCGTTCGAGGAGAGGGTGTCGCCACCTTCAAAATTGGTGGAAGATTTTATAGACATACAGTTGTTATTGCTGATATAGTTGATGACTGTATTATCGGTCTCGATTTTATGAAACACTATAATTGTAAAATTGATTTGGAAAGCGGAATCTTCAAATGTGGAGCACATGAAGTCTCTTTAAAAGGAGTTTCATCAAAAGGTGATTACGATCTCCAAAGATTAATTACTACGGGGGTTTCAAAGACTAGTAGTAAGCAGCAAGACCGGAATATAATTCAACCAGTGCTCGAGAGTTGTAAGGGAACTTTGTCACCGGAAAAGATGTCAAAGGCAGAAAAACTGTTGAAGGAGTTTTCTAACATCTTCGCAAATAATGATGGAGAACTAGGAAGGACTGGCATAGTTAAGCATAGAATTGAGACTGGAACGGAGACGCCGATACGTTTGCGACCACGCCGGGTACCTGTCGCGTATGAAAAGGAGGTAGACAAGATGGTGACAGAAATGGTAGACAACAATGTTATTGAGCCATCATCCAGCCCTTGGTGCTCTCCAGTGGTGCTAGTGAAGAAAAAGGACGACAGTTTGAGGTTTTGTGTTGACTATCGACGCTTAAACGACATCACAAAGAAGGACAGTTACCCTCTTCCAAGAATAGACGACACTTTGGACACGCTAAATGGGGCAAAATGGTTCACCACCTTAGATTTGAAAAGTGGCTACTGGCAGGTGGAAATTGACCCCAGCCACAAAGAGAAGACAGCATTCTCTACAGGGAAAGGGTTATATCAATTTAAGGTAATGCCATTTGGGCTTTGCAATGCACCAGCAACTTTTGAAAGATTAATGGAAAGAGTGCTGTCAGGACTGACTGGAGAAGCCTGTCTAGTATACCTGGACGATGTGGTCATCATTGGCAGAGATTTTGATGATCATATTCGAAATCTAAGACGGGTACTCACTAGATTACGTGAGGCTAACCTTAAACTTAGCCCGAAGAAGTGCTTGTTTTTCAGAAAAGAAGTTAGTTATTTGGGTCATGTCATATCTGAAAATGGAGTTCGAACGGACCCTCAGAAGATAGTGGCTGTTAAGGATTGGCCAGTACCTAAAGATAAAACTGAAGTACGAGCTTTCTTGGGACTATGTTCCTATTACCGAAGATTTGTGAAGAACTTTGCGGATATCGCGAAGCCACTGCATAGACTTACAGAAGACAAAAGGCAATTCACATGGGATGAAGAGTGTGAAACTGCGTTTAACGAACTAAAGAACCGACTCTGTGAGACACCGATTCTAGGCTACCCTGACCGAGAGTGTGAATTTGTGGTAGATACAGATGCCAGTGGTACCGGTATTGGAGGAGTGCTATCACAAATCAAAGACGACCATGAACAAGTGATTGCATACTTCAGTAAGGCCTTGTCAAGACCGGAACGGAACTATTGTGTCACTCGACGGGAACTTCTAGCTGTTGTGAAGACACTGCAACACTTTAGTAAATACCTGCTCGGACGTAAGTTCCGTCTTAGAACTGATCACGCTGCACTGAAGTGGCTACTGCAGTTTAAGAATCCGGAAGGACAGGTGGCACGATGGATTGAACAACTGCAAGAGTACAATTTTACGACGGAGCATCGTAAGGGAAGAGCTCATGGCAACGCAGATGCTTTATCTAGAAGGCCATGTGACGTCGACTGCAAGTATTGTACTAGGCACGAGGGGAGAGAGCTTGCTCACGTGAGGCTACTTAGGACGGACACCATAAGCCCAGACTGGTGTGGGGAGTTGGTTATGGAAGCACAACAACAGGATAGCGACATTAAACCGATTTTGGATTGGATGAAATCTTCTGATGTCAAGCCACGGTGGAATGAAATTGCTTATACAAGCACCATAACCAAGAGTTATTGGGCTCAATGGGATAGCTTAATGCTGCACAACGGTGTGTTGTGTCGCAAATGGGAAAACGCCCGCGGCGATGCATCTCACTTGCAGTTAGTTGTACCTAGGTCCAAGATTCGTGACATATTGGAAATGTTTCATGATGGTTCGTCTGGTGGACACTTAGGAGTTAAAAGAACTCTTATGAAAATAAAAGAAAGATTTTACTGGATACACTGCCGCGAAGATGTTGAAGACTGGGTCCGGAAATGCAAGGTTTGTGCAGCTGTTAAAGGTCCACAGACTAGAACAAGAGCTGGAATGAAACAGTACAACATTGGCGCCCCATGGGAACGAATAGCGGTTGATATAGCTGGACCTTTTCCGTTATCAGAGAAGGGAAACAAGTACATCATGGTAGTAATGGACTATTTCACAAAATGGCCTGAGGTATTCGCGATTCCTAATCAAGAGGCAGCTACGGTAGCAGAGGTACTAGTGGAGGAAGTTTTCTGTAGATTCGGGGTACCCTTGGAAATACACAGTGATCAAGGAAGAAATTTTGAGTCACAACTTTTCCAAGAAATGTGTCGAATAATGGGAATTCATAAAACTAGGACGACGCCGTACCACCCACAATCAGATGGTATGGTTGAAAGATTTAATCAAACCTTAGAGAGACACCTAGCAAAGTTAGTAGATAGCCATCAAAAAGACTGGGACAAGTACATTCCATTATTCCTTATGTCATACCGATCTGCAGTTCATGAAAGCTCGAATGTAACACCCGCCTTAGCCATATTCGGTAGACAGCTCAGATTACCAGCGGATATCATCACAGGACGACCACCAGATTCACCAGAGAGTATCACAGATTATGCAGCAGACTTACGTAATAAATTGCATGAGATCCATGAACATGTTAGAGTATCAGAAAGTAAAATGAGTGAGAATTCAAAAATTCGATATGACAGGAAAATTCATCACTTAGAATTTCAAGAAGGTTCACTTGTCTGGCTCCATAATCCAGTGAAACGTAAAGGAAAGTCTCCAAAACTTCAAGCTGATTGGGACGGCCCATACACAATTATTACAAAGATTAATGACGTCACTTATCGCATAAAGAAGATGGGTAGTACAAGGAGCGCGCCAAAAATTGTTCATGTAAATCGTTTGGCACCCTACAAAGGATCTAATGATGCTCGGGACGAGCATGTCTAAGGAGGGGGTAGTGTTACGGAGATAGGCTGAAGAAAGTTCGAGAAGCATCTTTGGACTGGTTGTGGCCCCCCGAACATTCTAAACGATGTGTGACAGGGACGACATGCACATAGCAGACAGAGATAGAAGATCGAACATTCAAACGGTGTGTGACAAGGACGCATACGGTGTGCGACAGAGATACTCGCGTTCTGAATGGCGTGCGACGGGGACGGAATATTGTGCGCAAAAGAGAGAAAGGCGCGCGCGAATAGCGCGGGAGTAGCCATTGCCTAGAAACTACCAGTAAACTTTGCGTAAGCGTATAACCGCGTGTATGTTCGAGAATATTAGAGACGCAATACGAGCGGGTTATATAAGCGGGAACAGTCGCAACGTTAGTCAGTTTTGAAAGCGATACCAAGCGATCAACTACAGCGATTTACAAGAGATTCAAGTGCGATAGTTCGAGAGCCAGTAGAGTATAAGAGTCAGTGTTTTGTGTGCGGTTTAGTGTTTTTTTTTAATTTAATATTTCTCTTAGTGTAATTTTAGTTTATTATTTTTAATTCAATTTCTTTTGTTTATTTTTGTTATAAATAAATCCTCAGTGTAGAAGAGCGGCGTTTATTTATCCCGAACCCCTATAGCTCGCAACAATATTATTTACAGCTATTTATTAAGAATACGTATTACCTTATAATACATATATACTAATATTATAAAGAGGAAAGTTTTATTTGTTACGATTTAACTCAAAAACTACTCGATTTTCATTCTTTCACCAATGGAAAGCTATATTATCAGCGAGTAACTTAGGATATTTTTTATTATTTTTTAGTCGCATCTACATTACACCCGTGCGAAGCCGGGCAGATCGCAGTGTATTATAAAAATAAATAAACTTTCACTTATAATTCACGATTACAAAGTGGGACATTAGGTTTGAGAATAGATAATAATAGTTATTCTCATTCCCTGAATAGCGTCTCCAAAAATTTCTCAAGAAGTGTTCTAATTTAAATCATCGCAAATATTTGCGAGCGAAATTGGTTATAATATTAATAATTCCCTGAACAAATGAATTTGAAATACAAATTATAATTTCAAATGAAGCGATTCTTGTTATGGAATCTTTTCTTACTACTATAATTCAATATTTAATATTCGTTATTGTACTAAAAGTATGTATGTGTTTTTTTAGGCAACCCATAAATAATACGACAAAATAACACATTAACTAAGTAGGAGTGTAGGCACTTAAAATCTAAAAACGAAACATTTCATTCATAAATATTATAATACTATACAATACTAATATTATAATTAGGAAAGATTTGTTTGTTACGATTTAACTCAAAAACTACTAGACCAGTTTTCAAAACTATTTCCTCAATAGAATAGCGAGTAAAATACGCATAAATAAAAGCATCCAAACGAAAAATAATTTAAGCAATATAAATAATAAATCGCGTTTTAATCTAAAACCATGAAGTGTACATTGCGTATTTCGGTGTCAGTCTTGAAGAGTAGTTCGACAGCACATCATTGCCTGATGTTCTGTGGCTGGGGTATCATCTACCATCAAGTGAACCTCATGCTCGTCTATCGATATCTAACATAAAAAAGTTACTTTTTTAAATCCATTGCCTAGGGATTCGAATCTAAGAAATCCGTTATTAGACGCAACCCGCCGTAGCCTAGTTGTCCTCATAGTAGGATTGTATTCTGAAGTCAATTTTGTTAAGATACTGAATAAGTCATTAACATAGCTTTGTTTAAATAAAATATTCAATATTTCCGACTATTTATGAATAGGTATGATCAAAGGCTTAAAAACTGAAGCTAGAAGAGTTCGCTTTTCATTTTCCAATCAATGTGTACACAAAAGAGGCATTTGCTCATTTTATTTTTAACACCGTATTAAAAAATTGCAGAAAAATTTCCCCATTCAGTGAATGAGGTATATTTATTGGAATTAATATTTTGCATCGAGTTCCGCTCAGAATGTTTGTTCTGAATGGTGGACTTATTCGTTATTGCGCTCGATAAAGCTTTGAAAATCTATATAAAATGTTTTCGACGAATAAACAAATAGAGAGACTTTTGTATTTTATACGAAGTATATTAAAGTCAGTATTCTTATTAGACTGGCTTTTAATCTACTATTTTGGGTAGGAAAGTAAGGAAAAACCAAATTATCCTTTGTGTTTTTCGAAGCTGAGATCTAGTATACAGTATGTATCATGTTTTTAACGAATGGGCCGTAGTGGCGTAATCATTGTTTTAATGCTATATTAAAAGAAATCTTCTGTGCTCTACCAGAACCAATAATTTCTGTAAATCAATTGTGTGTCAGATATCGACAGACGAGCATGAGGTTCACTTGATGGTAGTTGATACCTCAGCCACATAACATCAGTCAATAATGAGCTGTTAACCTACTTTTTACTTCAAGCATTCGGAAATCCATAGACTGAAACCGAAATGCGCATTAGGTCAGGCATCTCAGTAGAAGCAACATTTCGAACCGCTTTAAACACTGCCGATTAAAAATATTGTTATTGAATAAAGTTATCAAATATAACTTTTATATATGAATATTATATTAACATTTATCAACAAGAATAAGGCGGCGAAATTTGCTTAACCAGATTAATTACCCTCAAAATCGGAATATATAATAAGCGGTAATCAATGTGTTTGCTGCGCACCTGTCAATCTGACGTGTTTGTATTTCACATTAGCTGCCAATTACCGCTCGCGGCTAATTACCGGTAATTACCGGTAAGCCCGCCTTACGGCTATATTGTGTAACGTTATAAGACACATTCCTGACATACTGACGTTACATATTTGAATAATATATATCTAATTTAATCAAGGTTTTGAGGTTAAATTCTTTTATATGCCGGAATTTAGGAGCATAAATTCGAGAAAATTCTGAATAATAATATCCTGACACTGACTGATTGAGCTTAATTCAGTTTAGAAGGATGAAATTTGGCACAATAGTTCTATTATTTAGTCTAGATGAGCATCCAAAGAGATTGTTAAAAAATCATACCTCTAGGCAATTGAAAATATTAAGATATACAATTATATGGAAAATCTCGTGGAAAATACATAGTATTATGAAGTTAAAGGAATACTTTTTTAATTGAGATATACGTCACAATATCACAAGCCATTTTCCACCTAACAATGCAGATATTGTTAGGTGGAAATTGACTTGTGACTTACAAGTCATTTTCTTACCGATTTAAAAATACTTATACATATTAGATTTAAGATCCGTTTATGTACTCAAAAGAGAATACATTCCACTCATTTGAGTTACGACTTATATCTAAAGATATAATAAGACAGATTACATGGCTATATCGGATTCAATTAATTACAAAACTAAAGCCACAATAATTACTACGTTTTATATATATTAAAACTTCCATAGAAACAAAGCGCTTACTTCAGGCGAACGATTAACAAATTAAAGGAAAAAAACTAATCAAGTGGATCCTTATTCCGGGAAAACGTTCGAGAACAATGTCAGTTCGCAATTATCTCGATAAGCTCCCCATTCACTGTGACTGTGCTGACTCAGCGCTGCCCACCACTCGTGATTTTATTATCTCCCCACTACGAACTACTTGCTACTACGAGGCTCTAAGCCTCTTTCCCGATCTATCACTTAGTAGCGTTGATTAACGTGAATTGTCGATAAAGAGATGCGAGTAACCTCGGTCAATTTCACAAACAGAATTAAAGCCTTGTACAAATTTCGGGTTAAGTGAATGACGTTGACTTATCGTACGTTCATTCATTCAATTTGACGTCAATTTCACTGTCAAGTGTCAAATATCGCGCGAGAAATTAAAATATTTTTACAAGTATTATAAATTTATATTTTTATTCGATTTTCGATAAAAGTTATTAGATCTTATGGATCTTTTTAAGGCGCGGGTGAATAGGCTTTTTCTAGGTCGGCGTGCTCTACCTTAGATCACATCACCGCTTACCATCAGGTGGGATTGTGGTCAAACGCCTGCCTATCATTAATAAAAAAAAGAGCAAATCTCCTATTTCTACACGCCCTAACCTAATTCTCTCATCACAGCGTATACTGCGTGTTCTGCGTGAATTCTAATCTTAAGATCTCTACAAATCCTACACCTTCGTCCAAGGGTGTGTCTTGGCCATTTTGATACTCAACGACCTATTTGCACAAAATTAACGCCTATTTAGTGCATCACTTTCTGTTCATAAGCCCGAAGGAATGTCTACGTCTCTCCTATACTTTTAACTTACGTTTTACATTATGTCTGTACATTATTCAAAATGTGTGGCTTGTTAATTTCATAATAGTTTGTGCCGAGTAGCCTTGAGTAACGAACCTATTCACAGTTCATAGTCCCAGAATATACCGAAGACATACCGCCAAGTCCCAGAACATTTTATTCTGTCTAGTCCGCTTTAAATATTCCTAACTGTATGAATTATAAAACGAGAGACTAAATTATGTGTATGTGTTCCAACTTCCAAATAAGGGCTGCGGACAGTGAGCCAGTTAAGATATGTGTAATAACGATATGTCTACAGTTCATGCTCGATAATCCGCGCTCTAGCTCATCTAATATGATCCCTTTAACTTTCAAACACGTGACACTAATCGCGAACTCGATCAAGTCTATGACCATTAACATCGCAGTTAATTAACTCGAGACAAGTTACAATCTAATTCGAACCCTCTCTTCACAGCCATTAAGTTACGAGTCGCTTAAACTTTATTCAGTTATGCTGTAAAATTGTCTCCCTTTTACTAAAGTCGATAAATCTGACAGTGGTGAATTTGTTGGTTGTTGACGGGTCATGTAACTGTATGTCATTCGGATGTCAGTGATCCTTATAAATAACAAATTTTTTTTTAAGAGTCCGGGTTCGATTTCCGCAAAGCCTAATATATTTTTCTGCCGGCCTAGCATGACAACTACGACAATATGTCGACCATTTTCTCTCGTGTTTTAACCGATTATCTCTTTATGTCTTCGGGTCTAACATGATATACTTAAAACTCAACTTTTAATATCAAAAGTAGAGATATTTATCGATCAAGATATATTGTCTATCTTGATAGTTGTCGATATCGAGATATAATATTACTCGATACCTTAGTGTGTCTTCACTCGTCCGCGAAATATCTCTTGATAGTCAAGCTAGGCGTGCTGGTTTATTATAAATTCGAATGTTTGGCTATTTATTTGTAATTTTTCGATGGCTATGACATTTACGTATAGATTTAAAATCCTAGAAGAGCACATAGGTCATGCATGTAGTACCATGGTTGTTAGAAACTACGAATTTCGGATTGACTATGGATATCTGAATGTTCAAATTAAATTAGTTTTTACACAATGCGTATAATTTTGATTCTAGTCGCTTTATGTTACTGCTTACTGAAATGCTAACATCACATGTTCCACTATAAGTCAGTAAACTATGGTATCACAAAGCAACAAGGTTCAAATTCGAGTGTATTCTGAGGCGATGATGTGTGGCGGATTTCATTAAAACTATGGAATTAACTGGGACAGGATGAGAACACAAATATTGGAGCGAGATTAATCCGAGGAATTTTAATGGAAAGATCTAGCGAACCGCACTGCGAGAGTTTCGACACTGTTATTATATTTTGAAATATATGTCTTATACATACATTCTACTTCGAATGAATAAGCCATTTTAAATTGGCCGATGGGGCCGACTAAACCTAGTCCAATTCAACCCCCAGAAGACACAAGTTTGCGCGTTTACTGCTAAGAAATCACCATTTGTCGTATCTCCTCGTTTTGAGAACACTTCACTATCGGCCACAGCCAGTATCGGGATACTCGGCGTCGACATATCGAGCGACGTTCAGTTTCGTGGTCATCTGGAAGGGAAGGCTAAATTAGCCTCAAAGAAGCTTGGTGTGCTCAATAAGGCGAAACAATACTTCATGCCGGCCCATCGCCTACAACTTTATAAGGCGCAAATTCGGCCTCACATGGAGTATTGTTCTCACCTTTGGGCGGGGGCTCCCCAGTACCAACTCCTTCCATTTGACCGCATTCAACGTAGAGCGGCTCGAATCGTCGACGATGAGACTCTATCCGAACGGCTTAATCCTTTGGCGCTGCGTAGAGATGTTGGATCACTCTGCATCTTCTATCGCATATATCATGGGGAGTGTTCTGAGGAATTGTTTGGATTAATCCCAGCTGCTGAATTTCAACATCGGACATCGCGACAAAACACGAAATTCCATCCTCACCACCTCGATGTCTGGCGATCCACAACTGCGCGTTTCCTTAGGCACTTTTTGCCACGCACTACCACTTTGTGGAACCAGCTCTCGCCGGTGGTTTTTCCGAACCGATACGACTTGGTAACCTTCAAGAAACGAGCATATACTTGTCTTAAAGGCCAGCAACGCATCCTCAAGACCCCTGGTGTTGCGGATTTCCATGGGCGGCGGTAGTCACTTACCATCAGGTGAGCCGCCCGCCCGTTTGCCTCCTCTAATATAAAAAAAAAAGTACTTTTCGTATATATCATAAAGATTTGACTGAACTGCGATATTAATTACGACTACATAATGCGAAAAATAAAAAAGCTATTTTAAAATACTAATATACTTATTAATTATAATGACAGTATGAGTATATTACTATCACTACAAATTACGAAATCCTATATAAAAAATATTGGAGATCTTAAGTTTCTATCAAGAATACTGCAACGTGGCATGTTTCCTAGGATAAGACAAAAACAAATATAATAACTTATTTATAGAAAAATAAATACACCATACAAATTACAACTATAGTAAACTTTATATAAAAATATTATGTCCATTGGCCTTAGCCTGGGTTTCCTCCTCTATTCTTCTATATTTTTGCTCTACAGCGTCTATCTTGGATTCTTGATTGAATGTTATTGTAACATTGTGATAAATTTTTTAAACATATCACAATGTTACATAACATCAATGAACGTCTATTAAGGCTTCATTTGAGGTTATTGGAATCAAAAAGTATGTTAGACTCCTCTCAAGGAGAAGCTTTCTGCAAAAAGCCACATTCATCCGTTGACTTATTTTGCCGAGCGCAAACGCAACGACGCCATATCAAAACACTTATTCCACGCATACGTAATGTAAGTGCGGAAACGCTAAAGTTATTATATATTTTATTGAAGTTGGCGCAGAAAAGATTCCACCATAAAAACCGGACGAAGATAAATGCTAACATACAGCTCGGCACATAATCATATCCGCGAGACGCGACGCGGGCGGCGGGCGGCGGGGAGCGGGGAGCGGGGAGCGGGGGGCGGACGGCTTCCGCTCGTAGTAACAAGCAGGCATTACTCATGATATGAGTTTATTTTTACAAGGGTATAAGGGTGCAGACTCATCACGCTGCTCCATAAAGCTTCCACAGATTATGGGATAATTTTGTAGGTAATCTAAAAAAGTATGTCATAATGTTATAGCGGTTATAAAGTTTTGCCTGGAATTCGCAAGGAAAAACTAGTAGGCATCGCAATCTCTTGGGCTCTCAAAGGGTCTGTAAACGACTCAGAAAAAAATAGAGGCTTTGAAGCGATCTAAGCTTTATTTTATTTAGGCTTCTTACCTATAAATTTTCAAATTTAAATCATTTATTCATTTAAGTAACAAATGTACACTTATGAACGTCAATAAAAAAAATTAAATGCTTTTAATTTTACATTTTCTGCCAGTTCTCAAATCAAGGGCGTAGAACAGACGAGAAGAACTGGCAATAAACTCTCTGCCACTCTTTTTAATGCCAAGTTTTTTGTTTTACAAAATGTTTGTAAGGAGCTGCAACCATTACACCATACTTAACATGACATTTTCATTATAACGAATTATAATAATAAAAAATTTACAAGCAAAAAGCAAAGGCTTATCCTCTATCAGCAGTAGGCATGGTGAAATAGGAGCACGCACTTACATTCTCGTGGGAACAATACGCAAATACATAGTCGAAATAACTAATATCACCGCATACACGAATTCAAGTCCGACCTGTCACCACAAGTAACACCCGTTCACGAGTACGACGCATGGCCAGCCATCGTAAAATCGTTTCCCTTAATAAACTATTAACCGAAAACGAACAATTGCTAAAAAGTCCTCGTCACGCGTAAAATGTGCCGCGACCACAACAACGACAAATTGCTCAAAATAAGATGACGCTTTAAACAACCATTGTCCTCTCACCTCAACTCCACGAATAATTCATGCTTATTTCATAACCCAAATATTTCCACGACTACAATGATAAATAATTGTTGAACTCGACGGCTGTTCGTCCCACTTATTCGCTTTCATTTAGTTTAACGAGTTTCTTTTGTTCACGTAAAACGTTTTTAACTCTTTAAAATCACTCGTTTGAATTATGTTCAGTTTGGCCTCATTACAGATTTGATAACTATAAATATACACTGATATTGATGTCAGAGATAGAGCTTCATAAAATTATAATAATAATAATAATAATGGTGTTAACGGGTTTAAAATAATATTATAGTAAAGCTAAGTACATAATAATGTATGATAATCTATCTATCTAATATATAATATATAAAACAAAGTCGTATTAGTTAGCACTGATTTCAGTGATATTTTATTTGTTGGATTCTTATAGGACAGATCATTCATATACCGAATAACATAATAATTATTAAAATATCGGAAAAATCAAGAAACAAAAAAATATGCAAAAAAATTAATTAGTTTCGGAACATCGTCATATTCCGCATGCACTCGTATAAGTTTAGTATAATAATTGATGTCCTCTGCAAATCTAGATAATTAATAGAAGTGGGAAAATAGCATATTCAATTCTATAAATATTTTTTGTATTCTGTCAGGACAACATCTGTCGGATCCGCTAGTTTGAAATAAGTGTAATACTCATTGACATAGTATATTGTTGATCGAAGGTAATACTAAATTAAAAATAAAATTCATTATTATACCCAAACACTTGATACTAGTCCGCTAGAGTTTAGTGTACGAGTATGAATATTTTTTCATTGTAATATAAAAAAAATATTCAGTATTACCCGACCATACTAATTCAGGAAAATATTCCCAAAGAACTCCCAGTGTAGGTCGGGGGTGTATCAAACATATCGGTGGACATTATGAACGCATTCCCTTATTGCCAGCCGGTCGTTACCTTGATGGCACCCACTCACGCACCCTTATGGAATTAGGGTTGCCAACCTTCTCAAATAAGTTTGTAATTCGCTATATAGATTGAGTTTATCAGCTAACGAATTGGAACGTAAAGAAAACTAATAAAAGCGATGTTGTGTGATTTTGTTAGTTTCTATTTTTTTATTTAATGTGGAAAATCCAGATACATATATACATAGGGTAATGGTAAGTGCTTGTTTGCATTGTAAAGTTGAAGAAATAACTATGCAGTAGATATTTAAAAAAAATAAAAATTACCATTATTATGTAAATTGATTCTATGCATCTTCAATATGTTGCATTTCGTTTTAATTTCATGAACAGGAGAAAATCATATAACTAGAAAATTTCTAGTCGCAAAAAAATATGTTTCTTTTAGCTTGTATTAAATATAAAATAAAGTGCTACGATAACCTAACATTATCGAGTCTCACCCTCGTCTGCCGATATCTCTCAAATCTGGCAACCCTACACACAAGCCACTCGTACATAACATCAAAATGTCGGCAAATGGTATCATCAAGGAGTATTTACCGCGATGTCTGTCAATCTGACGAGTCGCGACCACCTGGAGCCATCAGACTTTCGATTTAGATCTGCGGTTGAACTTATCGGAAAATACTTGAGGTTTTATTGCGCCATTTACTGCGCTGCGCTGTGATTGACTCGGCTAATCTTTAACGGACCATTTACTGGGCACATTTTGTCAATTTCGTTACTAATACCTACTAATATCACTTGATATGATCCGACATGAGCTTGGCGTTTTAAGACGAGAGGGATTGTAATTTCACATTTGATGTTGAAATATGTTACTTAGAACATTACATTTAATACATTATATTATATTGTAATGTCAATTACAACGTATATGAGAAAAGAACCTAAAACTAAAAACCTTAAAATATATACTATAAAAACTAAAATATATTAATAAAAGGGGTCCCTTTAGGCAAGGCTCCGAAGATACTGGCAGCGTTCCCCCTTTGAATGGCAAGACTAATTCTTTGTCCGAGGTAGCTGCCAGCTCTTCGGTCTCCTGTGATGTCGACTAACCTTTTTGCTATTTCCTAAACATACATACATTATTGTATATTGTGTTGATCTATATTTTAAAGCGTAATTATTCTTTCGTTTTAAAGCATCAAATTTTAAAAGTAGAAATTCCTCAAACCTTATTTTATAAAAATCAGAATTGTTTTTGTATTTGTTTCGTTGGGGTTCCCCGCTCAGTAGAGATACAAATTAACATTGAATTTTACACGGAAACTTAAAACGGGTAAGTAAAATGTTTTTAAACCTGGAAATTTTCTCAGTAATTAAACATTTCAGGCTATCACAACCACGAGACTATTTAGGATATTTTTTTATATATACTTATATTATAAAGATGAAAGATTTGTTTGTTGGTTACGATTTAACTCAAAAACTACTCGACCGATTTCATAAATTCTTTCACCAATAGAAAGCTACATTATCAGGGAGTAACATATTTTTTGTGTATATTACATCTACATTGGACCCGTGCGACGCCGGGGTAGATTACTAGTATTAGATATTGATAGAGATAATGAGTCCATGGACTAAAACCGAAACGCGCCATATCATGACATGACATTAACATATTATAAAAAAAAAAAAAAAACATGAACTTCACGGTTTGAACTTCTGCGAAAGGCAATTCGTTACCCGGTCGCAGTTTTGATATTTCAGGTTTTACAAAGTGACCACAATATGTGTGGGAAACATACAGAATATTATAATAATAATAAGGCTCAAAAGGTTGTGCTTCGCCCCGGTCCGTATAAGAGGTTAGTTTGACCCTTGTTGAAGGAGTTAAAAGAAAAATATTCCAATAACAATAATATATTATTTTATGAAATACCCTCGTCCTTCGTATTCTTCCTATATGGGAATATATCATAAGGTTATCTGTAAGGAATCGTTATCGGTTTACTAATTACATTATTTAAATTATTTCTATATATTGTTTGTATTTTCTAGCTATACAATAAAATAATTTTCATTCATTCATAATATTTTTTATTTCGACTTAAATTAATCATAGTTTAAAATTTGCAAATAAATTCTTAAAATATTATATTAATTATAAGAAAAAGAGTAATAATTGATTAAAATAAACATGTCGCCCGGCGGGAGTCGAACCCGCGACCCATCCAACGCGCCAACTAGCCTGTCAATGGATATAAGATATAAGATTCAAGGATATAAGATTCATAAGCTACAACGGGCATTGTGAGTGCCAATGTTGGAAATAAGCCACAAGGAGGATATGATTCCGGGTAATTTGGCACAAGTATCCAAAACCAATGACTTCGATTGGAGTCTTTCTGTATCATTATCACCGTTTCTTATGCGCATGCGATGCGGCGATAAGAGACGATATATCGATGCCTCCTACTTAACCCATTAAGTCCCCAACGAACGCTTTTGTTATCCGATTTTCACCGGCTCTTCCTACCATTAAACATATTCTGAAATCATCAGATCAAGTGATCAGGCATAGCCATATCCGACGTAAAATTATATCAGCTTTCAGAATCAAAATTTACAAAAACAGCCAACCGACAAAGTTATGTTTGTTGGTTACCCCAAATGACGTGAAAAGCATCGATATATTTGGAAAGTATTTAAATAAAATACTGTATACCGGATTAAAACGCGATTTATTGTTTAAATTATTTATCCCGACGTTTCGGATGCTTTTCAGCAACCGTGGTCGCGGGAGACTGCTGTTGCTGACGGTTGCTGAAAAGCATCCGAAACGTCGGGATAAATAATTTAAACAATAAATCGCGTTTTAATCCGGTATACAGTATTTTATTTAAATGTGTGATACTCGCGTTAATAAAAGACAATATTATTTGGAAAGTAGGTAAAAATTTACTAATGATTTGAGGTACATCGCGGATGCGATAGCGGCTTTAAGTTCATTCGCTAATAGTGTTGAAAGCTTTTACAGTTAAGACACAATTCAGCCGTCAAATATACATATTTATAAAGTAATTGTATAGTTTTGCTATCGCTGTTATCACTACATTTGATGGTAAGTCTGCGCTTACCTACTAGTAAGCGGTATGCAGTTTAAATGGAAGTGTTCTAGCTTTGAATACATAATTTTCGTTCTTTAGTACTACACCTTGCGATACATTTCAGATATGTAAAGCTTCTAATTTACATCCTTTCTATTTAGGAATTATCCAAGAAATAATCACATCTACGTAGTTGTTGCAAATGAAAACGTGTGCTGTACCGAGCTCGTTAGCAGAAACGTATCTGACACAGTATTATAATAACAGGTCCTGCTCTGTCACCTACAGGCCTTCAAATACAAATAATACACGCGATTTTCACTCCTCGCCCACAGTCATACGGCACACGTTCGGTTGGCGGGGTCGCGATATTGGTGTATGCGGTGTGGGAGGCGTGCATAATTTGCTAAGTGTCGAGGCGACACGTCCCTTGTGGTCGAAGCCGATATTAAATCCTTTGTGACTAAATCGTAGTGGTTTCAAATGTAATTATGCCTTGTGTAAATGTTTTCTTTGGTGATTTTAGTTCAATTCTGAACTAACTCGTTAAAATGGAGTCACTGAAAACCATTTTGTGTTATCGATAGATAGCACAACTACAACTGAAATGACTCTTTGTTTTTCAAGATACTAACACGATAAGGCCACACATCTCCTCTAAATAAATTTGTTTCTTTTTTATATTCTATCATACGAACGTCTTTAAGTTTTTAATGTTGTATGAGTCTTAAAATACAATTTCATTCAAATTCAAAATACAAAGTACCGTAACTTGACAGGAAACGTAATTCGCGGTTGCGACAGTTTTCCATACCTATGATAAAAAGGAATTCGCGAGTTCCCTAGTCTGGCATGGGGCAGACAAATTTGAAAAAAATGAAAAACTATTTATTATCACACAATAAGTTTTTTATACAATTATACCGTTGTTGGGTCATCCTTTTATGTAAAACACTGTGTGTGTAATTTTAAGTAGAATTTCTTATTGCATTATAACTAAAAATTAAAATAAAAACGTAAAATTTAAATTACAAAAAAAGTGACATGTATGGTGTCTTTGTGTGCAATTTTGAAGTGATTTTTATGAATATGTTTCACTGATTATTTTTCTGTACAAACCAGCTGGCTTTGCAATGCCCTGGGTTTTATATATTTTATCATCTTTACCCGTATCTATCCACGTCGAGTATTGAAAGGGAGGATTATTTAAATACCGCCGGGAAAAACAGGCGTTCATGAATACATCAATATTATCTGTTACAGTCTATGGGTTTTCGAAAACTTGAAGTAAATAAAAATCCCATCAAAACAACGCAGTTCTTCTCGCCGTAAAAAAGTTATGTATGTAAACCAAGTCGGTTCATTCAGTACCTACCTATCTATGGGAGCAGCTTATATTATATTTTTATCGAGGGGAAATGCAGCTTATCCACCCGCTGCGTCGGGGTAGTGCAAGGACGCAGGGAGTGTGGGACTTACCCTACCAATCTGCCTGTATGAGCCCTCTGCTCCAGGCAGCTGGGTCACTGGGAGCTACCCACTAAAACCCCTCACCCCTCAATGCACCATAATGGGGCCCCCGGGATCGCGATAGCATACTACTGCGAGCCCTGACGGTCCCGCCTGTGCATCCTTCCCATGCTCAACATGGGAAGTGTCCGCGGGACCCACCACTCACCGACCTAAAAGACCGGCCAACCCTCGTGCCGAAGCACCACTGCGACTCCGGCGCCACCTCTAGCGCTTGGCACTCCTTCGCGTACACCTCACGCAGAAGGAAGCCACGGAGCCGATCTATGGGAGCAGCTATCCAACCACTTTGTCATAAATTGATACCTTGTTAGTTAGCTTACAACATGTTAATATTGTCTTTTATTAACGCGAGTATCACACATTTAAATAAAATACGGTATACCGGATTAAAACGCGATTTATTATTTATATTGTTTAAATTATTTTTATCTAATTAATATTTTTATAATATTGGTCTCCCCGCGACCACGGTTGCTGAAAAGCATCCGAAACGTCGGGATAAATAATTTAAACAATATAAATAATAAATCGCGTTATAATCCGGTATACAGTATTTTATTTACAGCATGTTATAATAACCATATTAATATTAATTTTTTTTTCTATAATAAACAGAGTGACTTGGCAATTACACACGATAAAAGAATATAGTCGAATAAAATTGATAAAAATTTATTATTGTTTAGTCAATTGCTCACTTCACATAGTACCTACTCGTTAGCAAGTGACGTTTGTTTTTGTAGTAACATTTTTATACGCACGCTGAGCTTGGGGACTAAACTGGCCGGAGCGTTACGAAAAGTGTGATCGGCCGAGGCGAACGAAAGTTGCTATTTCCTTTATTCATCTGATAATATGTCAATGTTTGTGGTAACATATTACATGTTGCTTTGAAGTAATTAAAATATAATTTTTTCTTTTTAGTTTAAGTTTGTACATACTATATGTAGTTATAGTTTTGGAGTCGGTTTTTGTTTTTTGTTTGAAAATAATTTTAAATCTAAGAGTAAAAGAAACATCATATTTAATATAGCACGTGTGAGTCGTGTCGCTGAAATATTGTTTCCGGTAAAGCCTTCGCGTTATGATTTTTCCTCAAAAGCCTTTTTTTCATCTGTTGATGTTTTCCGGGATTGTGTGCCCTGGGGATGATTGTGTACGTTATAAACTTTCTTAATATGTATCTGGCAGATTTTTGTTTTTGAAATGTTATAAAGCTGTCATGTCCCACTTTTTTATGTTAGATATCAACAGGCAATCATGAACTTGATGGTAGGTGATACCTCAGCCACAGAACATCAGTCAATGATGCGCTGTCAACGTACTTTTTACTTCGTGCATTTGGAAATACACTTCACAGTTTTTCCATCTGTGATAATAATTTAGTTAATAACCTTAATCAAATACATAGTTTAAAATAATCAGTAATAAAGAAGTATATATTGCAAACAGACGTTTTTATTCCGAAGTACACAATATATATTTAACCTTATTGCAAATAACAAACTTTAACTTTTTATAGAAGAGGGTGTTGACCTTTATAGAATGAGTAGGTACATTTCTTGATAGTTATTTAATCTTATTGGTTCGGTATTATCTGAGTTAACTTTTTATAGGAAAGCAAAGCGTGTGCAAATAATTAAAAAACAAAAACGAACTTTTTGCTCGTATCAAAACACATTTTTTTTACAATATAGTGAATTAAGAATAAGAACAATAATATTTATAAAACACACGCAGTTTTAAATAAAAGAAAAACAAAACAAAACTATCACTGTTATACAAAAAAAAACTGTAACTAAAAAATAATATGAAGTAAAAATATGTTTATACATAAAATTATATGAATGAATTGTGGCTCATTCACTGATTATTATTAATTGTACTGACCACACGATATTTTTCTTCCATTGTGGAACATTTGTTTCCGTTAGAGATCAAATCAAGGAAAGTAACATATTACTAAATCAGAATTCCATATACACTTGTGTGTGACAGTCTTATAATAGAATGTCCTTATAATTATCAATTAACATAAAGCAATATCGCAGGAGGCGGTAGTGACGACATATCGCGCTGCATTGCACTGCATGTCAAAGCATTATGACGGCAAATTGCATTTGACTATATCATGATTACCTTCATAGATAGTAATTACTATTGATTGATCGACGAGCAAGTGGCTCATGGGATATTATCATCGACACCCTAGGTAGTATGAGATCAGACAGTTTGAAAATAATTGTTTTTTTTTATAGACTAGCGATCCGCCCCGGCTTCGCACGGATGCAATGTAGATGTACTATACGTAAAAAATGCTATGTTACTCGCTGATAATTTAGCCTTCTATTTGTACGGTTTTCGTCTTCGATCAACAATATACTATGTCAATGGTTTTCGTACATAATGTTACGCGCTGTCAGCATTTACGCCGACACGCGTCAGTTCAATAATTATTTTAATCAGTTCGCATACGATCGCTTCGCACCAGTTCGCGAGTACTCATAACAATATACCATTTATTGTAATTAATTATTTTATTTATAAATTATTATTATTATTCTTTATTTCAGGTAAAATACCCATAAATACAAGCATACATCTCTGTACGGTCCTTACAACTCCATACACTATTGGAGAAATAATTTTTAAAATCGGTCGAATAGTTTTTGAGTTTAATCGTAACGGAATCTTTCCTCTCTATAGTATTAACTTATGGATACATAAAAAATATATATTTTGAGCTATAATTAAATGAAGCGAAAAATAAAAATAAAAAAAATAAAATTATAAGTTGTATAAAATATTCGTCAATAATATTCTGAAGAAATTCGGCGCCCTTGTATAACACTGCAAACGTAAATAAAATTAAGTGAATGATGTCACAACAAATCCTAGACATTTGTTGCGTCCCAACCCGCGTCAACCTGACAGAAGACGGCCGAGGGCAACTAATCGCGCCACACCTGTGCCTCTCCGCCGCATGCACCAGTTATTTAAGCGGGTTTTCATTTATTTTATATAACGATAGCCCGCGGTCGCTAGAACTGTGCTATAAATGTAACAATATATTAGGTCTTTACCTATGAAACTGTTCTATACTGACCATTTCAAGACAAAATTAATTTTGTTTGACATTGGAATTCTAATTTCAAATAAATTTTGTGTAGTACTGGCCATTTCAAAACATAATTCTAATTTCAAATTAATTCAAAAACATGGAATTCTTTTTTCCAATATTAGTCATTTAGTTTTAATGAAAAATTATTTATTATCAAACACTTCCTGATACCTATAACTATATTCCTACCTGAAGAATGAACCCCGCGGTCAAAACTTTGATTGACTTTGAGAGATGATAGTCAATCTAACTAACAGCAGCTTTTGACGTTAGTATCAAAATAACATTGGATTATTTGCGTCAAATGGCAGGGTATAAAAGCTTGACAAATGGGTTCTATGAACTCAATTATTGCCAGCGTAAATATGCGTCTTGCATTGCTCAACGCCTGTTGACTGATACAAACGAAGAATTTTTTTAATAAAAATTAAAAAACATTTTAAACATAATATTTTCCCTATGTCTGATCACTTCGGGCATTAACGGCTGAATTCCGACTGATTACAACACCCTACCACGTTTATTCGAGAATAACTTTTAGTTGTTTTAATGTATCGTATGATGATGTAAAAACATCTATTAAATGTTTTTTAACCGACTTCAAAAAAGGAGGAGGTTCACAATTCGTCTGTAGGTTGCTTTTTTTTGTAAGTTTGTTACGTGATAACTCCGCAAATTATGGATGGATTAGGATGATTCTTTTTTTGTTTGGTAGGACATATGTCAGAGGTGGCCATATATTTTTTATCGAAATTGGCTTGGTACTTTTTTAGAAAATCAACAAAAGCAACATACACATGGATGATATTTTGGTTTGTGGTTCCTTTCACGGCGCTGTCTCATTTGAGCAGCACGTTTAGTTTAATGGTAGATATACTAAATTATTATGTAAGGATTAATAAACGTATAAATTTTTTTTTACTTTTTAGTTTACCGGAATGTAGTTGTACTTTTGAAGTCGGTTTTTGTTTTTTGCTTAAAAATAATTTTATTCTTCTTCTTAATAATATCTCATCTGCAGGTGGCGTGTGGTCCCTCCGGAACCTGTCCATCTCCGTGCCCCGCGCGGTGCTCTCGGGCGAGGGCCAGGCGGCTGTGCTGCGCTGCTCCTATGACCTTGAGGGAGCCGCGCTCTACTCCATAAGGTGGTACCGAGCAGAGATAGAGTTCTACCGCTATGTGCCGAGAGAGATGCCTCCGTCTATGATCTTCCCACTTCCCGGAGCCTCCGTTGATGTAAGCATTTAGAATTATTATTATTACTTTTTGGTATTCTATTGTAGTATGGCAAGTAGTAGAAGTCTTGAGTTGGATTCCGGGTTTGTTCGGCATAGACACCATACAGTAGTCCCGAGTTCAATTCCGTTCTACGCCCTTGATTTGAGAACCGGCAGTAAATGTAAAATTGGAAGCATTTAATTTATTTTTTATGGATTTTCATAAGTACATTGTATTACCTAAATTAATAAATGATTTGATATTCTCCTATCCGTTTACTGATCGAAGTAGCCAGATAGATAATGTAAATGGACTAGAAATATATTAACATAACAAACCGTTTATTTAAAATTTTCGATATAATATAACCGATAATGATTCTTCCGGTTTGTAAAAACATATAACATTACTATTAATGCACAAAGTAGGTGCATTATTGTGTAAAAAATATTCAATAAATAGTATACGAGTATAATATTCCTTATTTTAACAACAGCTAGCTCAATCGGACCACCAACAAGTGCGGATAGTGAACCTGAACCGGCGGCTCAGTGGTGACTACCAGTGCGAGGTGTCGGCCGACGCGCCCCTCTTCCACACGGATATTCGATCCGCGCCGTTGACAGTAGTCGGTATGTATATAACTACGTGATACTCATACTTTACTACTATATTATAGTCAACCAGGGTAATTGTTAAACAGGGGTGTAAAAAAATATATAAAATACGGACAATACATCATAAGTGATGTTTTTTTATGTTAGATATCGACCGACGATCATGAGGTTCACTTGATGGTAGGTGATACCTCAGCCCCAGTACATCAGTCAATAATGCGCTGTCGACCTACTTTTTACTTCGAGCATTCGGAAATTATTGTCTTTTATCAACGCGAGTATCACACATTATATAAATAATAAATCACGTTTCAATCCAGTATACAGTATTTTATTTAAATCCATGGACTGAAACCGAAACGCGTAATAAGCACTTCACGGTTTTTTCATCTTTGACGTCATTTTCAATGGCTTATCAAGTCATAGTATAACAGTATTAGACCTCGTTTCAAATTTCAATATACAAATAGGAAATAACACAAAATCAATGCAAGTTGCATTAACAAAACTGAGCAAGGTTGATCCAATTACAAACCTCGCCCGCCGCGCGGTCTAGTTCCAGTGAATGTTAGCGATACTTCAGAATGCGAGCTCAACTTCCATTTTCCAAACGGAGCTAATTCAACTTGCTTTGTTCGGAAATACAGAACGAAATAACCTTTAAGGGAATTCATTGGCACTATAGTTAACTTCTGTAAGTTGCGTGTTTAGTGTTCATGATTTTGTATAATCATGTTTGTACTTACGAGTACAGCCCGGCTAGCATGATCATCAAAATATTTTTTTTTATGACAGATATCGATATACGAGCATGAGGTAGGTACACTTGATAGTAGGTGATACCTCAGCCACAGAACATCAGTCAATGATGCGCCGTCGATAGACTTTTTACTTCGAGCATTCGGAAAAGATATCTCGCGGACGAGTGAAGGCAAACTTAGATATAAGATATTGGAGTCTCGATCGACAAATATCTCTACTTTTGACCTTAAAAGTCGAGTTTTAAGTCTAAATGTCATGTTAGACCCGGAAGATATAAGAGTAAAGAATAATCGATTAAAACGGTAGACAAAATTTTGTCGTGGTTGTCATGCTAGGCCGGAAGAAAGGGCAGGTTCATGTATGAAAATGCTGTAGATTCTACGTTTTGATTTGGACCGTGGATTCTCAAGGTGTCATACCATCCCTTTGTACATCAGGGTTCTGATAAAGGTCCTTTGAAGATTTTGACAATTGAAATGGTCTACGGAGTCAAACCATTCGATAGCGAGTGGTACTTGTTGTCGCAGGTGGCTAAAAGGGGGTTCACCTACTTTGAGAAACTATTTTTAAGTGACGTTTCAATCGTCTGATAAAATTCCACCAACTTAAAAGGATTGCGTTATTTTACCTAAAATAATACATACTACATTCCTTTATCATATTCAAATATCTCTGTTTTTATTTTATGTACACTGAGAATCGAATTTAGAACCATCGATATAAAATGTAACCAATGAGCCTGATGCCGTGGTTTTAAAAATCTATACTTATACACATGGACCTAAAAAAAAGAGCGGACACCACCTCTCGTTACAATAACTGAAGCACCCCTAGGAAGCCAGCTCGCTAATACAAACACGCCGGCACGCACACATTCACACCATAGGAAGCCGATCGCTCGCCATTACGCTCCCAACCGCCTGCGCGTGATGTTATATGACGAAAAATAAAAGATGCCGTTCTACGTGATGAAAAGTTGTAGAAACCATAATGGTTCCATTAAATAAAGTCAGGGAATCACCTTTCATAAGTAAGGAAGTTATTTATTCACCATAATTCTCGTTTATACTTCAATATAATTTAGCAAAACGCAACCAAACAGTGTTGTCAGTAATTTAAATTTGCAAATTACCTTAAACGTAGGAGTTAAATTATGTTTATCTTAATGTACTTAGCACCGTGTAAATTTATTATAAATAAAGATATTTTTTCATTAAAAATATTTACCAAAAATATTTATAGATTGATCGAATATTTTTTAAATTTTAATTATAACATAGATCAAATTGTATTTATTAGGAGATCAATATTAAAAGGCACACTTGATATAAAAACCATCAATTGTCAAAAAAGACAAATATCTAAATAAGAAGATCAAATATTATTTAGGTATACCAAATTTTATTGAGTATAAATAAAAGTTAAAAAATTATTATCACGTTACCTTGAGCTTGAATGCAGTTCATTTATAAATAATACAAACGCAATAAAGAATATAAAGATTAAACAAAAAATACATCATTTATTTTAAAAGTGCTCATTTATATAAAATCAATTAGATTTTAGAGTATTACGTTGCCTTTTAGTTATTTATAATAAAATCCAAGTTCTGAGGTCACCACACCTTAAAAATGGGTAATTTTTTTCCATATGGCAATAATTTAGACACTCACACATAGTTCGCCGCCGCCATTGTGGTGCTTCAAATATTTCTTCGCGACGTTCTGTCCGCTCTTTTTTTTAGGTCCATGCTTATACATAGAAAAACATGTACACGCTTGTTGCTTGACTTGACACTGCCATGCCCCCAGATCCAGTATAAATTGCTATAGTCAGAAACATTTAAAATTTATCAGTATTCTGTTTACCTCGGGTGAATAATTTTCCAAGATTCATGACTTCAGCTAGTCGCGGGTCATAAATAAATATCATTAAACGCAGGATCTACAAATTAAAAGAGGCCTGTACACACACCGCATTACTGTTTAAACAAACCCAAATTGGAACAAATACGGGCCAAAGTCCGTGTTTACTTGTGTAACTCACACAACTTGCAGCGGATCGAGTTTAGTGTGCACCCGGCGTTAAAGTTTTAATATCGGGTTAGAACTATTTCCTGACGAAGTATTTCCGGTCTGCGCTTGTACAAGTGTGAGGCAGTCTCGATCGGAACTTACCAGAGATATATTATGAAATTTAAAGTAAATAACTATTTCTTTGGACTTACCCAGTGATTTTTACGATGTTTTAAGTAATAAACATATTATTATAAATATTATTATATTATAGATAGATAGATAGATAGATAGATAGACATTTATTCACAGCAAACACACGCACATACAAATATTACGACTATGAACAAACATCAAGGACGAAAGGAAAATTTAAAAATAAAATTAACATATAAAGTTTAAGAACTAAATCCTATTTTCTACAATCAAACAATCTATGCGGCAGTGTGCTGCCATGAAAAGGAAGGCTACTCAGTTTAAGTTAGGGAGTATTCCTCTAACACTGATTTTCAGTAGCTTCCTGGCTGAACGGTGTGTCCTGTCTATTTTACAAGATGTGAAAAGGAAAACAGTAATATTTATATTTAAAATTTATATATATACTCGTATAAGTATATAAATAATGTAAATTTAATAAGTTAGTATCGGCAATCAGTACAGAAAATAAATAAATAAATATGAGGGATATAGATACAATATGGTGGGTGAAGTGATTATGGTGAATTAATGAGGTAACTTGAAGGCATGTTATGTAAATTAGCATTATAATAAATTATATTAATAAGGGAACCGTTAAGAAGGAAATTGAGTTTTCTGTAAATTAAGCAAAACGTTTTTTAGTTGATATTTAAAATTATGGATACTATTGAGATTGCGAATAGGTGGGGGTAAGTCATTCCAGCATTTAGAGGCACTAAACCTGAAGCTTCCTCTAAAAGCCGTCGTCCGATGGTGGGGAATTTCCATAATGCATGCGGACGCTCTCGTTTCGTATGTCTCATTCTTTTCGCCTAGCCACTTTAATTTTTTGAAGAGATATACCGGGATTCTGTACTTAACTATTCCAAACAGTAGAGTAGCTAAGTGTAAATGTCTTCGATACTCCATTCTTAAAATATTGTTGTCATTGAGGAAGGGGCTGACATGAGTGCGAGGAGGAATGGAGAAACAATAACGTGCGCATGCATTCTGGACCCTCTGGATGACCTTTTTTGATGAAGCGAGCAGCCTAGGACCGAAAAGTGCATCTGCATAGTTAAACTTAGAGAGTATGAGGCTGTCGCATAGTAACTGACGAAGAGCCGTACCTATAGAATTTCTGATTCGGTAGAGTACTTTGAGCCTAAAGAAACAGGCTCTTGCCGTGTTAAGGATATGTTTTTCAAATCGAAGCTGTTCATCAAACTCTATGCCCAGGTTTTTCGCTTCAGAGACTCTCTCAATTGACGTTCCCTTAATTTGCACGGCGGTAATCTTTGAGATAATCTGTCTTGTTTGCGACGGAGTACCGATTACCATGTATTTGCTCTTTTGCGGGTTAAGAACAAGACAGTTATTTACTGACCAGTCCGCAATTCTTTTAAGGTCCTCGTTTAGGTGAAAAACAGCCCGCTCCACATCGCAAGTATTACAGGGTAGGTAGATCTGGATGTCGTCTGCATAAATATGATACCTACAAAACTTGATTTGATCGACAACATCTGCTGAGTACAGGACGAATAAAAGTGGCCCTAAAATAGATCCTTGAGGTACGCCTCTCGAAACACTCACCCAATTGGAACGACTTAAGGTACCATCATCACGCACGATTTCTACGACTTGAGAACGATTATGTAAATAACTTTTAAACCACTGGACACTTTCAGTATCAAAGCCATAGAAGAATAGTTTTGAGATAAGCAATTCTATATTAAGGGATTCGAAGGCACGAGAGTAGTCCAAGAGAACCAAAAGTGACCCCTCCCCGCTATCCTGGGCCTCTAAAATATTATCCACCACATCCAGTAGTGCAGTGGTAGTACTACGATGTTTACGGAATCCAGATTGATATGCTGGGAGAATATTGTTGCTTTCCAGATATACTCTCAGCTGTTCTGCAATTACTTTTTCCAATACCTTCGAAAGACATGGCAATATGCTTATAGGCCTAAGGTCTTTGTATACAGTAGGACTATTACATTTTGGGAGTGGTTTGATAACTGCTTCTCGCCATAATTCAGGGTAAGTTCCGGATGTTATAGACTGATTTATTAAGAAAGTTAAAGCACTAAGAGAATAAGGCAAAGTTAATTTTATCATATCTAAAGATATATCGTCAACTCCTATCGCATTTGAGCGCAGCGATCTGATTGCCTTCAATACTTCATTTTCAGACACTGTCTTAAGAGAAAAAATCGTATTACCCTTCCTGTTCGTTCTAAAATATTCAATAAAAGAAGGGTTTACGTATGGGTTACCAGGGACATTGATGAAATGAGAGTTTATAAGGTTAGGATCATTCAAATGGTCAGGTATTGGGATATTTATATTTGAATTAGGGTTTACATGTTGTTTAAGATGTTTCCAAAGAGAACGAGGTTTTTTTAAATTGGCATTAATATAGTAGTCGAAATAACAGGTTTTTTCTCTTTCAATTGCAGAAATCACCATTTTTTTTAAGTCCACGTAATACTTCTTGTGACTTTCTAGTTTAGTATTTTTATATCTTGTATGGGCTTCATCCCTTTGTCTCATCAGTAATCTAATATTGTATGTGATCCAGGGGTAGTGGTGATACTTAATGCGGACTGTTTTTTTTGGTGCCAGAATATCAAATAGGGTAGTAATAGCTAAATTGAATGAGTTGACCATCTTATTTACATCTGATGAATATAAGCCGTCCCAGGTTATAGCTGTCAATATTGAGTTTAAATTATCTATATTAATATCTTGTATAGGCCTGTATGTAATAGTTTTAGGAGGAATTGGCTGTCTGCTGAACTTAAATGTACTTACTATAAAGGCGTGGTGACTGAGATCCGCAATATGATCAACTTCAATATCTAAAACCTTAGCATCAGTACAAACAAGGTCGAGAAGAGACTCACAGTCGTTGATAAAATGAGTTGGGGTCGTTACATGCTGGATCAAATTCGAAATATTTAAAAATATCTAAAATCTAAAATCGCGAAGAACATTTCAAGAATATTATGCATAATGTTCTTGAAATGTTCTTCGCGATTTTTCAGTCTATGAACTGTGGTTCGTTATCATAACGGAATTTCAATATTCCTTCAAACTTAATACATCTATTGAGAGAGATATATAAAGTTCACTATCACAAAACGTTAAATAAACTCAGAACGATATTCACAATATTTACAATATTTACCACGCTGGTTTTCAGCCTCTACCTCTACGCAACGTTACACGTAATATCTAACATAAAATTACCACAAAGAAAAATAAATAAAATAAACTTACAAAATAGAGTAATGAAAAATACATGATTTGATATATGATATACATATATACATGATGATTTTAATTAATTATTAAAATAAATAAATAAATAAATGATTTTGAAAAATGGAATGAATATTCACAATTATACATATTTTTAAAGATTGTTCTTATGTTAGATATCGATAGACGAGCATGAGGTTCACTTGATGGTAGGTGATACCCCAGCCACAGAACTTTTTACTTCGAGCATTCGGAGTCGCTGTCGACCTATTTTTTTACTAAATTGTTTTATTTTTGTTTTTGCCACAGATCCGCCATTCCGAGCGCCTCGTCTCAGTGTGACACACAGGAGCTACTCCCGCGGTGACATCATCAGAGCCAACTGTTCTGTGGATGAAGCTTATCCAGCTCCGAATATCACGTGGATCTTGGATGATCACAAGGTACTGAGTGATCTTTTCTTTTCAAATACGAAAAATCATTTATTCATTTAGTTAACACAATGTACACTTATAAACGTCAATAAATATATATTAAATGCTTCTAATTTTACATTTACCGCCAGTTCTCAAATCAAGGACGTAGAACGGATGAGAAGAACTGGCAATAAACTCTCCGCCACTCTTTTTAATCGCCAAGTTTTTGTTTTACAAAATGTTTTAAAAAAACCTCCTCGTCATATTTTAGGGAGAGAAACAACCCGATGCATGGACTTTTACTTTGAGCATTCGAAAATCCATAGACTGAAACCGAAACGCGCAATGTGCACCTCAAGATTTTTCCATATGTGAACGGTGTGGTCCGTTACCCAGTCGGAACTTCGATATTCCTCCCACCCGTTCAATGCCCGAAGTTACCCGACGTGGGGAAGACATGCTGTCAGAATGTCCTCCCGTGATCATCATCAAATTAGCTGTCACCATTTACAAACTGATAGAGTTCTTTCCTACATCGTCACTACATACTAATTAAAATGCACCTGCATACATCATCGTTCCATCAGAATTAGGCTTTATAAAATTATAAGGCTGTCATAATTATATAACATTACGTGAAATCACTTTAAACAGATATTGTTTAATATAATCATGGGTTCGATTCCTGCCGGTGTTATAATAGCTCGCGGTATCACAAAAGCTAAAACCTTTATAGTGATTTTAATTTATATCAAATCATATCATTCAAACTCTACGGAACTTAATCTATATAAATAAAAAATAAATGAATTTCAGTCCTCTATGCACCCCTAAACTATATAACCGATTATGGTGTGGTGCGTTATTCTGCATATGCCCCAAATAATGCCGCGTACATCCATACTGTAAGATAGTATATAGTATTTACAGAGCCCAAACGATCATGAAGTTTCATGCGGCGAGGTAAATTCTTTAATGAAACCTTATTACCCACCGTATAAGGTTGTAAAAACGTCGTTATTTAAATACATTAGCGCGGCAACAGCGAGCGTGCGAGCCATAACCGTACGATGTTATTAAGACTACATTTACCCCTAACTCCATATCTCCATAAAGCACCCCGAGGTTTGTACCCTTTGTGTGAATAGATTTCACTTTTCACTGTTGTCTGAATTACCACACTTGGTGAAAGTATAGCAGCAAAAATTGATCATTTGTATTACCATAAATACAATCGGCAGGATTAAATGCGAAACCACTCTATTGAATTATTGAAGTTTCTTCATCTTTAAAGATAAATATTTTTATTTTATTTTTTTATGCCAGATAATGACAGACGAGCATGAAGTTCACTTGATTGTAGGTGATACCTCAGCCACAGAAAATCAGTCAATAATGCTCTGTCGACCTAATTTTTACTTCGAGCTTTAGGAAAGAGGAAAGATTTTTTTGTTATAATTTAAAACAAAAACTACTGGACCGATTTAAAAAATACTTTCTCCAAAAGAAAGCTACATTATCAGCGAGCAACATTTTTTTTTATAAAAAAATTTTTATTACCTACTTTTTTTTCGGCCATTGCGAAACCGCGTTCCGAAGCCGTTTCGGCGTGTGGCTAGTATATAATAAGACAACAAGAAAGTTAAGTAAGATAAACATAATCATTACATAAACAGAAGATTGAATATAAAATATAACCAGATAAATTATTAAAAATATAAATACTGCTACGTGTAGTGTAATTCGGGTGCTAACTGCTAATAGACGGGCAGTAAGCGGTTTAAATTGGTAGATCATCCTTCTTTTAGGTAGAATTAAAACCCCAGCTTTCTTCATAAACGGTACCGTAATTAAAATTCTCCAACCTTGTCCAATATAAAAATATTACCCATTTCGTTATTAAAAGATAAAAACCTTCATAACTGAATTAATAATTTTAAAATCTTACAGAACTAAGACTTGTTGGATAAATATTTTTTAATCTACGCATATACCATACATATGTACATAAAAAAACAGTAAATCCAAAATTCCTGTACATACAATTGAATTTTACCAGATATGGAGAGGGGACGATTAAAAAAGGGGAACCGTAATACATAAAAATCAATTTGAACGTTTTTGTCTGTACGCGCTGATCTCCGAAGATACTGAACAGATTTTCATGTAGCTCTGACACAGATTCAGCGTAGTCGCGGTCGCTAGCTATTAACTAATTAGTTATTAGAATTAATCACCTTAAAGTCTTAAAGAACTAAGACCTTTGCTCGAAAAATAAACAAACATGCAAATAATATACTAGTTCTTAGTACATAATACATACTATATCTTATTTTTTGGAAAAACAAGTTCTCCGTATATAAACTAAACTCATTGATGAATGAATTAAATTATCTTGACTTGACAAAGGGATTCAGTTTATCATCGGTTATGCTATCATAAATTCATTTTCCAACGTTTGAGTCCTGAGTGGATCCATGACAATCTTAGATTTCCCGAGGGAACTAGGTCTCTTGCAAAGGGTTTTATTTCTATATTTGCAAAATAAATTTTTCAAGTTCAGTAGAAACATTTTATATGATCTCTATGTGGATGATTTATTATCGTTATTTACTGACGAGTTAATGAACCATTATTTATGTTATTATATAATATTATAAGTTATGGTATGTTTGTTCGTTAGTGTTTTTTTACTGGAAGCCTTAACTTACCACTTATAATTTTCAGGTAGCTAACAACCTTATGGACTTAGTATACAAAACCTTTGTAAAAATAGCACTTCAGCTATGATGAAAAGTTCATTTATCAATGAATTTAGGGTTACACCTGAGCGTTTATATATTTGTTTGAATGATTTATATGATTAAAACTTCATTATGAGGATAAACATCCAGAAAAACATGCAGTAAAATAATTTAAAAAAAAACAACTGCTCGTATAGTTTGGTGATTAATGTCGCCTTAACAAAAAAACTTTGTGTACTTCACGTAGTATATACAGTATTAGAAAATAATACATATTATAATTAAATTATATATTCAATTGTTAGTTCTGAAGTGCTAGTAACGTGAACGCAAAACGATGTTTACATAAAATAACTTCAAGATACGGACACACAAATGTTTTTATGTGATTGAAAATGCAAATGTGTTTGGGTCGCGTAACGAGAGACAAAAGTGTCGCCCCAAACAATATATATGAAGTAACAAATGTGTTGTCAGTCTTTAAAGAGAAGGGGGAACAAAAGAAAATACAATGGTATAGCGTGGGGCGTGCACCTGCCTTCGTTTCCCGGTAGTTCTGACTTGTTTATGATTAATATAAACATGTTTTTTCTTACATCTGGCTATTATGATCATTAAAAATATGGGCGACAAACCTTCTATATTCTACGAATCACTATTATAAAGATAGTAAAGTTACTGTGAAGTGTAAGAGCCCCATATATGGACAGCTTTGCCTTCAGTTTTAACTGACCGGATGCAAATTCGTATCGTGCATAATGTGGCCTTATGGTAAGGTCGCATCAGTCGGCTGGAGCGACTGAAGCAATTCGATCACATTGGCCTGACCGGAATGACTGATCGGATCGTGTTCAGTTCAGTTGTCCTTCTATTCTTTTTTTTATGTATGGATTAATTCGCGAATACTACTTCCATCGAACCAGAATGAACTGAAGTGATTTTTCCGTGTCTAATCTAATCTAATCTGGCCAAACTGATGGAGTTCTGCCTGATCCGATCGGCCTCTACATGTCCATGACATGCTTTAAGATTCATTGTAAGATTTCGCGACTTTAAAGCACATTCATCATGTCATACAAGTTTCTTTCATGCCCATTTGTTTCTAAAAACAGTGAGAAGGCATTAAAATCGAATTTTAAATACTAGAAACAAAATTCAAATATAGTGCTCGAAATAGAAAGTTTCCTTTTACAATTCTGCTTGTTAACGACATTCAGAATGCGATCAGAATGCAGTTGTTCGTCGCAGTTTGATTAAAACGTCTTAGTTAATATTCCGCGCCTCGGCCAGCAGAATTGCTATTTAAATAAGAATCAAACTTCAGATGAAACTCACAATTCGCTACACTTAATTATATTCTGAGATTTTCCATTCAAGAGTTTTGTAAAACGGTCATTACTTCTGTCTGGAGAGTCGAGAACTATAGTTATAGAAATCAGCGTGTATTATGTAAATCTAATGCAAGTCAGAATAACATTGTATATGTCAAAAAAAGAAACCTGACACTCTGCTGCAGCTTTTATCTGAGGACATAGAATCAAAAGTTTACTGAAATTTGAAATTTAAAAAAAACGATTTTTAAAATTTCAAATACATACATTCTCGCACTGAATAATAATTTTCTATATAAATATTATAAGGCAAATTTATTTGTTTTAATGTGATAGAAGGGGAAGCAAGCAGGTGAATAACGTAATACGGAAACACAATCAATGGACGGTTGTCATTACTTACCACCATCTGCTCGGTAATAACAATGAAAGTCCAAACTGTTCTCATCATTCTGTGGCTACGCTAATACCTTTTGATTCGCGAACAACTTATGATTGTTCATGAATTTTAAACACGCTGTTTTCGAATCGAATACATTAGTCGAGTCGCTTCCAATTTCCTCTCTTGTTAATTGTTGGAACTTGCAGACGTTTTCATTTCGCAGTTTCTATCTGCGGTACGATTTGACGATAAAATAACAATTCAAAAGTTATTTCAAAAACTCTCAATTATGCCATCACCAATTTTATCACTCTCAGAAAATCCATCAATTTGTTGTTGTTAAGTAATCCTTTGGGGTTTAAGCCATATTCGTAATCAATTTAATAATGTCATTGTTCATTAAATAACTAGAGAAATAGTTATAGTTAACTCAAAAACTACTCGACCGATTTTAAAAATTCTTTCACCAATAGAAAGATACATCATCCGCTGATGCATATACTTAAAAAGCATATGTTACTCGCTAGTAACATATGCTTTTTAAGTACTTCATTGGAACCGTGCGAAGCCGAAGTGTATCACTAGTAAAGAATATAATCAGAAAATATATTCAGGAAGTCTGCCTCCAGCATATATATTTCAATGATATATTGCGACTGTTATGAGCAAAAATGGTTTAAATACTTTCTATTTTGTAATACTAAAAGGGTATTTAAATACTATAGATAGCTGAAACAATATCCTGGCGTACATCAGACCTGGACTTCAAGGAGCGTGGGGCATTGAGCCACCTGGAGTTGACGATCTTGGAGGCAGAGCACTATAAGGTCGGGCTCACATACACCAGCGCAAGCCTGAACAGGATCTACCAGGACCACTTCATCTATGGAGGAAATGATGCAGAGGATCTGAACATCGTCAGGTAACACCTTCACAGATACATGGTTACTATGCTTGAGGTAAAGTAGATTGACAGCGTATCATTGAAAGATGTTCTGTGGCTGAGGTATTACCATCAAGTGAACCTCATGCTCGTATATCGGTATCGAACGTAAAAAAAGTTTTTCGAAGGATTACAAGAATCTTACGTTTTCTTCATAGAATACAATAATTTCAGTCATTTGAATATTAAGGTAACCTCGAAATTTAGCAATCCATAAAATAAGATATCAAATTATTTTTATTTCTGAAAATGGTAACAGACTGGGATTCATATTATTGACTTTTTTTAACGTGAGTATCTCACATTTAAATAAAATAGTTTAAACGGGAATAAAACGCGATTTATTATTTATTTTATTTATTCCGACATTTCAAATGCTTTTCAGTTACCGTGGTCACGTGATTACAAATAATAAATCGCGATTTCATATAAGGTATTTTATTTAAAAGACATGGAATTCACTTAAGAACGTTAGATTATAGTATATAGATACAATTTGCTTGATTATTTGCTAGTCCAGAGCTTTCCAAAATTAGAAGATGTGTTGCAGGTACACAATGATACCACCGGAAAGTGGTCAGTTCACCCTGGGCTGCGTGGCGACCATCTTCGACATCTACGCGCGGCAGAGCGAGCCGGTCTACGTCAAGGAAGACACGCCACACCCAGCTTCCGTCACCGGGGAAGACTCTTCCGGTAGGCTTCACTTTAGAATCAGAAATGCCATTGCAATGCTTTTTTTTTCTTTTTTTTTTCACAAGGAACTTCTAACAATATGTCTGACAGGCTAGTTGGCGCGTTCGGTAAAACACCTGCCGTGCGCATCGATGGGCAGTGGGTTCGAATCCCACCGGGACGACATGATTTTAATTTTTTGTAAGCACGTTTTTCCCACTTCTGGTAACTTCGGGCATTGAACGGATAGGATGGAATATCGAAATTCCGAACGGATAACGTTAATAGATGGAAAAACCGTGAAGTGCAATTGCGCGTTTCGGTTTCAGTCTATGGATTTCCGAATGTAGTAAAAAGTAGGTCGACACCGCATTATATACTGATGTTCTGTGGCTGTATCATCTACCATCGAGTGTACCTCATAGTCGTCTATCGATATCAAACATAAAAATAAATTCGCTATTACTAATACAGAAATAATTACAGAAAGATTTGAGTTTGTTGCATGCCCCACTAACTTATTTAGTTCATGTTTAAACCTCAGTGATTTTGATGTAACTTTAAAAGTTACATAAAAAATATATAACTAAAAAACTAAAAGTTGGATAAAAAACTAAAAAACTAAAGGAGAATTACTTTAATACTTAGATGCAATGTGCAACATGGTGTAATGGAGCGCCTAACAAAATATATTTTGTAAAACAACAATTTGGTGTTTAAAATGGCGAAGTTTCTTGCCAGTTCTTCTCGTCCGCTCTACGCCCTTGATTTGAGAACTGGCAGTAAATGTAAAATTAGAAGCATTTAATATGTATTCTTTATTGACGTTCATAAGTGTACACTGTACATTGTGTTATCTAAATGAATAAATGATTTTGAATTTGAATTTACCGTGCATTTAACTGGTTATTGTGTCCGTCCGCAGGTGCGCGACTCGACAGCAGCATTCTTCTAACCACGTGTTTTGCATTGCTTCTTCACACGTTATGATTAGGACAACTTCAGGATAGTTAAGGGAATTTAATGTTGTGATAGTTATAATGGTCGTACTGCAAGATCTCTATTTAGTTTAAGATTTCCATCCGCATTCAGACGCAATGTCAATTTGTGTAATAATTGCTGTCTCTATGACGATAGAGTCAGGTATATGTTATACCGATACTTCCTAAGTATACTGAGTCATCTAACAAATTTTGGTATTTTGGTTTTTCTATATATATACGTAACGTTAACATCAGTGTTAAAAAAAATAAAAAACAATAATTGCCGTTAGGTATAAATGCATTTTAAATCTCAGTTAAAAGCAAGAATCAGCAAAACAATTTTATACCGAAGCAAGAGATTTCAATCTTTGTTAAAAAATATTTAATTCATTTTGAATTAGTTCGATATCGATAAAACCCAACCTTCATAACACAGAACAGGACTTACTTCTTCTGTTCTGTGCTTCATAATTATCTAATTCCATAAATTATCCTGCAAATCCAATTCTGTCAATTATTTCTCAAATCGCTCTCCTGCCGGCCTAGCAATGCCACCGCGACAAAATTTTGTCGACCGTTTTCTCGTGTTTTAATCGATTACCTCTTTATTTCTTCCGGGTCTAACATGACAATTACACTTGAAACTCGACTTTTAATATCAAAAATAGATATATTTGTCGATCGAGATATCTTTTCTTTCAAAATTGTCGATGTCGAGGTATAATATATCTCCATATCTTACATCTTAGTTTGTCTTCTCTCGTCCGCGAGATATCTCGTGGCGGTCATGCTAGGCCGGCTGAACAATTACTGAACTGTTAGTTGACTCACTATGCATAGGATACGTTAGTACACGATTGTGAGATAATTATTGTTCCATATACAGCGTGCTACAAAAAGAAACAGTAGAAATTTGGTGGCAATGTTTCATTTTCGTAGCAGTGTGTATTTACCCCCGAGTGCCAAATGTATTATTTATATCTATTATATTATATCTTAAGGGATGGCCGGAAGTCCAAGTGGCCTAAATAAGATTACTATATGAAAAACCAAATCAACATGAATAGAATCACCATGTATACTCTTAAATTCTATAATTGTTACAACAATGTGATAATAATAGGTAAACATAAATCACGATCAATAAAATATAGTAAGTAATTTAGTATAAATTCAATAATATTAATGTCTTTGGTAATATGTGTTTGTGGATACCAACAACTTGGTGCCATTTTGATAATAAAAATATCTAACACCTTTACAGTTCATTAAAACACGATAATAATACATTTTGCCATGATAAAATTAAATGATATATACAGAATGTCCCAGAAAGTTACCAGGAATACAGAGAAAGTTGTAATTTACAATTTTCTTCAAGAAAAAACAATCTGCTAGATGAAAAACAACAAATTACATGCAAATAATATAATTATTATATGCAAATATCTTAATACCTATTAGATATATTTATAACATTTCTTTTCGTAAAAGCTTAATTTTATTTCATATATTCATATTTTTACCTATTTCTTAGAAAAAAGTTGTACTATAATAGTATTAATATTGAACTCTCTAAAAGCTGCCATATCCGGGACATCCTGTAGCTTTCTTGTACATAATGTTTTATATTTATAATCTGTTTTTGTATATTTGCAGTAAGGGTATACGGTCAAACTAATGTACTCGTAAGTTTGTGTTATGTACAGGCGGCAACTAAGGTTATGCTTCTAAAATAAGGAAATAGCAATATCGAGTGTATACTCCTTCATCTCAGCACCAGTAAACGCCAGTTTAGTAGGAATTATTAGCCCTATCTTCGGAATTATTTATTCCTAGAATTATTTATTCTTAATTTGAGACTTTTAAATAAAATACTGTATACCGGATTAAAACGCGATTTATTGTTTAAATTATTTAACCCGACGTTTCGGATGCTTTACAGCAACCGCGGTCGCGGGAGACAGAAAGATGACAGTTGTCAGATATTTGAAATGTCACAAAGTTGCCATATTTAATTCAATTAAATTCAAAAATAATCTATTAATTTAGGTAACACAATATTAACCCTATCCGGTGTAACGTAAAATACCGATACTTAGAAGTCTTAATTTATTTATATTTAAGACTTGTTTTCTTGATAAGATCTATCAGTGAATGTAAGTAATTTACTGATAAAAGGTTAAAAGTTTCTTACCAATTGTTAATTATCTAAATTAGTATGTATTAGATCATATAAGTTATGATACACATCATATTGTCTTTTATTAACGCGAGTATCACACATTTAAATAAAATACTGTATACCGGATTAAAACGCGATTTATTATTTATATTCTTTAAATTATTTATCAGTCAGAGACTGTCTCCCCGCGACCACGGTTGCTGAAAAGCATCCGAAACGTCGGGATAAATAATTTAAACAATATAAATAATAAATCGCGTTTTAATCTGGTATACAGTATTTTATTTATATGATACACATCGTAAACATAAGTGTCGTATCTGAACACGCTGTGTGGATTAAAGAGTTTTCAAACAGATTTAATATTTTTTAATACACTCCTGGTTCAAAACAGAAACGATACATGGTTGAAGCTTTTAAAGCCTGATAATGTTTGTATAAAATCTTTCTTTTTTTATTAAAACAGACACACAATGTTTGGACTCACAATATAGTAATAAAAGAAGGATGAAATAAAGTAATTTAAAAAATGTATAGCAGTACTTGGGAATTCGGTAGAACACCTACCGTGCGCATCGATGGGTCGTGGGTTCGAATCCCACCGGGAGCACATGCTTATAATTTTCTGTAAGCATGTTTTCCCCACGTCTGGTAACTTCGGGCATTGATCGGGTGGGAGGAATATCTAAATTCCAACCGGGTAACGAACCACCGTTCATAGATGGAAAAACCGTGAAGTGGATATTGCGCGTTTCGGTTTCAGTCTATGGATTTCCGAATGCTCGAAGTAAAAATTAGGTCGACAGCGCATCATTGACTGATGTTCTGTGGCTGAGGTATCACCTACCATCAAGTGAACCTCATGCTCGTCTGTCGATATCTGATATAAAAAAAAATATATCATATTTTGAGTCTGTGGAGTTTGATTGAACGTTTTTTGAAAATGTCTTTATCCTTGTAACAATGTTGGACATCTACGAGTATTTATAGACAATTATCAGACATCAAAAACACTGCAGAAATTGTTCTCTAACACATGTATGTACCTTAGTTGATATCGCACTCTACACTTACTTTTACGATACAAACTATTTTGTTACAAGTTGGTTTTAGCTTATACCTATAAGCTGAACTATGTTTAAAAATAAAATTGAAAATTCCTAGTTAAAAACAGGCACACTGAGACTGAGATAAAGGAGATCGTAAACACAGAACTCATAGTGACAATATTGTTGAAACGTCAATTTACATAAACCCTGATCGCCAGTGTACTAGATAAGATATAATGTATTTAAATGTTATAAAATAATGATGATATATATGTGAATATGTAAATAAATTAGTTATTCAATGTTTTGTTTTATTTGTATATTCCCATTGACATAGTATTAAATGGATTTCACTCCCGAGCCAAGAGGTACAAAAGAGTGAAAAGAGAAACAATCGCGTGCCAGTCTAAAAAAATTCAATTAAAGTGAGGATATTTTATCATATTTTCAGTAAGAAAATTCTAGTTAAACTAGGATTGTATTGAGGACAAACAAACTCATTGAGTTTTATTTATATATGTAGATTTAAAACATACCGAAAAAGTTATTTATTTAGGAAAATGGCATACTAATATAATTGATTATACTTATATTTAGATAGATTACTTATAATTAACAGACAAGTGTAACTGAAAGGTTTTTATCGAGCAATTCAGTAGTGATTGTGATGATAATTAAAAGCATTATGTTATCTTTAGTTTAAGATATTTATCGTGGGATAATTCAATATTAATGCCTCCCACGTACATTGTTGTAACTGACAAAGATACGTTTTACGTTACGTTCAGTTTTGTAAACTATATTTTTCGTTTTCACCTATTTTATACAACTATATTCATATGTCTCGTAGGTAATAAAAGTAAAGGGTTAAAGGGTTTTTTAAAGACCGGCAACACATCTACTTATCTTCTGGAGTTGCAGATATTATTGTGCGGCTGTGTTCACTTTCCACCCAGGTGAGCTGCAAACTCTTTGGAGACACGCCTATACTAAAAAAGGATTCGTATATTTTTTTTGCATGTCGTCAATTAAATAATTTTTTTATTTATATTGTTTTATTTTACCTTTACATTATTACATTGCTCTTAATCTTACAACATTATGCACATGTACTAATTGACATCATATAACTCGATCAGACACCACACATATACTTAAGTTTGTCTATTACACTAATAGTAAATACATAGAAAAATTAAATAAATTTGAAATATTGTTTTGGCAAACTCTGAAAATCAGTTGGTTACCACAATTTACGTGAGAGCCAATGAAATCCTAAACCCGTTCTTTTAGAATAGGTTTGTAGAGAAATAGAGGCGAATAATAAACTCCATGAGAAATAAAGTTACTAATGTAAGTAATTTATCATGTTTAAAGAAGTTGTATTCAAATAATATTGTACAAAACTTTGCCTTTTATCATTTACAAATGAATTTATTCGCTATACTAATAATGTAATCAGAAACTGTCCAATAAAAGCTGTTTACACTAAATCGATTTTAATGAAATCGGAGTTAATTGATTGAATTCAATTTAATTAATAGAGGGGCGTTGACTCGTTTTTGTTAAACATTCAAATTAAATTCTAAAGATATATTTCGTTTGACTTAAATTAACTTTAACAAAGGATTAGAATTTAGAGTTATGTATTACGCATGTTAATTATGGAATAAAATAAATCTCTTTGTATATTTTATCACAATGAGACTGTAAAAAAAGTTTGTAGACTTTCATCTACCAAAATCGTCCGAAACGGCTCGACCGATTTTTATGAAGTTTTGGAACGAAGTTCCTTATCGCGCGTTGTGAAAGGGGGCTAGACGGAAAAAATTCTTACGAAAAGTTGTCACGACACTTTTTGCTATAGTCCCGCGCATCTATGACGTGTATGAAAGAATAGACAGACAGAGTACATATATATATAACTTCGTTCCATCCGGGTGTCCCTTGACACCTCTCAACTTTTTTTTTGTATATTTGGTAGGTATGAATAGGTTGTACATTATAATTCATACCGCTAGGTGAAATGCTCTTCGATTTTATCCCGAAAAAAGGAAAAACGAATTTTGATGAAATTACTAATATTTTTTGATTAAAAATATTCAATAATAAATAGGACCGCCGTGGCACCGCCACCGAGGGTGCCGAGTTCGAATCCCGCGCAAACAAGTTTAAAAAAGAAATGTTTAGGTTAGAAGGCTGATCACCTACTTGCCTTTAAAGAAACATGATTAGTTAAAGAGACACAGAAATGTGTCTGCCCCATACCCCACTAGGGGCATTGGGTATTCGGGTAATTATAATTTAACCTCTTTTGTCAGTACTGTCATTTAATACTTTTATCAGATATTCTTACACTGAATTATTTATGATTTTGCAGGTTGTTATACCAAATAAGTTAATTAAGATTTGAATGAAATTAACCATATCCTAGTTTATTCGAGTCACTCACCTAATAGCAATAGAACTACAAAAGCACGCGATTATCTTTGAAGAACGATACATTTTCTTCCCAATATCAGTTTTCGATGAAACAACTTACCCATTCTTATGTCGTTTAATCTACCTGTAAAACACTTTAAACTAATATTGTCTTTTATTAACGCGAGTATCACACATTTAAATAAAATACTGTATACCGGATTAAAACGCGATTTATTATTTATATTGTTTAAATTATTTATCCCGACGTTTCGGATGCTTTACAGCAACCGTGGTCGCGGCGATAAAAAGAGTGGCGGCGAGTTTCTTGCCAGTTCTTCTCGTCCGCTCTACGCCCTTGATTTGTGAACTGGCAGTAAATGTAAAAT
This sequence comes from Anthocharis cardamines, assembly GCA_905404175.1. Lineage (NCBI taxonomy): Eukaryota > Metazoa > Arthropoda > Insecta > Lepidoptera > Pieridae > Anthocharis > Anthocharis cardamines. Next base: position 273,842 of record FR989975.1, read on the forward strand.
TAGAAGCATTTAATATGTATTATTTTTTATTGACGTTCATAGATGTACATTGTGTTACCTAAATTAATAGATTATTTTTTTTAATTTAATTGAATTAAATATGGCAACTTTGTGACATTTCAAATATCAGACAACTGTCATCTTTCAGTCTCCCGCGACCACGGTTGCTGTAAAGCATCCGAAACGTCGGGATAAATAATTTAAACAATATAAATAATAAATCGCGTTTTAATCCGGTATACAGTATTTTATTTAAACTTTAAACTACATGAAAATCAATTCATTTGTTACGATGATTAGCGTGATTAGACAGACAAAAATATTATAAATGATTATTATTTCTTCTTTTGTCATATCCGCTCAATTATATGTTTAGAATTACGATATAGCATTATTGTATAGCAGTGGCGATAACAAGCCTTCAACAGCGATATCTACGGATGGTCGGAATCAGCTCATAAAAATGTAAAGTGAACTCGGAGCGAGCTTGTTAGATCAGCTTATTAGGCTCAAAGAGATATCTGAGAGAGTGCGTCGGAATACTAAAAACGCCCTTACCCTGCCAATAGTGTGCACAGTATGGGATCAATGTAACTTACGTAATGTTCTTCTGACAATTAAATGGATCAAGGTTGAATTGGCTTATGGTTAAAGAACTATGTAAGAGATAAGATTAAACGATTTATTTGTCCCAAAAACACATTATATAGTAAACATTGGTGTGGTCCTAGCTCCCACACTAGGATTCCCAGTGTTGTGGGCAGCTTGGCTCTTCCATGTGCGAAACTAAACAAAACTTAAGAAGAATTAAGACAGAATTAAATGGTCAAATCTGGAGGAGGCCTTCACCCTCACATGAGGGGTTTTTTGATAACTTATAATTCAAATTAAATATCAATAATATTATAACCTGACACTGTTAAAATACAAAAAAATGACACTTTTTTTATAGGTACTAATTTTAAATGATTTTTATTTTTTTGATTATTTTTTAATTTTAATTTTAATCTGTTCATATATTTTTTATTTTGTGTATCATTATTTTTTTATAAATAGTTTTTTTTTAATAATTGTAAGCTCATGACATTTTTTTCTCGTTTGACATATTTTATAATCTGCTCCATTTTTTTTTGGTATTTTGTTTTAATATTATAACTGTATTATGTAACGTGGCTGCAAAAAAATAAAAGGCTTTTTTATATTTATTTAAACAAAACTTCACATCAACTAAACAACTAACTAACAAAATTGAAACTATAAAAATAAACTAAACTAGGTTTAAATAATTAAGAGTACAAAAGAAAAAGTATAAAATGTATAATATCATTAAATGATTAGATGTGATTAGAATGTTTTGTTAGGTATCGCCAGTAGTAAAGCCTAAAGCCTAAAAGGTCGGCAACGCATCTGCAGGCCCTTATCTATTGCAGACGTCTTTAGGTGGTGATAATCCCACCATCAGATGCGCTGACTGCCTATATGCTGTTTGGATGAAGTCGCGCTCATCAGCTTCATATACTAATATTATAAAGAGGAAATATTTGATTGTTTGTTATGATTTAACTCAAAAACTACTTGACCGATTTTAAAAAAATCTTTCACCAATAGAATAGGACATCTACATATATTGCACCCCTGTGAAGCCGGGGGGTATTGCTAGTAATTTAATGTAATGAACATTAATATTTTTCTTGCAATAAAACATCGAGATAAGACGACATTTTAGAAGTAGATCTCTATCTAAATTCGTTATCGTTTAACGTCGTATACATTGTCCAGCTCGAGAAGCAGTTTCTAAAACTCCCACAAAAAGCCTATAAAATAAATCGTATCTGCCAAACTAACCTAATAATCCTAATTTGTCCAAATTGAAAACTCCGAACTCCAATAAAACGTATACATCGCGCAGACTAGCGCTCGCCCCTGGCTTCGTTCCAGCACTTGAGACCTCAGACGTAACGAGCGCTAACTCACCTCAACAAAATACAAATTTTTACCTTAAATATTCTGTATACAATAGTAGGATTCAAATAATATGATAAGAAGAAAGGGCAATATACAAAATAGGTCTGGGAATCGCGAAAAGATGGTTCCGTATTTGTGACTTTTTCGTGAGTCGTGATTTTGATAAAACATTAGATATAAACTATGATTCAGTAGTCAGCAATTAGTTTTTCTTTTAATAAGTACATTCAAAAATATATTTTTGCGATGTTTTTCCCATCATTCCAGGATACAGAATAATTCAGCGCCTCGATAGAAAAAAAACAACTTGCACACATTTGTCTTACAGTTTTATAATTTTTGACGGCTGATTTTATGCCCGCAGGTGTGTTGTTTACCTATGAGTCTATTATGAGATGTTTAGTTTATGTTTTTCAATATATTTATTTTCCGTCTCCAGTGGGAATAGAATCCTTGGCTTTCTGATCTTCTATTTCAATAAAAATCAGTGTATGAAACTTTGGTGAGTTGTTCTGCATATATTTTCGACCCCAAAATGCCGGATATAGCAAGATATAAATAATTCTCACTATCACTATACGGAATAAAAAATATCTAGATATTTTTATAGCGTTATTGAAAGACAAGAGTTCATTACTTAAAGTAACTTGTAACATAACTCAGCGGATAAAGAAGAACTATTTAGCTAACGGCGGCCATTTATATTAGTTTAGTTTAGTTTAGTGGTACACTTCGTGTTGTGTGAGATAGTCTAATAATTAAAAATGGAATTTAAATAAAATACTGTATACCGGATTAAAACGCGATTTATTATTTAAATTATTTATCCCGACGTTTCGGATGCTTTTCAGCAACCGTGGTCGCGGGAGACTGAAATATGACAGTTGTCTTATATTTGAAATGTCACAAAGTTGCCATATTTAATTCAATTAAATTAAAAAATAATCTATTAATTTAGGTAACACAATGTACACCTATGAACGTCATTAAAAAAATAATACATATTAAATTACTAATATTACTAATATTAAATGCTTCTAATTTTACATTTACTACCAGTTCACAAATCAAGGGCGTAGAGCGGACGAGAAGAACTGGCAAGAAACTCGCCGCCACTCTTTTTAATCGCCAAGCTTTTGTTTTACAATAATTACATATTAACGCCATCTATTCCTACGGAGTTGATATTTACTGTAATTTTCTATATTATGACAATATTGACTAACGGTGTCCTCTTGTTTTTTAGTATGTTGGATTTCCGAAACGTCGGGATAAATAATTTAAATAATAAATCGCGTTTTAATCCGGTATACAGTATTTTATTTAAATGTGTGATACTCGCGTTAATAAAAGACAATAAAAATGGAATTATTTATTAAAATAATACAATATCGACTCAAAGTATCTATTAACGCGAGTATCACATTTTGAAATAATTAATTTTCTAGAAACATTTAGTTTTCTATATGTAGATTTGCAGTATAAGAGGGAAAAATATAATAACAAAAAATATATATTTTTAAATATTTCAGATGATTTTGTGTATTTTTTAAGTTGAAATAAAGTATTATATTGACATTGTTTATGTTCACTCTTCTATATTTAATATGAGGATCAATAACATAAAGGCGTGCTACACATAAGAAGATAATATAAGATTTGACGGGCTCGTTGGCGCGTTTGGTAGGACACCTGCTGTGTACATCGATGGGTCGTGGATTCGAATTCCACCGGGACAACATGTTTATATTTTTTTGTAAGCATGTCCTCCCTACGTCTGGTAGCGGGCATTGAACGGGTGGGAGGAATATCTAAATTCCGACCGGGTAACAAACCACCGTTTATAGATGGAAAAAGTGTATATTGCGCGTTTCGGTTTCAGTCTATGTCTATGGATTTCCGAAGGCTAGAAGTAAAAAGTAGGTCGACGGCACATCAATGTCTTATGTTCTGTGGCTGAGGTATCACCTACCATCAAGTGAACCTCAAGCTCATCCGTCGATGTATAACAAAAAAAATACAAGAAGATAAAATAAGATTTGCAAACAAAATAATATTATTCCACAATATATATATTTTCCTCTTCTACTGCTTATAATTCTATCTGATTATACAATATTTTTATAGCGTCGTTGAATAGATAGTAGCTGAGATAAATAAAAGGGTTAACAAGCGTGACATTTACGAAGAAAATCCAATAAAATATCGAAATTGAAATCGCTAGGCCGTGATCCTGACTCCATAACTGATACACTATAAATGTGTCAAATACTTTTATACGGTCGGAAAAGTGTTATATTATCGCCTTTCATTTTTAGAATACTTTACCTCTAGATTGTAAAAATATGAATGATTTAGTAATTTTACCTCGATCAGATCGGGGACTTTCTTCAAAACGGCCAAGTCAAAAGTACTCGTAACTGACGAGTGTGTATGAAAGCATTGATGAAAGTAGAAGAAGCGAAAGTTGTATGCGAGCCTGCCTCTATATTCAATCCCAATGAGATCTTTCTCATTGCCTCTTGGCAATACATATTTTCCTATATGTATTTTGTAATTTTAGTCATTAAATCGAAATGATTCTATTATACGATGATTTTAAAAAGCACTAAATTATTTTTAGTTTTTGTAGTACCTACTTATATTTGTTTGTTAAGATTCGTACAGGCGTGTATTTATATAGACTGACGATATGAATACTTTCCCGCAAGTTGTTTCTGTTCAGCTTTTTGAAATATCTTGACTGATCTTCGGAGCCTCTGAAGACAGGGTCTAGTCAGTAAATAAATTATTTGATTCAAAATAAACTTTATTCTCAATCACTTCCCATCTTCAGTTTATAGGGGATTTATCGCTAATAAAACCTGTATATCATCAAAACATTCCTCAATATATCGTAAAATGTGTTTGTATATAACAGAAGAGTGACGTTATATATTTGTACTTCGATTGATTTGTTGAAAATGTAAAAAAAAGGAGTAAGCCGACTACTTACTATCCGAAGTGAACAGTTGAGAGTAAAATATTATGTTTACAGAAAATTATAAACGTCCTGGATTCGAACCCGTGACAAATCGGAATCCAATGCGCCAAAACCTTTCGTACAGATTGCACGTTTTGACTTCAGTCTATGGGTTCCCTAATATTTGAAGTAAATAAAAAAACAGTAGCGCATCACTATTTGATGACCTATTGGTACCGATTGGTATTATCTAACGGAAAAAAATATCGTAATGTTTAAGTAAGACATGTGTAACACTGCGCTGCGCCGCGCAATTGCGTCGGCACGCTTCACTGCGCAGGGTGAGTCAGCTCACACATTCATAATGTGTTGGCGCACGGCGCAGTACCCACTCACTGAGTGAACTATGAGCGTGGCGTTGCGTGCGTTTCGGAGGTTTCACTGCTCGCTTAGCGCAGCCCATTTTGTTGCGTCGTGGCGCAATTAGAGTTGACTCAAGGAGCCGACGCACTACACTGAGTCTGTGTGGCGTCAGAAGAATCTTCGCAAAACAAAATAATATTGAAAATGACGCAGCAAATTCAGCGCGCGAGTGGTGCGCTGTACCACCGCCTCTTCACCCCGCGCCCCGCCGCCGCTAAAACAACTTTCTAAAATACTTGGTCGCCGCGGCGGGGACACTGCGCGGCTAGATCTCACGGCGAATGCATGTCATATCTTTTGCTCTGTACTCTGTTTAATGTGCTCGTAAATTCGTATTTAATAATTAATTTTTATATCAAATAATATTGTAAAATCGTAAATACAGTTGTTATAATATGTGGATTAGTTTTTGATTTGATATACCCAGTAGGCTATCCACATAATTGGTGACCCCGACGTTCGAGAACATTCGAGAACAAGATGGCGCAAGAAGCTTCTACAGACAATGAGGTTAGCAAAGTTGGAGTGCGGCTACCTCCGTTTTGGCCAGATGATCCCGCATTATGGTTTGCTCAGATTGAGGGACAATTTTATTTAGCCGGAATAACATCGGATACGACGAAGTTTTACCACATATCCTCTCAACTGGAACAACGATTTGCGCAGGAGGTAAAAGATATTATTAAAAGTCCTCCCTCGGAAAACAAGTACCTCAAATTGAAGACCGAGTTAATAAAAAGGCTTACAGCTTCTCAAGAAAAGCGTATCCAGCAGCTTTTAGCTCAAGAGGAATTGGGAGATAGGAAGCCGTCTCAATTTTTGAGACATTTACAGAACTTGGCAGGTCCAGCAGTTCCAGAGGAATTTCTACGGACATTATGGACAGGTCGGTTACCATTAAATATTCAAACAATAATAGCTTCACAAAAAAGTCTCAGTTTAGAAGCAATTGCTGATTTGGCAGATTCTGTTCACGATATTGTACAACCCTCCCAACAAGTTTGCACTTTAAATAATAATATTAAAAATAATGAAATTTCAGAATTGAGTAAACAATTAGAAAGTTTAACGAAAGAAGTAGCTTCATTGAAAAGTAAATTCCATAAACCACGGCCACGTACCCCATCACGTGACAATAATCACCGTCACAGATCTAGATCGAGATCGAGGTCTAGAAATTTAGATTTTTGTTGGTATCATCAGAGATTTAGAAATCGAGCACATAAATGCATTAAGCCATGCAATTATAATTCACAGTCGGAAAACGGCATGAGCAGCCGGAATTAGCGGCAACCGACTGCCAAATTTCACCAGGCCGCATTTTTATTGTGGATAAAATAACTAAAATGAAATTTCTTATTGATACAGGTTCTGATTTATGTGTTTATCCACGCAGAGCATTGAGAGAGCATCGAACGAAGACTGACTACCAGCTGTTTGCAGCTAATGGCTCAATAATCACTACTTATGGTTGGGTTCAGATTCATATTAATTTAGGATTGCGACGTGATTTTAAATGGAGATTTGTAGTTGCCGACATTTCTAAACCGATAATTGGTGTTGATTTTCTTTCTTTTTATAATCTGTTAGTAGATTGTCGTCAGCAACGCCTTATTGACGGATTGACATCACTCGCAGTTTCAACATCAATTGAAAAGGCATCTGAAAGTGACGTGACTTCTATCAAGGTAATTTCTGGAGATTCTATTTACCATCAAATCTTACGTCGGTATCCAGATATAACGCGCCCAGCAGGTACTTATAAGGAGCCAAAGCATAATACCGTGCATCATATTCGGACAACACCAGGTCCGCCAGTTTCATCTCGACCTCGTAGACTTCCTCCTGATCGATTGAAGGTTGCACAGAAGGAGTTTGAAGATATGCTACAAGCTGGAATAGCACGCAGGTCAGATAGTCCATGGTCTTCTCCTCTTCATTTAGCTCCCAAGAAGGATAACAGCTGGAGACCTTGTGGTGACTACAGAGCTTTGAACGCGAGAACGTTGCCCGACTGCTATCCAATCAGGCATATCCAAGATTTTACACATTTGATAGCAGGTAGCACAATCTTTTCAAAAATCGATTTGGTACGAGCGTACAATCAGATACCGGTTTTTAAAGACGATATACCGAAGACTGCTATTACTACACCGTTTGGATTATTTGAATTTTCATATATGACATTTGGTCTTCGAAATGCAGCGCAAACATTTCAGCGTTTTATTGACGAAATGCTCAAAGGATTTCATTTTTGTTATGGATACTTAGATGACATTTTAGTATTTTCTCAGAACTATGATGAGCACCTGGATCACCTGCATCAATTGTTCCAGAGACTATCAGATTTTGGCATCTTAATAAATTCCGCTAAGTGTGAGTTTGGTGTATCTAATATAACTTTTTTGGGTCATAAGGTTTCATCAACTGGAATATGTCCGGTGCAAGAGAAAGTACAAGCAGTGATGGACTTTCCAGTTCCGAAGAATATTCAAGAACTCCGTCGTTTTCTGGGTATGTTTAACTTTTATAGACGTTTTATCCCAGGCGCATCATCTATCCAAGCTCCACTCAGTTTAGCTCTTGCCGGACCCAAAAAGAAAAGCAAACAAGCTATTGAGATGACCCCAGTAGAAATGGAATCTTTTAACGCATGTAAGTTGGCTCTTTCTAAAGCGACCACGCTAGCACATCCTAGAACTGATTGTGATATCGCAATTCATACGGATGCATCAGACAATGCGATTGGGGCTGTTTTACAACAACGTGTGAATGACACCTGGCAACCTTTAGCTTTCTTCTCACGTAAACTTAAGCCATGTCAAGTTAAGTATAGCCCATATGATCGAGAGCTTTTAGCTATTTATGATGCTATTCGATATTTTCGTCATATGCTAGAAGCAAGAGTTTTTGCCGTTTATACAGATCATAAACCACTTACATATGTTTTTAATTCAAATCGAGATAAATGCTCACCTCGTCAGTTTCGCTATTTAGATTTTATATCTCAATTCACTACTGATATCAGGTACGTGGCCGGTACAGATAATGTGGTAGCCGACGCACTGTCTAGAATAAATGAGATCGCAGATGTAATTAATTTTGAAGAGCTTGCACGAACTCAGGTTACAGATACTGAACTGCAAGAACTTTTAAAGAAAGAAACTTCACTTAAATTAGAAAAAGTAAATTTACCAAATTCTTCAAGTTACATTTATTGTGACGTATCAATGGCAAACTCGAGACCTTTTATAACTAAGAATTTACGAGAGCAAGTTTTTAATTATTTTCATGGATTTAGTCATCCTGGAGCCAGGGCAAGCATTAAATTGATTTCCCAAAGATTTGTTTGGCCTGGAATGAAAAGAGATTGTCGCCGCATGGCAAATTCATGCACAGAATGCCAACGTAATAAAGTCTTCCGCCATACTTCCTCTCCTTTAACTCCTTTTTCAAGCCCAACTCAACGTTTTTCCCACGTCCACATGGACATCGTGGGCCCGTTACCTTATTCTTCTGGTTTCAGATATTGTCTCACGATCATCGATCGCTTTACACGTTGGCCTGAGGCAATTCCTTTACCAGACATCTCGGCAGAAACGTGTGCCCGAGCTTTCATCTCCGGCTGGGTTGCACGCTTTGGCTGCCCTGAGAAGATTACGACAGACAGAGGCAGGCAGTTTGAGTCCCACCTGTTTCACAACATCGCTGCCCTGCTAGGCGCAGTGCATCGCCCAACTACAGCCTACCATCCAGCAAGTAACGGTATGGTGGAACGTTTTCATCGTCAGTTGAAGGCAGCTATCATGTGTCACAAAAATAATCAATGGTCAGAGGTACTTCCACTTGTTTTACTTGGTATACGCAGTGTGTGGAAAGATGATATTAAATCCTCTGCAGCTGAGCTGGTTTACGGAGAACAATTACGACTTCCTGGCGAGTTTTTCTCTTCTAAAGCTACTACTATCACAGACTTCACTGACTTTGTTTCACGCTTACGTAGCTACATTAAAAACCTTGCACCAGAGCCGGCGCATTGGCATTCCAATAAAACTTTCTATGTTCCTAAGGGCTTAGACACAGCTGAGCATGTTTTTCTTCGCAAAGGGCCTATTAAAAGATCGCTAGAATCGCCTTACTCCGGTCCGCATAAAGTACTGGAACGAGGGAAGAAAACCTTCAAGATCGACTTGTGTGGTAGACATACCTATGTCACAATCGATCGCTTAAAACCTGCTTATTTGCTTAATAATTTACAGAATGAAGTTCAAATTAATAACAGCAAGTCGTCAGCAGCGGAGCCAATCAAGACAAGAAGTGGTCGTGTGGTTCGTTTTCCTGACTACTATCGACCGTAGCTGGCTCCGGTCTCGGTGGGGGAGTAGTGTGGCGTCAGAAGAATCTTCGCAAAACAAAATAATATTGAAAATGACGCAGCAAATTCAGCGCGCGAGTGGTGCGCTGTACCACCGCCTCTTCACCCCGCGCCCCGCCGCCGCTAAAACAACTTTCTAAAATACTTGGTCGCCGCGGCGGGGACACTGCGCGGCTAGATCTCACGGCGAATGCATGTCATATCTTTTGCTCTGTACTCTGTTTAATGTGCTCGTAAATTCGTATTTAATAATTAATTTTTATATCAAATAATATTGTAAAATCGTAAATACAGTTGTTATAATATGTGGATTAGTTTTTGATTTGATATACCCAGTAGGCTATCCACATCTGAGTTGCTGAGTTGGCGCGGGGAATTTCGCTGGGTTACCCATGTCTAGTTTAAGTTCCGGAATTCTAGAAGCCATATAACATACATGGACCTTTGTCATCATTAACCTTAAATCAATCCGATCACAGATTATAACTAACTAAGTAATTAAATTAAGTTAATCCCTGTAACCGATACGAAATCAAGAAACTTGCATTCAATTATGCATTCGATTCAATCAATATTCCCCAGAAGCAAAATCAACAAACTAAAAATACATGAAGCAAATTTAAATTTCATGAGCGAAACAATATCGGGAGTGCACGCCATTAGCCGGGAGCCGGTTCGACTCCCGCTGGCATCACGCCAGGCGCGGTGACAGCTATACTTAACTGAGGTTATACAACTCGCAAACTCACAAGATTTTTAGTTTGAAAATGTTATTTTGTAATGACGGTAGTTACAAATGGATTTATTTTTGATATTAGTTCAAATCCAAATAAATCACTATTGAAGTATATTTTACAAGGCAAAGAACTCGCAAGAAACTCAGAAGTTACTCTTTTCTAAAAAATTAAATTTTACAATTATGTACAAATACAAAAATTAACACGTTATGTGTTTTGTACACCAATAAATTGAACGGCTGAACGGCTCCTATTTCACCATGCCTACTGCTGATAGAGGACAAATCTTTGTTTTTTTTTCTGGTTTATATTTTTTTATTATTATAGTTAATTACATAGAGATGTCATGTGGAACATGGTGTAATGGTTGCAGCGCCTTACAAATATTTTGTAAAACAAAAATTTGGCGATTAAAAAGAGTGACGAAGAGTTTCTTGCCATTTCTTCTGTTCCGTTCTACGCCCTTGATTTGAGAACTGGCAGTAAATGTAAAATTAGAAGCATTTAATATGTATTTTTTACTGACGTTTATAAGTGTACATTGTGTTACCTAAATGAATAAATGATTTTGAATTTGAATTTGAATAAAAACACAATTTACCTATAATAATTAGCAAATGCTCTAAGTAAAAAGTGGGTCGACAGCGCATCATTGACTGTTGTTCTGTGGCTGGGGTGCACACCTACCAACAACATTACGCTCGTCTGTTGACATCTAACATAAAATATATGTGTAATACAAATACAAAACTAAAAACTTAACATTTTTGTATACCAATAAATTGTATACAAAAATAGTGTCACTACAAATTGAATTAATAAAAATACAGTTTACTTATAACAAACAAAGTTTAGATATATTTGAAGGGCTTGGTATATGGCTCCTCTTGGGTAAATAATTTGCCTGAAAAAAAAACCTGATGGTCAGAGATTTCGGGCATCTGCAATACCAGAGAATACTGACCCCCTCTACCCTCATAATATAAATATTTTACACAGAACCAGTACAAAGTTAATAATACTCAAAACATAATTATTATATCCCGTGCTACTCGAGCAATTTACATAAAAATATTATTAAAATAGAATTTTTAAAGAGCACAATGAAAGTAATAATATGGAAATATTATCGCGAAATAAAGTAACGATTATCACGAAAGCTTTTTAACGGCTTTTAATGAAGTGCAAGTTACACGCTCACAGCGGAATAATATATTTCAAACTTAAATCAAAAATTGGAGAAGATTTTTGAATAGACATTTTTTTTTAAATTACCTACGGTTCGGAATGTTACTACGGAGAAAAGAACGGCAAGAAATTCGGTAGTCACTTTTTTAACGAAAATATTTTTACATGTATGTAGGTACATATGTACATATTCATCAAAGCTACTGGAGTAATTCTTCCCAAGTATCTATATTTTTTATGTTGACGTTTTCACATTTTCTATTCTTAAAAATGATAATATAAAGTCGTAAAAAATATCAAAGAAAGCTGACGTTAAGAGCCAACGTGCTCTAACGGAAACATGTTAATTACTTGTTTAATTTCGAACAAGTCCACTTCTTCCTGTCCTCTTTTTCCCTTAGACACTTGCTTTTCATCCCTCCTCATAACATGCTCATAACAAGCAAAACGATTACCTCTTAATTATGAACAAGAAGTCTATTTGAAGTAAAAAACGTGTGGTATTAGCGTATAAAATGAAAAATGTAATTCGCTGGTCACTCGTGACTTACCGCAAGCGACACCAGTTATACTTCAGGGTTGATGTGAAATGCTTCGTATTATTCATTTGGATGTTTTAACGTTCGTCATAACGACTCCGAGGATTGTTGTTTTAGCGAAATTATTAAGAGTAAGGGCGTGTTGTGGGCGAGTTGCGACTAAATACTAAATAATACTTTGTTATGAGTAAGCTTATTAGTATTTATATTGATTATTAGATTTGATCTCCGTCTTCGTTTGCATGATTTACGAAAGTTCGGTCCGCAATTTATACATGCGGTGGAAGGGAGTTGTGCTCTTCCTCCAACTTAATAGAATGTCAACCTCCAGTTGATATCGACGAGTTTCATATAACACTAGCGAATCCGACAGATGTTGTCTTACCAAAATGTTAGTCAATTAAAAAAATATATCTAGATATGCTATTTTCCCACTTCTATTCTATTGTATAATATGCAATGGAAATCAATTATTACAAAAAACGTATTGACAAAACTTACTGTCAATGAAAAAAGCTATAAGCGTGCATGACGCGAGGTTTCGATTGCGGAAGATGGCGGAGTTCCAAACTTAATTTATTTTAAAATTAATTTTCTGAACATTGTTTTTTTCCTGTTTTTTCTCATATTTTAATATCTATTCTGTTATTCAGGACATAGACAATTCCCACAAATAAGATATCTTATTATCTTATATTATCCAAATATAATATTGTTAGTATTATTACTTGTATATGACAAAATAAATGAAAAAAATAATATATACTATAACTTATATACCGCGATTCAGAATTCGTGACGTGATCATACTGACTCTAAGAGCAGATTGTAGTTGTTACTACACCACCTTAGAAGAGTAATTTTAAGACCTGATATCTCCTAGTTTCCAAAGCAAAGATCGAATACCAAATTTAATAAGCACTCGTAGATAGTAGATACTTAGAATTAGCCTTATTGAAATAAATATTGTATAATCATAATACTAATATACAAAACGGAAACATAGTTGTCAAATGGCGGTTTCTATTAAACTAAAGTGGTAAGAACACTGCTCTAAGAAATCATGGTTGGACCCATGATGATCGCAACTTTACAATAATTATTTGTGAAAAATATTTAGCCACCAGATTAAAAAGGGTTAAGCAAAGTCGTAATGGGAGGAACTTTTAACCCGTTCTCGGCCGCGTGATTAATTGGCCTTACATTTTTAAAAGTTCACGTTTTTGGGTCTAAACGGGTTTGTGTGGGACAGCACGCGGGTAAATAATGAGCTTCGTTTGTCTTTGAGGTTTCTGGATACTTTATTTGTTGAATACAGAGAGGCAAGGAATACGTTGGCGCTGACGTAAGGACCCATTATAAATGGAAGTATGTCAATAATTATCTTTTTTTTTTATGTCAGATATCGACAGACGAGCATGAGGTTCACTTGATGGTAGATGATACCTCAGCTACAGAACATCAGTCAATGATGCGCTGTCGACCTAATTTTTACTTCGAGCATTCGGAAATCCATAGACTAAAACCCAAACGCGTAATGTGCACTTCACGGTTTTTCCGGAATTTCGATATTACTCCCACCCGATCAAGGTCTGAAGTTACCAGACATGGGGAAAACATGCTTACAGAAAATTATAATCAATTATATCTATATATTGATTATATCTTCAACATCTATATAAAATATAGTCCTGTTAGTTACAACATTTAGAACTCAAGAACGGCTGCTCCGATTTTAATGATATCTTATTTGTTGGATTCGCCTTTGTCCCGAATAATAGTATAACTATTAATATATCGGAAAATTGAGAAAAAATATTATACAGAAAATTAATTTATAAATAAATTATTTTCGGACTCCACCTCCTCATGCGCATATCTATGTACTCCTTATTTGTGATAATTTATGTCCACTGTAAATCTTTATGATGGAAGTGGGAAAATAACATTTTCAAATCTAGCTAGTATTTTATAAAGAAAAACAGTTTCATAACTCACAAAATTACTTTCGAACTTGAGTTACATCTTGGAGTATTATCCTTACATTTTACGGTAAAAACGCATAAGTAAATTGCAAGTAGTGAAGTAAAAACTTTTCTAATTTGCAGTTGGTGAAGTTAATAAATTGTAGCGACTTCATCTCACTAATGTTCCTCGAGAAAATGTTCAAATTCAAGTGAACACCTGCCCGTGACTTGTATTAGTACATTAAGCTGCAGCAGCAATCTCCTAGATTCTGTTACCACTTGTTTATAACCAAATACTCTATAAAAGTTATAAAACTAATATACGGACCTATAATAGATTCTTACAAGGGGACCACGCCTACTCGTCATCACGGATTTCGCTGTTTATCCCACATCCAGGGATTGGCTAGAAACGAAAGTATCCGAAGTGGAAACTCCAGGTGGCCCAGCGTTTAATAGATATGTTTTTCTACGCATCTCTGGGACAGCTAAAAACCCTTTATAAAACGGGCTCTTAGAACACCTGCCATGCGCATCGATGGGTTGTGGATTTGAATATATGTATAAAAACGTCTAAAACCACGATTCGAACCAGTGACCTGGCATCGTCATTGAAATGTAGTAGGTATCATTTAATAAGAGCTACGAAAATCGTAGCACCTCCTGTCGTAGAGCTAGGGCGTAGACAATAGTATTTCTTATTAGGCTTGCTTTATAAAATTCAAAATTCAAAATTCAAAAATCATTTATTCATTTAGGTAACACAATGTACACTTATGAACGTCAATAAAAAAAATACATATTAAATGCTTCTAGTTTTACATTTACTGCCAGTTCACAAATCAAGGGCGTAGAGCGGACGAGAAGAACTGGCAAGAAACTCGCCGCCACTCTTTTTTAATCGCCAAGTTTTTGTTTTACAAATGTTTTGTAAGGAGCTGCAACCATTACACCATGTTCCACATGACATCTTTAAGTAATTAACTATAATAATCGAAAAAATATACGAGTATATATAAACGAAAAAAATAAAAATAAATAAAAACAAAGATTTGTCCTCTATCAGCAGAATGTATGGTGAAGTAGGAGCACTCACTTACATTCTCGTGGGAACAACACGCAAATACATAGACGAAATAACTAATATCACCGCATACACGAATTCAAGTTCGACCAGTCACCACAAGTAGCACCCGTTCACGAGTATGACGCATGGCCAGCCATCGACCCCCTCGCCATATTTTAGGGAGAGAGACAACCCGACGCATGGACGCCGCCACAAGCAATGACATTTAAGCGAGCATGACGATCCTTGAAATGTGAACTTGGCTACATAAGAAAACAATAATAATATTAATTATTCTGAAATAAATTAGTACTACATGGATCACGGTTTGCTCCCACTTTACATTAAAAAAGTCGTGGATGTTGACGATCGCCCCCGAGTCTGGAATTGCAGCCGAGAGATTCAGTCGCGTTACCTCTATACTGGAGCAAATCATATCCAAGCACTAGGATCGTTTAAATATTCATTTATGTTATAATAGGCCTTAGCAAGTAGTTTTACTTTAACGTACGATTTAAATTTATTTATTGACAACACTTGTATCTCACTAGGGATTTTGTTGAAAAAACGTATACAATTGCCTTGGAAAGAATTACTCGTTTTATGCAGCCTTGTGGTTGCTTTTGCACTACAAATATCGATTTAATATCAGCTGCATTACCCCACAAAATAACACCATATGACATAATACTATGAAAATAGCTGAAATAAACGAGCTTTGCTGTATTCTCGTCAGTAAGATCACGTATCTTTTTCACTGCGAACGCTGCAGAACTTAGCCTATTCGAAAGACCTTCTATGTGTGGGCCCCACTGGAGTTTACTATCTAAAGTAATTCCCAAGAACACTGTATTATCAACAAAGTCTATTTCCTCATTTTTAATTATTATTTGACCATTGCTACTTTTTACATTTGTAGTTACAAATTTAATACATTTTGTCTTCTTTTCGTTTAGCTTAAGATTATTTGTATTAAACCAGTGAACTACACTGGAGATGGCACTGTTTACATTCTCAAGTAATGGATCTCGTCGTTTCACTTTAAATAAAAGCGAAGTGTCATCAGCAAACAGTACTATCTCGTGAAGCTCTTTTACAAGAAATGGTAGGTCATTTATATAGATGAGGAATAAGAAAGGTCCAAGTATGGAGCCTTGCGGTACACCCATAGTAACAGACGATCCCATTGAGGTTGTTCCATTTATATTTACCTTTTGAATTCTACCGCTCAGGTATGAATCCATTAGTTTTAGCGCTTTTTCGCCAATGCCATAGTGTTGAAGTTTTTTGATAAGGATTTCGTGATGGACACAGTCAAAAGCCTTTGATAAATCGCAAAAAACTCCAATGGCATCATGAGCATTTTCCCACGCATTTAAAATCTCGGAAATTAATTTAATACCAGCATCGGCTGTGGAGCGACCTTTTGTAAAACCATACTGTTGGCTATGCATAAGTTTATTATTATTGAAATGTATCATTAATTGATCAAGAATCAATTTTTCAAAAATTTTACTCAATGCAGGCAGCACAGATACGGGTCTAAAATTTGTGGGGTCAGAAGTGCTGCCCGTTTTGAACAACGGTGTGATTTTACTTAGTTTCATCTGGTCTGGAAAGACTCCACAATCTATACATTCATTAAATATTATAGCTAACTCTGAACTGATAACATCGATTACTGATTGTAAAACGAATACAGATACACCCCAAAGATCTTTAGTTTTTTTTAATTTGAGTTGTTTTTTAATTTGTTGTTGTGTATAATAATAATAAGCTCGTTTGCATAGCCAGCTACAAAATTAATTCCATGAAACTCCTATGTCATAATCTGAAGTACATGGGTAGGTTGGTATAGTCACATTCATTGAAGAAGCCTATAATCAAAATGTCAGATATCGAGTGTGGGACTCACTCAATGTTAGGAACAGGACAACAATGATGTGCCATCGACCTACATTATACTAATTGCGAGCATTCGAAAATATATATATAAGCAACGCGCCCCAGCTTCACACAAAAATATAGCGTATGTTACTCGCTGAGTTTTTGACATACAAAAATCAAAACTACTTGACCGATTTTAAAAATTCTTTCACCAATAGAAAGCTACATTATCAGCGAGTAACATAATTTATTATTTCTATTTCTTTTTGTATCTACATTGCACCCGTGTGAAGCCATGGTGCGTTGCTAGTTATATATATTTTTTCAGTTGACAATTATAGTCATTAGTATTCAGCTCGTTAGCCCAAAGTAAATAAACGCTATCATTCCAAGCAGGTGGTGCGCAGCATTAAGACGCGCGTGCTGTCGTCTTACAAATAGCAGACACGGTATTATTACGAGAACGGTAATGGCTACCGGACACTTGAAACTTTTTGATGATAAACCTTATCGGTGATTTTGGTATAATATTTTGACGGACTCGTTGGCGCGTTCGGTAGAATACCTGCCCGCATCGATGCGTTGTGGGTTCGAATCCTATCGGGACGACATGTTTATAATTTGTAAGTATGTTTTCCCCAAGTCTGGTAACTTCGGAAATTGATCGGTTGGGAGGAATATCGAAATTATGACCGGATAACGAACTACCGTGAAGTGCACATTGCGCGTTTCGGTTTTAGTATATGGATTTCCAAATGCTCGAAGTAAAAAGTAGGTCGACAGCACATCATTGACTGATGTTCTGTGGCTGGAGTATCACCTTTCATCAAGTGAACCTCATGCTCGTCTGTCGATATCTAACATAAATAAAAAAACGTTGTATGTATTTTAATTAGAAGCTGAGCATACCACAGGTATTATTTTCAATCGAATTTCATTATTCGTTTGCTAAAAAATCCGAGGTGTATTTATACTTTTATTTTGTTATAGAAAAGCCTTACAAAACCAAGCTATGTAATCACAGTCTTCTAGGAATAAAAAGAGAACTTATTCTGATTTACAATAAATATGCTTTTCTTAAGCCAGTTATTGAAATATTTTGCTCTGTGTGAAATCCTTAGAACTTTTGAAACGGTTTGCAAAATTTGGTACGG
This sequence comes from Anthocharis cardamines, assembly GCA_905404175.1. Taxonomy (NCBI): domain Eukaryota; kingdom Metazoa; phylum Arthropoda; class Insecta; order Lepidoptera; family Pieridae; genus Anthocharis; species Anthocharis cardamines. Next base: position 292,105 of record FR989975.1, read on the forward strand.
AATAATATATTAATTAGTAGTAATATGAATATATTGTTCCATTATTATGTGTTTTATATATTTACTAGCATTTTTGTAAATTTAGGCTTGAATGTATTTTTAATGCCACATTATAAAAAATAAAATTAAAAAATTTCGTCCAAAAATAAAAATAAAGTTTTAAGGGTGAACAACCCTTATACAAAATAGATAGTAGCTGATTTTCAGACCTACTGAATACGCATATAAAATTTGTTAAAAATTGGTAAAGCCGTTTCGGAGGAGTACGGTAACATAATTGTGATATGGAAATTTTATATATTAGATATAAATAATAGTTTCTCTTATAAGGGAATATAAGTTAACTAACCGAATGATATTACTTTTAAGTAGATCTATCTAGCTTTAAATGTAAGCATATGATAGCTTTTTAATGAACAAACGTGCTCTATCTTAGGCCACACAATCTCTCCCTCTAGAAGAAACTCTTTATTGTAAAAAAATAGGTCTGAAAAAGTTAGTAACATAATAACAATCAACAAAGAGTCGTAAGCAACATACAGTTAGCATCTAAAGTGCACAGCACGGAGCAAATGCTTTCACGATCTACGCATAACTTCAGCGTATACAAACGCAATTACTTCCACGATGTCATCACTATACACGAAAACTCACCGCTGTACGATATACATTACTCGTTACGAACCAAGTATGATTAAAACTATGCAAATTGAATCAGCAATGTACATCAAAAGGAAAGATAAACAATCATGTACCGTGTCGTCGGTTTAATATCCGTTAAGATATTTCAGGTCGTTAGTGATTTCCTAAACAAGTTGACAGGAGCGAGTGGAAATTAGGTACGGATTTACCCGGATAAAGTCAGAAACGGGTAATCCCGGCGGGATTATAGCACTTACGGATATACGTACACTTACGCCCGGTAATTATGTGTAATATACGGGATATTGTCTCATTGTTATATCAGAATAAAAGAGATGGTTTAATTTTTTTTAAGAATGAGTGCTTATCGATATATGAATGGTGGTTCGATTCCCGGACAGAATTAAGATGTTCCTCCCACCTATTTTAGTTGAAGTAGACAAATATTACACAACCATTGCCGAAAAACGATATGTCGCTGCTCAAAACTCCGCTGTATTTCTGTTCCAATATTACTTGGACAGCATTAAAAAAGAGCATATCCAACGCATAGGCCCGCAACACATGTGCGGGTGCTGTTCACTGTTTAGCGTATGTATCCGTTATTCTTAAGTAATTGGGTAGTACCGATGGGTCGCGGATTCGAATCCCGCTGAGATGACATGTTTATAATAATTGTCTGATAATATGTCGTTTCCCACGTATGGTAATTAAACGAGTGGGAGGAATATCGAATATAACGTTCCTCCGTTCATAAATGGAAAATGTCTGAACTTTTGCGTGCTTATAAAATAATTCGAAAGAGTATTATGGTGGAAACATACTATTAAAACGCCACGCGATGTGACGTGTTGACACCCGATGCGAATTGTGCCAACATACAACACGCCACACGACATTACAGCACGCTTTGCCAGTATCAAAGCTTTTGTAAGACGAAAGAGTATTGACGTAGCCATGGATTTACTATTAAAATATGAGCTGGATAAAGATTTTGAGGAATATTAGTTGCAGATTTTAGGGATATATTTAATACAGAAACAGTTGAATACAAAAAAAACGTATACGACGTAGAAGATTCTGGATTCATGAAATGTGATGTTAGCAATTTCGACTATGTATTTGCATGTTGTTCCCACGAGAATGTAAGTCCTATTTCACCATGCCTTCTGCTGATAGAGGACAAATCTTTTTTTATTTGTATTTTTTTCGTTTATATATATATTTTTAATTATTTTAGTTAATTACTTAAATATGTCATGTGGAATATGGTGTAATGGTTGCAGCTCCTTACAAAACATTTTTAAAACAAAAACTTGGCGATTAAAAAGAGTGGCGGCGAGTTTTTTGCCAGTTCTTCTCGTCCGTTCTACGCCCTTGATTTGAGAACTGGCAGTAAATGTAAAATTAGAAGCATTTAATATGTATTTTTATTGACGTTCATACGTGTTCATTGTGTTACCTAAATGAATAAATGACTTTTGAATTTGAATTAATTAATATCGGTCCCTTCGGTAATTCAGTTGAAATTATATTTTAAATTAGTTTATTAGTAGATATTAATTTACACCCAATAAATAAACGAGCAAATAATTAACTTCATGCATGTACAAAATACTTATTAAAAAAATTAGTTATCTCAAATTCTCAATAAATAATTTGATTTTTTTTCTCCGGTCCCTTGAGTTTCAAATTATGGAGAGTCGACTTTATAACATCAAAAAAGTGAAAAGTCTTTCTAACAGTAGGATGAGAACCCCAAAAAGCAAGACATTATAATATTATTTACGAGTATGTAAGTAGAAGCGTGACGACCAACAAATAAAAATTGTTTGTTCAAACGTTCAGTTTACGAGTGTGTTTGTGTGACGCGAGATACGATACGATTTATGTGAGAACTTTCTTTGTTTCCAACGCGATCACTATCTTAAGTTATTTTATTGTATAAAAAAATGTATTTTATCTTATAACCAATAAAAAATAAAGCAAGCAAAACCCCAAGGATGTGATAACAGTCACCGGTGGTAGATTTAAAAAATTGACGTTTTAAAAATACTTGGGAAAGTTTACTTTTTTAAAGTATTAAATAAGAAAAATAATTAAATTTTCTCTTTAATGTTGCAATTTATTCATTAATTATATTTGATTGCATTCAAAACAAAAATATAAATTATAAATCCCGTGTTAATCCGGTATAAAGTATTTTATTTAAATGTATGTAGAGTAGCGTTAGTAAAAGACAATATTAAATCTTTCGACTTTTTGATTAATTTGATTACTTCGTCCTTTACATATATTGCTTAAGTTAACGTAGGCCATGTAAGACCGCCATTTTGATGATGATGTCCGAAACATGCGAAATGTATTTTCCAGCAAACGTGGTCACGGGCATACTGAACATCTCTGAAACATTGGGATAAATAATATAGGCGATAAATCGCGTTTTGATCCGGTATAAAAATATTTTATTTAAATATCAAGTGATATGCTAAATTAAAATACTCGCTTATATTATTACGTTTATAGTGCGGAACCCTCTCAAGAGATTACGGCCCTCACCGGTGATATGACCCCACATATATCACGTTCAATTATTTCCTTAACGCAGTACTGACGTGATACAAACTATTAAGCTGTAGTACTTGAGCCATTCTCTAAACGCATCCTCATAACTAACACAGTCCAAGAGATGCTGAATAAAAGTCGAATGTTTTCTTGTAATGAAAAACACGGAAAATCATACTTTCCCAACATTTTGCATTAAGCATCGGAAGTCCCGTAAAAAAACAATATTTCGGTCAGGTACGCGCGTGTAAAGGAAAAAGAACAGTGAAAAGGACACAAAAATATATCTGCCCCGACAAAGATATTTCAGCTAAGTCAATATATATAAAAGTCTATCTGAAGAAGCTTCTGGAGTGATTGCAGCTATTATCAAGAATACCAGACTTTGTCAAACATCCAGTATTTAATGTTTAAAAATATTCACTGTTTATATTGGAACTGAGCAGTGGTAATAGTTGTATCAATTAATAATATTATAAAAGTCATATAAAATCTTGGTGGCTATAATATTTAAGATTGTTAAGATGAAGAAGTCAAAAAAATACCAACAAATATCGAAGTGTCGAGTTTTAATACTATCCAGGGGTATTCTTTATGTTTCCTAATAACATTATTATGTTTATTTTATATTTTTATCTAAAACATCACCAGCTCTTAGCCTATCCGGTCGCCCCTCCCCCAATAAATAACAGGGCCACTTCCATGCAGAGATAGCAATAATTCCGCTATTATTGTTACTAATTGCCTATTAATATCTGCTCAAGAGCATTATGGCAACATTATGTGTTTCTTATAATACGCTAAATACATTTATCATAATAGATGGGATAAACGTACCGGCTTTTTATGTTTGTGTTTTTACTTTAATTGTGTAAACTATTAAAAGGATTTTGATGGGGTTTTCACAATTATTTAGAAGAGTTTGTTTAGCTTTTGTTTTTTGTTTTTTATACGAAATATATAAGTACTAGTGTTATAAACAATAGTTATAATTGTTCGTTTATTGTAAGACTGAAGTTATTTTTGAAAACAATAGCCAACATTTTCAACAATTAATGCGTTAAGGTTTAATAGCTTAAGAAAAATAAAAAGTATTTTGTTAAAATAAGCTCTTTCTGATTCGAACCCACGACCCAACGATGCGTACGGCATACGCGCCAACGAGCCCGTTAAAATATTATATATGACGTTGCGTTTGATTGGCGAGGGTGAACGGACTGAACGGCAGTGACAGCTGTCAGTTGTCAACTTGACAGTGGGATTGGGTGGTGGCTGTCATTCACTCTTACGCAACAACGAGTTCTGGCATCATGATCGAAGAAGGACAGTTGGCGTTGAGACGGCACGACGGCACCCGAGTAACACCTACAATTTGGTGCCACGTGCTCGGTGGAGCTTTTGCTATTTAGTGCAATTGAACTTGGGGATTGTGATTATAATACTAAACGTTACTTTGCGTTGTTAATTTGTAAAAAAATATTTTTATATTTTTTTTAATTTTCTTTTAAAAATAACAAAAATAATAGATTTTTTTGTAATTATTATTATTAGACTAAATATTTATGTCGTTTTTCTTGGTAGCAATCAAAGTAATTGAATTAATTATTATTAAATATTTTAAACATTTAAGGTTTTCGTGCTCGCTAGTTTTTTCAATATTTTTGCTATTAAAACGATTTAAATGATACATATCTCTTAAATATGTACTCCAGCTCATAAGGAAGCGATTGGTATCAAAATTTACATTTTTGTAATTTTGTGGGTTGACAATGTATTGCTTAACAGCGTCCATATACAAATTCCAAGCAAACAAATCCGTGCTCGTGATATAAATATATATAACTTTGTCTAAACTAAATTTAATGAAATTGAAATTGTTCTAAACTGAAACGCGATATGAGCGTTAAGGCAGCTCTCATTAAAATTAATTCAGTGCAATCGATCCGCAATTTGCCAAGTTTCGAACCTTCCAACTTGTTGGCACTAGCTCGCCGACCCGGGTACACCTTGCTCATATCGAATTACTTATAATCTCCTTGATGTTTTAATGAGTTACATTGTAGCAATGAACAATGGACAAGTTAAACACTTGCCTTGTAACCGTTGGGTTTATATAATATGTTCATAGATGCTATTCTTTTTTTTCATTAATTGCAAAATCTATTTATCGAGTCTATTAGTAGTTAGGTTAATAATTAATATACATTTTTCTTTGTTTTTTATTTCGCCATTTCACTCTGATGTGGTTTAATATATAATTACAAATTGAGTAGTATCCTTTCATGACAATAGTGCATCTTCCTTCAAGCATACAAGCTCAAAAGCCCGGCTTACCCTATTACCTGAGCCGTTTTTCACGATTATCCTAAAATGAATAATTGTGTTTTTTTTGCAAAGATCCTGAAAATAGCTCTCATTCTTACATTCAATTATCCTACGCCATATATAAATACGTATTAGCTTTAAGTCGACAAGCCGGGCTTTTGGGCTTGTGTGCATCACAGTACTTAGTTTTAAGTTTAATATATGTATGTTATTTAACAGATTAAACAAAAATCAGAATTGTAAAAGTATTTTAATAGATTAAATAGGTTTCAGGTCGAATTTGAAAAAATCTCCGCCGGGTTTTATATTATAGATTTTCTAATTTCTGAACACATGTTCGAAGACGTCTGGAAATTTCGAGAATTATACGAATGAGTGGACCGAAAGAGTATCGGGATTCCGTCCGGGTCACGAACCAACTGTCATAGATGGACAAGCCATTTTTCGCGTTTCAGTTATTTAAAGCCTTCGAAAGGCTGTGTTTAAATGAAATATAGGTCGGCAGAGCATCATTGATTGATGTCCTGGGGATAATTTATTTACCTGTAACCGTAGGTATATCTATATGTAAAGTTACTTCCAGTACTAAAAGAGAGTGTTGCCAAGAACGCTATTGCTTTTCTCAACATATACAAATATACGAGTATATTCCCCAATATATTCCAAAGTATGTAAAGTCCAATTGTACATTAGAGGTTGTACACAAACATCAAATGGCATTCACACGAAAATGCGTGGAAATAAAAGTTGTCGGGTGTCGACTGTGAGGCATTTAGGGTCGGGGTGAATGACCGATAAACTCTTTGATACTATCATTGGATTGGGCTCAATGTAAACAGAATAAAACGATTTGCTTAGTAATATAGTTTTCATTTACACGGAACTCTGTTTATTCTCTATATAAATTAAAATCATATAAGTAGATTATAGAAGATGTCTCTTGAGTTTAAACAATTAGGAATCTTTGCATGCAAAAATTAGACGGTGCATAACCTATCGTAAACAAAAAATCCGTTACGTGGTTTACATGAAATAAGCGAATAAAGAGACAGACGATATAGCGACTTTGTTTTATACTATTTAGAGCTTACACACAATTACAAAATTATATTATGTTCTTTTTACTTTTATATTGTATTTGAAGTAATCCAGATATCGTTTAAAAAATATATCTGGATTACTTCGAATACGGATACCACCATATATCTGTATCGGTAAGTTATTAGCTAGCTCATATATTATCCTCTTCAGCGGCATATTGGATCGGAGTTAACATTACTATATACAAAAATGAAAGTTCGAACAAAACCTGTGTAACTTGATAAAGTTTATTTAGACATTTAATATTATTTCAATAGTTTAGATAAAAAAGATCTAGCGGTTGCTGAAATCTGCCAACAAACACAAAACCCATTTGAGTCGCTGCGTGGAAGTTTCGCTCACTCCGTTCCAATAAAATAAATCACGTTTTAATCCGGTAAAAGTTATTTTATTTAAACGTGTGATACTCGCGTTAATAAAAGACAATATCATAAGCGAGCTACAATATAAAGGCAAGTTCTAATGTATTTTAGAGATATACCCGATAGAGATTTAATTTGTTGAAGTTAAATTGCAATTATAATACCGCTAAACCAAGTTACTGGAAACCTTTGAAAGTGAATATCATTTCAAGTTTCTAGTTTGAAAGGTATCATCTAATTTGAAGGAAAGTTAATATTAATGACAGTCTCGTTTCTAATATTCTCGAAGCTATTACGTTTCCAGTGATTATAGATTTACCAATTAACAGTGAGGCGTCAATTAGTAGAGAAATTGTATTTTTAAAGAGAAAAGAAAGCAAGAAATCTATAGTTTAATAGATTATAAATAGTCTTTAATCATGTTTAAATAAGATTTTTTATTTGGTTTTTTGATTTCAGATGATCTAGTATAATTGTATGACCGTCATCGTGAAGCTACTTGAAAAAGGGGGTCCAGTGTCCACAAAGATATTTTTATAATTTTTTTTGTAATTTTGACAAATTTAAATTGAAACATGACTAAAAATCTGTGTGTAAAAGTTTTTGGAAATAGACTTAAATAATATACTTTTTTAAAAACTATTTTTTTTCGTTCCCCTTGACTTCATCTCACTCCTAAATGCTTAAAAGCATTTTCTGCCAGTTAACTTTGGAGAGGAGTGTAAGGAGTGTAGTAGAAATCAAATTATACCAAACCACCAAATGACTGAACTTATTTAAAAACAATTAAAGTGAAACCCGGATTTTTTTAGCATTAGCTATCGATGTTTCTTCAAAAAGAATATACAAAATGATGACCCTTCTCATTTTAGGTATTTTAAAAAATTAAATACAAGATTTTATGAAGAAAAAAAAACCTCAACCAGATCGGGGACGTTCTTCAAAAGGGCCAGGTCAAAAATACTCGAAACCGACGAGTGTGTATGAAAGTATTGATCAAAGTGGAAGAAGCGAAAGTGGTATGTAAGGATCGGAGCATATGGAACTCCGTGATCTCTGCCTACCGCAATGGGAAAGAGACGTGATGTATATGTATGTATGAATTAATAATCGGCGAATTGTGGAATTCCTTAAAATAAGTGTCAATCAAGTGCAAAATCAAGGTGTATTCAGAGACGTAACATTCCCACTGATGGCCGGCGCAGCGCAGTGAACGCAGTAGACGCAGTGAAGTGATTCCTTCCACGACACTGCACGCGACTTTACTTGAATCTGAATATTGTTTGTGATTGTGTTTCCATTGTTCGAATTATTAACAATTTTTTTTTATGTCAGATATCGACAGACGAGCATGAGGTTCACCTGATGGTAGGTTTATACCTCAGCCACAGAACAACGGCCAATGATACGCTGTCGACCTAATTTTTACTTCAAGCATTCGGAAATCTATAGACTGAAACCAAAACGCGCAATATGCACTTCTCGGTTTTTCCATCTATGAATGGTGGTTCGTTACCCGGTTGGAATTTCGATATTCCTCCCACCCGATCAATGCCCGAAGTTACCAGACGTGGGAAGACATGCTTACAGAAAATTTTAAATATGTCGCCCCGATGGGATTCAAATTTCAAACCCACGACCCATCGATGCACACGGCAGGTGTTCTACGGAACGCCTCAACAAGCCCGTCAAAAATGTTTATACTCTTTCTGTTTACAGGATACACCTACAAATTGTAAAGCCTAAACAAGCTACGACACGTGACTGTTCATCCTTAAAATGCAGGATAATTTGCTTTGTTGCTTAGTATTTAAATATCGCGACATGCAATTTCCCGTTGTACAATGGAAACTTTCGCATTATGCATCGAGTTTCAGCGTGCAGCGTGCAGCGCCCTCTAGCAAATGAAACGTGTTTGTTGTGTAAATGTCGCGTTTCATATTACTGCGCTTTGTTCCTGCTCGATCATCGATTTGTAGTTTCCTGAATTCACTGAGAAATGATCAACAAGAAATAGTATGTTTGAACATCTGTATTTAACTTTGTTGTAGAAGAGTTATTGAAAACGTGATGTGAGCTAGGAGTTACATAGTTGATTCTTCCGCTCATGGGTCAGTTAGTATTTAGAGGGAATACGACACAACGGTGTTACACTATTAGTAGCTATACAACGTTTATTCTATATTTTTTCAATATCCGTTCTTTAATGATATTTACTAATCAGTTTAAGAACATCACGTGTATCTCTTAAATACCCAAATAGACAACTTTTAATTTACCCATAAAATTCGATTTTGCAAAAATCCTCTTAAACACGAATAACAGAAATGCATATGTCTTGTTAGTCTCCAAAGTATATTCTATAAGTAAGAGTGCGATCTAAAGTTGATCTTATTTTCACAAGAGTTTGAACAACATTTTATTAAAAACTTAAGTTGAAAATGGGAGATTAGACATTTGTACTTCTCAGTTCTCATAATACATTAGAGTAGTAGTAAAATAAATTTATTATAGTCTCATCAGTAGATAGCGTGATGCCAATATGAAGGTTAATACGTAGAGTTTAATATTGTTCTGTTGACATATGACGACATTGTTCAAGATTTGAAAAAACTAAACCGACTGAGATATTTCATCGAAAATGCTGTCTTATTATTTTCGTACAAAACCAGGATGGGTAGCTAGTGCTTTATAATTCACTCCTCAGATCTGAATTAGTAATATTAATTTGTTTATGAAGTACCTACGCTTGGATGTGAGGTAGAAATACAGAGTCTAAATCATTCGGTTCCTCACTCCCGCAAAGCAAGTTGTTGCTATTTGCAAACTAATTTCGTACAAACCGTGTGACGTCATTTGCACAGCACTCCAGCGAGCTGTTGTCGCGGGACTCACTCGAGAGTGATTGTATTTGTATTAACAGCCTAGTTTTTGCCGAATCTCAACGTAAATTCAATTTTTGTAAGGCGATTTGTAAGCTTTGTGTTATGATATTTTTTGAATCACAAATTAATTATGTTTTTTTCATAATTATTAGAGTTTAATTCTAATGTTAATTATATTAAACCTGCACTGATCTAAATCAAAATTCACGTATCATGTAGCTTCTATTGGAGAAATAATTTTTAAAATCGGTCTTCTGGTTTTTGAGTTTATTCGTTACATACTTTCAAATAATAACTAAAAATACCTAAAACAAATTTTTACTCTATATCTATAGATATAGACAAAGGCAATCCTTGTAGGAGTTTACCCCATAATTGTAAAATTTTGACTATCAATACGTTACGTAAAACATACAATATTTAATGTCTAAGAAAACCAGCAAAATAATACAATTAAAAGTATGCCATATTTAAAAAAAATGTGAAATTAAAAATTAACGTCTTTATTCATAAACGTATAAGCTTGATATAGTTAAAATATGTTTTGTTTCTTTCGATCTGTAGTCTTTATATTCGATAGAGCAAGACAAAACAAATTTTAACTATATCGAGCTTATTATAGTTTATGGATAAGGCCGTAAGTATATTTCGTTTCTCATAAGTAAGTGTGAAAATGTAGCTAACAAACTGTCAATTATCTTAAAAGTCCTTTCAGATAAGATAATATAGATAAATAAGACATAATAAAGTTGGCTTCCGACGGCAAAATGTCGGCATATGTCGGATTAAGTCCAAGCAATAAACGTAACTGAACTATATCCCATTATTTACGATCAAGCCGTTCGCGGTGACGTCAGACTTGTTTGTACAGTAAGCTATGATACATTCCGCGACAAACATTGATTCCTCAATGTAGGGGAATATATTCGGAAAATACTCCTATGTTTCCGACCAATTTACGTAATGTGATAGTTCCCTCCTCCCGTGCCTCCTCCTCCCCCCCTCCGCCCCCTATTACCATAAAGACAGAGGAATCCGCATGCTTGCTTTTGGCGGCGGATTGTTTTTGATTTAATGTCATGATTTAGTTTTATCTAGATATGGATATAATATGTTATAGTACTATTTTAGTATGGCCGTGAGGTATTTTATGGCAGATATCGACGGCCACAGGGGCACAGGGCAATAATGTGCTGTCGTCCCATCTTTGACTTTGACAATTCATACACCGAAATCTAATAAAATGTTTGCACCACGATATACTTACATTTTGATAGGTCCCATGTCCCACGAGCGGCTATTCACTCACAATCTCTTCATTAAAAATAAAACCTTAAATGTACATCTAAAATAAGACCCAAAACACATCATTGTTCATTTTAGTATACCACCAATTGATATACCTAACGTTAGCCTGACCAAAACTAAAGCCTAAAATTGACATAAATATAAAATATAGTATAATTTCCACCAATAAAGCTATGCTTAGTAAACGTCAATATCTGTTTCTATCATCTAATGAATGAAGCAATAATTTTTTTTATTCTCCCACGAAAACCGTCGTAAAAATTCATAACTCGGTTCGACCTATAGCATCGTACATCGTTTTACGATATAGTGATCGAATCGATTTCGCCGCCGCATTTATGTCACTTCCAGTCATATAAAATTTTATGTGCGTGTATGTATGACGCTTATGCAAATATGTAGTGTAATATGTTTGTTTGTGATATTTCGTGTATCACTTTAAGACGCGACGAAATGAAGGGTTGGCTGATATTATAACTAGACTCTTGCCGCGATGTTACTCGCCTATATTATGAATTGGTTACTGTTTGCAAATTCCTCTTAAGCTATTTAACGTTGTAAACCTAATATTACGCAAAAACATCAATATGGAGCCAAGTGATAATTTAGAATAATATAAACTTTTATTCATCAGAAATAGAAGGAAGACATTTGAACATATTACTGACTCAGCAAGAAGTTCACCATGCTATTTTCCAGCCTTAGCGAAGTCACTCCACAAATTCACTTAAATAATATTTAAGTATTATAAAATGAATTATAAATATAAAAACATCTACCAAGATATATAATTATATTTATACACTTATGTTTGCCGGAGTCTCCCATCCACAGACTGACCGTACGATACATTGCTTGACCGCTAGCAGACAGCATAATATGGAATCTTAGTAATTTACTAAATTCTATAATATAAAAATGAATCACAAAATGTGTTCGTAAGCGCATAACTCAACAACGCCTGGACCAATTTGGCCAATTCTTTTTTTAAAATGTTCGTTGAAGTTCAAAGATGGTTTTTACGGCGAGAAAAATTCGAATAATTGCCGGAAAAACCCTAAAAACAGCCCTTTTCTTTTTCCCATACAAACGTTTTCTAACTAAAACGAGCTTTATTGCTATTGTATAAAGTTCATATTGAATTACAAGCAGTCACCTATATAGTGTTTTGTGCAGTGTTTATTTACCTATGATCGCTAATTATTGCATGTGACAAAAAAAATATGTAGGAACAAAAAAATGACACATTCCAAATCATTTTGACAGGCTATATTTGGCAGTACGAAGTCTGCCGGGTCAGCTAGTATATAATAAACTAGCAATTGCCCCCGCAACCCCCCTTGTGGGTTGAATTTCGTAAAATCCGTTCTTAGCTGACCTCTACTCGGCGAAAGGAATATTCCTACCATATTTCAAGTCGCTACGCCTTATGGTTCCAGAGATATCGTGATGAGTGACTATATAGGTGGAAATCTCTTTTATATATAGATAAGATTTGATTTGGCGTGACGGGCTCGTTGGCGCGTTCGGTAGAACACCTGCCGTGCGCATCGATGGGTCGTGGGTTCGAATCCCACCGGGACCACATGTTTATAATTTTCTGTAAGCTTGTTATCCCCAAGTCTGGTTACTTCGGGCATTGATCGGATGGGAGGAATATCTAAATTCCGACCGGGTAACGAACCACCATTCATAGATGGAAAAACCGTGAAATGCACATTGCGCGTTTCGGTTTCAGTCTATGGATTTCCGAATGCTCGAAGTAAAAATTAGGTCGACAGCGCATCATTGACTGATGTTCTGTGGCTGAGGTATCACCTACCATCAAGTGAACCTCATGCTCGTCTGTCGATATCTGACATAAAAAAAACAGGTTAACTAAATGTCGCCAACGCATCTACAATCTCTCTGGTGAAGATAAGCCGTCCGCTCGTTCAGATTTTCTTCTATAAAAGGCTTGATATCTACGTTATATTTTCCGCGTAAAAGACACTGCCTATCTGAGAGTAGGCAATTCCATAAATTCAAATAAAAGAAACCTGCAACCGACCTCCGCTAACAATGTAATGTCATGTTACATGTAAACTGTCACTTGGACACACCTAACAGTGTCCGTATTTCCTGCTACCCACATCGGTTTAAATATCAACTCTATGTCAAAGCGATAAGGTTTACTTTTGAAACCGAATTAATTTCTGCAAAGTGTCGATGTCTCTCTTGATAAGGGTCAACGGCTGATGTAGGTACAAGTATTTGACATTGCTGAATCAGTAATTTTCAAAAGTGTCCGGTTTATAAATGTTGGGTTAGGAAATATTTAATAATATTGCTATCACAATAATATACTTTTGCCATTTTGGGAGCTTTCCTTTGTTATAGAGAAAAGGATAATTAGATTTTAATTAATATTTTATATCAGAAAGGGACTCGTAAACTTTGACGATTCAGTGAATAAGAAGAAGAAATACTGCTTTCCTATTAAAAATAACAAAATAAAAAATAACTAGAAGTAAATATTAAATACACACATGTGTTGAAAACACAAGACAGACGACACAAGATAAATCAATCAATAAAGCCTTTGCAGGCTCTTATGAAACGTCTAGTTGCACGGTTCCAAAAAGTCGGTCTCATGGAGAAGAACCGGCAAGAAACTCCATGGACACTCTTTTCAACTATAATTGTCCCCTCTCCATTTCTGACAAAATTTTCCATTGTAAACAGGTATAAGCCGCAAATCGACCAAAAAGTTTAACCAGAATACTAGTAAATATTCCATTGAATTGTTTGAATTCGTCCCTATTTCTCTGAGTGACTACAACCGTGCAATAGCTGTCAGTCTGTCTGTGAAGCATCTCCACTGTTATTGGCCTCTCGATGCCCGTATCTCCTGTGTATGTCGTTCAGAAACAAGAATAATGTCTTAGATATTGCTCAATTAATTGATAAAAAATATTTTATTTTTTTTGACATAATTGGTTTAAATAAAATACTGTATACCGGATTAAAACGCGATTTATTATTTATATTGTTTAAATTATTTATACCGACGTTTCGGATGCTTTTCAGCAACCGTGGTCGCGGGGAGACAGTCTGTCTCTGAGACAGACAGTCATCCGAAACGTCGGGATAAATAATTTAAACAATATAAATAATAAATCGCGTTTTAATCCGGTATACAGTATTTTATTTAAATGTGTGATACTCGCGTTAATAAAAGACAATATTATAATTGGTTTAGTTGTGTAGTAAATGCAACAAGAATAGTACACGAAATTAAAGCAAAGTGATTGGAAGAATAAAATGAAGTATGGAACATTACTAAGAGAACTGCGGCCTTAAATTCCCATTTACGTGATGCCATTTTCTTGTAAGGAATATACATACAAAAGGAATAATTGAAGTGAAATAATTGATACACAACTGTGAATAGTGTAAACACGCGGATATTATGTGCTATTTACACCAAAAAACGTAAGGAAACAAAGCTTTTAAGACAAGTCGAGAATATTACGTGTTGTTTAGACCATGCAAGTTATTTATTGCTTCAGTTTAATAATAATATGCAAGAAACTTGCATCGTGTGAATGGGCCTTTATGATAAAAACAAACAAAAAAATCGAAATGAAATAAACTATTATCCCCGTTCTGTTTTTGTTCCTTTGATATCTTAGCGTCAAATATATATTATAGTAATACTAGACCTTATTGCAAAGGAACAAAGTTCATTTTCGTTAATAACCGATTCGTATTATTCTGACGACTGTTTGAAGAATAATATTAATTTCCTCTCTTGGAATGGAAATTCAAAATCTGTATTTGATCAAATGAAAGGGTATTTTTTTCAGTTTTGAAAATATATTTGTATTTTGTATGCTGGATGTTCGTGTATTGTTTGATACATCAAATATGAAAATCCTGTTTTGATTTACACAGTACCGGGCTCGTCCCAAAATAATAAAATTTTTATATAAAATACTATATACCGGATTAAAACGAGATTCATTATTTAAAATTTAAATGTGTGATACTCGCGTTAATAAAAGACATCATAAGTAACATCTTTTCAGTATCTGTGCAAAACATTCATTACAAAATACAACCCTCTTTAAAAAAATGGTATACGTCAAAGCGTATAAATTGTTTGGCAAATTGATTTAAAAACATTGAATTTCTCTTGAAGGTTAGGCATGAAGAGATGATGGATTGGAATAGTCGGAAGTGGTCGAGCTAGGGGAACGTACCTCGATCAGATCGGGGACGTTCTTCAATAGGACCAGAGGGGTGAGCACGAACAAGTATCGAAAGAGTATTCGTATCGTCGAACTGTCATTTGAACACATATGAAATTTCAAATGATTTTTCATACAACTGATAGTATGATGATTCGAATACTTTGTCGATAGTCGTTTGTGCTAGGCCCCCAGGTCAAAAGTACTCGAAACTGACGAGCTTGTGAATGAAAGTGATATACAAGGGTCGCGTCGGTGCATATAGAATTCCGTTAGATCTCTCTATATAATAGGAAAGAGGCATGATATTATATATTATGTATGTATGAAATTTTCCACTTATGCAATAGTTTAACTAAGATTTATTGTGGATTCAAACTTTCCATAGAAATAACAGCCGTTCATTGTGGAAATATTGATTGTAAAGTTTAGAGAAAGGAAGCGAAGAAATAGACAGACACGATCAGTGACTTCGTTTTACTGGTACTCTATTATTATTTTTAATAAAATCCCCATCGCCACGTCGTACATGCCTAAATAAATAAAATCATAATTTAATTAGAACTAAAAGTAACAGAGTCAATGTTTGTGGTAAATGCGAAAGTTTGTGAGGATGTATGGATGGATATTTGATAATATTTCACGCAAATGCTACGAAACGAATTTAAATGAAACTAAAGTATTATTGTTTATATATAAGCCTTAAATATAGGCTATAATTTATAAAGATTTTGAGTTTATTGGCCAAATTATAAAGATGAGTGTCAAGTAACCACCTGCTATCGTTCGTAATAAATGTTATGTCTATCTGTCTACGTCTATCTGAGAGCTATTTCGCCCAGCGAAGCGGACAAGAGGAGCTATTTTAATTTATAAATAAGAGCAATATCTAACACATGCTAATATTAGTTAAAAATAATTATCTCAATGGTTCTTGCTTCAATATTTTATTGTATTTATAATTACTTGTGTTAGCTACATGTATTAGGGCATGAAAAGATCTCCTACCGGACAAAGCAGTGGGAACAGCAACAGCAAGCCCTTTTGTAAATCGTAATACTTGAAATGTATGTTTGTCCGTGAGCACCGCGTAAATATTAACACATTTCCTAATTACGTATTCATCGTAGCAGCTCGCGTCATGCGTTATGTAATACGAGTACAGTCGAGTACAAGCGTCAATATGGTATTTTAGTTTGTTACTTATGCTTCTTTCTCTATCTATTCTATATAATAATTATATTATATCAGTGTACCAACTTTTATCTCAATTTCGTCAGAGGTTCAGCAGAAAATAAAGCTAAGTTTCTATTTAAAGCCCCTAACATTTCTTTTTGACTTTAAGTGAATTCATTTTATTTGAAGATCAGAGGTTTATTGGCTAGTTGCATATTAAAAAAATAGACATTGAATATAATAAAAGCCAACAGATAACTCGCTAACTGCTCGGATTTCTGCTCTATTATAAAAAAAATAACATATGATTGTTTTAACTAAATTGAAATAACTTTTACCGGAATAAAACGTGATTTATTCATTATATTCATTCCGACGTTTCGTAGTAACAGGCAGACAGTTATTCCTATTGAAATTTCACAAAGTTGCTACATTAACTCCCATGTGTTTCTACAGATATGATACATATCAACAAAACTTTATATGAAATAAATATAATAATTCCTAATATATTGAATAATATTATACATATGAACATGTGTCACCGAGTGTACTTCTCCCGTGTTGCGTCAAGCGATGCTTACTTATTAAGACGTATAAAATTTTGAACAGAGATATCCAGGTCGGAGCGAAATGAAATGTTGCGTGTGTTATATTCATGATTTCGGCAATATCTCAAGATAGAAGCATTAGGTAATTTTAAAAAAAATCTACGGTTCCAACTTATCAAATATACTTAACTATAATATTATATTCTTTTGAAATTGTTTAAACACCTATTCAAGGATTAGAATTATTTTTTTCTGTGTTGACGGTTTAAATTCATAATTCAAGGAATATTTTTTATAAACCAGTCGCAACATAGGATTTGGTTAGGAGTGGCCTACCTTTTCCCAGAGCAACTAATTCTCAATTTGCGAATTCAATAATTAATCTAATTTATTATAATAATTTTTAATACAAGTGATATTTTTTCTTATTCGTAGCTAATATGCACGGGATACTTATGTTGCCACGATGGGCTATCGACCTACTTGATTTAACAGATATAAGAAACAAAGATTCATCGTATTCTAGTTAATAAATGAAAATTTAAAACAGCTACTATTCAAATTTTAGAAAATACGTGCCATCGAGGTTCTATCAAAATCGAAATAAAACTACACCTATCTTACATAAATGGTTAACTTTAAAAAAAATATATAGAAGTCAGTCAAAATCTAATTCGAATATAACTATATTCAAGTAAACTTCAAATTATCGTTTCAAGAACATAAACAATTAAGTTATAATACCGATTGCGAGACAATGCTACGTTGTAATGTGGTTAGTGCTACGCCGTAGCACGTAGCCCGTAGCTTGTAGAAACGTGGCCCCATAGTATAAAGGGAATGAATTGGGGACTCATTGAAACTCGTACCGGGGAACCCCCTATCGGAGATTTTCAAGATAACAGTATTCCATGTGTGGCCAAGTTTGCTGCTTATAAAGATGCAGGCGATATGTTGTCATGATTTTTTTACGTCCTTAATAACATCAACAAGCTTCACAAATAAGGGTACGTCTTTGAACAGTTCTGTAAACTCAGACTTGATATGATGATTATAAAATGATGATGATTAAGAAAAATGTAAAGCAGCATTACTTGTACAAAAAATCATAAAAGCTAATAGTATAGATAAATTTCACTACCATCCTCTACTGTATCAGCTGAGGACCGAGAAGGCTTGCAGCTCGTTAATGTGACAATGTGGTTTCGATACAACTGCACTCTCGCTAACATTACGAGAAATTATAACATTTTCTTTAAAGTGTTCATTCTATACAGAATCGCATTGTTTTAACGATCAAAAGGCTAACCTTTAGTTTACCGCTTATAAAACACTAGCTATCCGACCCGACTTCGCACTCGTGCAATGTATATGTACACAAAAAAATAGCCTATGTTATGATTATTGAGTTTATTCATAACGTACCAAAATACAAATTTTTCTACTGTATAATATTAAGTATTTATATAATTATATATCGTATAGAAGTATAAAAAAAGAGCGCCATTGAACATTATTTGATTTTTTTACATGGTCCATCATAACGTTGTCAGACAGAGAAATATATATAAATAAAAATCTATTCGAGTAATTTTGTCCTCTCTACACTCCTAAACTATGTATCCGATTATGATGAAACTCTAGTAAGTTATTCTGCAGAAAGGTGGGAGGCTCAAAAAAAAGAACAACTCCTTGCAACACATGCGGGATACTGTTAGTAAGATAATAAAACATATAAAAATATCAACGATCTAACCTAAATTTTACGCAAGCTATTTCTACTAAGGAAATTGAAAGTATTTTTAATGTTATATATTGACAGACGAGCATGACGGTATCACTTGATGGTAAGTGATACCCCAGCCCCAGAACATCAGTCAATGATGCGCTGTCGATCTATTCTTTACTTCGAGCATTCGGAAATCCAAAGACTGAAATTGAAACGCGCAATATCCACTTCACGGTTTTTCCATCTATGAACGGTGGTTCGTTACCCGGTCGGAATTTAGATATTCCTCCCATCCGATCAATGCCCGAAGTTACCAGATGTGGGGAAGACATGATTATAGAAAATTATAATCATGTCATCTCGGTGGGATTCGAACCCACGACCCATCGATGCGCACGGCAGGTGTTCTACCGAACGCGCCAACGAGCCCGTAAGTAGTTTTTCTTGAAGGTTTTCCAACAAGATAACTGATAAATAAAGTGCATAAAAACTACTTAAATATAGTGATTATAATGTTAACATATTTAATATATTGTGTTAATCATGTATTTTCCATCTGAACAACTTTGAATTTTGAATATAATTAAATTTATAATTTGTGAAAATGGTAATGATTATGTTTACGTTAACGTAATGATGTTAAGTGAAACGTAACGAAATGTTAATTGAAACTTATTTACAAAATAATTCAATGCTGCTAGAGGTTTAATTATGGAAGTGTTAAGTTTTGTATTAAACCTACATGACAGCAATGAATCAAATCAGAAAGAACTCATCAAGTTTTTATATTCGTAATTCGTAACAAAACATATTTTAACTATATCAAGCTTATAATATGTTTATGAATAAGGTCATGAGTCTCTAGGTAAGGCTATGATTACTTGATAATGGAGTGCATACCTTTACAGCTACATAATATATACGAGCTATTGAATCTCTTCTACGAAACACGTCTTCATTTCATGATTTTTATCCATTACTAGTGGACCCCGCAGACGTTGTTCTGCCACAATTTTGGCTTCGAAATTATATAATTAAATTGACTCTAGAAAACGTTTGTATGGGAAATAGAAAAGGGCTGTTTTTATGATTTTCCCGGAAATTATTCGATTTTTTCTCGCCTTTTAAACCTTCCCTAGACCTCCACGAATATTTTAAGACTAAGATAAGATAAATCCGTTCAGCCGTTCTCGAGTTTTAATCAGACTAACGAACAACAATTCATTTTTATTTATATACTAGCTGATGCCCGCGACTTCGTTCGCGTGGGGATCACTTTATGCTGAACTTTTGAGCAAGCTTTCTTCATATTATATAATTATCCTACATCCTCTGTACTTGGTGATTTCTTTTCGGAAAGAGCTATCAGAGTAGTCATTGACGGTTGCTTTTGCATCATATTATCGACATGTTTAATGGTGGTTGAGGTTGGGGTTCAAATGATGATTTGAAATTCAAAAGAAATACCATAGGAATTGAAAAAATGAACCTGACTTTAAAGAAACTTTAGGGAGATGCATATCAATCAAATTGTACGTCACCAAAATGCAGATATGTGTCTTTTTTCCACAAATCAGAGTTCAGTCGAAGATTGGATTCAATGCATTTTCCGTCTTAAATATACCTATGCACGAAAATTGTACGGGGGTTTGAAAATACTTGCGACACATGGAAAAAAACGCCAAGAAAATGTCTAAATACGAATAAAATGAAGGTATGGAGAAATGCAACGTAAAATGAATGAAAGAAATAGTATGGCCATATTGGCCAAATACTTATTTTTTTATAAATTTAATTAGTGTGGAAGATAATATATCCACCTCTATATTTATTTCATTTAATTGATCACTTTTAATTTCAGATATTTTTGTTTAATTCCCTTGGAAAGGAAAGGATTGATGAAAATAGCGAAATAAACGATCTCATAAGAAATACATTTTTATATAATAGAATAGTTCAATAATACATTTTCTATTTTCAATATTAGTTCTTTTAAAAATATAAAAAAATAAAAACAAAAAAATATTTCCCTGAGTGATGATTCGAACTCTCATCTGAAGTTACGGTAGTACGACCGTATATCCACTATGCCACGAACACATATTGAAATTGGCGAAATAATCAAACTATTTCATTTACATATCAAACTGTGATTGACATCTGACAATTCGAAAAAATTCAACGCGAGTCAGTTTTCATTGTAATTTGTTGAAATGGTGCCTTTAAAATAATATTTAAATGATGATAACTTTTTTTTCCGACAACCGATTTCGATGAAACAAAGCCTATATGTTGCCCTGGACTTTGCTTAATATATTTGTATAAATTACGCGAAAATCGGTTCAGTATCTTCGGAGATTAGCGTGAACAAACAGACAGACAGACAGACAGACAGACAGACAGACAGACAGACAAGAATCTTAAAAATTGCATTTATGCATTCTGCTACCCTTCTTTTATCACCCCTCTTAATTTCTGGTAAAAATATTTAGTGAAGCGTAATTTCGATCCTACTCTTTTATTATATGTATAGAAGAAGATAAGATAGATTAGACTTCCCGAACTAAAATTTTTAATTTCCGAAGTATTATTTTCTAGTTCGCCAGATCTTATATTTTCACTAATATTATAAAGAGGAAAGATTTTTTTGTTTGTTACAATTTTACTAAAAAACTGATTTAAAAAAAATTTTCACTAATAGAAAGCTACATACTACATTACCAGCAAGTAATATACACATATTTTTTGTATAGTACATCTACATTGCGTGCGAAGTCTATAATAAATACTATAATCATTGAAAAAACGCGAACAACAACTTACTTTATTATTAATTTTCCTCCATCACTAATAATTATTACTTTAACATTCATAAAACGAGAAATACTGAAGAAAATGTTTAAAATAGTCCATAATGTTATCAAGAAGTCATATTTATCTTGTGTAGGAAGCAAGACGACACTGTGACGTCACGCTAAATCGAAATAGGAAAATACCTCCGATTCCACTCTCGCGAATATGTTCACAACACGAATACTGGCGCCTTAATACGATACGATTTGAATCCTTTTTTTATACTTGTTGTCCGACTTGTGACACGACTATTAGTAGCAATTTATATTTCTAAATCTCTTCTGACTTGAAGATTATTTTGTGTTTTTATAAATACATTAAGTTTGAACATTTTTATCCAAACCTTTATACGATTTTGATTATTATACAATGATTATTTAAAAAAAAAACGTGATTTTTTCAAAACATTATTTGAATACCATAACGAATAATGAATTTTGAATTTTGAATTTCCACCTTTCTATATGGGAGACCTCTTGAAATTCAATATACTGTATAATATGTGATTTTAGGATATTTCGTACAGGGTATTTCATTTTGTCACCACTCAATTTATATTAAACAGTTTTTTTTTATTATTTATTTGTATAATAATGTAAAATAGTTGAAAATTCCCCTTCAAAAATAATGTTGAAAATGTTGTAATAGCTTTTAGTGGTGTAGTAAGTTTTTATCTATCTATCTCTCACAAACAAGACACCTTCGTATTGACGTCGTATCGTACAGTGTAAATCTCGAAGCAGTAAATTTGTCCCGTGTTCAGGGCACAGTGACGTTACATCCGACTGATATTTATCATCTCACATATCTCGATGTTACTCGTATATCTGAATATAGAATTAGGCTACTGTATATCTTGATATTATCCAAACTAACCAACGTATATTGAACTATTCGATACGATTTTTATTATAATTTTACTTCTACTAGGAAAGACAATGGGCACATTTCATTTAAAAGTGTGACAAATGGTCACAGTATGAAATGAATTGACCCCTGATGCATCAAGATTTTCCTATCATCGAATCATCGAAGATAGGCATCTCGATCAGTTTTATTTTTCTCGAACACTCGCAAGTCATACACCGGAGCCGAAATGAGTAATCACTTTTTATCTATATGGTTCATTGTCCGCGTAAAATATTTATATTTTTGAATATTTCTCAAAATCGGAATGGCAATATGAAAAATCACTTTTTTTATGCAGAGCGAATGTCTAAAAATCTTGGATTATATCACACTGCCTAATTTTCAAGCTTATATTACGTCCGCCCACCCATCATTAAACAAAAAACCCTTTTTTCATCTGTAGAATAAAACCAAGTACACATTAGCTGAAAGGGACTCATCAGACATGCACTGCGGTAATGAAGGGTCTTGTCAAATATACACAGAATGAAACTGTCTGAACTACGAATAGGTTAGACATCAAGATATTAAATACCTAGCTTTTGCTCTCGGTGTTGTACAACTTCTGTAGTAAATTTCAATCAAATCTGATAGTCCATGCGATCGGAGTAAAGTATTTTGAGCTCGATGGCAAGTTGGTTGGTAAACCATGCCTTGCGTTTCGATCGTCACGAGTTCGTCTCAAGTCAATTGACTTGAAGACTTGATTCAGCTGCAAATGATCTTGTCTTTTTAATATTTTTTTTTGTTTTAATAAAAACAGAACATTTCAAAGCTTATAATTATTGTGCCAATGCGTACGTCATACAAATCATTCAAATTTGAAATTCGAACTAACCGAATTGACGCGGAACGTGATTGGTGGTTGGTGGTAGTTCAAATTCAAATACAGTAAATAGGTGCACAGTTCCAGAAAGTCTAATAGTCTTTTAATTAATAGGGATAAATAATTTGAACAATATAAATAATAAATCGCGTTTTAATCCGGTATACAGTATTTTATTTAAATCAAAGTACCTACATCACTCGAGTTTAAAATAATGTTACTCCCGAGGTAAACACTACATTTATCACCTCTAAAAATAAGTGCAACTCATGAGGTAGAATTACGTTTTTAATTTGGTAGGCGCGCGGATTATTTTTGACAGCCAGTAACGTTTTCATACAATGATCGTGATCGATCTCTTTGGTGATAGAAAAATATAAAAACATCCACATTCCAAATTCAAATCACTTTTACTCCCTAGGGATGATAGGGAAATAATTTTATAATAAGGTCTGTATAGTAATAATAATTTTGCCATCGATCTTCATAAATTTACATATTACCAAACTACGTTCACTGACATATTCTGTTTGATCTATTTCGTAACGGATTGGTTTTGTCAATTTAAAAAAAAAACTTTTGTTTGCATCAAGTTCTATATCGTCATGATCGTAGAACATTGTCGGATTTGAAAAAAATCCAAAATCCACTTTTTATCATATTTGGATACTACATTGACTAAATATTACGGCTACATTAAAAAAAATATTACATGTATTTTAAATTTCAAATTAATCAGTCGGTAAAGTGACGGATTTGATAGACGCTCATAGAAAAATGCCGGTTGTGCTTTCTCGTCTCTGTACGACGCGCGGGGATCTCCCGCTGCCCATCCGTATCCACGCAAGCGTCATTATTCATCGGACTTGCTCGCGCATTGTATTTAGATTACATTTTTCTTAAACAATTAAATTATTTCACCTTGTTTACCTGTTTATGAATTATTTCGTACTCGGTTTTATTATATACAACGTTAAAAGGTGTGTATAATGAAAACAGGACGATCAAAACTTATGTTAAAACTGGTGGAAGAAAGAAGCAAAAATGCACTAATTACGAATTTCACTCATGAAGAGTGCACTGATGAGGACGGCTACATACCACGGACTCCAGGTAGGTTAATGAATTATATATTAACATTTGGTATTATTAAATTTTTATGCTTACACCAAACTTTCCAAAGTTAATGATTATAGTATCGTTTCTGATTATCCGTCAGTTTTCTACGGAAAACTATAATTCAATTTAAAAATTTCATTTGCAAAGAAATAAGGTTGGCTACCTGATAATACATTAATCTGTGGAGTTTATATTATATTTAAATAGATTTTAATTTTGCAAATTGTATGTAACTATACTACATTTTTCTGTGGACATAATAGTGACGCGTGATCGCAACCGACGTTATTCAATGAACATGCTTTTTTATGTAACAGTCGTATCTGACCATCCCACTTTATTCTTTGTACTAAATTCAGTTCCAACTTTTTTCTACTGAAAAACTATGATTATTTGTATATATTTAATATATTTTTATATAAAATAATAAACCTACTGGAATAATGTTCTACGTGTATAAATAAAAAGAAATAAATTGAATAATTTCTGTAGTTTGGAATATTTTTATTGTGAATCACCTTAGGGGTAATCGTTAACTTGTTATATTAAGAATTTATATTATATTTTTACACACTGATACTTTTTCAGATTGCCATTCACCATTACCTCCAGGAGCACGCCATGTAATAGAAAAAATGAAAGACATTTATGAGAATGTCTTTGCAGACGATTTACACGGAATAAGCGAAAACATTACAGATGAGAATATTAACCCAAACATACCATCCTCTACTTCTTAGATCTACTCGTAAGATCCTTTTATGGTCGGATATCAATCTTCACCAGATTTACTCTAGTCAGAAAATCTGCATGTCATGTCCTTAAATATCAGCTCAGCTCAGCTCAGCTCTTTAAATACACCCCGGCTGTTGAAAATAACGGACAAACCATCTATGC
This sequence comes from Anthocharis cardamines, assembly GCA_905404175.1. Classification (NCBI taxonomy): domain Eukaryota; kingdom Metazoa; phylum Arthropoda; class Insecta; order Lepidoptera; family Pieridae; genus Anthocharis; species Anthocharis cardamines. The sequence goes on from FR989975.1 coordinate 317,585, forward strand.
CATCACCAGCAAAACCCCATGGTGAAGCATGTAACACAGTTGTGTCTTCATGCCAGTCGTCTCCAGCGCCTCTTATTCGATGTAGAGGTAAAAAACGTGTCCAAATTTATGATGATTGGAAAGACACTACTAGAAAGTAGTTTTGGAAATTAGGTATTCGATTTGATTGAGAAACAATGTTTGCATGTTTAAAGAGTTTTAAAGCATAATCGTCAATTCACTTATAAGTATTTTTTGCCAAAAGATTCATCAAAAATAGAGGTTTGTAAAGACATGTTCATAAGTACATATTCGATTAGCGAGGGATTAGTTCGGGATAAGTATGACGGACGCACTTTGTGTGAAGAAGACATGAGGGGGAAACATAAAAATCATAATCGAATTGTTGACGATGACATGGTAATGTCGGTTTGCGCCCACGTTAAATCATTTGTAACAGTAGAGTCGCATTATAATAGAGCAGCGTCCAAAAGGCTGTATTTAGATTGTGACGTGACGGATGTTCAATTTATACAAAGAATAGCCTGAACTCAATAATTATTTAAATACAGCTTCTAGTCTTAGATAGTATCGGGACATAGTTAACACTCATTTTAATGTATGTTTCCATTTACCCAAAAAGGATACTTGGACAGGCATAAAAAAGTTTGTGTTGAGGGGAATGAGAGCAATAAAATCCGATACAAATAAGCTTTATCTGGTGAATACGTCATGACTCTTGTGCTTAGAAAGAATACTAGAAATTACAAAACTCCGGCCTTAGACAATGCTTATAAAGGTCCAATTCCAATCAGTAATGATAAATATGTATAAAGATCTTATTAGTCTATGCAGTTCATCAATAATACCTGCGAAATACTATAACTTTTTCAAAAGTTTAACTCATGGACGTAATGTTACTGATGACGGCAATGATTCTGACTGAATAATTGTGCAAAAGATTGTTTTTTTTTTCATATTTTTACTTGTGATTTTAAAGAATTTATTCATTTTAATAAACGTCGTTTCTTTTGTAATTATATACTTATGATAGATATGAGAATGTTTGTGAACTTAAGCTATGCTCATAAAATATGATTAGTTTTTAAATTGTCGGTGAGTAATTTACCAAAAAATAATTTATCCCATTCACATAGAGTTAACACTATAGTCTGGTTAGTCTATTATAGTAATAAATGAAAACTATTGATAAAAATTTCTTAATATAAGCATGATGTATATCACGTTTAATAAAAAAAGTACGAAAAATTAGTCTGTATTTTATTTACGACATACTAATCTGGTTACTTACAAACCTACTACTTACTCGCAGTTAAAATATAATATGACAGATAACATATCCGTCAAAATATTACTCAGTAATTTCATAGAACATGATGGTAAAGTAACTTCCGTCTTTCCTTCAACAATAAGATTCCGAGGAATAATGTTGGATAATACTATGTGACCTTGTTAACTCCAAAGTAAAATGAAGCATGTGATTTTTCTAGAAAACTGTGTAATTTAATGTTATTATTTTTATTGTGTTTCAAAACAAACCCTTTTGTTTGCTTGTATGCCAATTTTCATGATTACAGAATATGAAATAAAAAAGTTATGACAAAAAAACTAACATGATTATTTGAAATGGCTGCCCTGTAAAATTTACTATTTGTCAGATCCGTCACTATTCTACGACTATGACGATATATATGTATGTATATATTAGAAAATACTAGTGAAGTAATTTTATACTCAATTTTGTGGTATCAAATTAAAATTCTGAAAAAAATATCGGTTCATATATTTAGACTAATGATCACAAACATACTAGAATACTAAATGTTACTGGAGACAGGATTTTTAGACAAATAAATAATAAATCGCGTTTTAGTCCGGTCAAATGTATTTTATTGTCAGTTAAATGTTTATTTCCTCTATCTTGTTTTTCCGACGTAACTCGTGTCGTGCGTTTACCAAATGTGTTTCATTTAATAATTCAAACTTAACACACAAGCTCGAGTGGCCGAAGTAAAGCTATTCATAAATCAATAGTTCACTCGAGAACACCTCAAGTGGGGCATAAATAATAAACTTTTAATCTTCCCCTTCGTTACAAACTAGCGCCCTCCCCCGGCGCCGCCTGAATAATAACTGAGCTAACTGTAAAACAGTACATGACTCAAATCTCGGCTTCCGTCAGTTTCTTATGTATTATTAACGAAGGCGCCTTTACACGTTATTTTGTTAGAAATGTCGGCGAGTGTAAAGTGGAGTTGCATTATCCATTCTTTTTATGTTTGTTTTAACGTCCAAATTATAATTAAACAAATTCAGCTTCAGGCTTTACACAGTAAAACATTTCATTTTTTTTAAATCGTTCCAGTAGTTTTTGAGTTTATTCATAACATACAAAACTACAAAAATCTTTATATACATATACGTAATATAGATTACAAATTGGTTTTCGGACGAATATGTTATTCTCTCTTGACAGACTCATTGGCATGTTACGTAGAACTAACCTTACGTTCCGATATTCGCGGGTTTGAATCCTACCCGGATGCCATGTTATACCTACATCTGGTCACTACGGAAATTCGTACCAGATACCATACGTTCATAAATGGAAAACCATGAAGTGCATATTTTGCGTTTCGGTATCAGTTTATATAGATCCGAATGTTTCCGAAGGTTTCAGATTCGAATCCTAAGATATAAAGTATACAAAATATTTCAGACACGCACACAGTCAGATCATGCTTGTTATAAAATATCATTAAAACATTGAACTATGTCATAATGGGGTATAAGGGATTTCACTATACGCTGTAGGTGTTATGATTTGTTTTAATTTTATTTTAAATTGTACATTTCTATTTGATTTTTAAGTACCTACTTATCAAAATCGAGATATCGCCTTTCGTCATTTAAATGAAAAAATCGAACTACATTCCATGTCTCTAACATAAAATATCATAAAATATTTCTCTGTTCCTTATGCTTTAAAAATCAAAGTGTACATTTGAAATATAATCTGCGAAAACTCAGTGCCAAAACGCAGAGTTGGCAAGTTTCGCGGACGGTTCGCCGATACGCGCCACATCGCATAACGCAGTCTACTTGAATAATATTACTTCAATTAAATATTTTTGTATTCGTTGACATTTTGTCAGGCTCTATGCATGGTAAGTGGGTTCGATTTCAGTGGCGTCTAACATGTTTAATGTTATCTTCTACATCAGGAGCCATAACGGGGCTCGTTCATTGTCAGGACGACATGTTTATAATTTTCCGTAAGCATGTTTTCTCTACGTCTGATAACTTCGGGCATTAAACGGATGGGAGGAATATCGAAATTCCGACCGGGTAACGAACCACCGTTCATAGATGGAAAAACCGTGAAATGCATATTGCAAGTTTCGGTTTCAGTCTATGGATTTTCAAATGCTCGAAGTAAAAAGTATCATCAAGTGTACCTCATGCTTATCTGTCAATATCTAACATAAAAAAACGATCTCTTAGAGTAGTATGTCATTTTACTTTACGAGAGAATAGGACAGCTAGATATAGCGTGAATATCTATTTGCCTATCTCAATGCGAAAGAGACGAAATAAATATTGTATGTATGTAGCTCTGTCTCTTTCTATTGTCATAGACTACTGTAAGAACCAATAGCTTTCAAAGGTGGCCTATGGTCATTAATTCTAGCATTGAAAAGTGTGAGAAATATTATTTTCTCTGCATAATAAACCTTTTCATTTAGATAAGCTATGAAATACTAATTTATTTTCAGTTTCAGTCTAAAAAATATAATAGGCATTATCATTTATCATGGTAAGTTTTCAATGTTCAAAGTTCAGTTTGTAACTCTAGAGACCTTCCGACACATACAGTTTCTCATATAACTTGAAAATACTACACATTTATACCTCCAGACTTATCGAATACGACAATTATATCGGAAGGTGTAAATAGTCTACTAAATGGATCCTAAAATATATCCTTTCAACTTTATAACGGCGAGGCTTCAAGGCTTTTACACGACACTATCAGTTGAATATAATATTCATATCGCACTTTAATGGTTGCCCTTGTCCAGATTTATATAAGTAATATTATTATATAATATGTATGTGACATTCTTTAAGTGTACGTTAACTGTACCTACGAGGAAGAAAATTTATGAATAAATGAATATTAATATTTTCCCGTCGCATATATTTTTGTCACATCCTCACAACTGAATGATAAAAAAAAATCTAACAGAAATTATACAAATAAATACTATTTATGAATTAATGAAAATCTTATTAGTGACCGACGATCTTGTGACATGCACGGAGCGTCAACAATTGTCGGTGAGAATATTTCGCTGGTTCTGCCGGCCTAGCATGACCGCCACGAGATATCTCGCGGACGAGAGAAGACAAACTAAGATGAGATGAACTATTGAGATATATTACATCTCGACATCGACAATTTTGATACAAAAGATATCTATCTATCTATCTACAAATATATCTATTTTTGATATTAAAAGTCGAGTTTTAAGTGTAATTGTCATGTTAGACCCGGAAGACATAAAGAGATAATCGATTAATACACGAGAAACGGTCGAAAAATTTTTGTCGCGGTTATCATGCTAGGCCTGCTGATGTATCTACATTCTACATTCTAGTGGATATTGTAGTCCATGCAGTATTTCTTTCCGTGTTTAATGCGTTCATAGCACTCGTGAACGCGTGCTACTTGTGGTGACTGGTCTGACTTGAATTCGTGTATGCTATATTATTTATTTCGACTATGTGTTTGCGTGTTGCTCCCACGAGAATATAAGTGCGTGCTCCTATTTTACCATGCCTACTGTTGATAGAGGACAAATCTTTGTTTTTTTCCGTTATTTTATTATTATTATTATAGCTAATTATTTCAAGATGTCATGTGGGGCATGGTGTAATGGTACTTGGCGGTTAAAATGAGTGGCGGCGACTTTATTGCTAGTTCTTCTCGTCCATTCTACGCCCTTGATTTGAGAACTGGCAGTAAATGTAAAATTAGAAGTTTTATTGACGTTCATAAGTGTACATTGTGTTACCTAAATGAATAAATGATTTGAATTTTAATTCTATGATATGGTGTAGTGGACAGACTCCTTTATGTTTTAGTATTTACGTTAACAATTAACGCGATACGGGTCTATCGCGTTAATTTTCTCAACACAATATCACCGTGATATGTACTCCGCAGGGAAACGAACATACCAGGGATTTCTCGGACAGAGATACCAAGAAATATACTTTTATATATCCCGCCTATTTACTTAAATATCTAGTGACAAATACTTATATACTAACATAATCTCATCTCTTAAATTACTGCGGCTCCGAGTCGGTAGGTACTTCTAAGAGCTCACTCTTAAAAAAATTCATCTTATATCGTATCGTTTCTCTTTGTTTTTTGATATTTTATTAGATGACGTTCAGTTATAGAACGTATTATTCCAATTATATTTTGTCATATCACTAGATTTTTTAATAAAAAACTCAAGGCTGGCAACGCACGGGTGATGGTAGTCGCTTATCAACACGCCTGTCAGTTTGCCTTATCGTTTACTCTAATATAAAAAACCCTAATATCTTTATTATTCTATGACATTCAATAGAATATGAAGATCCATCAACTCTATGAAACTCTGAAGGATTACGGAGAGCGCCGAGGGGCGCAGCTAGTATACGACACTTGCGTGAGAGCCTAAGTAGGTGGAAAGTTAATAGAATTAATTCAATGGTCACGGAGGTAAGGCCGCGCTCAGAACTTTTTTCATTTACCAGTTCGCTAAAGTATTCCTTCGGGAGCTCTATATTAGCGATGTTTTAGGCAATTTCTTTAACCACAACTTTGTAAAATATCGCCTGGAGCTAACGTTTATTATAGTTTTTTGTTGTTTATTTGAGTTATCGCAATTTGGAATTTGTTATGAGTCTAAACTCATATTGTAAATCTCATTTTACTAATACTAAGGACTAGCTATCTGCTATACCCTAACGTCGCAATGTCACGAAAAGTGAACGGTATTGAAATTGATGTTCTGCACCGCCATCTAGCGAGTTCTTTTGTCTTTTTTTGGCCAGGAACTTTCGCGGGCGTATGCAAAACAACTCGGTAAATTTTCATCATAATCGGATGAATATATATAAGAAGTCTACATTGTGTTAGCTAAATGATAAATGATTTTTGAATTTGAATTTATTGAAAAAACATACTACATGTAGTTACATTGATTTTTAATATTGTCTTTTATTAACGCGAGTATCACACATTTAAATAAAATACTGTATACCGGATTAAAACGCGATTTATTATTTATATTGTTTAAATTATTTATCCCGACGTTTCGGATGCTTTTCAGCAACCGACAATAATCCCGCTAATAGTTTGAAAAAACTAAGAATTAATTACGTAGAAAGAGGTGAGGTTAGTATTGTGTAAATATATATATTTAGACCTTTCCATCTGCCCATGACCACGTTTGCTGTCAACCATTCAAAATGTTGATAGAATGATTTAATGTTACTGCTTTTTAAGTATTTTTCCTTGAAATACAACATTAAAGTTACAAATAAGAACTAAGAACATTCTATATGGTCACCCTACACAAACCAATTGCTAACGACATTGTTTATTCTAGTCTAATTAATACCTCACTTGATCTATTGTTGTTAGCTTATTCTGCTAGTGAGATCGTATTACACAAAAATAGTTTATTAGCCTATAAGAGTCGGGTCTTATTCATTTATAATTGTTTTTATTTATCAAATAAAGCCAGCCCAAATTATTATTTTTTTATAAATCAATCAGAAACGAATCATAGTACAAAATGTATGAGTTTTTTGAGCCTCCATTAGGTCACAGTCTACACTGTGATTAGGTCCTGAATATATGCAAAACGGCTACAACAATGAGAATTAAAATTATTTTTTTCTGTTGCAGATTTAAATACAATAAGAAGTATTATAGCTACTAAAATGCGATTAGAATCATTCACGATTGGTGCGATGGATGTTGCAACTAGCTAAAAATCGCCAGTCTCGGGTTCTTATCCGGCCAATCAAAATACATAAATGTCTTATATTCTATATATTGTGATATTAATAAAAATGTTATGAAACATTTTTATACCAAAATGAACGTTTTATGAATACATTTTTAATCCAGAAAACTTACTTCTTGGAAACTATTATGTACGGATTAAATCGGATTACAAACTATGCTTCAATATTTTATAAGATAGAACGATATTGCATTTCCAAGCAATATACATTTCTGCTCAGCTGTGAGACTTTAAAAAAGTCTAACACTGAAACGAGCGATGTACACCAGTATATTTTTCTATACGTCACATAAAATAGCGTCTTTACTTTTAATACCAGGCTTAACATTAAAGAAAGTTCAGGTTCCACTTTAAGCGATTTATTAGAAAAATTACGTATTATACTATTCAATAAAATTTGAAATGTTAATGAGCTAAAGATTTTTACAATATTATTATTATTAGTACATTATAGTTATTCGTGTATCGACGGCGAGTTAGACCAGAGATGCGGTTGAGTAATTATTTTGTAAAGCATGGGCCATTTTTCATATCAGAACTATCAAACAATTCAACAACTTTAACTGATAAACTGGAGTTAGAGTTGCTGTGATGATAAACCTATTATTTTAACTGTGGTATACTTGTGCTTATTTTAAATTGGGTCATTTTTGGGAATAAAATATAAGTTATGTTTTTTCTGAGAATCAAAGAGATCTCTATACATAATTTAATTAAAACCAGGAAAACAAATAAAAAAAAAAATGACAATTCAAAAGTACTAGTAAAACTTTATTTCGATAAAGTTGATTTAAATACAAAAAACACGACGCTACTAAACAGACGCTTATCGCTATCAGAGGGAACCAACACACACATCCCACGTCATCATGTAGGCTTGTATGAAAACGTATTGTTGGTTCAGGTAACTTAAGAACAGGGAAGAATTTTACATCTTTTGTGTGATTTTATAATACGAAATGTTTATGTTATCGCGGCATAAATCGGTTCTAAATTCGAATACCATTATATCGAACTCAACGCTTACGTCGCCATACCTGTGATACCACATTTTCAATTTAAACCATTTTGTTAATACCAATTCAATTAAAATTTTGACGGGCTCGTTGGCGCGTTCGGTAGAACACCTGCCGTACGCATCGATAGGTCGTGGGTTCGAATCCCACCGGGATAACATGTTTATAATTTTCTGTAAGCATGTTTCCTCGACGTCTGGTAACTTCAGGCAGTGATCGGGTGGGAGGAATGTCGAAATTCTGACCGGGTAACGAACCAACGACGACCAACGTGCCAAATATTCTGCTGCGACAATACGACTTAAATATATTTTTTTACGAATAAAGTATTTAAAAAAAATGTTGTTTTAATATTGGTGACGATAATTGTTATTAATGTGTGTCTCGTGTAAATAATTATTTTAAATTTTAACGGGAAATAAATGTGTTTAAACGTTGTCTATAAAAGCTGAGAAAGTAAAAAAAATAATAAAAATACGATTTATTATTACTCATGTCTGAAAAAACATAGGATTCAAATTTAAAACTATAAAAAAACTTGCCAAGTGCGAGTCGGACACCCGCACGAAGGGTTCCGTACTATTATCTAAAATCATGTCTGTTCTATGGGAGTTCCCTTAACCCTAGAAAGATAAACACTAAAGATAACCATACGTCTTTCGACGAATATTATAATTAATATTTTTCAACTGCTTAACTATCACGGTTCATGAGATACAGCCTGGTGACAGACGGACAGATAAACGTACGGACAGCGGAGTCTTAGTAATACGGTCCCGTTTTACCTTCTGGGTAGGTACGGAACCCTAAAAAGACTATACATATTTGCCCATTCAAGTTCAATCATTTTATATGCTAGACGCTATTTGATACGTTTTCTGTAGACCATACACAGACGCGAAGGAATTCGATACAAGCACTCCGGGGCTAATGTATGGAGCATGAGTACTGATTTATAGAGCCATTAACTTTTAGATAGAAATCTATTTATTTTTTCAGTATTTTTTGTGTCAGATATCGACAGACTAGCGTGACGCTCACTGCATGGTAGGTGGTAGTCATATAACAATAGCCAACGATATGCTGTTTGCCTATATTTTTACTGAATTATATTATATTTATACTGAAACCAGGACTATGAAAATAATCAAAAATAAAACTTCATTTCACTTACACAGGACACATTTTCAAATATAATAAGAAACGCACAAAAAACAAAGATATATAAATCATATCATTGTAAGTGATCAATATTACCTGGCACCCATAAATATCTTCATCCTATGAAGGAGTAATCCTATGAAGCATATTAATTATTATCAACCTTAAACTAATTTCGTAACGTAAACAGCTGATTGATAAATAAGTAAAGAAATTACATATTTACTTTTTTTATATTTTGACTTATTCAAGTAGTTCCATGAATCAATGTGCCTTTGCCCTGAGCATATGGTCTAAACGGAATACCTTGTATAAATTTATATGGACGCAGCGCAAACGCTTTCAATATCCAAGCACATATTTATTAAGTTATAACTTGCAGCGTACAATAGAATCGAACCGCCAACTTTACAACTTACCAACCAATTGTACTGAAAGGTAATTGGTACGTGAACGCTTATTTTAATGGTGTATGATTCTTGAAAATGTGAGTCATTCGACATAGTGAAAGACAATGTTGATGACTTGGCACTCGTTTTCATAAGGGTTTTTTTTAATATGGATAAAATTGGTTTGTAGTAATAATAACTGTGTTATTTACATGCTATATAAATACATATAATGACAATAGCTGAAGGTTTTTTTTATAGTATAGGGGGCAAACGAGCCTGCGGCTTACCTGCTGGAAAGTGAACATCTGCAACACCAGAGGACTTGCAGATGCGTTGCTGGCTTTTAAATTTTAAAAGTATTTCAAAGTTTCATAAATAATGGTTTGTCTTTTAAAATAGATAAGTATTTTTAATTTTTGTTGAAAAACAGTATTTTATTATTTTCTATTTAATTGCCTTTATATGGACTTGTGTCCAGTGGGTTTCAATAAATCTACAAGATAATATCAGAAAAATAATTTAATCGGTCCTTATATCGCATTTATTTACTTTAATAATACATATAAACACATGCGAATATAAATATACAATAAGTATACAATAAGTCCTTCCGTTTATGTTTGGTTGAAAAGGTCGCTGTCCGAGTATCAGCGCGTATGTTTCCAGCTATTAGACTTTGTTCTTCCGTCAGCGGCTCAGTTCGCCACGCTCCGATGAAACTTTGTGATATACGATCAACTCATGACAATGTTGTCTGAACTACCCTCACTTCCAAGCAACTACAATTAGTGACAACTAATACTAACTTGTACTGGCTTTGTCGTCTTAAAGTCTAATATAAGTCTAATACTAATCAACAAGTAATGTCGTGAGACATTATGTTTAACACTTTCAAAGTGGAGGTTTGTTGAAACGTGTGTTTTTATGTAAAATTTTAATGAAATACGTTTTATTTCATTTTAATTTCTAACTTTGACGAAAATATACTTTTTTAAGCAAATATAAAAACAAACATGACACCATCAAGTGTGTATTTCTGCGTTTCCAATTTTTTAAAATAAATTCATATTATTATTTACTTACACATTAATTTTATTTTTCTTGCTAACATATTTTTTAGATTTAAAAATATATTTTGTCTATATATTAGTAAGTCTGTAGCACATTTTTCCGCTTGTATCGACGGCGAGACGCAGGCGACGAATCAGATTTCAATTGCACGCGATATCAATTTATCTAAGAGTTTATTTTAACAACTCGTCTTACCCCTATAACAGGAAAAGTATCAATATCAGACTTTTTTACAACTATAATATTATGAAAAATACCTTTTACAGTATACAAAAAAGGTAAACATTGGAGTTGAATTTTCATTAGATTGTAAGAAAATATTAAGAAGCTATTTTACCGCTGAAGATATAATAAATCGCGTTTCAATCCAGTAAAACTTATTTTACTTAATTTTTTTATTTTGATACTCGCGTTAACAAGCGGCAATAATATTATTTCTGAAGATATTAAATCAACCTATTCGTAGAACGAGGTTAATTCTGCTTTATATCTACTTTTCTCTGGACCTTTAGGTACTAGTTACTACTTTATTCTTTGGAGAAATTAACTTAAAAACATGTGTAGGTACTTGTAAAATTTTGATATTACTAGTAACTTATATAGGTCAGTTTTGCCTTACAAATACAAAATGCTTTTTGGTGTCATAATCATAACCGCCGATGTTCTACGGATAGGTTATATACAATTTGTTTAGCTATATACAATATATTTAGGTAACGAAGTAGAAATTCATTTAAAGAAATAACAATTTATTTCAAACAGAACCAAATCCATTTACAATCATAAAATAAATAACAATTGGAGCAAAATTACCACAAACAAGATTAAATTAAAACCAAAGGATCGAACCAACTCGGAGTTGTAGACCACGTTGATGTGCACGCCACGAATGCCGCCAGCAGACTGACTTATGGCGCTTGTGCACTCTGTTTTTATAGTCGACATTACGTATGTGGGGGGGATATCCTAAGACGGCTTCTCCTGACTATGCGGCGTCCTCGATCGCAACCATAGCCGAGGGGTCACCAGAGCTTCTGCACCAAGGTTGCGCAGCTGTTGCTGCGGCGCTGTTGTTGCGGTGCTGTCGTCGTACGGTGCACGAAGGAGTCGTAGAGTCTTATGGTGCCAGAGCAGCCTCAGGTGCGCGAGAAGAATCAGCACCTGGGTCTTCAGCTCTATTGTCCTCGTCAGAAGTGAGCTCAATATAACACATTGCCATAGCTATAACAACAAACTGGCTAAGCAGTTCGAACGACTAAATGACTTGGTATTAGTTATGCATGTAAGTGAGCCATTTAGTTTTATGAAGTTTTTTCTATCACCTGGAGGTCTCCACGTTACACGTCTCAAACCTAGCACACACCCATGGACCACCATACAGCATGTCCATTGTCCATGTTAACTATCGTTGGCAAGGTTAAGTGTCCAATCAACACTGAACCAGTGACTCGAAATGAAATGAACGTCAGACCGCAAGACTCGAGCATCGGTCGATAAACCAGTAATTTGGAATCAAATCAGCATTACACCACCAGATTCTGGCACCGGTCGATGAACCAGTAATTTGAAGTCAAACCATCATCAGGCCGCCAGACTCGGGCACCGGTCGATGAACCAGTAATGTGGAATCAAAACATCATCAGACCGCCAGACTCGGGCACCGGTCGATGAATACGTAATTTGGAATCAAAACATCAGACCGCCAGACTCGGGCACCGGTCGATGAATCCGTAACTTGGAATCATCAGACCGCCAGACTCGGGCACCGGTCGATGAACCAGTAATGTGGAATCAAAACATCATCAGACCGCCAGACTCGGGCACCGGTCGATGAATACGTAATTTGGAATCAAAACATCAGACCGCCAGACTCGGGCACCGGTCGATGAATCCGTAACTTGGAATCAAAACATCATCAGACCGCCAGACTCGGGCACCGGTCGATGAACCAGTAATGTGGAATCAAAACATCATCAGACCGCCAGACTCGGGCACCGGTCGATGAATACGTAATTTGGAATCAAAACATCAGACCGCCAGACTCGGGCACCGGTCGATGAATCCGTAACTTGGAATCAAAACATCATCAGACCGCCAGACTCGGGCACCGGTCGATAAATCCGTAATTTGGAATCAAAACATCATCAGACCGCCAGACTCGGGCACCGGTCGATGAACCAGTAATTTGGTGTCAAAACAACAGCAGACCGCCAGACTCGGGCACCGGTCGATGAACCAATAATTTGGAATCAAAACATCATCAGACCCCCAGACTCGGGCACCGGTCGATGAACCATTAATTTGAGATAAAATCAGCATTGAATAAAAAATTGGAATAAAACATTTCTATTCTATTCATTAGACCGCCAGACTCGGGCACCGGTCGTTTCTAACAACTCAAGTCACTCTAGGTGCAAAGATCAACACCAGCTGTATCCCAACCAGCCACCGTTGAACTTTGCTTGAGAGGTAAAGCATTACCGTAATTTGTTTAGTCATAGCATGAAATAGAACCAAAAGTAGATGTCGTATGTAAGTCTGTGAAAAGGTAGGTATGTCAGGGGGTAAGGCCTTTTAATTAGAACGATAAGGGCTTTTGGGGACTATGACTAACAAAACCACGATTTTTACTTCACCACCCCAAAGTAGTCAACTGACTGAACTTACATTAAAATGAAGTAGCACACGCATCTGGGCACTACTCCCCACGCCAATGCACCATATACTGGGCCGCCGCTTGTGTGGTTTTGTCATATGACCCATTCAGCAGCTTCAGCTCGTAGCGGCAGCTTGGCAAAGTCCTCAAGACCTTGTATGGACCCGCTCAGAAGCTTCAGCTCGTAGCGGCAGCTTGGCAAAGTCCTCAAGACCTTGTATGGCCACGCATACCTGGATCAAGCTTCCCCGTCAACTGGGAGTAGTTGAACACAATCACCATGTCTCCAATCTGAAACATACGAGACGGACAGGGGGCCTACCATGAACTCTTAGAGCAGGTCAATTTAACACTTTAATTAAACTGTCCTGCTATTTCGTACCATAAGCGCCATAAAAACGGGCCAGCCAGTGACCACGTGATTCAAGCCGGACAGCGACCACGTGACGTCCCAAATCTCATTCTGTCCTGCATTGGATGTGCGTTAGTGTACCATGAAGTATTTTTGACAGGACGAATTCGAAAGTTGAATTGTGTTTGTGTCAAAATATTGCAGCCGTGAGAAAGTAACTTTTATTGAACTGTTTTGTGTTTAATATTGTTTTAAACGTAAGTATTTTACAATACTTATATAAATTATTATTTTATAGCGTCAATATTTAGTTTTATGAATTTGTTTTTACTGTTTGGCATATAAAATCATAATAAATTTAATTGTTTTAGATGTATTATGAAGACGAAGTGTTAGAAATAAACAAATGGCAAAACTTGAAAGGCAAGTGCTTAGGAACACACTTGAGATGCAAGACGATTTGTTTATGAAACGATAAAGACTTACAAAGAAACTTGTTATTGAGCTAGGTTCCTTCATTAATCATGCCGCAAACCACAAAATCCACAGACTTATACATTTAAGTAAATGGTTAGTATATAACTCTAAACAAATTTTATCTATATATTTGATAATAATCAATGAGATTTATTTATATATTTTTTTTAGGTTTTAATAGGAGACATTGCTGCTCATTCAGTTGCACAACTTTTTAAAATTATTTTAGTTATCACAATAAGTTTGGGATGCTTGGAGTGCTAGGTTATATAGACGGAACGAAACACACAGCAATGAAAAGGCTAGTAGATCATGAAGAGCATTTTTATTGTAAAAAGAAATAGTAAGTAACTATATATTTTGCTCACACATACATACCAATAAAATATTATCTATTAGAAGTAAGTAATAACAAAGCTTAGAATTAAAATAATGAGAAGAAAACAAATTATAATATAGCATATAATTAAGAAATATGTCATTGTATTCACATCTTTAGTATTTAAATAAAGTTAATTTCATATTTCTACAACCCATTGAAGACAATCTGTAACAAAAACAATATATTACTATAAAATTTAATAAAAAATTGATTTTCAGATATGTAATTATTCTGATATGAACATTATCAGTGTGGATGCCAGCTATGGTGGAGCTATAGTTATATGACATTTATATGGGCTAACCACCCACTGAAACCTTATATGGAGGAATTAAATAATATGTGGTTCTTATACCATTAAATTATTAATTTAGAAAATTTAAAGAATAATATGATTACATTATCAATGGTTTTTTACTCATTACTCACCATATTCTTAATAACAATAATTCTGCCAGAAGACAGCTCATTGCTCATTTGTGGCCAATCTACAAAACATAACAACAGTAATTATAAAATTAAGAATCAATTTACATATTATGTATGCAATCAAGTCATTGCTAATATGAATATATCATTGTTTTGTTTTCAACCTTTCTTATCTTTGTAAATTAAACTTAACTTTCTGGTTGAAATATTTGTAAATGAAAATATGTATAATATAATAATATATGTATGTACAGTTAGTGAATAAATGATATGAGAGCATACCTATTTTCTATTCTTTCTAATACAGCTGCTGCTATTCGAGACAGAACAGTTTCAATACTATTCAGGCCTTCATAAATGTTCTGAGTTGCATCTGCTCTTCTGCGGCCTGATTCTACAAGAGACCTTCTTGCATCATCTTGCGTTATTGATGTCCGCCGCCTTTGCCTTACAGGCCGAGAGATACTTGCTCTTGAAGCTGGTTGAACAATTGGTGGACTCTGATGCTCTACCTGTTCATTGCCTGGAGGAAGTATATGCGGCGCATCTCTGTTAATTATATTTTGGTCAACCGCTTCAGTAGGTTCTATATCTAATATTGTTAATGATACTTCAGATGCTTGTGATGTCGATGGCGCCTATAGAAAAACATAAACCATGTAAATTACACACAGTATGTAAATAAGAAAGTACAAGCATTATATAAATTAAAAAGTACTTACGTGAACGCTATTAGTATCAAATGGGTCTACTTGAACACCAGGGAGGCCCGTACCATAGTCTTCTCCCAATATTGACAAATATTTTTTTTCTATATCTGTCAGAGTTAGAATATTGCTGGGTCCCCCACCAGTGCGAGAGTGAGATGTTCTAATAGCTGCACATTTTCTTTTAATTTTTCCTTTATAATCCACCCAATACTAAAAAATACAATAATACTTTTTTAATATTTATAAAACATACTAGAATTATATTTTTTTAGCTCTGCCTGTCCATTTGTTTAATATTAAATTTATATGTTTATAAATTAAATTAATTAAATAAACTTACAGCAGCCCAGCCTTTCGAATCCTTTACAGCACCACCAACCATGGAGTTTAAATTTTGAGTCACATCCGTCCACAACCTCCGAGACATTTCACGAGCTTGAGCACTTTTATTGTATCCGGTTGCAATATCTTTATGTGTATTTAAAAAGTCCCATAAAATTTCCAATTGTTCATATGAAACTCGACGCGATGCAGTCATTGTGAATATTTCTCCGATATGAGGTGCAACACAAACGACGGTAACAAAATTAATGAATTATTTTATGTTGTAACATACTAACAAAAATATTCCAAATAAATCACTCAAAAACTTAAAACTCATTTCAAATATCCCTCTTAAATCTTACAATTCATTTGACATGTTTATTAGTTACGTTCTTTAATAGAGGCCACTTAGCGCCTATTTTTTGTCGCATGTTAAGTATCCACATTCATTAGGAATGTGTAACTTTGCTTATTGTTGGTTATAATTACCCTTAAACTTACTATTTCATTTCTAAAGTTAAAAAATAATTTTATAACTGTATATTACTAAAACATAAAAAACCGGTATTAATATATATTTTAGAACGTAATTTCAAAATGGCGTTCACAATATAAGTCAGAGACAAGTAGCCGGTAAGAAGTAGGCCAATTACAGGTCAGCTGATATCACATCATGGTACGAAATGAATACCTGACAGGTTTCGACTAAAAGTTGAACTGCTCGGGAATTGACCTGTATTAGTAGAGTTCATGGTTGGCCACCAGCACTCTGGTTAGCATAGGCTTCCCGACGGACTTGATTTCAACTCAGTAGCTCAATTGTATTGGTACGGCACATTTCACGCCATGCCACGCAATCTGCCCACGCAGTCTCAGTAGCCACATCGCAGACTTGACTACTGATAACGGGAGCCGCGTCATCAATGCTTACAAAAAGGTTTAGAGGAGACACTTGCGTAGTCTCCTGCTCAGTCTCATTCAAGACCAACTGCAGTCTCCACAGAGTGTCCGACTACAACAATCAAGTTGTTCCATAAACAAACCAGACAGTTAGCCACATACTTGGCTACGAACCGACGCAGGCCCGGAAACCAGAAGTGCTTCAGGATCAGGTCTAAGGTCTTTCAGCACCGATGTGTTCATGTTCACCGTCGAAGTAAACAGTAACAGTAAACCAAATCCGGCGACCTTTGCGTATGTAGCACAACAACCGCGCCAAGAGGGGCCTTCACTGGTGAGAAGTGGCAGTAGAGCGCATCATTTTGATGTACATACCGACGAGAGTCCAGCCGTCCCACCCATAACCGCTCGACGAGCCGCTGCGTCTCCCGGTCCACGGCCCGCGGGATCTGGCTCCCGCCCTGTTGCGTGGCCTTGTGATATTGTTGACCTCCACTGTTGGGTTGCGGCCAAGATAGCCAGCACAACACATAATTGCACCCTTTCAATATTCTATGTCGAAAGTAAAGTCGTTCAGATACATCCACCAGCGGGCAACGCGTGGCAGTAGGTTCTTCCTACGCTCAGTGGCTTTGAGACAAAGCTCTCGGCCAGCCACGATCCTGAACTGAAATACCAACTATACAATCGCGGAAGGGTCGTAGACCTCTAACAACCGTCAGCGTCCCCCGCTCCCAAGAGCGGTACTTGCTCTCTGCACCCTGTGTGGCCTTGTCAAAATAGGCAACCACATGCTTCCCACAGTCACCGTGGGTTTGCATCAGAATCGCACCATAGTCGTTGCTTTCAATGCTGGTATGTTCCTCCGTTGACAGTTCAGAATCAAAGACTGCCCACACGCCCTCGGTGGTGAGTCTCTGAATGATGCTCCGACGTACCTTTTCTGGCTCTGGGCCCCAATGGAACCCTCTCCTTGGTCAGTCGTGCGATGTCGTCCGGACACTGCATCCCTTAATGTAGCTTAGTGTAGCGTCGGAAGCACCCAGACAGACCTAATAACTGAACAACCTGCTTGACGTTCTCAGGGTGTAAGAACTTGACAACATTTCGACCTTGTGAAGACTCGGCCTCACCTGACCGTAACTAATAACCCTTCCCAGGTACTTGACTTCCGTAAAGAAACATTTTCGAAGGGTAAGCGAGAAGCTGACATCAGTCAGGGTTTGGAGAACGTGTCTCAGCATGTTTATCCCCACTTCTACCGTTGAACTCACTAGAAGTTCGTTATCGAAGAAGATCAGGATTGATCCCGAATCGTTGAAACATCGCAGCATACTGTTGATAATGCACTGATACGCTATGAGAGAATTGGTCAGTCCAAATGGCATTTTGACGTACTCATAACGTCCTTCCAGGGTATCAAAACCCGTCTTGTGAATGGACTCATTATCAATGAGATGAATGGAATACGCGCATGATCTCGAGACCTACGGCTACTCCCCGCTGTCTCACATCGAAGTGCTCCTCTGTGCTCCAATGTCAATTATGACAACGATCACGGTCACGATACTCGCGCGACGCACGATACAGTCACAAAACAAGTTCAAAAGTTAGCAGCTATAATCTTGCTCCAATCAAAACAAGATTTATTGTCAGGCTGTTGTTAACTTTAGTGGGTAGTTGAATACGAATCCCACTTCTGAATTTAGGTAACGAAGTAGAAATTCATTTAAAGAAATAACAATTTATTTCAAACAGAACCAAATCCATTTACAATCATAAAATAAATAACAATTGGAGCAAAATTACCACAAACAAGATTAAATTAAAACCAAAGGATCGAACCAACTCGGAGTTGTAGACCACGTTGATGTGCACGCCACGAATGCCGCCAGCAGACTGACTTATGGCGCTTGTGCACTCTGTTTTTATAGTCGACATTACGTATGTGGGGGGGATATCCTAAGAATATTATAATTATTGAAAAAATGAATTGCCGAGTTCCTTCGAGAGGCATGAGTCAGACACACTTCTGTGTCTGTTTCGCTGATCATTTTTCCTACTGGTGATATTGTCTTTTACTAACGCGTTTTAATCCGATATAAAGTATTTTATTTAAGGTGATCAGCTTTCTGTGCCCGACCGATTCATTTTTTTTAAAATCTTATTTCCCCGGGACTCGAACCCAATCGAAATCCGATTCTAAACGCGTTGCACTGTACACTGAGCTATGGAGGCGGTCTTATAATATTAAGGTATATTAATATTTGTATCGCTATGAGCAAATCATCGTTCATGGAGCTTAAAGCTTCTTATTACTGCGTGAGTCTTTACTGGCTTATTCAGGGTAAAATTGCGCGCTTGTTGGAGCTTTTGTATAAATTATGATATAAATGGGTCACGAGTTCGAATCCTGCCTCAAACCATGATGTCTAGTACATAGATGGCAGAGCCGTGAAGTGCAACTTATGCGTTTCGGTTTGAGTAGACAAAAAAAAAGGTTAACAGCACATCTCTAACTGACGGCTTTAAGAACTTATCATCAAGTTAGCTTCACGCTAGTCAATCAATATACGATACAAAAAATTTTATATAAGATGAAGGTTTGTATGAAAGCTTTTGATTAAAAAATAAAAAATGTATTGGGTTTTTGAAACTATTATATCTAATGAGGTACTTCCGAGATGAATGAAATCGCACGATATTACTAGTCTAATTTAATATAACAGAGAAAAGAAAACATGCTTTAGCTCACTTCTTCATAAGAATTACTCAAACAAGTATTATATTTCCATAAAGGGAGAAGTTTATGTATATTTTCATAGGCAAAGCAAACAGTGTGATGTTTTTATAAAAACTCAAGCAATATTTTTAGACTCCGCTTCTAACAAACATAAGATCCAGGGTTTAACATCAAACGAAGTAACGTCGCGGGTGCCTACAGGAGTAAAGCTTAGTGGGGAGAGGGGCGATTATATATATAATCTAAAAATTATGTTACATATCGACAGACGAGCGTGAGGTTCACTTGATGGTAGGTGATACCTCAGCCACAGAACATCAGTCAATGATGCGCTGTCGACTCCTTTTTACGCCGAGTATTCTGAAATTCTTCACGGTTTTTCTATCTATGAACGGTGGTTATCCGATCGGAATTTCGATAGTCCTCCCACCCGTTCAATGCCCGAAGTTATCAGATATGGGGAAGATATGTTACAGAAAATTATAAATATGTGATCCCGGTGGGATTCGAATCCACGAATGCACCAACGAGCCTGTCAAAATATGTGTCCTTATTTCTTGCAATTCACGGTGGCGAGAGAGCTCTACTCGTGGTTAAACGTTTGTTATTATGATACACTAGCAACACTCCCCGGCTTCACACGGGTGCAATGTATATTTACTATACACGAATATACTATGTTGTTACTCGCTGATAATGTAGCTTTTTAAATTCGCTTGAAAGAATTTTTAAAATCGGTTCAGTATTTAAAAATCGTTATTAAATATTTCCTTAAAATATAAACACTGGACATTTTTAAAGTAGCAAGCATCTGAAATAACGCATTGACAAATATTTGAACAAGAAAAATATATATAAGTTCTTGAGAAATTCTGAAGTCGCCTGTTATACGCGATTCTGAGACCAAACGAAATATAATAGTCTTGACATGAACATTGTAAAATCTCCGTAACGAAGGGAAGTTTACAGGACTCATAGTTACAGTCTATTAAAATTTTCTTAGACCAAAGTTATCAAAACTTGGCCTCCGTGGCTTAGTGGTAAGCGCAAAGTTTGGTAAGTTTAGCACCGAAGGTTCTGGGTACGAATCCCGGGGAAGCAAGATTTAAAAAAAAATTGTTTCGGTGGGGTAGGACATAGTAGACTGATTACCTACTTGCTTATAAAGAGTTTATTTCTAGTTTTTGATCTTAATTTGAGAACTGGCAGTAAATGTAAAAATAGAAGCATTTAATTTTCTTTTAGTAACTTTTATAAGTGTACATTGTGTTACCTAAATGAATAAATGATAGTTGTATTTGCCCCATGCAAAATCGGGAATTACTTTATCAAAATTCAGAGTAACAAGTATTAAGTTGTGTTTAGCATCACAAGTCACGGTTTCGATTCCCGGAGAAACAAGATAAAATTCATTCGGGCAGGCCACATAATGATCTGCTACTTGCTTCTTCAGAAAAATGTTTAGATTCCTGTTTTTCGTACACTATCGTATCATATCTATGAGACACGCTGACAAATAGACACATACTTCTATGTTTTTTAATTTAAATACCGGATTAAAACGCGATTTATTTTCTATTTTATTTATCCCGACGTGTCGAGTGATTTTCAGCAAACGTGGCCACGGGCAAACTGAAAGGTGACAGCTGTCTGATTTGAATATTGTGAAAATGATTATGAAATATGTTTAGCTACATATTATGTATATTTCCTTTTATCTCAACCTTGTTTACGGCTAATTTGCGTTCATCGCGTTAGCCTTGGACAAGTTTACGAGTTGTACGTTTATGAAAAATGTTAACGTTGGCTTCCTTTATAGGCGTTCGTTATGTTTGTTATGCGGGGACCCAGTTGCAGCGGAATCTAATTAAAATTAATAAAAATCTGGTACCTGGGCTGTTTAGTAACAATAGTAATATAGATGTTTTTTTTTGTATAAGAAAAGCGTTCTATTTATTATGGATATTTTATATTAATTTTCATTAAAAATATCCATAAGAACTATGCTTCTTTTTATTACTAACGGCTACTCTCCTCGGTTAGGGCAGAATTAACTAAACCAGAGCATAAAAACTGAGCACTGAGAAAAAACTTGACAAAAAAAGGGAGCAGAGCGTTAGCATTAAGACATTTATAAATGTTATGTAACTACCTATATGTCTATAAATAATAAAAAAAAAAACAATACATTGTTAACACACAAGTTTGTGCACGTTTACATATCAAAAAAATGGATCAGCCAGAAATTCCTTATCTATGGGCGCTCAAAATAAAGTAATATTAAGTATATAATAAAAAAATATTTCACAGGAGGTACCTAATTTAGTTATTAAAAAAGTTACAACTTCAAAAAAAAATCAGACAGTCATGGGGACTGCCGAAACAAGTGAAAACTCAGAACTATTATGTTCGCTAGTCGGGCTACTAATAGCTATAGAGTATAGATATACTGTTAGCATTATCATCTCGGTATCTATAAGTTTTTCCCCTCTAAAATCGCTCAACGCGCCTAAAAAAGGTTTCACTTAAATAAAAAGAAATTGGAATTGTCAATATTTAAAGTTACAACCGGAATGTTGCTACTGAGAAGAGAGTAAGAGACGCGGTAGTTACTCTTGTGAAGATGCCCCAATTGCTGCAGTACACTTGCCAAGAAACAGATATTTCCTTCATAAAACCGCCATCACTCGCAATGTAAAAACATATTCACTGTCATATGGTATGCATAGAAGACAGAGACAGCATGATATCGTTTTTATTGTTATTTATCATCGTATAATATCATAGCCTCACCATAAATGCACACGAATAATATATTTTCTAGAAAATATATTATCAAGATCTTTAGTATTTTTTTAT
This sequence comes from Anthocharis cardamines, assembly GCA_905404175.1. Taxonomy (NCBI): domain Eukaryota; kingdom Metazoa; phylum Arthropoda; class Insecta; order Lepidoptera; family Pieridae; genus Anthocharis; species Anthocharis cardamines. Next base: position 340,151 of record FR989975.1, read on the forward strand.
GGAATTGGTAGCAAACGGGCTGTCGCCTCACCTAATAATAAGTGATCACCACCGCGCATAAAGACCGGAGAACTGGCAGGTGCGTTGCCGGCCTATAAGAAATGATTAAGCTTCTTTAGGAGGCCCTAACTCGTATCGGTACGGAAATACTGATGTTAGTGTGAGTACTCATATACATACATGCTCGTACTATATATATATATGTATATAGACAAAAGACTTGAACATCGTATATGTCTTATGTGCATAATATAGGTATTTGCAAAATACCAAAGGCATATTCATAATACTTTTAATCATCGTCAAAATAAGCGAAGGTAACCATGATTTAACCCCGATTGGCAGGATGTCATATATCATACTGAAAAACCATAAATAAGTAACAAAATAGTTCAAAATAGTTTTCAGAATCTTACCAATATTTCAATGTTGGTGAGGTTCTGAAAACTAATTATTTTGTACTTAATTAATAATACCTATTTTATTTTATACTAGCTGATGCCCGCGACTTCGTTCGCGTGGGATTCACTTTAAGCTGAGCTTTTGAGCAAGCTTTCTTCAAATAACATATCCTCCATCCTCTGTACCTGGTGATTTCTTTTAGGAAAGAGCTATCAAATTAGTCATTGACGGTTGCTTTTGCTCCATGTTATCGACATGTTTAATGGTGGTTGAGATTGGGGTTCGAAGGATGATTTGAAATTCAATAGTTGAAATAATTAACCTGACTTTAAAGAAACTTTAGGGAGATTCATATTAATTAAATTCTACGTGACCAAAATCCAGATATGTGTCTTTTCTCTACTAATCAGAGTTCAATCGAAGATTGGATTCAATGCATTTTCTGTCTTAAATAGATGCGTGCGTTCATTAAATTGGTCATTTTCATTTTCGGACATTATTTTTAAATTCCCGGGATTCCTGCCCGGGTTTCCGGTGCTAAATGCGGAAACCTCTAAGATACGGAAGCAAAAAAGCAATGTCGAATAATCGTAATTCTGTTTAAGAGAAAGGATTGATGAAAAGGTGAAATAAATGATCTCATAAGAAATACTTTTTCATATAATATTTCAATAATACATTTTCTATTTTTGTTATAATATAGTTCTTTCAAAAAAAAAAATAAATACAAAAAAATATTTCTTTCATTTCAACTTCAGATTCGAACTCGCATCAGAAGCTGCGCTATGGGACTGCATATCCACTATTCTACGAATACATATTGGAAATGGCGAAATAATCAAACTATTTCATTTACATATCAGACTGTGATTGACATCTGACAATTCGAAAAAGTTCAACGCGAGTCAGTTTGCATTGAAATTTGGTGATATGGTGCCTTTAAAATAATATTTAAATGATGATAACTTTTCTTTCCGATAACCGATTTCGATTAAAACAAAGCCTATATGTTGCCCCGGGCTTTCCTTAATATATTTGTGTAAATTGCATGATAATCGGTTCAGTATCTTCGGAGATTAGCGTGAACAAACAGACAGACAGACAGACAGACTTAAAAATTGCATTTATGCATTCTGCTACCCTTCTTTTATCACCCCTCTTAATTTCTAGTAAAAATATTTAGTGAAGCGTAATTTCGATCCTACTCTTTTATTATATGTATAGAAGATATAGATATAGATTATAATGGATTTCGTCTCTTTCTTTCTATCATCATTTACTACCAAATTCTTTCAAACAAAACAAATAAAATTATTGTATTCATCAAAAGCTATCTCCAACCAGTGTAATCTATAACAGTTGAATCTGTCAAAACGCTCATTATTAAACCTAAAAAAAACAATACCTTTAACTGCTGAGCGTAAAAATTGACAAAAGGACTGTGAGGCTGGCTTTGAAGGCTTCTTAATAATTCAGCGTGTTTTTTTGTTGGGCGCCGCATCAATTATTACTGCGACCCGCGATCTCGGGCGCAGGTAGGGTGGCCACGTGTTCAGCTAATGGGACGTAAATAATGCGTGGGCTGTCTGTCATCGTTTAACCTCTATACAGAAGGCGCAGACAAGTCTTCGGCTTTAAAAGTAATCAGCTGGACCCAGTCATTAAACTCATATGAGAATCTTACAATACACCAAGCCCTATAATAGCATTATTATTATTTCATATATAATTGGTCGTTGCCTTTGCAAGTAGTGCAAAATCTTTTCTGATACTTTTTCATTTTATTTTATGCCAAGCATTATGGCCTGCCATACGTACTACCTCTGTAAACAGAATATATCTATAAAATTTTCAATAAATATGTTGTTTAAATCACTAAACGTATAAGCATTGCAGCATTAAAAATGATATTATGTTGTAGGCAAAGATGTTATTATGATTTTCCCCAGTAAAACTGAGAATTTTTTTTTTATCGGAATACTTTATATTGTTACTGATTCCAATTAGAAGTAAGATTTTTATCCGGATTTTTTCAACTTTATGGTCACCTTATTCCCTGGTGTCGTTAATGATGCACACTCCACAGCGATTGTGGCGTGATGGATGTTTTAAACTCTTTTGAATAGCTGCTTATTTTATTATTAGTGGAGTTTCGAAAAGGTTCAGATTTATCACTCGAACTAGAGGGTTTAAGTGGATTAAAGATGTATGAGCTGTTGCTTTCAAAAACGGGAAAAGAAAATCTTGAGGACTAGCAGTTTTACGTGATTTCTTGAGAGTGGAATTTTTTAAAAACATTGCTTAGGGAAATTATTCGAGTAAATTTATACAAGGACTAAAAAAAGATTTAGGTAACGCTTTTTGTGATTTGACAGACATCACCATGGTGTGACTCGAATTCTGAGTTGAAAACTATGTCCAACCTTAGATGCATAGTGTTTCAATACAATATTGTATAGTATATTCTTGTCGTGTGTTTTTAATAATTGTATCTCATAACGATAACCGACGTTGCTTCAAAATATCACTTTGCGAAAAATTTTACGGAAAAAATACATATTTAAAGTGGAATACACAATTGTTCGGCGTAGTTGACGTCGGCTACAATGTCCGGGCCACATATGGCACAGCGAGGCTCGTTATTTAGCTGTCACCCCCCTCCCCCCACACACAACCCTTCAGGACCCCTGCACGAGGATAGTCACACATAACTAGCGGGAGCGGGCGCGGGCGGTGTAGGTGAGTTTGTGTTTGTGTTGGATGGTCTTGCAGATGTTTTTTGTCCAGACATATAAGTGCTGGGATTTAATTAATCTTCGTCTTCTTTCATTGTCTCTTTAACCCCTTGTGTGGTCTGGGCCTCCTCCACAGTCGTATTCCACTTGTCCCTAATTTCTAAATAACAATCGAAATAATAGCAATCTTCTTACAGTTTTTCTTTGCAGTTGAGAATATTTAATAGTTGAAGATGAGATCGCCATACAAACATGTTTTTTTTATGTTTATTAAATAATTATTTTATACAATGTTTTGTAAAGTCCTTCTACTTTATAACTTATAAAATATTTACTAATTATATAACTAAAAAATCGCTGACTCCTGCGATAAAATTCAGCATATTGTATAAGGCTTAAAAGCGGAATAGCTAAATCCCAACACGCTGGTTTTCAGTCATGACCAGGGTCACAGGGTTAATTTTTCCTGAGCTATATCCGCTACCGCTTCCGCGTATCACCGTGCTCAAGTACTAACCTGACACGCAATTAATTAGAATACATCCTACGTTTTATCTGTTGGCACTTTAGCTTACTCGCGTCTTTAAACGCTTTTCAGTTTACAGCGGTGATATTGTTGTAGGTATAGTAAATAGATACGTTAGGAAACCTGCTCTTTGTTGCATTCTTCTTTTTCCTGCCCTATTCACTTTTTTTTATTTGAGGTCGGCGCAGTATGTTTTTTTCCATTCTCACCTTTCATATCGCCTCGCCATATCACCAGTCATAGCACATATTATTCTTAACACAGTCAATCTATGTTTATTTTTTTTTTAATATTTACCATATAAATAAAATAACAACTCCATCCGATTCCTTAAACACTTTCTGCTTCGCATAACCAGTTGTCAACGATACGACTGAGGAACCTTCGAGAAACACGAATATTCATTTTTAAATCTGCAAGCCCTCATCTCTATGTGCGGCGGTGATCACTTACGATCACGTGAGCCATCTACCCGTTTGCAGAGTGCAATTCTATTAAAAAAACACAATCCTATTACATAAAAACCACTTACACTGATCATCCTTCCACATCCATAATCTAATATTGGTATTTCTAAACTCAATTACATCCCAAAATTGAGGATAAAGTCACCGATATCTAATTATTCTGCAGTTCAAAACAAATTTCCTCAATCCTAGACGAATCTCATCTAATCCCGCGATATCCGTCGCATCGGAAGTCGTTTGGTCGTCAAAAACAACGCCACGCCAGCGTTGAATAATGCATGATAGTGATTACTCGGTTCTGCTGACGTGAGCTGGTGTGTGCGAATACTCCGAGACTGTCTATAAATGCTACAGCACTTTTGAAACGTACTTACTTCCTCTTTCGAAGCTTGTTTTAGAGTACAATTGTAGTAGAATAAGTTGTAAATTTGTCCTTTATTTGCCTATATACCACACGATTTTCATCATATTTTATTATAAGAATACATACATACATATACATCACGCCTCTTTCCTATTGTGGTAGGCAGAGATCACGGAATTCCATATGCTCCGATCCTTTATTTCTTAAAATAATAGAAATCCCTGCCGGCGTCCATCTTCTTGAAGCGCTATCTATCTATGTCATTTCAAAGTAAATTTTTAATCTGAATTAATTAATCTATCGGTAAATATATCGAATCAAGGCTTAGATTTAGAGGACCTACTCCATTAGAGGCGCATGGCATTGGATCCTTTAAAAAACATTAAAAGTTTAGGTTAGGTTATGTTGGTATTCACCGGGGTCTCGGATTGAATACGATAGTTATCCCGTGAGCCCCAAGACAGCGGGGGGGGGGTCTAGGGGGGTTTAGTGGGTATTACTCTCTAACCAGAGAGACACACCGGGTGAGGTTGAGTCCCACACTCCCCCCCACATAATATCTCGCGGGGGGTTCCCAGTGCACAAACGCACTCCCTCGAAAAAAGAAAAGGTTATTTTGATATGGTGATAACCGCGCACGAGTCACGGTGCCAAAAACCGAATCCTACTCATTTCACTTCCCTTGACACGGTCGTATTTTTTATTTTACTTAACTACGACAGCGATTCGAAACTTGTCGAAAAAAATATGGATTATATCCTGAAGCTCGGCATAATTTGACTTCGGAGGCGACTTATATTCAACTAACGAATCATGAAACATGTCTGGCTTCTTATATTGTATTTTACTAACGTGAGTATTATTAGAATTAAAAAGTTTACAGATTAAAACGCTACTTTTTCGGTTATTATTTATTGAGTAAGTTAAACTAACAGCGATTTTGATATAATTTTCGAGAGATGATTTTTAAGTACTTTACGGCAAGCAATTTCCTTACAGGCTACTTCTTTCTATCTACAATCATTAGTTAGGTGAATATAGGAACTGGGCAATAGATATTATGTTATGCCAATCACCGTACAAGAGACTTACTAGAGACGACTTACAACGACAACCCTTCATTTATTTTGAAAACAATACTCTCCCTATTCCCTGACAGTTGAGTAAAAATAGCAACTCAAACCTTTTGAGTGGAATCAATAGAGAGAGCTCAGCGGAGCACAGGATGAGATGACTACGGGGCACTAGGGACATCACTAGCTAGACTTTTACTTTATTTCTTGTTTTTTTTTTATAGTATAGCGGAGCACCTGATGGAAAGTAAACACCAGAGGATTTACAGATACGTTGACGGCCTTTATAAGTATTTTTTGCCCGCAACTTGGTACTCGTAGATTTCTAACTAATTCGACTATGTGTTTGCGTATTGTTCCCATGATAATGTAAGTGCGTGCTCCTATTTCACCATGCCTACTGCTGATAGAGGACAAACCTTTGTTTTTTATGCGTTTATTTTTTATTATAACAATTAATAGTCATGTGGAGCATGGTTATCAACTTATTCACACCTGGTACGGATATATTGCCGTAGTGATCTAGAATTGACAGAAATAATTAATTTTTTAACATTAAATTACGTATTTTTTCACGTTAACTTCCATTCCCTACTTTACTCTATGTCCATACCTAATTTATAAAAGGTAAAGTCAGCAAAATAAGTCACAAAACATTTTGGAAAAACTTCCAATTGTCATTCATAAATGCTTTTTTATATTAATTATTCTAATTTCTGATAGTACAGTTAAATTGTCTAGTTTCTAATTCAACCAGAAATCCCATCATTAATTTATCAGTAACTCAGTCAGTTTTTATTTTTATTATAACAAAAAAGGCTTCATTCAAACATATTTCTAATATTTGATACCGTTGTGTTTCCATTTATGCTTGCTCTTTCCTGGCAAATGGCTTCTCCAAAATAATCAATTTATTCCTATTTAAAGCTATAACTAAATCTTAACTTTATTTCTATAATACAATCGCGATCCGCCTAGCTTCGCACGGGTGCAATGTAGATGTGCTAAAAAATAAAAATATATAGCCAATTTACTCGCTGATAATGTAGCTTTCTATAATTGGTGATATTTTTTTGAAATCGGTCCAATAGTTTTTAAGTTTATTAGTTACATACAAAATACAAATCTTTCCTCTTTAATATTAGTGTGTAAATATAGATATTAAATATAAAAGCGCCAGAGACAGCCCTACGTACTAAGGCTGATCCGTTGCACTTATTAACTCGACGCAATTTATTAATTGCTTCCACCAAGCTCACTCGGCTGAGTGCTCGGCGCACGGCTCCCTCGCCAGCGCCAGCCCTGCAGTATCTTCACCATCCGAAAGCAATTATTGAGAAGCTTGTATAATGTAAAAATAATAATAATAATAATCTTCATTAATTACTGCAATATTTACATAAAATAATTTAAACCCTGAAATAGTTAAAAACTGTGTTACAGGAGTCTGTGCCTTCCCAATTTTATCAGTAACTTCTTAAATGCTATAATAATACAAAAACGGAAACACATTTCTTACTACATAATCTTATTACATTTTAAACTAAAGCAATAAATTAATAAATTACAAAAAATAAAATTTATTTTATTTAATTCTATAGAAAATTACAATTTTTAAAGTTGATTAAAAAATATATTTAAATACAAGAAAAAATAATTAAGAGAAAAAAAACATATCAAATCATTATACAACTATTGACAATTTACATATATATCATTATAATAAGAAAATTAAAACAGTTATACAAATTTCTAATATATTGACAATGATAATAATAGTTTAAAATGTTCGTCCGTTACATTACTAATTAATTACTCTGAAAAAAGGATTTTTTTAATATGAAAATTTGACATACGATAATATTTTTTTATGTTAGATATCGCCATGAACATGATGGTAAGTAATACCTCAGCTACAGAACATCGGCTGTTGACCTATATTTTTCTTTGAGTATTCGAAAATTCATAGACTGAAACCGAAACGCGCAATATGCACATCACGGTTTTTCCATCCATGAAAGACCGCCGGTGACAATTTCGATATTCCTTCCGCTTGTTTAGTGTACGATCATCCCGGTAGGATTCGAACCCGCGACCCATCATAATCCAGTGATCCATGTGGTATCAAATTATTTCAGAATAATTAGTTTTTTTTTATGTAGCCAAGTTCACATTTCAAGGATCGTCATGCTCGCTTAAATGTCATAGCTTATAGCGGCGTCCATGCGTCGGGTTGTCTGTCTCCCTAAAATATGGCGAGAGGGCCGATGGCTGGCCATGCGTCATACTCGTGAACGGGAGACTTGAATTCGTGTATGCGGTGATGTTAGTTATTTCGACTATGTATTTGCGTGTGGTTCCCACGAAAATGTAAGTGCGTCCTCCTACCATGCCTACTGCTGATAGAGGACAAATCTTTTGTTTTTTTTTCATTTTTTTTCTCGTTTATATTTTGTATTATTATAGTTAATTACTAAAAGATGTCATGTGTAACATCGTGTAATGGTTGCAGCGCCTTACAAATATATTGTAAAACAAAAACATGGCGATTAAAAAGAGTGGCGGAGAGTTTATTGACAGTTCTTCTCTTCCGTTCTACGCCCTTGATTTGAGAAGTTGCGGTAAATGTAAAATAAGAAGTATTTAATATATATTTTTATTGACGTTCATAAGTGAGTGAAGCCACCCAGAAACATAGTGTTATTTTTAAAAGTAATAAGGAACCAACAGACGATACCACAATCCATGAAGGTTCAATTTCCGACCCATGGACATTAAGGAAAGAACGTCTCAACGAACACAATGCCTAATTACTGAACCAAAGCAAACGTTTTCCAGAAAAGTATCGCATAGAATAAACATGCCACCCAGCGTTACCTGTCGCCCGCACCACACCGCAGTGTCACCCGCTAGCTAGTATATAATGCCTGAGCACGGCACTCAGTCATTCATTCAGCCTACAAGTATCTTAGACTTAACTATTATAGTAAAACATTGTATTAAATCATCGAAAGTATATAATTGTAACAAAGTTAAAATATTAAAATTGAATTATTCTAAATAAAGTTTTTTTTTAAGAATCATCGAAAGCAAATATTTTGACTGGCGCCCAACGTGGGGCCCCGAAACAAAAGGGACTAAGCGCCAGCGAACCTGCCGCCATATCCTTTTGGTGGATATCAATCCTTTGAGAAGGGCAACCCAACAAATAAATAAGTCAAATCCGAGGCAAAGGAATGTGGAAGACTGCAGTCGTCTTGTATTTCATGTGAGTACCGAGTAGCACTTTCCTTTTCAAAATTCCTTTCTTTCTAAAACCCCCGACTTTTGTATATAAGTCTAATATACAAGGTGTTGTGAATCACCCTCTTTCTGATAGTGAGGGCAATTTAAGTTCGACAAGTATTCTGTCTAGCTGTGTTAGAGTCCCAGGTGGTCAACAAGTCCCCATAGAGGTGACAGATAATACTACCATGGACCCAAAAGTCTTAATAAATTTCGTCCCGTCATACAACGGTGACGCATTTACGTTATATAATTACATAAATTGTGCGAAACAATGGTTGAATATATCGGGAGGCGATACGCCCCAAAATGTTATGATGTTACTAAGTAAACTGGAAGGTAGAGCCGCGATCACAATAAGTATGATCGAACATGAATTTAAATGGTCAAATATAGAAGTAGCGTTGAAAAAGGAGTGTGGAGATAATAGGGAATTAAATACTTTACTTACAGAATTATCGAATGTTAAAAGAAAAGGTAGTTATAAAGATTTAATTTTTGAATTAAAACAAAAGTTATTTTTTATTAAAAGCAAATTATTAGATAAATACACAGATAAAACATTAGTGCAGGAAGTTATGGAGCCTTACATCAATACGGCCCAAAACACTTTAAGAAACAGTCTCCCCTTCCATGACCAAATCTACGTATCTAACTGCAATTTTAACGAAACTGTAGCAAAAATACTACAACTCGAAGCAGAAGGTAGATTTGACAATATTAAGCAAAAATTTTCTAATATTTTGCCACAACCGCGAATAATAAATCAGTCATATTATCCGCAAAATAATATGCAACAAACAAAGCACACATATCCACCTACACAAAGGTCGATACAAAAAAATTATAACATGAGACCTACGGCCGGTTTCTGAGAGGCTAATCAATGAAATAATTAATCTAATCATTTGTCAAACTCTGGTCAACTCACAATTGGGTTGCATAAAGCATTGTCAATAACTTTGATTTGACCAACCAATCAGTTGACAATTCTGTCAAATTTCAATTCAAAATTGTGTGTCAGATGCCATTTCGGTTTCTGAAACGCTAATTATTCTGTAATCATTGTTTAATCTACTATTAAAGGCTCTGTTAAGTAATCGGTGCTTGTCGACGAATTAATTATTTAATTGATACAAATTTTAAAGATTCTTTTAAAAAATTAGAAGTACCTATTACGTAAAACTAATTTGCAATGGAAATGAAATTTTATTTAATTACGAGATGTCATTTCTTGCTAATTTCGAGTAATAAAAAATTAAATTATAATTAAACCGCATAGAAAATAGCAGAAAACAGAAGATATTGTTTTTTTTTAATGGCGTTGGTAAGGTTACGTCGCTATCTGTCAAACTTTAGTTGGAAGCTGTTAAGCAATACAGTGTCAACCCACACGGTTGCCATTTTGAGAAAATTGAGTTTGAAGTTTTAATCAGGTTTTATAACATTTCTTTTATAAAATAACAGAAATAATATATTTTTTTGTAAATTTTATTAAATTAAATGTATATTGTTTTCTTGGTAGCAATCAAAATAATTGAAGTTAGTGCATTATTGTTAAATATTTTAAACATTTTAGGTTTTCGTGCCCGTTAGTTTTTTCAATATTTTTGCTATTAAAACGATTTAAATGTATCTCTTTTGAAATATGTAGTCCAGCTCATAAGGAGGCGATTGGTATCAAAATTTATACTTTTGTCATTTTGTGGGTTGACACTGTATTGCATAACAGCGTCCAGTTGTTGTGAGTGACAGTTGAACGATAAACTAAACAAAATATGTTCGTGTGGCCATAAAAAATAATATATATCAAACCAAATCTCATGTCAAATATTTAATCATGAATTAGTAAATTTTTCGCTAATTGACGTTTCAGAAACTCAAATTGATTTGACTCAACTATTAAGTTAACTGCTCTGTCAGTTGACCAACAGATTGATTAACCTCTCAGAAACCGGACGTTAGTGTTCCATATCATTACAAACATCCGTGGAATGCAAATCCAAACAATGTGTTTAGCAAACCACAACACAGTTATTTTAAAAGGAATCCAATGCCAAATAGGCAACCGATTCAAACGGAAGATGTTTCAATGAGAACAGCTCCGTCACTTAGGCCTGGACAAATTAATTTAGGTAAAGGTATTGTAGCTGAGGAAGTATATCATCACGATGATGATCAGGAAAATTATAAATTTCCACACGAATACAGTGAGTATTGCGAGAACAATTATTTAGAGAACTCAAATAAAAATGTAAATTTTCACGAAAGTCCAAATCAAAATGTGAGTACATAGAATTTAATCATGTAAAGTCTTATTTACCTTATTTTGAAATCCAAGAGCCGAATTTAAAAATATTAATTGACACCGGTAGTCAACGATCATTTGTAACGAATGAAGCTAGTAAATATTTTTTAAAATATTATAAAGCTGATAAATTTTCAGTTAGGACATCACATGGTGTTACACATCATATAGGTTTAATAGAAACCCCGTACTGGGATAAATATTTTGGTTCTGATAAAGGTTTAATGAAGTTTTACATATATAATTTTAGTGATAAGTATGATATATTAATGGGAGCTGATATGCTAGAGCAAATAAATGCGAAAATAGATTTAAAAGAGAGGAAATTAATTTTGCCTGAAAATGAAATATTAATATATCATATGACTAATGAAAATTCATTAAATATAAAAGATTTATGCGCGACTTATAAAGATTTATTTACGGAGGATGTAACCGATAGTGCGACAATCACTATAAAACATAAAATTAATTTAACTGATAACGAACCAATTTATCAAAGACCTTTTCGTTTACCTCAGACACAACAAGAGGAGGTAAATAAACAAATTAATAAGTTATTGAACGAAAAAATTATTCGTCCATCGGAGTCCCCATGGTCGTCCCCTGTACATATAGTGCCAAAAAAAATGGATCAATCCGGCGTTAAAAAGTGGAGAATGGTGATAGATTATAGGCGGTTAAACGAAAAAACAAAATCAGATAAATTTCCGTTGCCTAATATAGAAGAATTATTCTCTAAGTTGCAAGGTAATAATTATTTTAGTACCCTCGATCTTACATCAGGTTACCATCAAATTTTAATGGTTAATAATTCAATCGAGAAAACTGCGTTCAGCACACCCAATGGTCACTATGAATTCCTTAGAATGCCTTTTGGTTTAAAAAATGCCCCTGCAACTTTCCAGCGTATGATGAACAATGTATTGCGTACTGAGATTGCTCGCGATATTTGTTTAGTATACCTCGATGATATAATTATATATTCTAGAAGTAAACAAGAACATATTAATAGGTTACAGCAAGTTTTTGAGGCCTTGCGTAGAGCTAATCTTAAATTAAATATAAATAAATGTATTTTTATGACAGAAGAAATAGAATTTTTAGGTCATGTACTTAATAAAGATGGTTTAAAGCCTAACCAGTCGAAGATAGAAGCAATTCAGAAATTTCCTATTCCAAAAACTCTTAAGGAAATTAGAGGATTTTTAGGACTTATAGGATATTATAGGAAATTTGTGCCTAATTTGAGTAAAATTGTAAAGCCTTTAACGGAAGCTACGAAAAAGAATGCTACTATTAATATTAAAGATAAAAAATATATTGATGCATTTGAAACTTGTAAACGTCTGTTAACAAATGCCCCTATTTTAGCTTTTCCTGATTTTAATAAAACTTTTGTTATAACTACTGATGCTTCAGATATAGCCTTAGGCGCGATATTGAGCCAAGATAATCACGCGATAGCTTATGCATCGAGAACGTTAAGTGAAACCGAACAAAAGTATAATACAACCGAGAAAGAGCTATTAGGAATACTTTGGGCGGTAACATATTTTAGACCTTATATTTATGGAAGACAATTTATTTTGAGAACAGATCACAAAGCATTAATTTGGTTGTCTAAACTTAAAGAACCGAATCAGAGATTAACAAGATGGAAGTTAAAACTTCAAGACTATGATTATAAAATTGAACATGTTAAGGGTAAGGAAAACTATGTAGCCGATGCCTTAAGTAGGATCCAATTGCATCATACAAGTTGTGATTCTATAGAAGCACAATGTGGTGAGGAATTATCATTAGGTAGCACGCCTCGTAGTCATAACAATATAACACCAGTAAACACCGAGTCTAATTCTTGGATATCAAACAATGCATCGTTAAGTAATACCATACATTCTTGTCAACAAGACAGCGATATAGGTATACCGATCATTCATTCGTATCCACCGAAGCGACTAAGACGTGTAGTTTTTGAAGTAGCACCCTATAAAGAAGCCAAGTACGAGAAAGGTATGTGGTATTTTTATGTTCCACCAAATAATGAAGAAGATATAATTAAAGAGTTTATGTTAGAGTATTTAAATAAAGAGAAATATGCATTTATTATTCCAAATGATGATTTATATTATAAAGTTTCTGAAGTTTATAGAAAGTATTTTGATCACACTAAATTTAAACCAGTAAGATATACTAAGACTTTGATAGAAATCGATGATAAAGAGGATCAGTTAAAATTAATTAAAGAATGTCATTTATTAAATAATAGGCATGCTGGTATAGAGAGTGTATATAAACAATTGAGAGAAAAGTATTATTGGGAAAATATGAGAAAACATATAAAGAAGTATATAATAAACTGTGAATCTTGTAAAAAGGAAAAATATAATAGACATCCATATAATACTTTGTCATTAGAAACTGAAACACCATATGAGCCCATGGACATATGGCATATCGATTTTATGTCCTTAGAGAGACAGTGGTACTTAACCATTATTGATAAGTTTTCTAAATATGCTATAATTAAGCCAACAGAAAAATCCAAAGTGTATGATACTTTATTTGAGATTTTTGCCTTAATAGGAGCACCTAATAAAATAATTCATGATGGCGAACAGTCATTTTGTAGCGAGATTATTACCGAACTTTTTAAAACATATAATATAAAGAATCATACAACATCTCCACAACATCATAAGTCTAATGCAGATGTTGAGCGTTTACATAGTACTATACAGGAGTTATATCGTTTACAGAGAGAATCAGATCTGGATCGAAATCAAAAAATAAGTTTTATAACTCATGCTTATAATAATACGTCACATAGTGCGATTAATATGACGCCATTTGAAGTTCATTTCGGTAGAAAGCCCAAGTTGCGAAGTTTCGATACTTTAAAAGTTATTATACAGAATTATACAGCTCAGCATCGCGATTTTGTTAAAGAATTAAATAAAAATGTTCACGAAACTTTAAAAAAACAAAAAGATAGTAGGAATACTAGATTAAATAAAAATATTAGATCCCCTAAAACTTTTAAGATAGGAGATGTAGCTTATTTAAAGAACAGTATGGCCGATAGACATAAAACAAAGAGTAGATTTCTGGGTCCATATAAAATTATTAGTGTTGAACCACACAATAAATATAAATTAAGTAACGGCAGAGTTTATCATATAGAGGAGTTAATTGTTTCAGATTCGTCCCCTTCAATATCCTCGGATACAAGTTCCGACAGTTAGGATCAAAAGAAAATATAGTACTTGTAGAGCTTAAGCGTGCCCGAATTATAGAAGGAGGATGGTCAATTATTCATACGTTAGATATTAAGCCTATTTTAAATAATTTGGATAGTATTCAGAATTCTCTTGGTTATGCTAAAACTAGATATAAAGCAGAAGATGTAATGTATATTTATCAAAGAGTAGGAATAATTTTAGAACATGTTAAAGAAATATGTAAGCATCTTAATGTTCAGAGTAAGAAACGTGTTAAAAGAGGGTTAATTAATGGTTTGGGTACAGTGATAAAAGCTATTACTGGAAATCTTGATCAAAATGATTTAGATAAAACACAACATGATTTGCAAACCCTTAGAGTAGCTTACAGTAAGCAAATCTCCATTACGGATGATACTTTAGAAGAGTATAATAAACAAATTTCTAATATTACAAAAATACAAAATGAAATTAACAATCAATTTGCTTCAGCAATGAATAATAAGCTACAACAAAAGTTAGCAATATCATTGTTATTACAGGCACAAACTTTACAGGATGTAGCTGAAAGGTTAGCTACTGCTATAACGTTTTCAGAACATAAAATGTATCACTATAGTATATTACAATCACATTTGTTAGAAGATACTTTAAATAATATTCCGAAAAATGTAATTATTTCTAAGAATATTAACGATATAGAGCCTTTTATTACTGTAGATAGTAGGATTATTGATGAAGTAATATATTTCGTTATTATAATTCCATTAGTAAAAAGTAAGGTATATAATACAAGAAAAATTGTACCTATTATCCAAAATAATCCTACCTGTTCCTATCCTGTAGTGCGAAAGGTAACACTAGCTTATGATACCGAAGAAATATATGAAGTTAATGATTGTGTTGAATTGGATAATCTTATTTGTAAAGGAAATTTATTAAAAATGGACAGCTGCGAAACAGATATATTAAGCAAAAAGGAAGGCGACAAGTGTCAAACCGTCCCAATAATATGTCCTCAAGAGGAAATTTTTGAAATATCTCCTAAAGCTATTTACATGTACTTTAATAAAACAACAGAAGTTGTAATAAAATGTGACAATCATTCTGAAACTGTATGGACAAAACAATCTAATATATTATATGGAGAAAATTGTGAATTGAATGTTTCAGGAATCAAAATATTTCATACAAGAGAGTCCAGTGATAAAGTCATCATAGCAAATATAAATTTGGAAAGTGTCGAGACTGTTACAGAAATAGAGTTAACATATGATACTGCAGATAAAGTCTAAGATTAAGGAATTAAAACAAATTCAATTTTTAGACGATGGAACTAACCATGACATCATTCAATACGGTTGGATCACTGTTATAACTATAACTATTATGTGTTGTATAATTTATGTTAAATTTTTTAGATCCAAGGTTTGTCCGAAACCATGGACTTCAAATTTAGAGGGGGATAGTGAAGCCACCCAGAAACATAGTGTTATTTTTAAAAGTAATAAGGAACCAACAGACGATACCACAATCCATGAAGGTTCAATTTCCGACCCATGGACATTAAGGAAAGAACGTCTCAACGAACACAATGCCTAATTACTGAACCAAAGCAAACGTTTTCCAGAAAAGTATCGCATAGAATAAACATGCCACCCAGCGTTACCTGTCGCCCGCACCACACCGCAGTGTCACCCGCTAGCTAGTATATAATGCCTGAGCACGGCACTCAGTCATTCATTCAGCCTACAAGTATCTTAGACTTAACTATTATAGTAAAACATTGTATTAAATCATCGAAAGTATATAATTGTAACAAAGTTAAAATATTAAAATTGAATTATTCTAAATAAAGTTTTTTTTTAAGAATCATCGAAAGCAAATATTTTGACTAGTGTACATTGTGTTACCTAAATGAATAAATTAATTGAATTTGAATGAATATTTTCGGCGGTAGCGGCGAAAAACGGTGACAAAATTTTACCGACAAATCAAAAGCCTGTCAATAATTTAATTGGTGCTGTCCACAGGACATCAGAGATGAAAAACGATGTGTTGTCGACATAATTTGTTTCGAGTGTTAACTTGAAAGTTTTGTTAGGAAAAATAAATAAAATAGCACTCGAACTAAGTATTGCCATCTATATTCATGACCCAATATGTATTTGGCAGCCAAAAATACTACTGTTTAAACCAAGAAACCATTTCACACACTCATTTTAATACAAATGAAATAAAGCCCCAATATATTTCTATCGCGACGTGTTTTTATGTAAACGGTTAGGGCGGGCGGCGCAAGGCGACGCAGGGCGGGCGGGCGGCGCGGGGCGGGAGGGCGGCAGCAGGAAAACACAGTAGTTAGGCATGTCGCCAGTCCAATATTACAGATTTATGGACAATTTCATTAGAGAACTATGCGGGGTGACAGTTACACCGTGATAGTTTTTCATTGTTTAACATATTATTCTTTTTTTAAGATTAGTTACTTTTGTTTCTCTTAATTTTACATTGTTTACGTTTGCTGATACACAATAGAAGTTTTATGATCTATACTAATATAATAAAGAGGAAAGATTTGTTTGAATGTTACGATTTAACTCAAAAACTACAGGCCCGATTTTTAAAATTATTTCACCAATAGAAAGCTATACTATCAGCGAGTAACATAGATATTTTGTATATAATACATCTACATTGCACCAGTGCAAGGCGGGGCGTGTTTTAGTAATTTAGATATATATATTCTATGGCTCAGGCGTACTACTGTGCACCTTTAAAATTGAAGTGATCAATTCAACGTTCTTGTTCTTTGGTGAGCGCTTAAAATATCTTCTTAAGTATTAAGTAAATATAATTTAAATTAAGTAGTTCATGTCACAGTGTTCATAATTTGTGCCCTTCCCAACAGAAAATATGTTTTTGTACCTGGGAAAATCATACAATGACCTGATAACTATTACATAGCTGCGATATTATATCTTACGTGGAATTTCTATGATCGCTACGCTACGGTGTGACACAGGCCCAGTGTATGACATAATACACAGCGTTGCATAATGCATGGGCAATATTTTCGCCGCGAGTTCATACAGGATCCAGCCATCACTTAGAGCCGCTTCATTCGCAAATTGGCGTCAACTTATGTTTTATTTAACATTATGTGGGTAGTGCCAATTTTGCGCCGCGGAAATTGTATTGCGTCCCAATTTTTTACACGACACTATATTATTCATATCTTCGGGACAGATTTTGGTTAATTTATTTTTATAGGGGAGAAGAGTTGCTTTGAGAAATGAAGGGCGTTATGGAGGGTGAAGGAAAACTAATTTGGAAACTTCGTTTTCGGCTTTGTATGAAAGAAAAATCAACGTTTGTAAGAAACGAAATGAAAATTATTTATTCGTAAAACAGGCAAGACGACGCGACGCTACGACAAGACCACTGTAGATTATAATCAGTTACCCGCCTTTTAATGGATTGACGTAATTGACAATTAACATAAATGCTTACCAATTTGAAAATAATAATAATAATTTGAATAATACAAACTAATATATTAGAAATAATTCATAACAACTTGATATTTCATAATTCACAAAGGCGGAGTTTGTAGATATTCTTATTCTTGGAAAATTAATTTATAACCTTCTAGAAAACACCCTACACTTAAACATAACGATGTCAATTTTTATAGATTTTGCTATTTTGCCATTTCTATTCACGATATCAACTTTAACACTTGTTGTCAATTAAATAATGATATTATTTTAAGAATATTCGAACAATATAATTATTTTCATGTCGTCTTTATTTTCGCTGAACTAAAGTGTGCAGTCATATAAAATATATATTGTTTTTTTATACTAAGATGTTTCTCAATTTAATTTTATCCTGTATAACCATAAAAGCTTTTAAACACAACACCAAAGTAAGAAACAAGACAATAAATATGATAGATTTCTTGTGAACACATCCGACCTTATTGAATTGGTCTGATGTACGAGATACGTGAGTAAACATAAGTGATTCCTCTAGTGCCAGTCAATAATGTATTGGGCCACTCGTCTCTGTAAATATAAGTATCACATTTTTCAGGCTATTTTATTGACTCAAATCAATCCACTGTAAAGTTGTAATCTACAGCTAGCTTTAACTTCTTACGGAAAAAATACTGATTGGAGCGTATTGAGCGTAACTCCCATGGAGGGACTCATATGGTATTTGTGTTTTTTATGTCAGATATTGACAGACGAGCATGAGGTTAACTTGATGGTAGGTGATACCTCAGCCATAGAACATCAGTCAATGATGCGCTATCGACCTAATTTTTACTCCAGCATTCGAAAATACGTAGACTGAAACCGAAACGCGCAATATGCACTTCACGGTTTTTCCATCTATGAACGGTTGTTCGTTACCCGGTCGGAATTTCGTTCCCACCCGTTCAATGCCCGAAGTTACCAGACGTGGGGAAGACATGCCTACAGATAATAATATTATCATGTCGTCCCGGTGGGATTCAAACCCACGATCCATCGATGCGCACGGCCAATGAGCCCGTGTTTATGAGATGATCTCAGGAACCGCTTAGCCGATTAGAATTATTTTTGTGTCTGTAGTAAATTACTGGTTTTGTCGTAGTTTGAATTTTTTTATTTATGACTGACTTTATAAAAGTGCCGAAACTTTAGTACTGTTAACTCCGCCCCAATATGCCACTGCGAAGAGTTATGGAAAGAAAGAAAAAAGAAAGAAAAACATTTATTTCACAAAACACTCACAGGATACACTTAATGATAATAAAAATAAAATAAAGGTACAAAAAAAAAAAATGAAACAAAACTATACATCTTAATTAATCTATTAATTAACTTAAATTAAGCATTCCTGTGCAGTGCAGGAAATGGGTCACCGACTCAGGATTATCTGTGACACAGCCGCGGCTATGACACAGCACTGATTTTCAGCTATGGCTAGGACGGCAGTCTCCTTGTATCTTAGGATTGACTGACTAAATAAATGTTGTATCATAAAGTGAATTCCCGTAAGTGGGACATGTGACAGGCACATTTCTGTGTCGGTTTCACTGATATAAGTAACTGTGCTCTGTTCGAAACATTTTTTCATGTTTTTCGCTGGGAATCGAACCCAAAGGATTTAATACTGAGGCACGGAGATGGTCAGTCTCATAATATTTATATTATCGTTCGAAAATACTGCAACGAAACATGAAAATAGTATCTACGTTATGCATAAATTC
Source organism: Anthocharis cardamines (assembly GCA_905404175.1). Taxonomy (NCBI): domain Eukaryota; kingdom Metazoa; phylum Arthropoda; class Insecta; order Lepidoptera; family Pieridae; genus Anthocharis; species Anthocharis cardamines. The sequence goes on from FR989975.1 coordinate 359,798, forward strand.
CACCCTTAATGAAATAACTTTTGTAAAAAGAATATTTTTGCAACGTTATTACAATTTTATCCGGCAAAAATGTCGCTGAATGCATCAATATAATTGAAATCCGGTTGGAAGGATCGGGGATTTATCAATAAGCTGTATCATGCAATATTGCTAATATGTTGATGCTTTGTCCTCCAACCCCCAGTTTTTTTATGTTAGATATCGACAGACGAGGATGAGGTTTACTTGATGGTAGGCGACAACCCAGCCAAAGTCAATAATGCGCTGTCGACCTACTTTTTACTTCGAGCATAAGAAGAATTATTTATTTATTTGTCAAAAACATGGTACAATAGTTGGTCATTTGAAATATCTTCTAGCGATCACATGTTTTGCCAGTCATTAGGCATACAAATGTTATTGATTTACACAAATGATTTTAATTCTCACAAAGTTAAAAGATATCTCAGATTAAACAAAAAAGGTATTTAATCTGAGCTCCATGTATTTTCATCTTCTAGTAGTTGCTAAATAAATTATTCAAACATTCAGAATACCTTCATAATGAATGACAAAAAGCCGTGTGTCAGTCGGTGTCAGAGCGTGGTGACACATGACATCGGCTGACAACGGTTAAAGCGCGATTTAAAAATAATACAACGACAAGTTCAATTAATAACTTTATTGTGGTCACTAAATTAGCTGTTTGAAGTAAGATTTTTTAAATCTGCTTTATTGTGACTTAATTATATTTTACTATCTATTGTTATGTCCAAGATAAATAATTATATAATAAAATATTACTGATTAAGATAATGAAGATAAAATGATACGTGCAATCCAATCGAGACAATATCTTTGGCGCCCTCATTTGACCGTGGATTCAAGAGTGACAGAAAATGTAATTCGGCGTTTAAGGGGATCAAAACAGGGGTTTGAATTTTTTAAGTCAATTTTTTTTGACACGTTGTTTGCACTTTGGCGAAAATATTCTAAAACACGAGTAATCTACCCTGAAATAGTTAAAAACTGTTACAGAAGTCTGTGCCTTCCCAATTTTATCAGTAACTTCTTAAATGCTATAATAATACAAAAACGGAAACACATTTCTTACTACATAATCTTATTACATTTTAAACTAAAGCAATAAATTAATAAATTACAAAAAATAAAATTTATTTTATTTAATTCTATAGAAAATTACAATTTTTAAAGTTGATTAAAAAATATATTTAAATACAAGAAAAAATAATTAAGAGAAAAAAAACATATCAAATCATTATACAACTATTGACAATTTACATATATATCATTATAATAAGAAAATTAAAACAGTTATACAAATTTCTAATATATTGACAATGATAATAATAGTTTAAAATGTTCGTCCGTTACATTACTAATTAATTACTCCGAAAAAAGGATTTTTTTCAAATGAAAATTTGACATACGATAATATTTTTTTATGTTAGATATCGCCAAACGAACATGATGGTAAGTAATACCTCAGCTACAGAACATCGGCTGTTGACCTATATTTTTCTTTGAGTATTCGAAAATTCATAGACTGAAACCGAAACGCGCAATATGCACATCACGGTTTTCCATCCATGAAAGGTTGTCGCCGGTGACAATTTCGATATTCCTTCCGCTTGTTTAGTGTACGATCATCCCGGTAGGATTCGAACCCGCGACCCATCATAATCCAGTGATCCATGTGGTATCAAATTATTTCTGAATAATTAGTTTTTTTTTTATGTAGCCAAGTTCACATTTCAAGGATCGTCATGCTCGCTTAAATGTCATTGCTTATGGCGGCGTCCATGCGTCGGGTTGTCTCTCTCCCTAAAATATGGCGAGAGGGCCGATGGCTGGCCATGTGTCGTACTCGTGAACGGGTGCTACTTGTGGTGACTGGTCAGACTTGAATTTGCGTATGCGGTGATGTTAGTTATTTCGACTATGTATTTGCGTGTTGTTCCCACGAGAATGTAAGTGCGTCCTCCTACCATGCCTACTGCTGATAGAGGACAAATCTTTTGTTTTTTTTCTTTTTTTTTCTCGTTTATATTTTTTATTATTATAGTTCATAAGTGTACATTGTGTTACCTTAATGAATAAATTAATTGAATTTGAATGAATATTTTCGGCGGTAGCGGCGAAAAACGGTGACAAAATTTTACCGACAAATCAAAAGCCTGTCAATAATTTAATTGGTGCTGTCCACAGGACATCAGAGATGAAAAACGATGTGTTGTCGACATAATTTGTTTCGAGTATTAACTTGAAAGTTTTGTTAGGCAAAATAAATAAAATAGCACTCGAACTAAGTATTGCCATCTATATTCATGACCCAATATGTATTTGGCAGCCAAAAATACTACTGTTTAAACCAAGAAACCATTTCACACACTCATTTTAATACAAATGAAATAAAGTCCCAATATATTTCTATCGCGACGTGTTTTTATGTAAACGGTTAGGGCGGGCGGCGCAAGGCGACGCAGGGCGGGCGGGCGGCGCGGGGCGGGAGGGCGGCAGCAGGAAAACACAGTAGTTAGGCATGTCGCCAGTCCAATATTACAGATTTATGGACAATTTCATTAGAGAACTATGCGGGGTGACAGTTACACCGTGATAGTTTTTCATTGTTTAACATATTATTCTTTTTTTAAGATTAGTTACTTTTGTTTCTCTTAATTTTACATTGTTTACGTTTGCTGATACACAATAGAAGTTTTATGATCTATACTAATATAATAAAGAGGAAAGATTTGTTTGAATGTTACGATTTAACTCAAAAACTACAGGCCCGATTTTTAAAATTATTTCACCAATAGAAAGCTATACTATCAGCGAGTAACATAGATATTTTGTATATAATACATCTACATTGCACCAGTGCAAGGCGGGGCGTGTTTTAGTAATTTAGATATATATATTCTATGGCTCAGGCGTACTACTGTGCACCTTTAAAATTGAAGTGATCAATTCAACGTTCTTGTTCTTTGGTGAGCGCTTAAAATATCTTCTTAAGTATTAAGTAAATATAATTTAAATTAAGTAGTTCATGTCACAGTGTTCATAATTTGTGCCCTTCCCAACAGAAAATATGTTTTTGTACCTGGGAAAATCATACAATGACCTGATAACTATTACATAGCTGCGATATTATATCTTACGTGGAATTTCTATGATCGCTACGCTACGGTGTGACACAGGCCCAGTGTATGACATAATACACAGCGTTGCATAATGCATGGGCAATATTTTCGCCGCGAGTTCATACAGGATCCAGCCATCACTTAGAGCCGCTTCATTCGCAAATTGGCGTCAACTTATGTTTTATTTAACATTATGTGGGTAGTGCCAATTTTGCGCCGCGGAAATTGTATTGCGTCCCAATTTTTTACACGACACTATATTATTCATATCTTCGGGACAGATTTTGGTTAATTTATTTTTATAGGGGAGAAGAGTTGCTTTGAGAAATGAAGGGCGTTATGGAGGGTGAAGGAAAACTAATTTGGAAACTTCGTTTTCGGCTTTGTATGAAAGAAAAATCAACGTTTGTAAGAAACGAAATGAAAATTATTTATTCGTAAAACAGGCAAGACGACGCGACGCTACGACAAGACCACTGTAGATTATAATCAGTTACCCGCCTTTTAATGGATTGACGTAATTGACAATTAACATAAATGCTTACCAATTTGAAAATAATAATAATAATTTGAATAATACAAACTAATATATTAGAAATAATTCATAACAACTTGATATTTCATAATTCACAAAGGCGGAGTTTGTAGATATTCTTATTCTTGGAAAATTAATTTATAACCTTCTAGAAAACACCCTACACTTAAACATAACGATGTCAATTTTTATAGATTTTGCTATTTTGCCATTTCTATTCACGATATCAACTTTAACACTTGTTGTCAATTAAATAATGATATTATTTTAAGAATATTCGAACAATATAATTATTTTCATGTCGTCTTTATTTTCGCTGAACTAAAGTGTGCAGTCATATAAAATATATATTGTTTTTTTATACTAAGATGTTTCTCAATTTAATTTTATCCTGTATAACCATAAAAGCTTTTAAACACAACACCAAAGTAAGAAACAAGACAATAAATATGATAGATTTCTTGTGAACACATCCGACCTTATTGAATTGGTCTGATGTACGAGATACGTGAGTAAACATAAGTGATTCCTCTAGTGCCAGTCAATAATGTATTGGGCCACTCGTCTCTGTAAATATAAGTATCACATTTTTCAGGCTATTTTATTGACTCAAATCAATCCACTGTAAAGTTGTAATCTACAGCTAGCTTTAACTTCTTACGGAAAAAATACTGATTGGAGCGTATTGAGCGTAACTCCCATGGAGGGACTCATATGGTATTTGTGTTTTTTATGTCAGATATTGACAGACGAGCATGAGGTTAACTTGATGGTAGGTGATACCTCAGCCATAGAACATCAGTCAATGATGCGCTATCGACCTAATTTTTACTCCAGCATTCGAAAATACGTAGACTGAAACCGAAACGCGCAATATGCACTTCACGGTTTTTCCATCTATGAACGGTTGTTCGTTACCCGGTCGGAATTTCGTTCCCACCCGTTCAATGCCCGAAGTTACCAGACGTGGGGAAGACATGCCTACAGATAATAATATTATCATGTCGTCCCGGTGGGATTCAAACCCACGATCCATCGATGCGCACGGCCAATGAGCCCGTGTTTATGAGATGATCTCAGGAACCGCTTAGCCGATTAGAATTATTTTTGTGTCTGTAGTAAATTACTGGTTTTGTCGTAGTTTGAATTTTTTTATTTATGACTGACTTTATAAAAGTGCCGAAACTTTAGTACTGTTAACTCCGCCCCAATATGCCACTGCGAAGAGTTATGGCTAGGACGGCAGTCTCCTTGTATCTTAGGATTGACTGACTAAATAAATGTTGTATCATAAAGTGAATTCCCGTAAGTGGGACATGTGACAGGCACATTTCTGTGTCGGTTTCACTGATATAAGTAACTGTGCTCTGTTCGAAACATTTTTTCATGTTTTTCGCTGGGAATCGAACCCAAAGGATTTAATACTGAGGCACGGAGATGGTCAGTCTCATAATATTTATATTATCGTTCGAAAATACTGCAACGAAACATGAAAATAGTATCTACGTTATGCATAAATTCCACCCTTAATGAAATAACTTTTGTAAAAAGAATATTTTTGCAACGTTATTACAATTTTATCCGGCAAAAATGTCGCTGAATGCATCAATATAATTGAAATCCGGTTGGAAGGATCGGGGATTTATCAATAAGCTGTATCATGCAATATTGCTAATATGTTGATGCTTTGTCCTCCAACCCCCAGTTTTTTTATGTTAGATATCGACAGACGAGGATGAGGTTTACTTGATGGTAGGCGACAACCCAGCCAAAGTCAATAATGCGCTGTCGACCTACTTTTTACTTCGAGCATAAGAAGAATTATTTATTTATTTGTCAAAAACATGGTACAATAGTTGGTCATTTGAAATATCTTCTAGCGATCACATGTTTTGCCAGTCATTAGGCATACAAATGTTATTGATTTACACAAATGATTTTAATTCTCACAAAGTTAAAAGATATCTCAGATTAAACAAAAAAGGTATTTAATCTGAGCTCCATGTATTTTCATCTTCTAGTAGTTGCTAAATAAATTATTCAAACATTCAGAATACCTTCATAATGAATGACAAAAAGCCGTGTGTCAGTCGGTGTCAGAGCGTGGTGACACATGACATCGGCTGACAACGGTTAAAGCGCGATTTAAAAATAATACAACGACAAGTTCAATTAATAACTTTATTGTGGTCACTAAATTAGCTGTTTGAAGTAAGATTTTTTAAATCTGCTTTATTGTGACTTAATTATATTTTACTATCTATTGTTATGTCCAAGATAAATAATTATATAATAAAATATTACTGATTAAGATAATGAAGATAAAATGATACGTGCAATCCAATCGAGACAATATCTTTGGCGCCCTCATTTGACCGTGGATTCAAGAGTGACAGAAAATGTAATTCGGCGTTTAAGGGGATCAAAACAGGGGTTTGAATTTTTTAAGTCAATTTTTTTTGACACGTTGTTTGCACTTTGGCGAAAATATTCTAAAACACGAGTAATCTAAAAAGTATAGGGGAGTTTTTTTGAAATTCAACCTTTGAGGAAATGAACCCCCGGTTTGAACGATCTCAGGTTAGGTTTGGTATCCTACTCATTTCACAAGGAAAACTTTTTTCTAAATAAAAATTAACAGATTTCACTAAAGTAACCTTAATCTTAGTTTAGGTTAACCTAATTTAATTGAATTGAACCTCATTTTCTATCAAATATGCGTCATGGTCAGAATTGGGGACCACAGACATAATAATGCTTCAACTTTTAACAGACTGTTCTCACGCTTTTTTATATATTTTTTTACTGTTAGATATCGACAGACGAGCGTGAAGTTCACTTGATGGTAGGTGATAACTCAGCCACAGAACATAAGTCGCTGTCGACTTTTTACTTCGAGCATTCTGAAATAGATTGAAACGGAAACGCGCAATATGCACTTCAGGGTTTTTCCATGTGCGAGTAAAAATCGCTTGTACGCAATCGCTGACATGCAAGAGCGTTTAATAATCGTCTGTTTAATGGGCACACATCGGTGAACGCCATCAATTGTGTTACCGGCGGATGTGCGCGGCGTGACACCTGCCGACTGGCCGCGGCGCTTAACACTAATTATTTATACAATTATTCACATTCTTTGAATGAAATTTAATGCGGTGTAATGATTAATGTGTACTAGCTTTTGTACGAAAATCTTGTATCAGAATAATACAACGCTTTTTAATAAATTTTAAAACGCGATTCATTTCTACTCGAGCTTTATATACTTAATGGTCACGACATCACACAGAAAAGCAATTATAAAATACAAATAAATTTATTTTCATTACTCGAACAAAGAAAAATAAGATTTTTTTTTCTCGGGATTTCAGGATCAATTAAAAATTAAAATTAAAAGTTTAAATTAAAATATAACTTTATTTCATTAAAATTTTGCAAGTAGTTTTGAATCGTATTTTTTATACTAATAAAAAAAAACTAAAATAAGAATAATGTTTTATTTGACACACTCATACTAACATACATAAAAAACGATTGCTTAAATAAATCAGTAAAAATACATATGTGTAGCAGCTTTTGCTTATGCAGGGTTGCTTAATGCTTATTAATAGGAAACGAACCTGTGAACATAGTAATTACGTAGATTTTATAAAAAGCTTGTTTGAATAAATTTTACTTTATTCAAAAGCGATATAACTTTAAATGTTCAGTATAAATAGTGAAAGATGCAAGCAAGCACATAAAGGAATCGGCTAATGGCACAAAAGGTATTTATTTAGCCTCGCCGGGGATGGAACCCACGATAAACACTTCAATGTGCGCTATTTATTTGATTTACGCTAAAAACTGCGGAACGAGTAAGTTTTTAATGTATTGTGCAGGTGGAGTTTGTGGAAGTAAAATATTTGACAGCTTATATACTGTTTCTTTAGCTACCGTAATATGGGACTCACTGAAAATCAGTGCTGTGTTTATCATGGCCACAGCGTATACTAGTTTGACGTAACACTAACATTGGTAAATAATTTATTTTATTACAATATGTATTTTATGTTTTTATATTTGTTTAGTAGTTTCTTTTTTATATAGTAACTATATTTTTTTTAATTATGTGCTTATAAAAAACATGTTAGATATCGACAGACTAGCATGAGGTTGATGGTGGGGATACCTCAGCCACAAAACATCAGTCAATGATGCGCTATCGACCTAATTTTTACTTCGAGCATTCTGAAATCCATAGACTGAAACCGAAACACGCAATGTACACTTCACGGTTTTTCCATCTATGAACGGTGATTCGTTACCCGGTCGGAATTTAAATATTCTTCACAACAACATTACACAACACACAACAACACATCATTTTTTGTTTAATATAAATTATATAATAAAAACAAATCAATCAAATATGGATTTAAATGTCTGAAATAAATGTTTATTATTATTATTAAATATACACACAACCTCTTCGAGATGTCGTCTCAGCGCTCGGAGAAACAACGTTAGCGCGATTCCGGATTATTGATGATTTCGCACTGATTGTAGATGTCGCTACATACCTTTAGGTATCTTATGCTCTACATTAAATGAAATCAGCATTAAGTTCACAAGTGGAACGAATATTAATTTGTTCGTGTAACGAACCAACTCTTACGGATGGAAAATGTTCGGATCACGAATCTATACTAATATTATAAAGAGGAAAGATTTGTATTTTTGTAAGTTATGAATAAACTCAAAAAATACTGGACCGATTTTGAAAATTATTTCATCAATAGAAAGCTACATTATCAGCGAGTACCATAGGATATGTTTTGTGTATAGTACATCTACATTGCACCCGTGTGAAGCCGGGGCACGTTGCTAGTATTCAAATAATTACAAAGTAAAATTAAAAAATTATTCGACAGTAAAATTATGTCCTATAGCAAAAGTATTTTAACACAATCAAGTATCTTTAGGACGAAGTATACTTAAGAAAAATAATTCAATTAAACCAGAATTATTGTATCACGAGTGAAGCTTCCGAGAGCCCTTCCCTCGTAAAAAGGCTAAAGTACTTCTATTTAAATGTAATAATATTCTTTGATAGATCCCGGATAAAGGGTCGTTATTGTGGAGCAGTTTTTAATTTAGCCGGGCGTACCCGGTCCACCCGGGCAGACCTTTGGGCTCGGACGGCGTATTAATATCAGGGTATTTATGTATTCAAGTTGTAGAGAAATTTGATTTTTGGACGTTTTGGAAAGTTGTAATTTTTTTATAAACATTTGCGAAACTTGAAAGGTTTTGAATATGAAAAAAATGTCATCATGGTAAACCATAAATATGGACTAGTATGTCTTTAATTTTATTAGATTATTTTCATCGTGCATAGCAAATTCTATTCTATTCTATTCTATTCTATTCTATTCTATCTTTTGGCCGAATTCTCGAACGCTAATCAACATTGAGGTGTACTTAAAAGTATATCTAACCCTTTCATTGAAGGTAAAATGAAAGACAGAAACATTTTAAGAAGCCCTCAAGTTTTGATTATCGTTTCAGTATTCCGCGGTTTTTGACCAAAGCTGCTATAGAAGTATATTAACGTAACAAGACACGGGCTTTTTGTATGTCATTTTATGATAAAATATTACATTAAAAAGATCTTTTGAAACTGTCCAATATCGTCCACAATGACAGCAACAGTCTACAAAAGCAATATTTTATGATTGATGATCGTGTTCATAAAGACACTGTGGAGAATCAGAGGTTCTCAGGAATTCGGCGCTATGAACACCATTCAGAAATTATCGTAACATAATTAAATTTCAATGTCCGGCCCTCGGGGGTTTCAATAAGATACCTCAGTTAAATGAATGGGAAATTAAAATAAGGGATAGCGGTTAGGTAATTTGTGAAAATTAGGGGTTTTGGGCCGTTAGTTATTTTATGGAAACCTTTAATGAATTAAATACGACATTTTACAAGCTTTTATTTGTATTCACGTCCAGGTGTCTGTAATCAAATGTTACAAGTTCAATTGGACCCGTTTTAAGGTGTTGGAAGGTCCTTTATTGTCATAATGTATACAAATGTATAGGATATTTGATGGACTTACAAATATAATTGTTATAAAAAATAAAAAAGGTTTTGTTTCCTTACTTACACAATTGAGTAATAAGATTATTCTAATCATAAGATAAAAAAAACAAGTCTACACTATGTTAAAAAAGTAACAAAAATCTAATTTAAGTACGTCTGTCGCGATAAAAGGCTCCTCCAATTGCCACTCTTCTCTGTCTCTCTAGGGAGATATGGAGGTTATTAGAGAAGAGTTTCTCCCACAGATTTCCCATAGTTACCTTCAGATCGTTACACCATATTGTTAGGTCTCCCACGCTTCTGTCTCTTATCCATAAGAGTTCAGATAATATTTAATATTTCGGGACCAACGATTGTTTTCGATTCTGAGAAATAATAAAATATAAATCTTCTTTACATTATTTTTAATTGATTTTCTAAGCACACATGACACGTCTTTCACATACCGAACACGTCTTTTTCATGTCTCCAATCTCACAGTGCTACATCTTCCCTATCTTTGATCCACCACAATCCATTATAAAAAGCAATCCATTTTCACATTTATTTATTTCTTAAAGAAGAGCACACAGCATCATCAATGCCGAATGGTTGTCGCTAAAAATCAGTGCTGTTCACAGGCATTACTGATATTCTGAGATGGTGAACTGTTTCTCGCACTGCACAGGAACTTCTCAATAAATGTTACTCATTTTTATTCAGAACTTCATATACCTACCAGGCTTTAATTTATTTTATATAGATTGAGTCTAACTAACCTAACCACTGTAGTCAGAATCATGAAAATTTGACAGTCCGTATGTCTATAAAGGAAGGGGTTATGAATACTCTTGGAATAAAATAAGGGTGGAAAGTTGCAAAAAGCTATTCATTACATTATTTAACCTGTGATCTTTTACTGTGATGATATTTCGATAAACGATACATTAAAATTGACCCTAAATCAGGTATTTCTAAGGGAAACCAATCCTCCCTTAACTTCGATCATGAGTTGATTTTTCCTATTACAACATTCTCATTCAACCACTAGAAGGCTTGTTAGTTCCACTTACAGATACATACGGGCGGATAAATTGAACGATTTTGACAATCTTTTACTAATGCTCGTTTTACAACCCAGCAGTAGATAAACGTCACGATAATTAAATAATTCGCTAGGATCTTGTCGCGTCTACTTATTGTCAACTTTTAAATAAAATACTGTATACCGTATTAAAATGCGATTTATTATTTTTATTGTTTAAATTATTTATCCCGCCGTTTCGGAAGCTTTTCAGTAAAGGTGTGATACTCGCGTTTATAAAAGACAATATTACTGTCAGCTTATTGATGTCGATATATCTGATTTGCTTTGCTTATACGGAATACGATATTATTATAATATACTTAAAAAATCTCCTAACTCTTTTTATTCATATCCAACATTGTTTAACAAAAAAAAAATGGTTTTTGTTATCAGTTGATAATAAAGACCACTATTTATATAAACAATTTAATGAAAGTGCCACAATTACATTAAAATATTTCAATATCCTACAGAAGCGAAAATTTGAACACGCGACCGTTTACTACAAAATATATTCCTGTATATTTCAAAATCGTTCTGCATTCACGTTGCGTCCGCGCGAGTGTTTTCCGAGCGTTTTCGCAACGAATAGCATTTCGTATTCGCACACGTGACCATGATTTATTTAGGGAGGGAGTCTCTATTTTTTTTAGAGTTCCGTAATTGTACAGTTTTGTAAACTTTTACCTTTGATCGTGGCTAACCAAATGGGAAAGAGGCGTGCCATATGTGCATGTAAAAAAATATATAACACAGGTCGACAGCGCATCATTGATTGAAGTCCTGTGAGCCTCAATTATACGCTTGTCTCTCCATTATTCATATTGCAGAATGTAAATCACTCCTTTCGTAATCAGTTATGATCAAACTTATGTATAGTTTATGCGAGAGCATTTTTGGCCTTAAAATATGTTTATATTTCAACAGTCCCTCGTATATAAAGACATCTCCTAAAATACGGTTTATTGACATATCGCTTTATACGTAGAGACCGTCGATTTTTTTTTGTTTAGATAGATAAGACATTAATTCACAAACACACAACAAAGTAACATCACACTAAAACTATAACTCATGTTAGTACAGTCATGTCGCATACACTGCAGATGCAAATGGGAACTGACTCAACATATGCTGTGACCCTTTCATGGCGCAACGCTGTCTGACAGACGACTTTGGAGTGTGAGGCAGCTGCTGCTGCGCCAATACGTTTTGTTTATAATGCACCAACAAAAAAAAAAAAAATAAAGAGTAAGAGTTTATTTGTTACGCTTTAACTCAAAAACTACTCGATCGATTTTAAAAATTCCTTCACCTATATAATGTTAAATTATCAGCGAGTAGAATAGTAGCATATTTTTTGTGTATAGTACGTCTACACAGCACCCGTGCAAATCCGGGGCGTACCACTAGTAATAAATAAACAGGAGCATTGTTTAAATGTGTTTGTGGGACTGTGTGACTTTCTAATAAATAAATGTAATAGAATTATGTACGGAACTTTAACGTCTGAGCCAACACACCCCTGACTTTTGTATTTATCTTCAAATGGTGATACGACAATACGATGAAATATAGTCTGCGAGTCGCTCGACTTGGGAAGGGCTAGTGATTTTAATATTTACGACAATGATTGACGATGTTTATCGAACTGTCAGTGTGATGTATTGATTTGTGAGTAGCTTTCAAGGTCAAAGCGCAAGGTTATAAGGGTCTATTTCTCGTTGTCTGCATCAACGCTAATATAACAGAAATGCAATTTGTTTATCGAAAGCAGTAGGAGGAACTAATGAAAAAAAAAAGGTATGTCACTAATAAAAAACTGCAGTTCTCCTTGATTAGTAAAATTCAAAAATCATATATTACTATATACTATATAGGTCTATAAAATGCTTCAAAATCTTTAAAATGCTAGCATTATTTAATTTGCTAGCCTGACACCGTGGGAGATGCCAATGTATTTATTAAAAGTGAATTTTTTTGGGACTTCACCACTTGGCCCGTGTTTCAATATATTACTTAATTGTAATACTTAATGTAGCTTTCTATTGGTGAAAGAATTTTCAAAATCGATCTAGTAGTTTTTGAGTTTATTCATAACATACAAAAATACAAATCTTTCCTCTTTATAATATTAGTATAGAAGTAAAGATGAAGGGAAATAATTAATCAGACAAGACGTTATATTTTAATAGTAAAATCAAAAATCGTTGATCCCAAAATCTCTATGGCGGATCGGTGAATACGTTGAGAATAACACAGGAGGACCTGGAATCAAGTCCTTACAAATCAGATAGGAACAGACATCAGATACTTAAAACTTAATATATACACAAAAAGTTAATATATTTTCTCCTAATGGAGCTAATGTAACATTTTCCTTCATATACAATTTCATTTTCCTCTTGTACCAGAGCGAATATTTTTCCTTTTCCTTAGAAATCGAACCAATTTATACTATACCCAATGAGGAAACAACCATCTTATAACTTTTAATAATATTAATATTTTTCTGACCACATTGATTAAAATGCATATTGAAAGTCTTGTTATTGTTAAATATGAACAATTTATAAAATATTTTCAGTACCGCAGAGGTCTTAATGAAGCAGATATTCAATTTAACCTTTTTTTAAAAGATGTTAATGCGATTTCCGCGAGGAAATAAATAATACCGCCTCGAGGGACCAGACTCATTATGGAGACGAGGTTTTATATTTTCAGTTAATAAAAATGATGCATTTAAAACAATATTTGCTACTTTAGTAGTACTACTAGAGTAGAACATTTCTCTAACTATTGCTGTAATCGTTGTATCGATTTCTGGCCTTATTCATAAACGTATTATAGGTAAGCTTGATATAGTATATAAAAAAAAATAGTCTCTAGTCTTTTTATATTCAATAGAGCGAGACAAAACATAATATTATAACTATATCAAGCTTATAATACGTTTATGAATAAGCTAAATAAATTAAATAAAAGCATATTAGTCGTTTCAAGCTGTTTGACAGTTTGACAGCTGTTACATTATCACTGACTGACCTTCTGTGGCTGAGGTCTAACAGCTAGTTCCACGTTGATATAAAAACTTTGACGGTAGCCGTTATATATTGTAGCATTGGCGAAGTATAAAGGGCGGGAAGGTTGCGGTCCGCGGCACTTTTGCGGGGGCGGCATTTCACAGGTAAAAAAATGGACTTTTCGTTTTTTTTCGTAAGTTTTTTTCAGACAGAGTTTCTCTTAAGGTTAGCGTTATTCAATAAGAGTACCAATTTATTATAATCAATTGCAAAAATAAGGGGGCGGCAAATTTTAGACCGGGTGGTAGTAACCTATACTATATCAATGTGCATACATACGCCACTGTATTGTAGCCGTTATATTATGATAGTCTATACTAATATTATAAAGAGGGAATATTTCGACGGGTCCTAAGAACAAAATCGTATCTGCAAATAAACGATTTCTTAGATACCATTTTGTTCTTGGGACCCGTCGATTTGTTTGTTTGTTACAATTTAACTCAAAAACTAATAACCGATTTTAAACATTCTTTCACCAATATAAAGCTATATTATCAGCGAGTAACATATGCTATTTTTTGTATAGTACATCTACATTGCACTCGTACGAATCCGGGTCGTGTTGCTAGTGATAAATAAAACGAATAATTTATAAAATCTTTATTTCAAGTCTACAGAGGAAGTCCAGTGACGCTACGTATCCAGTCCCTGGCCACGGGCACGTAACTGTACACGCCCGGGTGTCGAACCCCGGCACACCCCACGCCGTAGGACACTATCCCCAGGAGTTTACCGTTGATCACCGCGGGACCGCCAGAGTCACCCTGCAAAATAAATGTCTGTCATCAGTTTTAATGGAATTACTAGCTGCCAGACCCGGCTTCGTACGGCTATACTAATGAAGAAAATAAGACCAATTCAACTTATTGTCAAAATAAAATAGAAAAAAAATCACCTAATTTCGATATTCCTCCCACCCGTTCAATGCCCGAAGTTACCAGACGTGGGGTAGACAATATGTATACAGAAAATTATAAATATCTTTCCGGCGGGATATGAAGTCGCGACCTTACTTTACGTTTTGTAGAATCCAAACGAGCCAACGATCCCGTCAAAAGGCTATATATTATTTCAACCGAAGGCGTTAAATATCAACCATTGAGGTTTACTGCCGATCAAAATACGATTGGACGTGGATTCTGCCTTTAGAAGGAGTCTTCTTTTCTATATCTATACTCTATACTAATACTAATACTAATATTATAAAGAGGAAAGATTTGTATTTTTGTATGTTATGAATAAACTCAAAAACTACTGGACCGATTTTAAAAATTCTTTCACCAATAGAAAGCTACATTATCAGCGAGTAATATAGGCTATGTTTTGTGTATAGTACATCTACATTGCACCCGTGTGAAGCCGGGGCGTGTTGCTAGTACAGTATAAAGACAAACATATTCACTAACAAGTATTCTTTCCTTTTCTAAAGTGTAATGTAAATAGTATATTATTCTTCAGCGGGAGCCCTCGTGACCTAAATGACAAGTGCACGAACTTTACTATAATTTGAACGCTGTTTATAAGAGTTTTAAAACTACAAACATGTGCAAGATATATCTTTTATTTGATTTATAAATTGTGTGACAATTTTTTTGCGAACGCGTGACATATTGCAGTAAAATATGAGGGGCTGATTCTGATCGCTAAGAGATTTAAAATTAAATTTTCACATTTTATTACTCTTTTGCCAAATATATGTTTTGTTTTTAATTTAATTTTAGTAAATATTGCAATTTAAAGCTTTCGTGTTTCTTATACTCCTTCTTTATTGTTTGCTGAAATGTTTTCATTACTTTTTATAACAATAGCAATTTAGGGGGTCAGCTAGGATACTCCTAAGGGCATCTCCTTCGAGACACGTGCCTCGGCTTGGGCTGCCGTAGGAAGGGAACCTGAAGGGCTGGACGGTAGCTCACCCGTGTGAGGGATGCGCGGAACAAGGGTCCTCGCCTTCGCCGGCGAAGGCGCTGTACGCGGGTCTGAGGCGACGAGTCCCCCCGGGCGGAGTCCAACCTAGCTACAGTGATTGGATCATCGGGATCCTCTAGGACGTGTCTGGGTCTCCTCCAGAGAGCCTTATCGGGATAGGGATATGTCGGTTGCATTGCGAATCAACGGGTTGGAGTGGTTGTTAGCTTTGTCGAAGTAACGTTTGGACGCTGACTTCATTCATTGGGCTATAGTGGGTAGCTCCAGGTCATGGTTGAGAAAGATATTCGCCAAAATATTTTTTTTTTTGTATTAGAGAACGTAAATGGGCAGTCAGGTTGCCTGGTGGTAGCAATTATCACCGGCCATAGACATCCACAACTCCAGAGGTGTTGAAGATACCTTACCGACCTTTAAGTTAAGAGTAGACTTGTTTTTCGAATGTTCCCAAGTCGTATCCATTCGGAATAAGAGTCGGCGACAACAGGTTCCAGAGAGTGGTTGTGTGTGGTAAAAAGTACCTAAGAAATCCTACAGTTGTGAAACGTCAGTTTCAAGTTTCAAGCCAAAATTATGACATCCATGTAGCGACAAATAGGCGACCGAACCAGAATAACACCCCTCCCTGTATTTTTAACCTATATTTTTAAAAACAACCCAATTATTGAACAAACACGACTAATTATGCTGCGAATTCCGTATGTAATTAAACTATGCTTCGCTCCGAATAAAATTGCAGAGAAAATATGAATAATGCAATTGAAAGAGGAGAATTCTGTTTGTTAGAGGATTAATGTAATTAGTGTATTCTGTTATTTGCGATGTGAATATTAACTAAAAACATTCATTTAGTTTAATTTAGTATCATTACGTGACATTGGGATAAGCGTTCTCAGGTTTTGAGTGTGGTGACGATCTAGCTAATATTTGCATGTCACTTGTCTAAGCCCTTAGATGAGCTGTTTGTAATTTTTTCTGAAATAGGGGATAAACGGGCTGTTAGTTTACCTGATGGTAAATAATTACAGGTGCCCATAGATATCTGCAACACCTGCGTTGCAGACCTTCAGAAAAGCAAAGCTAAAAGATAAAAAAATAAAGGAAAGCTCTCGAGGTTATCATCAGACGAATGATTTGCCTATTTTTTATTTTAATTTAACAGAAGCCCCGAAAGGTTTTGTAGATTAAAAGTGTGATTCATCAAAATATTAAATAGCTCTCGAAAGCTCAAAGTTTTTCGTCTTTGAAAATATTCATATCACGTCTCAGTCAAGAAACCTCTTTTCATTAAGACTCTGGCACGCGCTGTATATATTTCTGCCTCCTTCAATTCGTTTTTTTTTTCAAATTGACACTTGTTTTTAGGCCAAACCTAACCGAACATATTTGGGCTCGCCGTGTGCCTGTGGCTAGAACAAGGGCGCCCCGCGGGGGGCTTCGACCTCGACTTGGACCGCCACAGATTGGGAGGACGCTGAGGAGCGGGACGGATTCTCACTCGGGTTCGCCGGCGAGGGCGATGTCGAGTGTGTGGGGTGTGTTGGGGGTGTGGGGTGTGTCGGGTGTGTGGGGTGTGTCGGGTGTGTGAGGTGTGTCGGGTGCGTGGGGTGTGTCGGGTGTTGGTGTCACTAGTTAGGTTAGGTTAGGTTAGTCTTTTTTAGGTCACTTTGTTAGGTCTCCTCCAGCGGGAATCGTCGGCTGGGTCGTCAATATTTCCCATCAGATTTGCGGTCATATAGCTGTCTATATAATTATAATTAAGTTGAGGGCGAGTCGCACTCTCGTGGAGAGGGTTCCGTATTGTATAAGAAGCTATTGAATTTCTCGTGAATAAAAAAAGCTTATCATAAGGACCATATATCATAATATATCTGTCAATTTTCTCAGCATTTAGTGTTATATTCCTCTTTTTCTCAGAATTTTATTTGTACCTCCTAGACTCAGAGACTACTGGCTGAGACAGCTGGCATGATCTCAGTACTGTTCGTGACATTGTGGTACACCAAATATAGGGAAAATATATAAATAAAAGTTTCAAATGGACCGGACACAGAAGTCTGGTCACCTTCTTGCCTGTCCCATGCCCCATGCCCCACCAGGAGCTTATATAACACATCCAATGTACCTGACAGGAGTCCTTGGTCCCGTTGACGTATCCAGCACAAAACATCCGCGGTGTGATCTTGTCATAGTTTCCATCAGGCATCTGCCGGCACACCTCATCCGCCATTATCGGAACATACGTACGACGGAGGAGATCTTGCATCTTACTGTTCTGAAATAATCAAAGATATTTGTAAATTAATATTTTTATTTGGCAAGACAATAGAAAATATAAAAAAAAATAATAACAATTTATAAATAGGGATCCATAACATGTTAGTTACACCATTTATAACTCAAGAACGGCTGCATTTATTTATTTCTTAATTGTTGGATTTGCCTATGTCTGTAATAACAGAATAACTATATGCAGAAAATTTAAAATTTTAAAATAAATTCGGTTCGGAACTCTCAACTCCGCCATCTTCCGCACTACGGATACGGAAACTCATACCCGCTATTTAGAAATACACACAATTTTCATGAGGAACTCGAAATCTCACATCATTTATAACAAGTATGTTGGCGATATAAGGTCTGCATCTCGTTGAATAACGGGTTCGATTTCAGTCAAATAATTTTTTTTAAATATTTTTTCACTACATCAAATACTAATCCACACGAAAAAGGCCAAGCTGAATAGATTAAAATTAGTGTGGCGATTTCCCATAACAAATGGAACAAAACGAAACAAAAACAGCTTAGTGTAACTCCGATAAATGGGAAAATATAAAAATCTTTGAATTATATAAAAAAATCCTCGACGCTATAATCTATTTAATATTCAATAGAAAAGAAATGAAGCGAATCTTGTTTAAGTAACTTTTAAAGACTTCCTATTTTCCTGTTTCGTCGCCAACGAATATTTCACGAAGCGATCTGCGAATCTCAAAATAAAATAATGAAATACTTTAACTCTTAAAAAATCTGTCACGCTGTGTTATATTATCATTATGCTGTAATCTATACAAATATTATAAAGAGGAAAGGTTTGATTTTTTGTTTGTTTGTTTGTTTGTATGAATTGAATAGGCTCCGAAACTACTTGGCAGATTTGAAAAATTCTTTCACCAATAGAAAGCTACATTATCGCTGAGTAACATAGGCTATATTTATTACTAGAAAAAAATAGAGATCCTTAGAATTTCCTACTAAAACCAACCCGAGGTGTAAAAAAATTTGCCAAAAAATGTTGTTCGTCGCATGCGCTGCGAAAAGTATTGATGATAGAACAAAATAAAGTTCTACAATATTATAGAAGATATAAATATCTACAAAAAACTTCGCGAGACCATATGTCTAACTATTGTAGTTATGTTACTATAACTACTTTTGTACATTTTAAAAGTTGATAGAAATGCCGATCAAAATCAGACCCTGCTATCCATACCTCTGTATTAATTCTTATCCAAATAAATTGTTTCATATTTAAGACTGTTTCAATAGCTGTTGATTACTTTTTGAAATATTGAAATCGGACATTCCATTCAAAAGATATTACGAAATTAAAAATATCAATGTAAACAAAAAATACACGCCGTCCGCTTCGCACCGCTGTGGCTCCACGCAGGGCTAACCTAACCTAACGAGCGAGCAATACGGCGAGGGGTAGTACTATGTCATTTTGTTCAATTTGTGGGGTTTTGTTACGATTTAACTCAAAAACTACTCAACCGATTTTAAAAATTCTTTCACTAATAGAAAGCTACTATATTATCAGCGAGTAACATAGGCTTTGCTTTTTTTTCATCTATTTGCACCCGTGCGAAGCCGGGGCGTTTTGCTAGTTTAAAAATAAAATATAAGTATTTCCTAACATCGCTATCCTGCCTTACTTCAGTCTGAAGAATGATTTATTTAATATTGTCTTTTATTAACGCGAGTATCACACATTTATATAAAATACTGTATACCGGATGAAAACAGAAATCAGACAACTGTCATCTTACTGTCTGCCCGTGACCACGGTTGCTGAAAAGCATCCGAAACGTCGGGATAAATAATTTAAACAATATAAAATATAAATAATAAATCGCGTTAAAACGCGGATTAAAATCCGGTATACAGAATTTTACTTAAAATTTAAATGATTTATTTATTACATACTAGCGATCCGTCCCGGCTTCGCACGGATAGCATATTATGCTGTATTCAGTACAGCAAAATACAACACAAGATGTGGGCTTATATTTACAGTTTTAGTAACTAGCAGTTTGCTTTACAGGTATTTAACCGCTTAAGTTAAGGCTGTGTTAGTCGAATCGACAAACAGCGTAAACACTAAAATACTTTGTTGTCTCTTTCTAAATAATGCACAGATCGTTTTGACTCTTTCTCTAACTTAGTTGGCCATTGGACGGTAACGGTGACTATATCATATCGAAACATCGGATGACTAAAACAACGTGATTTAAATGCCAAAAAAATATGTGTGGGTAACACAAACTTTAACTTTAATTTAAGTATAAAGATATTACTGTTTTTTTTAAAACATTATAAAAATTATCCATTTTTTTTTGTGTGCCTAATTACATTCGCCTGAAGCCGCAACTAACATGGTGAATGAAACTCATTCGTAATCTATGAACTAAAGTAGGCTAACTCGTGCGTTCGATCATAAACTTGCCAAGTAGGAGAGTGGAAATATCGGTCAGGGATCTGGATGTTATTTGTGTTGGCCTTAATATCGTTATAGATATGTTTTCTTGTATTTGTTCGAGTCTAGATTTATTACTCTTATGGCCAAATACTCCAACAGCAACTAAAATTGAGTTTTATTCTAAAGTATTGCTGTTAAATTCATTAACATACTGTCAAATGCATAGAGTAACTTAATCACATGTTTGGAATGTTCTATATTTTTTGTACCTACTCTGTATTAATGACAGTTCAAATAAAGCTATTGTAAAAGTCCGGTGTTACTAGTAAAAAATATTCTACTCAAGTGGCACAACAGTTCCAGGTATTATATTCGACAACAAACAAACTATAGCTCTTCCCGTTCTCACTTATCCGATCAGTCTTTTTTCTCGGTCAGTCTTAATAGACGGATGTGCCAGTGGCAGTACAGTTTATATGGAGCTGTTCACATTATGGGAAAAAACGGGAAAAAAGACTGATCCAAGTTATTTGACGGACGTTTTGCCACTGCGACGATCAATCAAAACTCCCGGAGCGGATGAGTGTGAATGAGTTTTCTACTTATTTTTCGTATCATTCGTCTCAAATACCACCACAATATAGGAACATCATCGTCGCCGTCCATCGCGTACGAAATACAAACGTAAACTGGCGGCGAGTCACCACCGACCTTCCGGCAAAACAGACTGATCGGATGTAATGTGAACATCAACGTCCGGCGTCCGGCTTCAAGGTAATACTGATCGGATAAGTGGGAACGGGCTCTCAATTTACTAGCGTTATTCCAAAGATCTGTTAAAATACATTATTTTCTGTAACTATTACCTTAAAACGAATATGTCCCCAACCGCTGATGGCTACCATGACTCCTGGCTTCACATCATTATAGTTCCCGATGGCTATCGGCCTGCTCACTGACGTCACAGGAACTGGTTTCTCCAGCAGTATCAGCTGATAGTCATAGTCGTGTGTGTGCAATTTGGACCCGTTCCACAGTGGGTGTGTGAAGTGGGCACATATGGTGTGTGGCTTGGTGAGGCTGCGATGTGTTGAACCCGCGTATACAAATTTTTCTTCCTCTCTGCAAATTAAAAAAAAAGTTATTATTAGTTACTTATTAAAACAGAAACTGTTATCAATTTTTTTACCCAAACTATTCGAGAGATCTATCAGTTTTTCCTCTTATATCTAAATTTAAATATCATAATTGGTCCGTCGGTTTGCTGTGAATGTGATCTAAGTAAATGTATGTATATGTTTTTTTTTAAGTGTACTCAAATTACACCTATAAAGAAAAAAAAAAAGAATAAAATAAAAAATTCAAAAAGTACAGATAATGCTTTTTCTTCTAAAAATCTTAAAATCCATGTATAATATTAATTAAGCCAAATGGTGATCACTTACTTACAATGTGCTGCGGTGATGACCCACTCTGGAGCCAGGAGTGCCCCCCCACAGAACTTCCCATACAGCACCTGGTACGGTACTTCCTGGATGCTCACCAAGCGCCCCCCCACTATCCGCCAGCTAATCTGCAATCGTACCGAGTTAATTCGTAACAAACAATTTTTACTCTTTATATATATTAGTATAGATAGATAGATTGATGTGTATGTAAGCGCTGCTTTGACAGGGCATATTTATTTATTTTGTGTAGTTTTATTAAAGTCAAGTGCTATCATGACATTCAAATTCTGTGTAATCAGTTTTATGAAATTAACTTAATTACTATAAAAACAACATAATATTACTATTCCTTTTTTTCTTTTTGCGTCTGAGGCGCAAACTATTGTGGTCTCTGGCAGAATGACCAGCGCTGTGGAACTCGTCTGCTCCACAGCATTATGCTGAGCCAGGGCCAATTACAACCACAGCACACACACATTTACACACTTTAAAAAATGTACATTTTGTGTCCCATAATTTTTTGTTATTATTTTATGTTTCTGTGTGTGTTTCTCGTTCGTAATAAAGGTTATGTCTATATTGAAAAACTTTCGCGCCCCTGACTGCACCTACTACTGGGACGAGTTGAGAAAAGGGACCGTTCAGTTCGTCTTTTTTAATGCAAGTATAATATTTCCCGAGTGAAGCCAGACTATACCTATAGTAGTGGACGCTGCTACAGAAGTATTCCAGATGATATTTAGTGAAAGTAAGGGTTATAATATACTAACTTCCACATTTTCATCAGGGTCGTACTCATGCAGTGCGGGGGAGACCAGCTCGTGGTAATAATGATAGGTCCGCGGTGGTACATTCCTCGTCACGTACATGCGATGGTAGTGCTTGACGCATTCCGATGTGAGGAGACCCTTGTTTGTCACTGACGGGAAAATATAAAACGTTATATTAAAACAATCGACAATGAAGTTCAAGATCTAAGATGAGATGAGTCACAAGAACCTTGGACACGCTTCAAGTGTAGTGATATTTTCTTAGCCAAGACATTCAACGTTCAAACATATTATTTATTAGTAGCGAAACGCCCTGGCTTTGCAAGGGTGCAATGTAGATATATACAAAAAATTACCTATGTAACTTGCTAATAATTCTTTAAAATCAGTCCAGTAGTTTTTGAGTTGAATCGTAACAAACAAACAAATCTTTTCTCTTCATAATATTATGTTTCTATTTTCCCGTAATTTTAACTTACCTGTGAGATCTCGAAACGTGTTCGAATTTGTATTTCTATAGGGGAAGCTGTGTCTTTCCAACCCTGTGTTGCTTGCTTGCCATTCTATAACATTAAATGCATTGTAATTGCAGAAACACAGTAGAAGCACACAAATTACAATTATTATGGTGTAAACTAAACATGTTCCACTACCTTGGAGGTTCAGGAAAACTGTCCCAGGTCCCTGCTTATTTACTTACGATCGATTTACTAAATTCGATATGTGAGAGAATCAGCAGAAAGTCTGCCTCATATTATAATTAGGGACATGTATATTGACCTTTAATAGTTTGTTTAGATCTGTACAATACAAAACCGAACATTATCGCAAAATTCCACAAGCATCCGATTTATATAGAAATTACTGCCTCGAACAAGAATTCTGTTGAAGCACGTCATAGAAAACATTCGAATCGATACGACGGGTCATGATCAAGCCATTCTCTCTATCAAGACAAGAAGTTCCACTTTAGAAAAAAAAATAAGAATGTACAGCTACCTTGTTAATTTCCTACAGAGAATATTGACCTGTTTGAGAGACATAATTTTATATAATAGTGGTGGCTAACAGGAAGTATATCTGATGGTTACCTCATCATGCACGTGCAAAAAATAATTTCACTCTTCTATGGAATAAGGGTAAGTAGTTTTTTTTCTAATCAGGACTAGCTATTGCATAAAGCGTATTTAAATAATGATCTTACGTAATAGAAAATACCATCAAAGTAAAATAATATAGATTGTGAAATAACAAGTTATTGAGAATTCAATTTGAAACGTGTAATGATAATATTAAAATTACCTTTGATTATTTAGACATATAAATAATCTAAGAAAATTACTATGAACAGTAACAAAAAAATTGTAGCTCTATTTTCTTAAAATTTCGTGTAGCAGCAAATAACTTACCGATATCTTGGCCTAAAGAATTTACAAATACAGTAAATATCAGAAATATACAGTCCCACATGATAACAGCAAACATACTTGCACGCGAACCGCTCTCAAATAAAGCGACGCTAATTCATCTTAAACGCTTTGGTTGCAATGTAATTACGATATATTTACATACAAGCTGATAGCTTTGCGTTGTTTGATATTTAGTTTTAAATATAAGTTAACCGTTATATTATACCTAATAATCTAAATCATTATTTATATCTGTTGTATTGTAATTAAGTCTTTCCTTTGTTTTCGAATTAAATACATAAAAATACTTTGAAAAATGTCATTCTCTAAAGACTTGTGATACATGGATGTTAATTCGCATGAGCAAACAGTATTTGCACCTTATGCTTAAGAAAACTTGAAAGAACTTTATATAGCCCTTATACGGTCAAAAACAGACACCGCTTAACAGTTCCCAGCTATACTTTTTACGATTAGCATACTTTGCTATTACGATTGAAGGTAGGTATACGAATTACGAATTCACTAAGTATACTTTGCGTGACCCATTTTCCAACACAATACGTCAATGAAAATGAGATATTAAATAGTTAAAAGTTTGAGAAAGACTTTCACTATCTATAATGCCTCATATTTCTAAAATATTATGCCAAATTATTTATTTTTTATTTTCAAAGTCACCTAAAATTAATACAATTTTTCAGAGAGCCAGCAGGATTATTAAGGCCTACGCAGACCGGGACGGCATGGCAAGGGATTTTGCCGTGAGTCAGCGCACACTGGCCGCTTAGATACCGCGGGATTCCAGCACTTTGCCACGGCATGCCACGGCGTGCCGCGGCACGACAAAGCACGCCTCAGCGACTCCTGCTGCCTGATACACTTTTAGTCTTTAGCCGCACCCCGCAGTATATCACTACGAGCGCCGGAGTCCGTGGCATGCCGTTGCCTACCGCAGTATGCCACGGCATCCCGCCACGGGAGCCTGTGGCGCGTGTTGCGATAAAATCCCTTTCAATGCCACGGCATCATTTTAAAGCATAGCAATTTATGTCGTATTTCTGTACCAGTACGGTTGAATGTCCATTAGTAAAAATTAAAATCCCTTGCCTTGCCGTCCCGGTCTGCGTAGGCCTTTAGGTGTAACATTTATCTGTATGACTTCATTATCAAAATAAAATAACATTAGACAGAGTAATACTTAGTAATCACGCTGTAATATATCAAATTATTTCAACGCGTTTTTACTTTAAGAAATATAATATTGATAAGTTAAACCTTTGAGAACTATATTAATAAAATAAACTACCATAGTGATCGTTAAGAAGAATTACTTGTTTGTGCAGCCTCTTTATTATTTTCACCATCTATACTATAATAATATTATAAAGAGGAAAGATTTGTATTTTTGAATTTTTGTATGTTATGAATAAACTCAAAAACTACTGGAGCGATTTTAAAAATTCTTTCACCAATAGAAATCTGTGTTATCAGGGAGTAACATAGGCTGGGGCGCGTTGCTAGTATTATATATTATACTAAAGTATTATATATTATCCACATAAATATTTAAGATTTTAAGTAAGTATTTGCAGGAGCACTGAAAATCAGTTCTGCCGCTACGAATTCTGAGTGATACATATTTTGTTTATGATAGCACACCTCTATTTAAATGCCGATTTCCATGGTTTTAAATACATATACATAAATATATAACATACCTATAATATAATAATATTAAATAAAATACTGTATACCGGGGGACTATATATAGTGGCGCGGGGAGACCGCGAACACGGTTGCTGGAAAGCATCCGAAACGTCGGGATAAATAATTTAAACAATATAAATAATAAATCGCGTTTTAATCCGGTATACAGTATTTTATTTAAATGTGTGATACTCGCGTTAATAAAAGACAATATTATATATCATACCTCTTTTCCATCGAGGCAGGCACAGATCACCATATCCTTCGATCCTTGCATATCACTTTCTAACTTTGAAACTTCGGTTTTGAATATTTTGACTTGGTCCTTTTGGGAAACGCTCCGATCTGATCGAATTACGTTCGCTTTTTGAATGTTATTTAATTACAATTTATTTATTTCAATTTATTCCTACCTTTAGAGCAATTTCCTTTGCAAAATACTATAGAAATACTATAGAAATACTTAAACTAAATATAAAGCTTATCTGAAATCGTCAACATTTTATTATAGAAATATTTTCCTTCCAAAAGGAACTTTATTATTTTAATTTATATAAAATAATCTCACCATTTAAGTAAATATAGTAACAAAATAAATATTTACTTAACGACTTGATCACTTCGGCGACAACTGGACAAATTCCCAGTCGTTGTGCAATCTTGTCAGAAAACCCGCATTTTCGCAAAAATGTAAAATCTTTTCGTAGCTGCATTCATCATTTCGTTTGTTTGCAAACTTTATAAAAAGTTTAAAAACAGACAGCAATTTTAAACGATTTATTTAAGCTTTCCAGTTTCTTCATAAGTTTGGCGAACAATATTGTTCCCAGTACCTACTCTAGGAAATGTCTCTCTTTCAAATAAAATATTTTTTTCCTGATTAAAACGCGAATTATTAACTATTATTTAAGCATTCGAAACGTCGGAAAACATATAGTTCATAAATCACGTTTAAAGTTATTTCATTTAAATGTGTGATACTCGTGTTAATAAAAGACTAGGTATATTAAAATGAAATGAAATTTTATTTGTTTCGGAAGAAACTTTGCCACATATACAAAAAACTAATGAAAACAAATATTAGTTTAAATACTTAATCCTAAATATAGTAGAAATTTAAAATAAAATAAAGAATATTAATACTAAATGACCTGTGCTGGTCTTCCGAAACTGGAGTATACACAGAGTTACATGTGTGCTCATATTTTACTGAGAACAACACTGATTTTCAGTAACCCCATTGTGTATTTTTTTATATTTTAGGGGGCAAACGGGCAGGTGGCTCATATGATGGTAAGTGATCACCGCCGCCCATAGACATCCGCAACACCAGAGGCTTGCAGGTGCGTTGCCGGCCTTTAAGAAAGATGTAGGTATCGATATGCACGTGAATGTGCATATCGATACAGTGACTTGCGAAAATTATGTACGTTTTATAAAACTACCCGCCACTAATAATAATTATTGTGTCTTTAGTTTTGCAACTGGTTTAATGTTATACTTACAGCTGTGCAATTTGTCTTTTTAGTTCAAATAGGTAGATTTTTCTTTTTTGGAAAAAAATAATAAATAAAATAAGTTAGGTCGTTGAAAAAACGGATAAATCGTCTTGCCATATTTTTTTTAGAATTTGCATTGTCATAATAATAATTCAATAAGATGAAGGTTATATATTAATTATATTAAAGAATATTTTAAAGCCCTTTCATAAATATTTAAATGAAACAATATTATTTAATACAAAATCAATTTTATTACTACTTTTAAATAATTAATAAGTTTGTATATATCTTAATTATTAACTATAACTAATGAGCATAACGCCTCGCAATATTGTACACTGAACTAATTTGTAATGCATTTCGTACTAATTACTATGGTTTCGTGATATATTTTTAATGAGAACGCATTTTCTTTGGTATCGGTTATATCCTGAAGGTTATTTAAATACCTTTCGAAGAGTAAGTTTTTCTACCTTATACTCCAGATCAGTACAAAATATTATATTATGATATCCTGTGTCTGTTTCATCAAGCGATATAATTTTTTAGTAACAAGCAAGTTTTAAATAAAACAATTGTAAACTTTCCTATGTTTCTATTTAAAAAAGACGTATTATTTAAAAGAGAAGTATAATATACATAGTATTACATACGTACAAAATATACATATGTATTTGATATTGTATAAAACAAGAAAGCATTAGACTACCAATAGCTTTGGTTTCTCTGATCGGCTCTTCTATAAAAAAGCTGTAATTTAGATTTGTGGTAGTTTTCAATTGAATCAGTGATATTTAAAACGTATACTCGTTTGCCCCATTCAATATAAAAAAATCTTGCGTTCCGATGTGTCGTGGCTTATAATCTGACTGTGCTTGATATATGTATAATTTACAATAGGTCTTTTCATTTTGGCTTTTAAACGGGTGGGAGGAATGTTTTAATTCCCATCGGATAACGATTTATTTCTTATGGATTGAAGAGCCCGTCAAGTGCATATTTGAAATTAACTATACATTTATTCGGGACTAGCTGATGCCAGCGACTTCGTTAGCGTGGGCTTCATCTTAAGCTGAGCTTTTGAGCAAAAAATGTGGCGAAATAGTCAAACTAATTCATTTCCACATCAATCTGTTATTGATATCTGATAGTTCGAAAAAATAATGAAAACTATAAAAAATAACTTATTCAATCTGAAACACCTAGAAACTATATAGAGAAAAAAGCAAAATCTAAATAACAAAAAATAATCAATCAAATAAAAAAACATAAAACGCAAGAAGAACATGGTAATAGACAGTACAGACTTACATGATTTTTGAAAAAAAATGTTTTCTAAGGTATAGGTGGAGGAAGGTCGTTTCAACATATTGATGCACTAAATTTTTGAAATGGTTTTAGGACCAACCAAATACAAAGCAACAACAATATGAATCATAATTAATAATATTAAAAAAAAATAAGTATTTGTATAAAACGTGAAAAAAAAATCGATTTTCGCTTTTAGTTGCTGGATTTCCGAATGTTCAATAAATAAATATTTACATGTAGAGTTGGAACCAGTCTCTTATTCTGATTCGATCGTGTTATCCCGTTGTATCGATAAGCAGATAAGGGAATTTGGGAAATAAAACTCAAAGAAAGTTATCAAATCGACTTGTATGTTTTGTTTTGCGTGTTACCTCATGTTCTCTCTGTCAAATATTATGTATGTGTAATTTTTTGTTACTTGGTTTCTACTGCAGGTATGTTAAATATACTTATCCTAATATGCTGAAAAATTTCGCAAAAAAGGGACATCAACACACTTAAAAACAATAGTTATATTTGAATTTTAATGCTCTTTTAAAGTCCTGATTATGGTTATTTGTCCAGATTAAGCTTATTTAATTAAATATACTAAGAATGATGTCAAAATTTCAATATAATTTTTAATTAAAAAAAAAATAAAAGATTTTCCGTAATGTATTTAATTATTTTAAAAATATACCAAAACAAATTATTGATTAACAAAAATTGTAAGACTTTCTCAATTCAACTAAATCATAAGTGTTGTTACTTGCGTAGTTTAAAAAATCGACCTAACTATTCTCACATAGAATTTAATGTCACCGTATTTTACAAGGAACGAATAAATCAGCCCGTATATTGCAATCGTAAGTAACCCTTGAAACGCCATAACTGGAAATGCGACGAATGTACGGATGGTTTCAATGTTCTGAGGTAAGGGTGGGGGCATGTTACGAGTATTTGGTGCAATTAACGTTAAGCGCAAGCGAACTATTCTATGAAAGAAAAGTGCAAATGCGAAATTCTGAAACAAACTACCAATGTTCTCTAATAGTTTGGTCTCAATTAGGATATCATGATTTCACAGACTTTTAAAATCATCACGATTAGTTGTTATAATAATTGTACTTTATGTACTTACATTTTAAATAATAATAGTTGCAGGAGAGTTCTCCTAGACAAAAAGAAAAAACATAGTAATTTCTTATGTATTATATCTATATTTGCTTGATTTATCTTTACGAGTAAGTAGATGAATAGACATATTAATGCCCCGCCAGACACTGCCAGCACTGGATCAATGAAACATGTACATTAACTAACAACCAAAGAGTTGGATGATACTACATCGTTGATTCTTGTCTAAGGTTTCTGCAGATTGTTTATTGAATTTTGTTAGATAAACGGCAAGAGCTCTGTGTATTTGATGATTCATACATTAACATCACTTGGCTACAATGTTTAGTTTAGCAACATATTATAAGTTTCTATGGCCTACGTCAAACCTATACATTTTAGTATTTAGCTAACTAACACATGCCACTTCTTAAAGATCAAACTACCTACCTTGTACATACACTTACTATCTCAAAATGCTTAGATTTAAATCTTTCAAAGGTATCCTGTTAATTTTAATATGCATTGTTAAATATTTAATTTTATTTGATTGTTCTGTAAAGACTCGCATTAAATCGCGTCGCTCATCAGTGTGTTCTGTGTCTACAAGCAGGAATCAATTCCCTATCCTCCAACGTCAGAAAGCAGTAAAATAAAGTGGAGGGGCGATGCCAGATAACAGCGCTTTGTTAGGGACCATCGTAAACGGAGAACGATTTCAATAGTGCGGGACAAAATGTCGAAAAACTATCATAATAATATGGAAATGGGCGTCCGGTCGCATTGTGAGACGATACGGTTTGGAATTTAAGAGGATTGCGAGAATGATACTTACCTTATTAATTAGGCTACAATCATTTAAATAAAATACTGTATACCGGATTAAAACGCGATTTATTATTTATATTGTTTAAATTATTTATCCCGACGTTTCGGATGCTTTACAGCACCACGGTTGCACGGTTGGGGATAAATAATTTAAACAATATAAATAATAAATCGCGTTTTAATCCGGTATGCAGTATTTTATTTAAATGTGTGATACTCGCGTTAATAAAAGACAATATTAGGCTACAATCATGTAAATTTTTGATTGCTTTTAAGAGATAGTAAGAGTTGCCTTTTAATCAATTTATATGCGATTTACTCGAAAAGTATCCCGACGCGACGTTTCCAGGTTCTAATAACTTCGCCACGGGTAGGTATATTAGACATGGGTAACTCAGCGAAATTCCCTGCGCCAACTCAGCAACTCAGGCGCAGTGTAGTGTGTCGGCTCCTTGAGTCAACTCAAAATTGCGCCACGACGCAGTAAAAATGGGACGCGCAAAGCGACCTCCGAAACGCACGCAACCCCACGCTCATAGTTCACTCAGTGAGTGGGTACTGCGCCGTGCGCCAACACATTATGAATGTGTGAGCTGACTCACCTTGCGCACTGAAACGTGCCGGCGCAATTGCGCGGCGCAGCGCTGTATTACCCATGTCTAAGGTATATTTTAATTCATTGAAAATTGTTTTTTTTAATTATTATCCTATATGGTCTTCCTGTTTGATCGCGTAGTCTATTTTAGTTTTCAATATATACAATATACATACATACAATATACATATACATCACGCCTCTTTACTAATGGGGTAGGCAGAGATCACGGAATTCCAAAGATGTGCTAAGTTTTTATTACATACTAGCAAAACGCCCCGGCTTCGCACGGATGCAAATAGATGAAAAAAAAGCAAAGCCTATGTTACTCGCTGATAATATAGCTTTCTATTAGTGAAAGAATTTTTAAAATCGGTTGAGTAGTTTTTGAGTTAAATCGTAACAAAACCCCACAAATTGAACAAAATGACATAGTACTACCCCTCGCCGTATTGCTCGATGCCCTGCGTGGAGCCACAGCGGTGCGAAGCGGACGGCGTGTATTTTTTGTTTACATTGATATTTTTAATTTCGTAATATCTTTTGAATGGAATGTCCGATTTCAATATTTCAAAAAGTAATCAACAGGTATTGAAACAGTCTTAAATATGAAACAATTTATTTGGATAAGAATTAATACAGAGGTATGGATAGCAGGGTCTGATTTTGATCGGCATTTCTATCAACTTTTAAAATGTACAAAAGTAGTTATAGTAACATAACTACAATAGTTAGACATATGGTCTCGCGAAGTTTTTTGTAGATATTTATATGTTCTATAATATTGTAAAACTTTATTTTGTTCTATCATCAATACTTTTCGCAGCGCATGCGACGAACCACATTTTTTGGCAAATTTTTTTACACCTCGGGTTGGTTTTAGTAGGAAATTCTAAGGATCTCTATTTTTTTCTAGTAATAAATATAGCCTATGTTACTCAGCGATAATGTAGCTTCCTATTGGTGAAAGAATTTTTGAAATCGGTCCAGTAGTTTTTAAGTTTATTCAATACATACAAAAATACAAAAATACAAATCTTTCCTCTTTATAATATTAGTATAGATTCCAATTCAAATCATTATTCATTAAGGTAACACGATGTACACGTATTTTTTGTTTTAAAAAATGTTTGTAAGAAGCTGCAACCATTACATTATGTTCAGTGACATCTTGAAATAATTAATTACAATATTAAAAAATAAACGAATGCTAGATATAAATAAAGTTGTTAGGTAACTACTAATATAATTATAATCAACTTTCGTATGGACAATGAAAACAGTTCACTGCCATGTTAATTTCGCCTTCCATCGAGTCGTCAAATATTGTACGATACAGTCATATATTTCGTTTGTCGTCAATATTACGAGACATTTGTTATACTCGAAATTGGGTCAGAAATGGCTTAATTCACTGCTAGTGAACAAAATTATGTACTTAGTATACCTTTACAACAACCTTGTATCCTGAATTGTAAGCCAATGGGTACTAATAATAAATTAGTAGAGTTTGTTAGTTTATAGAAGGCACTAAGTATATTACTACTTGTTCTACTCTCTAAGTAGAACAAGTTGTATATAAAGACGAGCATATGGTTCACTTGATGGTAGGTGATACTTTAATCACTAGATAATCAGTCAATGATGCGCTGTCGACTTTTTACTCCGAGCATTCAGAAATCCACAGACTGACACCGAAATGCATAATGTGCACTTCACGGTGTTCCCATCTATCAACTCGTGGTGATTACCTGGTGGTTGATGCCCGAAGTGAAGATATGCTGACAGAATATTATAAACAGTCCCGACGGGATTCGAACCCGTGATCCATCAGAGCGCAAGCGCACTACATAAATACTTTGTCACCACGCTGTAGTAATGACTGTGTAAAATTACTTATTTTGAATAAATTAATTTCAATTTCAAACTTGCTAATTATCAATTTGAAACATACCCCTGGGCATGATTCCATATTACTGGATAAACGCGAAAATTATCCTCGTTACGGTAACTATTATACAAGGAATAGTATGTCGTATACCAATGTACTCATCAGGATCATATAATGTACTACATAGGCCAAACGAAAGGTCTTTACGGAGTGGGTTTTTTAATTAAAAAGAAGCTCAAAGACAACATCATCCGATTTACCGGCATATCCGAAAGAGTTTGTATATTAGAAATAGAACTGGGAAACCAACCTTTTGCAATTATACAATCATACGCACCTACGGAAGCTTCCACTGAAGAAAAAATAGATATTTTTTATAAAGACTTGGCGGAAGCTCACAAAACGCTCAAAACTAAACATATCATCTCAATGGGAGACTTCAACGCTCAAATTGGAAAATCAAAGAGTTATGAAAACAAAGTAATTGGAAAATATGGATACGGAAAAAGAAGCAATCGAGGAGAAAGATTAATTCAGTATGCCAATGAACATAACCTTAAAATACTTAATACAATGTTCAAAAGAAAAGAAAAAGAATGTTGGACCTGGATATCGCCAGATAAAAATACAAGGAATGAAATTGATTACATATCTACAACAACACCACACTTATTTACCAAATACGAAGTATTAAATTCCTTCAACTCCGGATCTGACCACAGAATAATTAGAGCAACCTTAAACGTAACAACTAAAAAGAAAAGTAGACGACAGTTTAGAAATCCGCCAGTCAATCTAAAATCATTACATCACCAGGAGATTTATCTCACACATTTAACTAAACTTATACCAAATCTAGTTGCAGCACATAAAGATTCTACAAGTAATGATTATTGCCAAAAAATCGAACATGCCATAATTGAAAGCTTAAAAAACATAAGGAAAACAAAAACAAAAAGAATGATATTATCAGACAAAGCTATAACACTTACTAAAGAAAGAAGCAGACTACAAAATAAGTATATGCTAACTAAGAATGAAAAAGAAGATTTAAAGAGACTTTATAAAGAAACAAACAGAGAAATAAGAAAATGTTACGAAACCTATAGAATAAATACTCTAAAAAGACACTTGGAAAACTCACGAAGCGCGAAAAAAGCGTTCAAAGAACTAGACAGAACAAAGAAATGGATTCCATCTCTCAAGGCCAGCTCTAGTAAAAGTACTTCACGCATAGATATTATTAACATAGCTACAGACTTCTACACAAAGCTATATAGTAAACCCAATTTAGAACAAGAAGAACTGCAACAAAATACCATACCAGCTATTGTGGAATATTTCAGCGAACCAGAAGTCCTAAAACAAATAACAAAACTAAAACTAGAAAAAAGCCCAGGACCCGATGGTATAGCTAACGAATGCATTAAATATGCTAAAATGCTCCTACTCACACCAATCACACTTCTATTTAATAAAATTCTAGATGAAGAACAAGTTCCGCACAACTGGACTGAATCAGAAATAATATTACTATACAAAAAAGGTGATCCGGCCGACATAGGAAACTATCGTCCAATAAGTCTCATTCCCTGTCTCTATAAATTATTTATGTCGTGTTTACTAAGTAGGATATCTTCAAATATCGATAATCAACAACCCTGCGAACAAGCAGGATTTAGAAAAGGTTTCAGCACGATTGACCATATTCATGTAGTTGAACAAGTAATAGAAAAATATTTGGAATTCCGAAAACCACTATATTTGGCTTTCATTGACTATAAAAAAGCATTTGACTCTATCTCACATACAAGCATCTGGGAAGCTCTGAGCGTTCAAAACATAAATACAAAATATATAAACATCTTGAAAAATATTTACATGAAAAGCACAAGTAGAGTCAGACTAGACAAAATAGGCGCTGATATAAATATATTGCGAGGAGTAAAGCAAGGTGACCCAATATCACCCAAGTTGTTCATAGCAGTCCTTCAGAACATAATGAAAGACCTGCCATGGTCAAAGCAAGGAATCAGCGTGAATGGTAAGTTTATGAGCCACTTAAGGTTCGCTGATGATATCATACTACTCTCGGAAAATCCTAAACAACTGAATACCATGATAAACGAACTGCAATTAGCAAGCAAAAGCGTAGGGCTAGAGATGAATCTTGAAAAAACAAAAGTCATGACTAATGACAAAGAGACGCCCATCTCTGTGGACAATAAACCACTTGAATTTGTAAAAGAATATATATATTTGGGAAAGCAAATTTCATTTAGAACAGAGAGGAACTTAGAAGAAATAGATAGAAGAATAGCAATAACGTGGAAAAAGTTTTGGGCTCACAAAGAAGTCCTAAAATCACAACTATCCTTACAAACAAAAAAAGTTGTCATGGATTCCGCAATACTGCCATGCTTAACCTATGGCTGCCAAACTTGGTTATTCGATCAGAAAACCAAAAAGAAAATCCAGAGCACACAAAGAGCCATGGAGAGAAGCTGCTTGGGCCTCAAACTAAAAGATAAGGTAAGAAATACAACCATACGTAATAAAACTAATATAACCGATGCCTTAAGCTATTCCCAAGGTTTGAAGTGGAAATGGGCTGGTCATGTTGCTAGATGCACAGATGATAGATGGACAGCTCAGGTGACGAAATGGAAAGGACCACCAGGATCTAGAAACAGAGGCCGACCACACACGAGATGGCAGGATGATATAGCCGCGACCGCAGGATCAAATTGGATGCATATCGCAAAGGATAGGGAAAAATGGCAATCTTTGGAGGAGGCTTTTACCCGAAAGGGGTCCATTACATAAAAATTATAATATACATAAGATAATGATTAATTTCTATATAATTACTAAACGAAGATTTATTCTCATTAATTTTATGTAAAAACTAATCTCAGTTTAATATATCATTGTATGTAAGTGTAATGGAATAATTAATAAAGCTTTTTTATTTATTTATTTTATTTATTATACCAATGTCAAAGTTCCTGTCGCTGTGGTAAAAAGGGTTGGGCCGTCGCGTCGTGTTAAAGTGTCAAAATAACATGTTCAAGTTGACACATTTTGTGTGACATAGGGAATAGTTAGTGTTACTAAGACGTAATTTTTCAAACGAAAAAATAAATCAAAAATGGAATATAAAGTTACTCATAAGAAAAATGTAGCTAAAAATATCTACAAAGAAAAAGCAAAAAGCAAAAAGCAAAAACCGACTACAAAACTACAAGATATGTACAAACTTAAACTAAAAAGTAAAAAATAATATTTAAATTACTTCAAAGCAGGAGCCTTAAAGGACAATCGACAACATTACATCTAATATATAAAATTCTCGTGTCACAGTTTTCGTTGCCATACTCCTCCGAAACGGCTCGACCGTTTCTTACCAAATTTTATATGCGTATTCAGTAGGTCTAAGAATCGGCTACTATCTATTTTTCATACCCCTAAGTGATAAGGGTTGTTCACCCTTAACATTTTTTTTTTATTTTTGGACGATTTTTTTTGTTTTTATTTTTTTATTATGTGGCATTAAAAAATACATACAACCCTATATTTTTAACTTTTTTATCACCAACCCCTGCTTTTTAGAAATTTACATGGCAAATCAACGTTTGCCGGGTCAGCTAGTATACTATATAATTATTATTTAAGATGGAGAGAGAGAAACCCTAACTATTCTAATGTCTTTTCTTGCTTGTCTTCCTCTGTATACTTGGTGTATCCTGTGGATTTTACTCAAAGGAAGTTTGTCGTGTGTGTTGTTATTTATTCTATTTTTATACTTATGTAATTTAACTCTTTCTGCCCTTACACCTAACACCTTCCCATAAATATGTAAACTGTATATATATCTATATCTATATACTAATTTTATGAAGAAGAAAGATTTGTATTTTTGTATGTTATGAATAAACTCAAAAACTACTGGATCGATTTTAAAAATTATTTCGGTAATAAAATGCTACATTATCAGCGAGTAACATAGGCTACTTTTTTGTCCGTAGTACATCTACATTGCACCCGTGCGAAGCCGAGACTGATCGCTAGTATATAATATCGTATATCTTGGTCTGGGTGCCTGGAAAATATGTATGTTAATTAATAGTAACTATTCGTTATTTAACTCGATTTATTTATTACCTATCCATTATTATTTACCCTTCCATATCGAATATCGAAATTTCGACCGGGTAACGAACCACCGTTTATAGATGGAAAAACCGTGAAGTGCACATTTCGCGTTTCGGTTTCAGTCTATGGATTTCCGATTAATCTAAGTATAAAGTAAGTTGATAGCGCATCATTTACTGATGTTCAGTGGCTAGACTATCATTGACTGACCTACCATCAAGGGAACCTCATGCTCGTCGAGATCTAACATAAAAAAAATTAAAGCCATTATTCTTTACTTATATATTCATAAAGGTTCTCAAGTCTTTGTACTGGCCTCGAAACTGGAAGGAATGAATGAAGTAGGTCTTCGGAGTCCTCACAATTGAAATGTCTATAGAAAATCTTCCTCGTTAAGACACAATAACTAAAAACCCAGTTTTAATTTTAATGAAGCAATTATCCATTGCTTGAGATTACAATACTAGACAGTGATTCTTAAAGTTACAGTTTAACTATCACCTATAGATATTCTATCTCACGAAGTCCGTTTGTCTATGAATGTTGTTAAGCGTGCATATATACATTTTTTATGAGTGTGTGTAATATTGGAAGCGTATGCTAAACATTACGCACACTAAAACTGTAGGTATGTGTGCACGCCTTACAACATACGTAGCTAAACGGACTTCGTAAGATAGAATATTTATACCATCAAAAGAGGTCCTAGACCGTCTTTCGAAATGCATGTTAGATAAAAATCGTATACTTTTCAAAATAATAAATAAATCTGAGTATATATTAATTATTATTAATTGTGGTTTGGGTATGTAGAAAGGATGGATGAAAGTAGGGAAACGAAAAATATTTAAGAAACTGGTGTAAGTGGTAGAGTCGGGTGTGGTCGACCTAGGCGAACGTACCTCGATCAGATCGGGGACGTTCGTCAAAAGGGCCAGGTCAAAAGTACACGGAACCGACGAGTGTGTATGAAAGCATTGATGAAAGTAGAAGAAGCGAAAGTGGTATGTAAGGATCGGAGCATATGGAATTCCGTGATCTCTGCCTACCGCGATGGGAAAGAGGCGTGATGTATATGTATGTATGTATTAATCCTTAAAAAAGCAGTAAAACTTGTGCTTTACAATAGCATTTTAAGTCAGGTAAAATCAATTATTTCGTTGAGAGGAATGCGTCCAACTTCACCCTTCATCTCGGAGACAATACACACTTAAAGAGTTCTATTTAAGTCATTTTTGCACCTTCACGTTGACAAAGCTTTTTAATGAACCCTCCCATCCTAACGAGCGGCCCGGACCCCGGCGGACCTCTTAATGAATATTTCGACAGCTCCACCTGTCTTGTTCCTTAAATCAATACTTTTTGTTTTTAATCTTATAATTAAGACCGTGTTTTGTTTCGTGGCAGGCTCCATTTGGGTATTATTAGATATTCTGCCACAGTGTGTTTAAATAGAGAAACGATTTCCGTTTTCGTTCTCTATACCAATACAAGAGCTAGGTTTGAGAGGATGTCTCTGAGCGAAGATTGCAGTACATAAGATGTTGCTATGTTTTGTGGTGATTTTCATTACTATTACAAACCGGCCGCCTCCGTGGCTTAGTGGTAAACGCAGTGCGTTTAGCACTGGAGGTTATGGATTCGAATCCCGGGGAAACAAGATAAGAAATTGTTACCGGTCACACAGAGCATAGAAGGCTAATCACTGACTTGCCTTTAAAGTGAAAAAAAAATGTTTATTTTTTTTTAAATAAAAATAGAGTTATTTCACATAATTTTAGTTTTTACAAAATAAAATCTACCTTATTTCTCTTATTATATTTCCTCATTGTCCCCTAAAATAATTATTTGTTCAATCAAACTATGATAAGGTCACTGAAATCCGTACATATTATGTGCCCCGTATTTCAAGTATTTCCGTCCAGCATAATTGAGGAAAATAAACTGTGACAGAAACTCCAAGTGAGTTAATTGAATATAGGGATCTCTAAATAATACAAATAATAAATTAAATGCAATAGCTACTAATAACGAAGAGAATAATAAAGAAAAGTCTTCGTAGTGACATTAAGTCCGATCTCTGAGGAGCTCCGACATCGGCCGGAGTTTTGTAAATAAAAGGATTTGCGAACTCGCCTTATCCGACGTGACAGCTGCGGATTTGAACACTGCCCTTTAGATAATTAACATTTTTATAAGGTTTTCCTTGAAAATACGGGGTTCCCCGAACAAAAGGCTCGGAGACTTCTGTATTCAAACTCTTCCTTTTTTACTGCCCAAAATTGAAGTTCAGGATTTAAGTTTTTGATTATATCGTATATTGATAGCCAAGTTTCATATTTTGACGGTAGGTTAATAGCTTCAGGACCGTAATCAATTCAAATAAATTTAAAATATTTATTTGCGAGTAGTTTAGATGTACAATGTACAATTCTCTCCGTATATAATGCGTGTAAAATTAACATTATTTAACATTTATGTACAACATTGTCCATTAAAAACAGATTTTATTGAGAAAAAGAAGTACTAGTAAAAACACCTTTTATATTTTTATTTGACTAAATCTATACTAATATTATAAAGAGGAAATATTTGTTTGTTTGTTACGGTTTAACTCAAAAACTACTGGACCGTTTTTAAAAATTCTTTCACTGATAGAAAGCTACATTATCAGCGAGGAACATAAGATGCGGATACCAGCTTGTTTAGTATTCTGTTAAAGCAATTGACAGCAACTGATTTTAGTTTATTCCCACTAAGTTGTAGACTTAAAATTTCTTAACTTATTACTATACGATTACATTAATGATTAAACTAAATTCTAACACCCTTATTAGATAGAGCGAGACAAAGCAAAATCAAACAAAGCGTTTATGAATAAGGCCGTCAATATTATATCTTAAATTAAACTAAAAAATAAAAAACAAACATATACCCGAGTGATGGTTAAAGGGATTTGGATTTTTCTATCGATTCCACTCTAAATGCCAAAAATCTGTTTTCGACATAAAAGAAAAGAATAAGAAAATCCGTCTTAAAATATGATATTTTATCTAACGATAAATTTCACTCAAAAACAATATCGGCTCAAAAATGAAGGACAAAGCCTCAGCCGCGGTCCCGAGGGGCGATATTATAAGATTTATCAAAGTCAGGCTCAAAAGTGTCACATCATTACGACTCGCCCGGGGACAATGGTTCATAAGAATTATTCAATATCGCTCGGGAATTATGCTTTTTTCTGAAGAAACTTGCTACTAATTTGGACTGTTTTTACGCGTAGGTAGGTTGGATTCCTGCCTATATGTATGTTGTCATTTCAGACATTCAACGTGTAGGAAATTTATCGAAATATCGACCGGGTACGAATCACCGTTCATAGATGGAAGAACCGTGAAGTGCACGTTGCGCGTTTCGGTTTCAGTCTATGATTGATATTCTATTATTGCACGTCATTGACTGATTCTGTAGTATCATCGATCATCAAATGAATGAATCACTGCTGTGATATATCTGCCGGTCATGCGTAGAAGTTCTGTCGGCTATACTCGACAAGTGCAAGCGTGCTCTGTGTTATGCATATAAGTTCTGTCGGCTATATTTGACAAGCACAAGTGTGACCTGTATTATAAAAAGAAGTTCTGTCGGATGTACTCGACAAGCGAAAGCGTGCCCTGTTAACATATTAAATCATTACTTTTCTGTTTCATTGATACAGCTTAAACCTTCAATTATTACTTTATTGTTCTCCAGGACATGGAGATGCCGTTATGGTATGACGTTCAAAAGGATCAATCTTTTATGTGTCATTTATACTACTAACATAGATTTAAAGTTTTCTTTTTCTACTAACATTGAATCGTTTAACTTTTGTATAAATGATTATTATTATTATCTGTAGTTTTATGTGTACTTATTCTGTAGGCTCTATTCGCCGGCGGTTTTTCCGAACCGATACGACTTAGGAACCTTCAAGAACCGATCCTACATCTTTCATAAAGGCCGGCAACGCACCTGCAAGCCCTCTGGTGTTGCGGATGTCTATGGGGGCGGCGGTGATCACTTACCATCACGTGAGCCGCCTGCCCGTTTGCCCCCTATACTATATAAAAAAAAGTTGCTTGGAGAGTAGGATTTCTTTTCGTTGTTTGTTGTGGAGGTAAACGGCCTTTTGCGTTTAAATTTAGTTTTAATTTGAAATTACATTAATAGTAAGTGTACCGCTGATGGTCAGGTCTATGATACCAAAAATAAGATAACGGCTGCTTTTTAACGTAGGCGTTGTAAACGTCAAACGTCACGTTGACGTAAGAAGCCGCGACATTATCAAATGAACCGTATCGATTGCATCAAAATACTTGAACTGTGACAAGCGTGTTTTCTTATTATTTCATAAATAAATACGCAATAAAAAACCTTGACGCGAATAATTTAAAATACAAGAAAGTGGAGCAAAAAGTGCTCCAGTAACCATCAGAAAGGTAGCGTGAATTTCAAGGGTCATTTGCAATTAGAATTATTCTCTAGAGATCTTGAATGCCGAGCGACAGCGGGTTGAAATTAAAATGAAACGGTTTCGGGTCTTTTAGACCTGGTGTTTGTTTGAAATGCTAAATGTATATAAAGCCTGTAGGGTTTTAATAATAAGGGCTCTTTATTTCCGTACTTCAAGAATTTTAATGTGAACAATATTAAGATTTTTATCTCCACTAATATATATTATAAAGAGGAAATACTTGTACTGGACCGATTTCAATTTTTCTTTCACCAATAGTTGTGTGGGGACACAGTTGCATGTGTGCTGTAACACAATTAGTATAAGTAATGATGTAACGGCCGATTCGTTAGTCTCGGGGCGAATACGGGAAGCGATCGGTCGCGTGGAAACTTGTGACTGGAATTAAAGTAGTATTTTACTTATATCGAAGTTTATCTCACCGGCCTTTCTACAACCCTACCCCGAACTCAACAGTTGTATAGTACATCTACATTACACCCGTGCAAAGCCAGGGCGTGTTGCTAGTACATAATAAAACAACAAAAGAAATAAATCCTACTTAATATCCTACTAATAATATTATAAATGTGAAAGTTTATTACTCTCTCACGCAAAAACTACTGAACGGATTTTGATGAAACTTTACAGTATTATTAGATCAGAATATCATATAGGCTATAATTTATAATGATATTGAGTATATTGGCCAAATCGGCAATAAAACTTCTCTAAGAGATCGTAGTACATCCCCTGAACAGCGAAAGATTGATGCAAGTTGCGAGCGATGGTATGTCATGAGGAATAGCAACATATCTAAATAAAACTTTTACAACTGCCAACTGATGTTGCAGATGTCTAAAGGAAACAGCGATCATTTACCATCAAATAAGCCACCTGTTTGCACATATTTTATATAAAACAATATGGCTGCAGTCGGCGCTAATCTGACGACATGAGTAACTCCCGCTCGGTAATTGAATGAGGCGAGTGTCACGCGACACTGAGAGCTGGTGATTACTGATCTAATTAACTCCCATTCACTCTCTAGTCCAGGAGCTGGCGGCGGAAATAGAGGCGATTATGTGACCATTTTTAAATATGGGCCTAATTTTTTTTACCTAACTATAGACAGTTCTTTGACCATTACCCCACTCGATGGTAAGTGGTGGTGTGGTAATCAAAACTGTCTAGGTAGCTATTTACTCACACCTTGATATAATTTATGATTTTCAGGGGAAGAAAATCACAAATTAAACAAAATTAAATTTATAAATTATAATAAAATTATTCCACAGATCACAGTTTTCAGCTAGTAATATTATTTAATAATTTTTGCACAAAGGTTACTTATGAACGTTCTATACATCAAACTTATTTGAATTATAGAACAGAGATATATGTAGATAAGACATTAAAATACATACAAAAGTAATAATGTATAAAAAAATATAGAAATTATAACTATCTCAAAAATGAAAGATAACGCATATATTGAAATGTAGGGTAAACCACAATCACAATTCAGTTTATAAAAACCTGCATCTTGCAAAGGAATATTACTTTTTTATGTGTCTCAAGAACTGTTTGTTGAAATTCAAATTAGACAGCTGTCACCTTTCAGTCTACCCGTGACCACGGTTCCTGGAAAGCATCCAAAACGTTGGAATAAATTATATAAATAATAAATCGTGTTTTAATCTGGTAACAAATATTTTATTCAAATAAGTAAAATTGTCTCTGAAATGCCTACGCCTATGCCCTATAAGAACAGAAATTCATCTTATTGTTCTTATAATTTCATAGATTTGTTTCTCTCCAACGTTTTGTTATAAAATATTAATACAATTAATCATCTCTCGGGCTACGTGAAGTCTAGAACGGTTACAGAATAACAAAAACAGTCTGTCACATATATTTTTATCAAAAAGATGTGATCCCCTTAAAACAATTCTTACCCGCATTTTGCATCAGCTTAATGAAAACTTCAGTCAATAATAAAAATAAATGTTCATGAACGTTTTATTTGTGTTATTGCCTTAATAAAATAAGATGCATGTGTGCTACAGAATATTTACAAGATTTAAATGAAATAAGTTCCAACACATTTTTATTAGTCATTGGTAGGATTAAAATAGAAGTTGTTTTTGAACTGGTATCGGTCATAATAGTATCTTGTAATAATTATTAATCGCACAGATTTAAGACTTTTGAAGAAAATGTACTGAGCTGAGAGTAGAATTTAAAAAAAAAAATGTATATTAAACCTCAGACGGGCTCGTTGGCACGTTCATTAGAACACCTGCCGTTTGAATCCCACCGGGATGATCATAGACGGAAAAACCACCGTTCATAGATGGAAAAACCGTGCATATTGCGCGATTCGGTTTAAGTCTATGGATTTCCAAATGCTAATTCCAATGTAAATAAAAAGTAGGTTGACAGCGCATCATTGACTGATGTTCAGTGGCTGAGGTATCACCTACCGTCAAGTGAACCTCATGCTTGTCTGTCGATATCTAACAGACAAAAAACCTTAACAAAAAGCGGTAAATATTAATATTAAATTTAACCACATTCGCTCGCTAAAATGGCCCGCAATTGACGTGCTGTTGTGCGTACTCTGCGCTAACCCAATAAAGTTCCATTTGATTTGTGAATGTGCTCGTCGCTCGCAGTTATGCTAATATCACATCTCACTAATTAATCGACTAACATAATTATTAATCTTCATCAAACTTAGTTTGGCAGGAGACGACATCTAAAAATCCGATATAATAAGTACCTACACGCTCATAATTGACAACGGAGATGGAAAATTGTGGGCCCAAATGTAATAAAATGCTATATGATCTAAAAAAATTGTCATATGTTCTTATAATATCAAGAATCAGCTCTATTCTCAATCTGGAAGCGGAGTAATATGAGAAAGATAGTTTTCCTGAGATAATCGATTACACAATTACAAAAACAAAACCTTCAATGAAC
Source organism: Anthocharis cardamines (assembly GCA_905404175.1). NCBI lineage: Eukaryota > Metazoa > Arthropoda > Insecta > Lepidoptera > Pieridae > Anthocharis > Anthocharis cardamines. Next base: position 404,546 of record FR989975.1, read on the forward strand.
CAATCAATCAACCCAAAAGTAATTAAATGCATTTTAATTATAGTGATCGCGCAAGTGCTAGTCGCCTCCTGCGGTATGCGAGCGGCAGGGCGGGGGATATTTCCAAACGTCAAGCTGACTCAGTCTGCCGTCGACCACCGCGACGGTTAGACGACTTATTTGTTCGCGTCAGTTTATTCCAAACACACATGAGTTAAATATCCTACGATGGGTCCGCCAATACCACGACAAGTGAAAAATGTTATTTAGAAAATAAAATTCGAGTCTGCAAACATCGTAAATTACAAAATTTTCATCTTCACAGAAACCTGAATACTTATTGAGAAATGTTAATTTGCTTTTAAAACTGTTTTGTACCATTAATAATAAAATTTAATTCACACTTTTAACTGTGTGTTTTGCTTAGCCCGGAAATATAAAATATAATTTTATAATTTACCCGTAACATTAATTAAGACAGTTTCTAACATAGTTATCCGGAGATTTATCTGTTCTCATATGTCTCGTGCGTGTCTTGAAAATACGCGCCCTCCCCCGTCTCGCCGCTCACATACCGCAGGCGGAGACTAGCACTTCCGCGCGGACTATAGTGCTGTAATTATACAGTCATGTTATTACATAAAACATCAATTATTAATTAAAGAAAACTAATATAATGATAATATTGTCTTTTATTAACGCGAGTATCACACATTTAAATAAAATACTGTATACCGGATTAAAACGTGATTTATTATTTATATTGTTTAAATTATTTATCCCGACCTCCCCTCCCCGCGACCACGGTTGCTGAAAAGCATCCGAAACGTCGGGATAAATAATTTAAACAATATAAATAATAAATCGCGTTTTAATCCGGTATACAGTATTTTATTTTAATATAATGATTTTATCAATTAAAATCGATCCTTTATTTTAGTCTATGTCGTTGGCGTGCCGCATGACAGTTGTTTGCTCGTTTCGTGTTTTCCGATGCGTTTCGATATCTTTGAGTTTGATATAAGTCTTTTGAGTATTTGCCCGATTGTTTTTCATTTTCAACGAACACTACTTTGATTTTTTACGGACGACTTTTATAAAATAAATTTTTGATTTTGATTTTTATAAAATAAATAAAAAGATTTTCACGTGTTGATAATAAGGCGGGCTTGATGGTAATGGCCGCAACAGAAATAATGAGGCGCTGATGAAAAATATCTGTATCTATGTATTTAAGATAGTTGAGACACGAGCGAGTGGGGTGTAATCAATGAGATCATTTTCCAGACCGCCTCCGTGGCTCAGTGGTCAGCGCAATGCGTTTAGTACCGGCGGTCCTGGGTTAGAATCCCGGGGAAACAATATTAAAAAAAACTCTGTGTCGGTCAGGCAGGGCACAGAAGGCTGATCACCTACTTGCCTGTAAAGAATAATGATCATTGAAACAGGCACAGACATGCCCTCTCATCTGTCATCTCATCCAGTCTGCCCCATGCCGCATTACTCGGGAATTCACTTTTTTATGTATTAAAGAAATAAAAAATAATTTCTATAAAATGTTGTTAGTTAACTAACAAGGTTTCAATTAATGACGAAGTGTTTGGATAGCTGCTCCCATAGATAGATAGGTACTAAATAACCGACTTGGTTTACATTCCATTTCATATTTTTTTATGGCAGAACGCAGTTCGCGTTGCGAGACTTGTGCATTTTTATATTGATGGGATTATTTTCTACTCCGACCATTCAGAAATCCATAGATTAAAGCATGTCTGCCTTTTATGGCATTTTAATCTATTGCGATGGAAGTTCAATATTCAAAGTAGACAGGGAACAAAATGGTTATAAAAAATATTAACATATTTTCACAATTAATTGAAACACAAAGTTAAACATCCCACGTTCGTCATAATGAATGAACTCTACTTAAATTATTCATTTTAGGTTATTTACTTTAATCTGTCTTACTTGAGTAGTGTACTTGAGTAGTGTATGATAAACATGTTGTTGTACAATATATATATGTCACAGCCAAAGTAATTAATCTGGATATTATGTATATTATCTAGCCATTATTTATAATGTCTACTCAATTTAGATAAAGTGATAATTGACACGGAATTAATCACATTAACTAGCAATTTTATATAATATCTTTGTACCCACCAAAGTATTAATATTACGAGTATTAAACTATCTCAAAAAAAGAAAATATTATTCTCTTTTGTTATAGATTATCAAAGATCCGAACATCTTCACTTCTCAAAAGCTTTCACGTTGATAATACTATAGTGGGATTATTAGGACGCCGAAATAACAGAGTTCTTTTAGCTTTAGAAATCCTCAATCAGAAATAAGTTGTTTGTGTTCGTCGCGAGTAAAAATCAACAAGTTAGCTAAACGAGGGGTGAAGTAAAACAGAAACCGAAATCAGCTCGCGATATCTTCAAAATATTTACACGAACAATCCGGGGAAAAGAATAATTCTGCTTCTTTCGTTTCGGTCTTTTTAAAAGATTATTTTATAGATGCGACAAACTTCTACAAAGGAAATTTCAAAGAAATTTCATTCCATACGAATCTGCTTTATCTACATTTATATAACAGCACATATACAAACTGAATAGAACTCGCGTTGAACTTTTTCGAATTGTCAGATGTCAATAACAGTCTAATATATAAATGAAATAGTTAGATTATTTCGCCGCTTTCAATATGAGTATTCGTGGTATAGTGGATATGAATATATCATATGAAGAAACCTTGCTCATAAGCTCAGCTTAAGATGAAGCCCACGCGAACGAAGTTCGAGTTTAAGATGCAGTCCACTCGAACGAAGCTTCAGCTAGTGTATATATATTCTATGCATCTTCAAATAAGACCTGGACTGTAATCCTACTGTGATATTTGGATAACATACAATGTCCAGACCTTAAAGAGTGTCAAACGCAAATAGAAAAATATTGATAGCAGTTTCCTTCTAGCCCTGCGAAAACCAATCATGATCTTATCGGTATCTGTTTTTAATATACATAGATATTCTATCTCACGAAGCTCGTTTCACTATGAATGATGTCAAGCGTGTACGTATAGGTACATATATTGTTTTAGTGTGCGTAATGTTTACCGTGCCCTTCCGAGATTACGAATACCTACTCAAAAAAAACTCACGGACTTCGTGAGATAGAATATTTATACCTGCTTATAATTTTATAGAGAAACGATACAAAAAGCCGTATCTGCTTGATATTCTATAGATAGGCTCTAACGAAGGCGAATCGAGTTACTAAAGGTTTGTTTGAACAGAAGTGTGTATCAGTTCTTTTTGTTTCTTACTTTCGTATAATTTTGCGTCAATCTCAACATTGTAAGAACAGATGGCGATCTCGAAATTTTGATGTTAGCCCTTATTTGTATTATCTTTGTCTCAAAACAGTTTCCATTACTATATTAAACTTATTGCATTTATACAGCACGAATAAATCTTTGGTTTGCGTTAACTAGTTTAATATCTTACTGAAAGGTTAAATTGAAAAGATGTATTAGTGAAAACACATAATTATTTATATAATAATAATAATACATAACAGATAAAATTACATTCATAGATATTTAAAAAAAGAATATAAAAATACACTGTCAATTCAAATCATTTAAAACATTAAAAATAATCGAAAAACAACTGTCAGATCGAAGGTAATAAGTATGAAATTGAAATTTGTTAGTTAAATTCAATATAAAAAGTTTAGGGACAAAATTTGTTGTATATACAAAGAATATCACCGTAATTACTTTTTGTGATATGATTATAAATTATAATATATTCAAAGGTAATTAAAAACATTAAATACGATAAGGGAGATCATTTTTGTGGTAATTTCTAAAGTATAGAATAATCATTAATTATAGAAACCAATATGTATATATATAATAAATATTTTTATAAAAGTAAAATTCAGTAGAAAAGTTGCCTAAAACTTTGAGATTTCATGTTTGTTACATTACTATTCAACAGCTTAACAACACTCTAAGAAACAAAGGATATAATTATTTATAGATACATATATTTGGTTTTTAGAAACATTATTACGGACATAAGCCCTTTTGCGTCGAGTGCTCATTGACGACTATGAAATCCACTCTGAGTTTTTACGTATGCCTCTTTAAGCTAATAAAGAGATTGAAATGCGGGTAGAACAAGATTAGGGTCTCTCGGACGGGAGTCGGGTCCCAAGTACCCGCATCTTATTACCGAGGGTCGATTGTTTTCAAAGTCCCAGGAATTCGGGTCATCCATTAGAGGTTGAGTTTTCTTTTTATTTTTGAAGGATGATTGACCTTCCTATCTATAACTTTTTTAAGGAATTAATTTAAGGTACTGAAAAAAATGTAAATTATTATTATCACCACTCAAGTCCCACGGCGAAGTCTGGAACTAAACGTGACAGCTCCGTAATTATGTTGTTGTTTATTATGCGCTAAGCATTATTGGGAAGTCGAAAAATATCATGTTGATGGGATGTAAGGAAAAGTTACACTTCTTACTAACAACATTTTGATACGCGACAGAGCCTATCGGACTTGACTTTAAATAAGAAAATATTTTTAACATAAGATTGTAATGTTAAAGTATGAAAGTGTACATTGTACGTGCTATCCACTATAGCGTTAAATGTGAACTTTTTCAAGTCGATGCAGCTTAGAAACCTTTTAGCAGAGCTGTTCATAAGTGGAAATACCCGAGAAGTGTGGATTGCGCGATTCAGCTTCAATACTTATATGTATTATCAGAATGCTTGAAGTGAAAAAGAAGTCGGCAGCACATCATTGTTACTGTCGTTATTTCTTCTGGGTGTATTATTTATATATAGAGTATTTTCTATAGAGTATCGTAATGTATATTACCAGGTACGGTATCTATATCCAAAAAATCTCAGTAGTTTTGAAGGTAAGTGGACGCGCCAAGTATGTTATAAAAATCTTCAAAATGAAATAAGTGGACTGTATGCGGGATGTGTGGAGACAAGGGCGGATAAAGGAAGAAGGACAGGATCGGACTGGAATGTATAGGAAGAAGGGAAACAATACCTGCAACTCTCTTCTCCTGCAGCACTCAGTCCTTGCACTGTCACTTTCTCTTGTTTTCCACACTCGCGGGGGCGCCCTTTGTTTGAGATTATAAACTCGTGGTTGCTGGTGATTCGAACAGGAACCAACAAGATGGCGCCGTAGTCTTAGTGTTCCCACAGCGGCCGTTGCATTGTTGCAAGGTATAAAAATTAATGGGTTGGAAATAGGAATTATTTTAATTAAATTAAATTAACTTATATATTTGGCGCTACCAGTAAGAATAGATTGATATCTTTTCCATTATTATAATACTGATATATGGTAATGAACGAGTTTCATTATTACTATTTTTTTTTATTCAAACTTTCTTCTTCCTGGTCCTGCCGTACGCTACAAGTTTGTGTCACTAAACTCTTTATTTAAACTAAATCTAGTCAATAGATTTAAAATTACTGTCTATTTTTCCGAAATGCTATTGGTTCGATAATAGTGAATGTATTATTAGGGCATGAGGCAGACACTTTTGTGCCCTTACTATAAGATTTTTTTGTTACTTTGTACTGATCTCCGGCGCTCAATGCAACCACTAAGTCACTGTGGACACGCTATATGGTTTCGTCAAGAGGCCAAAGGACAAGTGCCACCATCCATAACACCAGATGTAGTGACGTATTGAGAATGCGTTACCAGCCTTTCAATACCTGCAATCCCCAGGATCAGCTGGACGGGGATATACAATACATTATCGTTGAAAGAGATAGCTCTATTATATCTACTCGGCTTTAAATCCTATCTCATCTCAATTGGCTCGGCGTCATGACGGATGCTTCTTTTTTTCTGAATAAAACCACATATCAGTGAAAGGGCCGAGATTTACATAATACTCGTATTTAGATTCGCTGACGACCGGCCCAGACTAAATAATGCATGCAAATTCGTGGCAGATTTAATGAAAACCTAGCTCCAGTTCGGGCGGTTTATAAAAACCAGACAATTGTTTTCTGTTTTTTAATAGAATTTTCCAGAGGATCCTCCAACAACTCGGGTCATATTTAAATTGAAAATGTTTTTCGGAAGCGGATAAGTTTACCTTTGGTTTTGATGGATTCAAATGGTGCCGGGGTTTCGCCTTTGATGGTGGAAAAGTCGGCTATGCGTTTGGATAATAAAGTTAAGGTTTCGTAGCAGTAGTGGGACCACCGGCCAAAAAGGCTGGCTTGCCCTAGTAATGCAACAATAAAAAGATAAATAATAATGCTCTTAACGTAAATGTATAAGTCATATATATAATTTATATGATTATGTTATAATATAAGTTATATAATATAAACATCATGTTAAAGTCGGCAGTTCGGGCTTTAAGGCTTGTATGGGTCTCGCTACTGTTTAGTAGGTTTGATGCTATTTAGATATCAATCCAATCCGTTATATTCAGACAATTGCAAGCTTTAAAAAATACACAGTACAACAGCACTTATTGCGGAAACAGGTGGGTGTTCCTTATTTGTACTATACAAGTAGCTTTATATACGAGGAATTAATATGATTGGACTCATAGAAACGATTTGCATATATTTTTTTACTATCACCTTAACTGTGTCCAACACGGCCACAGCTTATACTGAGGGAAGTCAAATTTCTAAAACAATAATTGATATATTATTATACTATTTATAGCAGATATAATAGAGAAACATAAGATTACATCAAAAAACCTTACTACTTCAAGTTCTTTATCAAGAAAATATCACCTAGTTTGAAACGTATCATTTGGAAGTGTGTAAATCCCGAAAAGCGTTTATTATAAAGCCGTAGATCTGGCAAAGCCATGTGTATGCTCCACTGGGGAATGAGGGAATTCGCTTTCTCTTAATATTATAGCTGAGAGTGTGGGTATGTTGGTATGGCTTTCTTTCACGCAAGAACAGAGCAAATTTATAGACTTATTTTCGGTATAGGGGTAACTTAAATTGGGGGAATAATATTGGCTGAAAATATCCAAACGTTTTTCGCGAATAAATTTTATTATTTAAATGATATAAAAGATAATATTAAGTTTGATTATTTATTTATATATAATAGATTTTACAATCTCTAAATAGTTTTAAACAAAGTTATCTGTTTCTCCACTTCTTCTAAACTGCTCAACGTATTTCGATACGATTTTCTTGTCGTTGGTTTTCAATTTTGATAATTTCTTACAGATCGATTTATGGGCTACATGGCTGACGCTGGCGTTACCTTACTGGCTTAAGAGATACATCAAAATTATGTACTTCTTAGGAATTTTCTTCAAATACAAATATTTCTTAAACTTAAGGCAAAATATATTTAAAATTAAAATATTAAGCCTACTTTTTTTTTGTTTAATATCTTACAACTCGAAGTAAAAATATGTCGGCAGCTCATCATTGTTAATTCCATGATATCCCTTAGCACGCAGCTGCCGACATTTTAATAAGACGTTTTTGTATGGACTAAGTATAAGTAAGTTCATGAGCTTTGACTGTCGATATTATGGTAATTGCATCGTAATAGTTCCATCTAACTTCGTCTTTTGTATAAAGACATTATACTTTATTCCGTATTTAAAAAAAACAGTAACAATACCATTCGTGGACAATATATAAGTTATTATATTGAATTTTTTAAACATAATATATGACATCGCGTGTACCTTCCATGGCTACGGCGCGCTAAGCCGAGGTGGGTCTAGTATAGTTATAAACGAAACTATTTTGTCGTTCAAATTGAATGTGCCAGATAATTACGTTCTTGGGAGCGACCTTCTCACGTGGCATCAACTTTTTCAATCAATCCTCATAAAGGAAAAGTTAACTGTCTGTAAAAGTAAATTATATTTCTCATACTGTATACCTACTATGATAATAGACGAGTAGAAGTAGAGGATTTTTTTTGAACTCTGCGTTCCTATAGATCGCAGGTTCACACTTTGACATAGACAACACGATTTTTTTTATATATTATATTGGTTGATTTTTATAGGGCTTAGCCTAGGAAACGCAGTGAACTATCTGGACGTTGATCCCTGACAGTACCCGTTTTACCTTGACCCCCCTTTTATCCTGGCTAAACGATAGAAGATAGAACCCCTGTTGGGCTTGCAGGAAAAGGGAAAGGAAAGTAATATGATATGAACTTACGATGGATGATGAGGTGCTGCGGATGCCCTCGACAGCGCTGCCGGAACACTTAAATCTTCTTCAATTGCACTGGAGAACTCACTTATTAAATCCAAGCACACAACACACACTGCCTTGATTGTTTTATTAAGTTTTTGGTCCGGGAGCCAGCAACAGGTTTTCATGACCAAGTTCCTCTCAAGCGGTAATTAGTAAAATGCATCAGAGTATAGTATTATGAAGCCTCGTGAACGTCAGCTGGCGCTCGGGTGGGGGGATGAGCGGTTGTAGCCTCCCACGCACGAAGGAAAAAAAAATACATTCATTCATTTCCTCTCAGCTAAAATTTTGTCAAATTGTAGTTAATCCAATATTTCAACGAAAAAAAATAATCAGCTGGTTACAACATAGTGTATTATACGTCAGCTGGTGTCTCGAAAATGAAAAAAAAAAATTATTTTCCGTGATTTCCTCCCAAACAAAAATTTACCTGATGATAGCTTATATGTAACTGTGGATAAATATATAGATCAGCTGGCTGTATCTTGGTGGAAAAACCGTCAGCTGATACTTTGAAAGTTATTACATAGGAGTTTGGCAGAAGCATCTACTGCCAATTTATATGCATCAGCTGACTAGGTTTTCCTCGACTTATTGCTAGCTGATTTTTTTTTATTTATCGCATCAGTATATTAACAATCAGCTCACAAATTTTCATCTGAGAGGAAATGACGTATCTTTAATTATTCGATATTGTGCTTCAATATGAGAGTTAAGTTGAAATAAACATTCAGTATCAATATTTTTGAAACGAATAAATAAATAGGGCTTCAAATATTTAAATTTATACCAAAAAAAAAAAAAAAACTTTCAAAGTATCAGCTGACGGTTTTTCCACCAAGATACAGCCAGCTGATCTATATATTTATCCACAGTTACATATAAGCTATCATCAAGTAAATTTTTGTTTGAGAGGAAATCACGGAAAATATTTATTTTTTTTCATGTTCGAGACACCAGCTGACGTATAATACACCATGTTGTAACCAGCTGATTATTTTTTTTCGTTGAAATATTGGATTAACTACAATTTGACAAATTTTTAGCTGAGAGGAAATGAATGAATGTATTTTTTTCTACAACTGATCATCCCCCCACCCGAGCGCCAGCTGACGTTCACGAGGCTTTATAATACTATACTCTGATGCGTCTGACGAATTATCTCTCGAGAGGAAATAATTAACCAAATTTGCACCTGGCTCCCGGGCTATTTTATTAGTTTGCAAGACGGCTGATGCGTCGGTTGCGCATACGTTGTACGAAGTGTTGTTTTAACTTACGCCGCATAGAGGGCGCGGATGTAGGAAAAGGTAGATTTGGAGGAAAGAAGGAATGCAAGCCGCAACATATATTTTTACTATAGAACTGAAGAAACGTTTTACAGAGTAAAACAATGAATTACTCCAGTAGTTAATTGCTTACATACATATAAAAACTATTTACTTACTGTATTACGCCTTTTATGAGGAGGTAATTGAAGTCGGTTAAAATGAAAAACATGTGTAAAAGAATACTTTATTGTTGAAAATATAAACTTGTTCTTAATTGTTTTTAAACACGATAATATAATTATTATTATGTAAAATACAACAAACTTATATTTCATTTGGCGAATTTTGAATAAAAAAATAAAACATTTGCCTAGAGAATAACAATTTTAGGCAAAATAAAAATATTTAAAAATTACGTAGAAACTTGAAGATACATCATAAACACGGTAGTACATTTGTGTTATTTATTTAAAAAAAAACTAGATCAAACAAAACTAATTAAAGTTCATTACTGATAATAGTTCAGACCTATCCGTAGAACAAAGTGACATCTATGTAATCTGTACTCTACACTTCTTCTTAGGAGAAATGTACATGAAGCATTATTCTATTTTACTAGTAAATTATATAGACATAAAATCGATTCGGTATCGTAATCTTATACAACTTTATTCTGCGGATATGTCGAATCAAATGGTTCAAATAAACGAAGAACAGTGTTGCCTCAATGTTAGAAGAACACTACTGGTTTCCGAAATACCTATCAGTCTATTTCATCAGATCTTATATTAAGCTATTAAAAAGATATTTTAAATAAATATAAAGGCTAATTTTCAATATACACCTGGCAACATTTTAAACATTTATTTTTGACAGTTCTCTCATGCACTACTGTCAAATGTCAAAATGTATAAGTATTTTGAGATATTGAAAAATCAGCTCTGTTATAGTCTATTGGCACTACAGTACCTACTTGGAAGATTAGTTTCGTTAACTTATCAACAGATGGCGCTGGCTAATGAAATACTATCAAAAAATACAACATTATGTACTGTTAATGTTTTGTAATGTTACACAAATCTTAAATAGAATTTTATTTTTTTAAAACGCCTTCTAGCGACTAGGACTTATAATTATAAATTTTGGAGATCATTTAAAATGCCTTTTTCAATGTTTAGATACTATTCTTTGGGCACAAAAATATAATATATATTATAGATGAAGTGGTCTTACATGGCGTTATAGCCTATAGTCCTCGTAGATATATAGGAACGCGATGTTCATATAGCAGATAGTTTATTTGTTAATTTAATATTACTTCTACCTATCTATGATCTTTAGTTTATACTTATATTATAAAGAGGAAAGGTTTGAATTTTTGTAATATGAATAAACTCAAAAACTACTGGACCGATTTTAAAAATTCTTTCACCAATAGAAAGCTACATTATCAGCGAGTAACATAGTTTTGTGTATATTAGATCTACATTGCACCCGTGTGAAGCCGGGGCGCGTTGCTAGTATGTAATACGTTAGGAACCGGGCACAATGACGTTATTCCCAACTGCATTTATTTAATATATATATTAATAATAAAAATCTTCATACTGAAGCATTCATAAAATATTGTTTTTAACTATTGCTTCAATTTACTCCTATTTTTTTTTATTTGAATTTCATTTAATCTCAATCAGATAATAATTTCACACAAAATTCCCTAATTTTTTAACCTACCAATGTAGGGTGGGGGGGGGTTAGCCGTAGGCGTTAACGCTTGACATAATGTCATAAGGGACAATTTTACCAATACACGATATCATTTTAGAATTTCGTATGAAGTGACAAAAAAATGATTTTTTATCAGTAGTTGTTGTTTTTTGTATCTACCCCCTTGTACTTTTGTATCTAAACATTGAAACATCAGCGGCTAACAAAACAAGGAAACAATCATAACAAGCGTAAAATATACTGGAGACATGGTACAATACTATGATATGGTATGCCAATATTTGGAATTAAGGAATAACATATTTTACTGTAACCAAGTCTCGTTTAATCATATATCCTAGCGAGGTTATAACAATACTAGTATAAATATCACATATACAAGGCAGAAAGGAATGGAAGCTTAGGAAATATTTTATTCGAATAGGACGATAATTGTGACGTATGTAGTAATTTTATACAAAATACCATATTTATAATATCACTTAAAGTACTTAAGATTACTTAAACTAACTTTTGATACTGTGATAGAATGTTCGAAATACTTCGGTTATTGTATGAGTTTTTCGACTAAAGTTATTTAAAAAAATATATTTAAAAATGAAATCAATAGAATTTTGACATATTTTTTAAAACCTATTTAATTTAGCACCAAAAATTTAATTCTTCACTTTTAATCCTATCAAATTTTTGCTTAAAAACAATTTGGCCTCAAAACTGTAGACGTTCACTTGACTTAATTGTAACTGTATTCAATATAATAACATAAGGCCCAGCACTGTTTCCATCTTTCTAACATTTTATATTCAAAATCAAAAATGAATTTTGGTATTCTAATACAAGTCCTAATACATTAATTTTGGCTTCATAATCACTGAATAAATAGTTTTTTATTTCCTAGCCTATAATTTGTGGACATACATACATATTTCACGCTTCCTTCCCATTGGGATAGGCAGAGATTACGGTAATATAATATGAAAATAGGTAAGTAGGTAAACAAAAGTTACGAATAATTTTAATTCAGGTGTACGGTACAATGACTGTATATACCAATTCAGTATTTTTACACAATATGAAACGCCTCAGTCGTTGGTATTAAAACAGCAGTTCACATAACAACCGATCATACACATTTTAAGCACTAGCATTTAATTTAGTAATTAATATTCAAAATAAAGTTTCTCTTTTAATCCCACTTTTTGGAACCGTGCACCTAGACGTTTCATAAGAGCCTGCAAAGGCCTATTTAAAATAAAAAACTTTTGATTTTGATTTTTTTTATTTTATCTCATGCCTATTTTATCAATCAAATATCATTTTAAGTTGTACAGCATCAGCAGCTGGTACATCTTATTGCTACGAATTTTAAATGCTAGTGCTTAATGCGCCATTGTACCGTACATTAGGCGTGCATACCCTATATTCGTCTTCCTGCCCTGTTCCCTTTTTATTAGGGTCGGTGCAGGATGTTCTCTTTTATCACTCTTCGTGCATACCCTATACTGTTATACTATACTCACGTTCATTCATTAAGGCCAGTCATGTTCAAACTGTCCTCATCCGAGTGGGAGGTACGCGGGTTGTACTCCAGCTGCCCCTTGTCTTCGCTGCGGGCGCGGCGCAGTATCGCCTCCAAGCGCAGCTGCACGTCGCCCAGTAGTGCTCTCTGAGAGGGCTCGGAAGCCCAGCACGACTGCATGATGTCCCAGCACTCGTCTGAGAACTGCGGTAGGCGTTCTGGACGAAGACCTGATATAATGTTCATAGTAAGAACGTATCACTTGGACCACAGTGTAGTGAGTGAGATCGCGTCTCATAATACTAAATATTTTTTTATAGAAATACCCGCATCGGATATAATATTTTTTTATTGTAAATTGTATTGTCATGTAAGCGAATCTTCTGATTTGAAATGTCACAAAGCCAAACCAACGCCATCTATTCCTACGAGTTCATATTTACTGTGATTTTCTATATTATGGAAATTAGTCAATAGTTTCCTCTTGTTGTTCATGTTTGACTTCGAATTTTAGATTTTTAATTAAATCGCGGTTTAATCTATATAAATATAAAAGAGATTCCCACCTATATAGTCACTCATCACGATATCTCAGGAACCATAAGGCGTAGCGACTTGAAATATGGTAGGAATATTCCTTTCGCCGAGTAGAGGTCAGCGAAGAACGGATTTTACGAAATTCAACCCACAAGGGGGGTTGCGGGGGCAATTGCTAGTCTGATATAAAGTATTTTATTTAAATGTTATGATTTCTGACAGACATTTCAGAATCCTTATATATATTGTGAGTCGTATAGAATCAAAGGCGACTATCTGATTTATGGCTGATTTTTAGCAATTTAAACGTTTTCTTCTTTATTTTTGTATTAGGTATCATGCATTGCATGTTTAAGGTATCTATTAATATTAACAATTAAAGATAAAACCAAATATATAAAAAAAACATAACAGTCTAAACGGCAAGAACTTTTTTTGTAGATTGGACCAAAAATGTCAGATAGCCGCCTTTGATTCTATACGACTCATGTGAAACGGACCTCTTTTAACTTTGCTCCAGAGCTGCTCCTTGTTCTGGAAGGCCTCGAAGGCGGCCGGCAGCCGGATGCTGCCCGCGCACAGGTACCTGGTGGATATGGACTTTAGAAATATACTAGCTGTTGTTACTTATTACGCTTTAACCTTTTCCTTGATGACCGTACATTGCAATTCAGTATTTAATTTATACAGTTCGTGCGTAATATTGCGGTCCGTGGCGATGAGCTGCAGTTCATAAAACAACCATGGCTCGTTCATACATTTGAAGCATTTTTGAAGTTATACTTCTTTAGGCGCGTTATGAAAAAATGATGAGAGTGAAATTTATGAGTATGAAGTTGGCTACAGATGACCTGCGCGCGCACGATGTCCCAAAAAAACGACATGATGAAGTTGGCTACAGAATAGAATTTGATTGATTTTAACATTTTGCTTCGACATTTACTGCAGTTTTGTTTTTTAAAATTTTTCTTCAGACGCCAAAGAAGTATAACTTCTAACGCGTATACATAAGTACACACATACCTTTTTTTTATAAAGTATTTATTATTTAGAAAGTTTTGCTATCATTAGTGTATATTTTAAATTCTCAACCCTTTTTGGTCTTTCGAGCCGGATCTGAACCAGCGCCTTATGGATGATTTTTCTATACAGCGAGTTGTGTCGAAAACGCGGTGATAAATCCTCTAACTCAACTCAACCCCCACTTCCCGCGTCACCATATCGCTGTCCTAATTATCAAACTCCGTAACTCCAAAATTTCTTATTTTTGTTTTTTTGATGCCATCTTGTGTAAAAGACCGTAACAAATACGATGGAATCACTCGTATCGACTAATTGTTTTTAGTTTTTTGGCATATACAAAAAATAAAACTACGTACGTCCACGGAATGTTTGACCTGTTTGTAGTTATTTTCCTCCTCCTGTAAAGTTTGACCAAATGGAGATACGAAGTATGTAGTAAGATGATAAGTAAGCTGACGATATTCTGCCTCAGCGCAAGACTCTGGAGTTCTATTACCAAAACAAAATACTTCGGCTGACGGATCGTACATTTTCCTATTAGGAATTCGATGATCGATCCGTCCGCGTCGTTTGCAATAAGACATTGTCTTTTATTTGACATTACTATGATCGTAAATATAATTGAAAATGTGTTCTTAATAAGTTACAATAGGAAGTTGTTGCGTTCGATTTTGGTAATAGGCAATGGATAGGTCAAACTTGAATTCGTGTATGCGGTGATATTAGTTATTTCGTCTATGTATTTGCGTGTTGTTCCCACGAGAATGTAAGTGAGTGCTCCTATTTCACCATACATACTGCTGATAGAGGACAAATCTTTGTTTTTATTAATTATTATTTTTATTTTTTCGTTTATATATTTTTTGATTATTATAGTGTTAATTACTTAAAGATGTCATGTGGAACATGGTGTAATGGTTGCAGCTCCTTACAAAACATTTGTAAAACAAAAACTTGGCGATTAAATAGAGTGGCGGCGAGTTTATTGCCAGTTCTTCTCGTCCGCTCTACACCCTTGAAAACTGGCAGTAAATGTAAAATTAGAAGCATTTAATATGTATTTTTTATTGACGTTCATAAGTGTACATTGTGTTACCTAAATGAATAAATGATTTTTGAATTTGAATTTCCCCTATAAAAAAACAGAAGGGTATCTCACCAGAAGAGCACCCCGAAGGCGTAGACGTCGACGGCGCTGTGGTAGCGGCCGGCCAGCAGCTCGGGCGCCATGTGCACGGGCGTGCCCACCAGCGAGCCGGACAGCAGCGCGCCGGCCGCGCAGAACCCCAGGTCCCCCAGCGCCGCGCGAGCCCCGCCCGACAGCAGCACGTTCTTCAGCTTGATGTCGCGGTGCACCAGCCCCAGCGAGTGCAGGTAGCGGATGCCTGCCCGGATATACCGTGTACCGTATACCAGTCAGGCGGGCACACATACATACTTTGTCTAAGTGTGCGCTTCCGAGATAATGCACACTCGATGTATATGTCCACGCCTAACAACATTCATGCCGAAACAGACTTCGTGAGATATATCTATCTATACATGGATGTCCTTTTATTACAGAGCGGATTATTACATTTTTGCTATTGAAACAATTTAAATGATATAAAACTCTTTTAAAAATATACTCCAGCTCATAAGGATGCTATTGGTATCAAAAAAATTTTTTAGCATTTTGGGAGTTTATTACTTCTTATTATTTTATATGAAATTATTTTTTACATGAATCAAAATGTCAGTTCATAATTAAAATATACATATCTACGTTTGTGTAGGTATAATCTCAGATACTTTTTTCCATTTTAGACCTAAGACCCTCGGTATTTAGAGCCCTACCCTCAACGATATCGCAGGCGATCTGCATCCGCTGCGCGAAGCTGAGCCCCGCGCGCACCGCGGCGTGCAGGTCGCGGCTCCAGCGCTGCGTCACGAGGATCACGCCGACCCCGCCCCCGCCCCCGCCGCCGGCCCCGCCCCCGCCGCGCTGCACCAGCGAGCCCAGCAGGCGCACGATGCGCGGGTGCGGCGGGATGCTCCTGTTTGTGTCCCCAATATTCACTTGGATATTATAATTCAAATGATTGTTCTATATTGAATAAACACTATCTTATTTTAAATACTCACTTGGCTATCACATTTCGTCCTCATATTATAATGAGTAACTGAGTGCAAAACACTTTACGTACTCACTCGGTGTAGAAAAATACAGAAACTCATTGTATATGTCTAGTGTGTTAGTTATGGTTAAAATGCATTTTTCGTTATTAACGGTTAATTACCCACAATTTACGTTAAATGACTTAAATAACTTTTATAACTCAAATGTTTAAAAACACGATTGCCCTATCAAAAAATGTTTATCTAATGTAGTATAGGGATTCCAACGACACATACATCTAAATATTACGTATATACTTAAAACCTTAAAAATACGACATTCCGTTTTGGGGCAGTCGTGTGACTTTACAGGTCGCAGGCGGATAATTAACCGTTAATAACTTCATTTTATGGAAAATTAACCAATAATTTGGTTAAATAACAGGGGCTGACAGGTTTTAACGTGTGTTTACAGGCTGCGTTACCTGGTGTAGAAGAACTCCATGGCCAGCTCGTGGTAGTGCCGGTCGTCGGCCGGCAGCACGGACTTGGCGGCCACGGGCGCGCGGCCCGCCCACGCCCCGCGCACCGCGTACACCACGCCGTACTGCCCGCGCCCTGCGCGCATCAATTAATCAATATGAACTTGGGTTACCGGTAATATCGTTACCCGGGAAACGTATATTATTTAAATTCAAATCATTTCACTAATTTAAATAAAATACTGTATACCGGATTAAAACGCGATTTATTATTTATATTGTTTAAATTATTTATCCCGACGTTTCGGATGCTTTTCAGCAACCGTGGTCGCGGGCAGACAGAAAGATGACAGTTGTCTGATTTTTGAAATGTCACAAAGTTGCCATATTCAATTCAATTCAAAAATAATTTATTAATTTAGGTGACACAATACATATTAAATGCTTCTAATTTTACATTTACTGCCAGTTCCCAAATCAAGGGCGTAGAGCGGACGAGAAGAACTGGCAAGAAAGAGAAAGTTGCTGAAAAGCATCCGAAACGTCGGGATAAATAATTTGAGCAATATAAATAATAAATCGCGTTTTAATCCGGTATACAGTATTTTATTTAAATGTGTGATACTCGCGTTAATAAAAGACAATATCATTTCACTAATTTAATTAAAATCAATGTATATTATATTCCCTTGACATTGTATAGTTGGATTTTAAAGATGAAACCGATTTAAGCGTATAATGATCAAAATTATTACAATATAAAAGTGAATAAGTGCGTAAGTGATTGAAGTTGGTTAAGCGCAATCTTATATAGTAGATCCGCGCGCCCCTTTACCCGTCCCCTGGGGCAAAACAGGTCCTCGTCGAGTAATGAGCCGTTGTCGCAGGTATACAATCAAAACTTTATAGGTAAAAACAAATATGAAACATTATTAAGAAGAAAAATCATTTATTCTATTTATCTAAAGAGAAATACTATGGAGACCTTTTATAAAAACCTTGAAGGTTAAATTACGCGTTTCGGTTTCAGTCTATGGATTTCCGAATGCTCGGAGTAAAAATTAGGTCGACAGCCCATTATTGACTGATGTTCTATGGCTGAGGTGTCACCTAACATTAAGTGAACCTCATGTTCATCTGTCGATATCTGACATAAGAAAAAACTTAAAAAAAATGTTCTACAAACCAATCTCACGGCCAAGATCGGGCACTCCGTACTTAAGCAGATCACACATCGACGTACTCTCGAGACACAGACGCGCGAATAACGGCGCAAACCTGAAACCGTACATAACCATATAAATAAATAAATCGCGTGCTTAAAGGTAAAAGGACTTATAGCTAAGGGTTAATAGGGATTTGTGCTGAAAGGGCATATATTTTTTTTTTTTTTGCCATTCGGTTTTAAATTGTCTGAAACGTAAAAATCTGTGAAAATAAAAAGTTGGTATCCTAAAGCTGAAAGGGCCTATCTCAAGACATAGGCCCTTTCACCTTTAAGAAAAGTACTACTTAAAGGTAAAAGGGCGTATAAAAAAAAATGTATTTTTTATACCAAATGGTCAATAATAGTTTCACAAGACAAGTTATACTCAAATAACAGCCTCATATACAACGTTTGATATAAACAAATAGAAAATAAATCAATCAAAAACAAATTACGTAAAAATTAAGTAATAAAAAAAATCACAATGACAGAGAACATTAAAATATTTTGAAATATCCCGCTTTAATCACCATATTGAATATAACTACTGGCGCCGTTCACACAACAGCTGTTTAAATCAACAAAATCTACTGATTTTTAAACGAATGAAATTTCCTGCCAGTCGCCATATTGGATACTGGTGCTGCCACTGTTGTTATTCAAACAGCTGTTTTCTCTCGATTCAGAGTCTGTTTACAATATTCTTCAAATCACATTTAATAATTTGTATAAAAATGCTTTATCAAATATATAAATATTATATTTTGATTTTATTATTTATATAATATAGAGCAAGAGGGTATGGGAGCAGTACCAAGATGAGTCCGATGCTTTTTTTTAATTAAACATAATTTTATGATAATTGTTCACGTTAATAAATTTTATGATAACTATTTCTTAAAATAAAAAGCGAGTGTTTTTTTAAACTACAAATATGTTCTTTTTTGAGCTGGCCGAAAAAAAAATATATGCCCTTTCACCATTAGATCACCAAAATTTCGAAGTCTTAAAAGTAAAAGGGCGTATAATAGGGTATTTCACTGTATAAAAGAAAAAATCTAAAAATGATAACCGAGATAGTTTAGGCAATAAGCAATCGGAAAATGTTACTTATAGTTCATAAAATAACCAAATTAATTTTAAAATTAATTTCAAAGTTTTCATATTTTTAATCTATATTTTTAATAAGCGAAACAGTAGCCACTAGCCGCCATGTTATTACGTCATACATTCATGTGAACAAGAAGTGTCAACTGTAGATCAACGTTGTAGGTTACTTACGAGTTACGTTTTTTTTATGAAATAATACCATGGACGACGGGTTTGTAAAGGAAGACAGCACAAATTTACCAATAATAAACGGCTTAATGATCAAATCCCGATATTTGTTCTGCTGAATTACAAAATGTTAAAATATCGATGTAAGTATTGTCCTCTAACTCATTTATATTTAAATAAAAGCTTTTTGATTGCGATTAAAGGTGTTTAAAAATTCATCGATTGTTTTCAGATGTGCAGTCTTACGGGACAGTCTTGCTTACAGGACGTAATAGGTTATGTACAGCGGAAGAGAATAATCAACAAAATGTTTGCATTGTAAAATGTACTGTTTCTCCAGAGCACAAAGTGTGAAGTAAACCATATGCAGCTACACTTACTTATAGTGAATGAAAATGAAGTCTGACTAGTGATAAAACTTAAAAAAAATTATATTAACAAAGAAGGTGCAGTAACGGGATGACATTATGCTCAAATACAAATGCAGATGTATTGTGCTCATGCATGTTGAAGTTATTTTTGTGTTGCTAGTAGTGACTTTGAGAAAAGTAATAATGTGACTCTTATTAAAGTTGATTATGATCACCATTATGTTATGAGTGTAACAACATTTTTTATTAAAAGATATTATCTTTCTAATTTTTTGCAAAAGTGTGAAAATTACATATTAAAATAATAATATCCATTTTAAGGTTTTTTTATTCCAATAGCTGTTTAATGTTATTCCGAGGGGGCATGCCACATGGAGATTTAATGTTTGGATGGTTCATTTTCAAATTTCAGTACAGGAAAGCTTTAAATAAAAAAAATCAACTACATTAAATGTATATTCTCTGTGTGACATAACAATAAGACACTATTTTCAATAGGTGTGGTTATATAGATTCTGAGTAAAGTAATAAACCATATGTTACTATTTATTAGAACATTTTGTAAATTAATTAATACACATTCCAATTAAATTCAAATTTATAACTGAATGCAGTTTAAGCATGCCAAATTCTTTTAGCCTTCGAATCACTCTCTCCACATATAGTCTAAGACTAGCTATTTCTCTTCTGCTTTAAATAGTTTCATTCCAGCAGGAACTTTATTCTTAGCCTTTTAGCTATAGCAGGATAAGATTCATTTGAAGCTGACTTGTGTTTTCTATTCCATTCCAAAATTCCAATATGAATCAAATCTCAAAAGTATGACACTTTAAATGGGTCATGGATATAATACTTAGTCAAAGTGATCTTCACAAAAATACAAACGAGATTTTTAGACAATTGTTCTGGATCTATACGCGCAAGTTTAAACCAATGTTTTCTTATATTTATTTCAGTTGGCACTTGAATGCACAACTTGTCGTGTTTTTACACTAGTATTTTTGCATTCAGAATCATCTGTTCATCATCATTCTTGAATTGTACATATACAAGTGGTGAAATAAACAAATTATTATTCAGGAACAGCACACCAATGATAATTACTCATTTTTAAATTATACAAATTCATATCTCTTATAGAAACCAAAATTAGCTTATTTGTTTACAATTTTGATGACCAAGTGACGTCATGACCACAGCGACACATGGCGTCTAGCGTTTTCGAAAAATTACGCGCGAATTTTAAAAATGTAAAATTTAAATGAATTTTTATGGCATTTATCGATTGAATAAAAATTTCATGTTTTTTTAGTGGTTTATTAGAACGTTAGGATCAAATCGAGAAGCTTTTAAAAAATGAGTGTAATACCCTATTAGAGACATAGGCCCTTTTACCTTTAATTTTTTTTTTCAATTTTAAGCATAGAATGTGTCTACTAATCAATTGGCATTAAAAAAAAAATATGTGCCCTTTTACCTTTGCAAAGGTAAAAGAGCACATAAATTGTTATAAGTCCTTTTACCTCTAGCACGCGAAATGATTTTAATGTCTGAAATAAATGTTTATTATTATATCTATACTAATATTATAAAGAGGAAAGATTTGCTTGTTTGTTTGTTTGTTCAGATTTAACTCAAAAACTACTCGACCTATTTTTTTATTGTTTTTGTCTATAATACATTTACATTGAATCGCAATTTGATTAAAAAAATGTCGTCTTGTATGTCCGACTGTGAGGGTAAGAGCAGGACGACTGAGAACTAACTTTTTCCTTATAGTCAGTTTGACGTCCTCGGTATGGTGCAGCCGGCTGGACAGCGCGGCCTCCAGCGACGCCAGCGCGGACTGGTACCGCTCGTGCGCCACGCCCAGCCGCTCCAGGATCTGCAACGAGGAGACGGTGAGTGCGGCGGACTGGCTGGGAGAGAGATTTATATAAAAAAAATCTATAAATTATTTTATTTAACAACTTAATTGAATTATTAATATATAAGGACCTACATAACAGCATAAATAGAGCAAAATACATTATTGCTACAATTCAACGATCTCTTACAGGCCACCAAAAATTATATAAAACTAAAAAAGGAAAATAATTATGAGATCATAGCACTAGTGCTGATTTTGGAAATGTTAGAATCAAATGTTAAGGATAAGTATAATGTTTTAGACATTTAACCAAAAGCAATTGATTTTCGGGATATTTAGCCAAACTTAGTTAACTAGCCTACAAAAAACTTGGTGATTAAAAAGAGTGGCGGCTAGTTTATTGCCAGTTCTTCTAGTCCGCTCTACACCCTTGAAAACTGGCAGTAAATGTAAAATCAGAAGCATTTAATTTTTATTTATTGACGTTCATAGGTGTACATTGTGTTACCTAAATGAATAAATGATTTTGAATCGAATTGAAAAAAACTGGGCTCAGCACGCAGCAGGCTCCCCCCCGCCCCCCACCGCCCCCCACGTACCTGCGAGGAGATGAGCCTCGCCAGCTTGTGCGTGGAGAGCGAGGCGAGCGTGTGCAGCGCCACCTGCCGCCGCCACACCGGGCTCAGCACGCAGCAGGCTCCCCCCCGCCCCCCACCGCCCCCCACGTACCTGCGAGGAGATGAGCCTCGCCAGCTTGTGCGTGGAGAGCGAGGCGAGCGTGTGCAGCGCCACCTGCCGCCGCCACACCGGGCTCAGCACGCAGCAGGCTCCCCCCCGCCCCCCACCGCCCCCCACGTACCTGCGAGGAGATGAGCCTCGCCAGCTTGTGCGTGGAGAGCGAGGCGAGCGTGTGCAGCGCCACCTGCCGCCGCCACACCGGGCTCAGCACGCAGCAGGCTCCCCCCCGCCCCCCACCGCCCCCCACGTACCTGCGAGGAGATGAGCCTCGCCAGCTTGTGCGTGGAGAGCGAGGCGAGCGTGTGCAGCGCCACCTGCCGCCGCCACACCGGGCTCAGCACGCAGCAGGCTCCCCCCCGCCCCCCACCGCCCCCCACGTACCTGCGAGATGAGCCTCGCCAGCTTGTGCGTGGAGAGCGAGGCGAGCGTGTGCAGCGCCACCTGCCGCCGCCACACCGGGCTCAGCACGCAGCAGGCTCCCCCCCGCCCCCCACCGCCCCCCACGTACCTGCGAGGAGATGAGCCTCGCCAGCTTGTGCGTGGAGAGCGAGGCGAGCGTGTGCAGCGCCACCTGCCGCCGCCACACCGGGCTCAGCACGCAGCAGGCTCCCCCCCGCCCCCCACCGCCCCCCACGTACCTGCGAGGAGATGAGCCTCGCCAGCTTGTGCGTGGAGAGCGAGGCGAGCGTGTGCAGCGCCACCTGCCGCCGCCACACCGGGCTCAGCACGCAGCACGCGTCCTCCGCGTCGCCCGCCACGACGCGCAGCCTGAATAGAAGAACCGAATTAGAGAGTGAGATTGAGAGCAAGACAACATTCATCCACGATCACAAGACAAATAAGAAAAGTCTCCCTTCTTTGACTTATTTCTCGATTGTCACAAAGGCATTGGACAATAGGTTTAACTTATTGAGTAACAATGTAGACAAACGAGCTTAATGTGGCAAGTTCTTGAATAGATTGAACATTTGTGAGCATTTCTTAAAGGTCCGCAATACACCTGAGGCCTTGTGGTGTTGCAGATGTGTATGGGCGGCGGTATTCACGTATCATGATATAACCTGCCTGTTTTCTCCTTATTCTATAAAAAAATGGTGTCCAGGTACTGTCGCAATATTACATATCACGCTACGGAATCTACCGGAATCTCTTACAATATTCTGCTCTCTGTACTATGTTAAGTGATTTGTAAGAAGGTTTTCTGAGGGGCTTCGGGAGGGCTCACCTTCCTAGCCAGCAATACCATCGCAGGATTCCTCACTTGCAGACCAAATCTTCTCAATTCTAATTGACCAATGGAACTGTCTTCTAAGGAATCGCACAAGTCTCTAAACACGAAGGGTACATAACTGCACGCCACTTGCCAAATTAGCCCCACAAACTATTTGCCGCCCTCTTCTTCCAACTCTTCACTATGTTAAATGACCTGTGGAACATCTGAGGCACAAAGACTATTCAGTCCATCTGCAAACCCAACCTCACTAATTCATCCTCTCACTCAGCGGTCTGTTGGAACCGACCTGTGGAACAGTCTCCTGAGCGACTCCAGCAGGCTCCGCAGCAGGCAGAAGGAGGCGCAGGGCTGCAGGTCCACCTGGCGCGCCACGGAGGCCACCTGCCGCATGGCCTCGCTGGCCGGCCGCCCGCCCAGCTCCTCGCGGCAGCACGACTCGAGGGATTCGAGACATCTGAAAAAGTTTATATAAAACTAGCAATGCGATCCGGATTTACACGGGTGCAATGTAGATGTGTTATAGCCTATGTTACTCGCTGATAATGTAACTTTATATTGGTGAAAGAATTTTTAAAATCGGTCCAGTAGTTTTTGAGTTTATTCGTAACATACCACAATTCAAAAATACAGATAACTTTTGCCAGATTAAAACGCCATTATATTATTTATCCCGACGTTTCGAATGCTTTTTTTACATACTAAAGAACTTCCTCCTTAGGCTACTAATAAATTAATTACTATGCTCGCGCCAATAAAATACAATATTATATAAAATACAGATAGAATACACTCACAGACAAAAAATCCGGCCTGACAGACCAAAGTATTTCTATACATAAGTATTAAAATTAAAAAACACTTATAGATATTTATTCATTATAATAAACGTACCTTTGTAGAGTACCGAAGTAGGTGTCTTTCAGACAATCAACAAACTTGACTAGTTTCGAACTTATTTTGTGACTTAGTTTTGACAGAACTGAAAGAAAATTAGCAATTTAAAAACATGATATGGATTAATATTGCGACTATTCAAATGAAACTACAAATTACTTTCCTAAAAAACAAATAAACATTTCTATATATTGTAATAATGTGTTATTATTATCTATTAACATAATATTATTAGTGCATAGTTCTTGGGCTTTCTGAGTAAGATCTCATGGGGAGCGGTGTCTGTGTGTAATTTGATCTACATTTTTATTATGTAATGTTTGAAAGTATCTTGTTTTATTAAATAATATATACTATATGTGAACCTTTAGGCAGACCTTTATATAAATAAATAAAAAACATTGAAATACTATTAAATTAACTTGGACATACAAAATTCACCAAAATAGTGTCCGAGATTACATTACACAAACGTAGATACATGTATATGATTATGAACTAAAAATTTAAATTTATGTCTTAAATCGTTAACATAGAGCTCAATTTTGCTTGAAACACATGTTCTCTTTCTGTACATTACGTGTGTAATGTGCAAGAACGGGATAGATAATTTTTTTAATTTAGGCTGTTCATAAGATTTGTATTTACATAAGAATTAAAATTTAAACAAAATATTGTGTCTTAAACTAAATATTGCTTATATATCATAGAAAAATGTCGATTCACTGAAAATATGGCAAACTATCGTCTTTTCTCAAAATACTTGAATAGGTTTAGACGTATATCTAGACGTGTGTTACGTTAGTCGACCAAACGATGACTATCGTGGGATTGTTTCTCTTTTCACTCGACTTGTTCCTCTTTTAGTTCAGACACATTTGAGACGAAGTCCATTTAATACTACGACAATGATAAATCTAAAAGGGCATAGGATTTCGTCGATTTCGTCTATGTATTTGCGTGTTGTTCCCACGAGAATGTAAGTGAGTGCTCCTATTTCACCATACATACTGCTGATAGAGGATAAATCTTTGTTTTTATTTTTCCGTTTATATATATTTTTTGATTATTATAGTTAATTACTTAAAGATGTCATGTGGAACATGGTGTAATGGTTGCAGCTCCTTACAAAACATTTGTAAAACAAAAACTTGTCGATTAAAAAGAGTGGCGGCGAGTTTCTTGCCAGTTCTTCTCGTCCGCTCTACGCCCTTGATTTGAGAACTGGCAGTAAATGTAAAATTAGAAGTATTTAATATGTAATTTTTTATTGAAGTTCATAAGTGTACATTATGTTACCTAAATGAATAAATGATTTTGAATTTTGATACAAAGAGTATTGTGTCAATTACCAGTCCTCTGCACATCGAGCGAGGCCTGCTTGGTGGACAGCGACGCGCTGGAGCAGGAGGTGGCGGCGCTGCGGCCACTGAGGGTGCTGCGGCCACTGAGGCCACTGCGGCCGCTGGGCCACGCCTGCGAGAGAGAGACCGACTCACTCTCGTTCTCAATCGGAATAGTTCCGCTGAACGCCTCTCCTACTGTACTCTAGCGTTAGGATGGAAAATATAGGTACAATGTGACTGAAGCTTGTCAATTTGGTTGAAGCTGAGATTGCAGCCTTTTTATAGTTAAACATTTATTTTTATATTTTAAGAAGAGTACATATA
Source organism: Anthocharis cardamines (assembly GCA_905404175.1). Taxonomy (NCBI): domain Eukaryota; kingdom Metazoa; phylum Arthropoda; class Insecta; order Lepidoptera; family Pieridae; genus Anthocharis; species Anthocharis cardamines. The sequence continues at coordinate 430,717 of FR989975.1, forward strand.
AGTATTTTTATGGTGAATAAATTACTTCTCTCGCTTATATTTTATTCAATAAATATCAAATTAGATACCTTTTAACCGAGAGTAGTTGAGAAGCTAGTGAACAAAATACCCTTCATAAAATATATTTGCTATTATAATTGGTAAATGTTCCAAGTAAATCGTTCTGAAATTGAGTCAGTGATTAAAGGCAAGAAAGCCTTTGCTTGTGTTACACATAATATAATAAAAATCTAAGCGTATGTAATTACGTAGAGATTCCGTTTGAAATCCGCCTTGAAGGACCAAAAATATTATCTTAAAATTCTAAAATTAAATACAAATATGACATGTTATCACAAGATACTCATGAACCGGATGAGCATGAGACTGATATACCATACCAAAGCCGTCATTCAATGATGCGCTGGTGACCTATTTAGTATTTGTAATAATCAGTCATCCATCGATTAGAGTGATTGAGATTCGTTACACAAGCAGAATTTAATCATCATCACTACTTAAATTCATATATATATATATATATATATATATATATATATATATACATCCTGCAACCTTTTTGGCGTCATGCACGTGGTGCATCATTACGACGTCCCCCAGTTCCCCTCACTTTATTTAACATGTCTTAATGAATATTGCTTAGTTTTTTGATTTCAAGCCCCTTGGGATACGTCGGTTCCCGATAAAAAAAAAATTTGCGATATTCGTCTTTCAGTTATGCCCAAACATTTTTGAACCCCCAACCATGGTGATACATTTTAGCCATCCTAGATATATTGATCATAATTTACCTATGGCATCGATTATTTAGCGTCCTCACAGGATGGACTGTATTTGGGAGTGCGACGTTGCCAGCTTTGGGTTTATTGTCTCTTTCTTTTCCTATCGCTTTTCTGTACTAAACAGTTTCAACGTTTATTTTGTTCCAATATTCGCAAGGTTTATACATATACGGATGCCCAATATGTTATAATGTGTAAATACAAAGCTTTCTCACGGAGGATCAGCGAAAAACCTGAGCGGCTTCAAAATTTCTATATTAGATTCATATTTGGTTTGCGCAAATATAATCGTGTCTCTCATTTTCGCTCTTAGCTCAAATGGCTGCCCATAAAACTTCGCCGGAATAATTATGTCCTCTCTATTATATTACTTTGTTGTTGTATTTGTCATCTCCTGTGTTTTTTTCCTGTATGTCATAAAAAATCTACCTACCAAATTTCATATTTACATTAATAAAATGATAGTCTATACATATAATAAAAGAGTAGGATCGAAATTACGCTTCACTAAATATTTTTACCAGAAATTAAGAGGGGTGATAAAAGAAGGGTAGCAGAATGCATAAATGCAATTTTTAAGATTCTTGTCTGTCTGTCTGTCTGTCTGTCTGTCTGTTTGTTCACGCTAATCTCCGAAGATACTGAACCAATTTTCACGTAATTTATACAAATATATTAAGCAAAGTTCAGGGCAACATATAGGCTTTGTTTCATCGAAATCGGTTGTCGGAAAAAAAAGTTATCATCATTTAAATATTATTTTAAAGGCACCATTTCAACAAATTGCAATGAAAACTGACTCGCATTGAATTTTTTCGAATTGTCAGATGTCAATCACAGTTTGATATGTAAATGAAATAGATTGATAATTTCACCGTTTTCGATATGTGTTCGTGGCATAGTGGATATACGGTCGTACTACGTAGTTTCAGATGCGAGTTCGAATCATCACTATCCGCGTGACACTAAAAGCGCCCTAAGGGAAATATTTTTTGTATTTATTTTTTTATATTTTTAAAAGAACTAATATTGAAAATAGAGAATGTATTATTGAACTATTCAATTATATAAAAATGTATTTCTTATGAGATCGTTTATTTCGCATTTTCATCAATCCTTTCCTTTCCAAGGGAATTAAACAAAAATATATGAAATTAAAAGTGATCAATTAAATGAAATAAATATAGAGGTGGATATAGTATCTTCCATACTAATTAAATTTATAAAAAAATAAGTATTTGGCCAACATAGCCATAGTATTTTTTTCATTCATTTTACGTTGCATTTCTCCATACCTTCATTTTATTCGTATTTAGACATTTTCTTGGCGTTTTTTCCATGTGTCGCAAGTATTTTCAAACCCCGTACAATTTTCGTGCATATATTTAAGACGGAAAATGCATTGAATCCAATCTTCGACTGAACTCTGATTAGTGGAAAAAATACACATTTCTGCATTTTGGTGACGTAAAATTTGATTGATATGCATCTCCCTAAAGTTTCTTTAAATTCAGGTTCATTTTTTTCAATTACTATGGTATTTCTTTTGAATTTCAAATCATCATTTGAACCCCAACCTCAACCACCATTAAACATGTCGATAATATGATGCAAAAGCAACCGTCAATGACTACTCTGATAGCTCTTTCAGAAAAGAAATCACCAAGTACAGAGGATGGAGGATATATAATATGAAGAAAGCTTGCTCAAAAGTTCAGCATAAAGTGATCCCCACGCGAACGAAGTCGCGGGCATCAGCTAGTATTTATAATAAAATGAATTAACTGGGAACAGTGCTTTCATCTTACAGTTGGTAGCTTGCAGCCACATAGTACCACCTCACATAGTACCGTATGCCTCAAGATCACCATCGATCGGTTGTTGGGCGTCCGTGTACAGATATTGGGCATCCGTATATGGTGTAAAACAAACAATAATCAAGCGCCGAATATTATGCAACGCGTACGTGACCGAAGACGATATATATATATATTGTTTTGATTGCGGTAAGTAGTTAGTAGATTGTGTAACAGATTTAATGAGCGAGATGGCAACGTCTCACTTGTGGACGCCAAATACGCGACTCCGTAGTCGGGAATTCCCCTAGATATACAGTGTGGATATACGCGCTGCAGCAGCGCCTCACCTGCGCGGTGATTTCTTCGGGAACTTTTCAATATTTTATTACAACCATTTCAAGCGACTTTTAGCTTCCGTCGATTTTTGTACTACGGCTAGCTAGGATCAATAGGACCTAAGTGCCACCGGCTAACAAAGTAGCGTCCGGTATGCGGACGCCAAAAGCAGGTGGACGCCAGTTTTAATGCACTTTCGCCTTCAGTGGACGGCCAATTGTTTGCGGGATAAATATATATATAATATGTGCCAAATCATGTTAATCCGATTAGCTATTTAATAATAATTGAGTAACAAAAATACATTAATTCACACTCATTTAGAAAATTCAATTGATTAGCAAACATCCATAATATATTCACGTTTATAATATAAAAAATATTATACCTTAAATCCATAGCTCTGACTAGCTCCAAAACTCTCATCATTCGACGTCACGACATCGTAATCGTCGATATTAAAACTGTCGTACGACAACGCCTCCTCCACGTCCGACAGGTTCACATTGTCGTCACAGCTTAAGCGACTCGAGTCGGTCTGATCAAAATCATTTTGATTGTGAACATCTCCATTTTGAATTTGAGAACCATTTTGGTTCAAATAACTTTCGGTAATACTTGGACGGTTTATTTGATTCAGTCGAATGGAAATGGACGGAGAGTTGCGTGATGTGTAAAATGTTGAGTTTGATATCATGAATTGTCTGTCTTGATGGCAGGGGAGATCTGAAAGAGAAAAGAGATTCTCATAACTAACCTTCACCTAGCTAGGTAAATTATCATTTGTTCAATCAATAATAAGTTGTCGACCTTTTCTTATTTTATGTCAATTTTATCTATCGTTTTTCGATGTTTCTGAGCGCTCGAAGTAACCATCCTCCATTGATATCCTCAGCCACAGAACATCAGTCAATGATATGCTGTCGACCTACTTTTTACTTCGAGCATTCAGAAATCCCTAGACTAAAACCGAAACGCCCAATATGGACTTCACGGGTTTCCATCAATGAACAGTGATTAGTTACCCGGTCGGGATTTCGATATTCCTCCCACCCGTTCAATGAAATTACCAGACGTGGGGAAAACATGTTTATAGAAAATGATAAATCTGGTGGGATTCGAACCTACGACCTATCGATGTGTTCTACCAAACATGCCAACGAGCTCGTCAAATAATTTATTTATCAATCATCCCCCTTCGGCCACGGTGCCCGCAGGGGTGCTATGTTGAGTTTTTTTTTTTTGAGTCGAGCCTAGCTTTTAGTGCACGCCAAAGGCCACAGCCGGCCCCCGTCGGGGATCACTCTACAACCGACCGTCCAAACTGAATTTCGAGATTATACATCCATAATGTATAATCTGAGAGATTCTACATTATGGATTTAGTTTAGTTTGTAAATTAATAAGAATTAAGTGAGTGAAAAATTAAAATTATAAAATGAATAAGTGAAAAATAGAGTGCCCAAAAATAAGATTTGGCTTAAAGGCCTCGTTGCCAGGCCATAAAATCTCAGGAGAAGTTACGCTCATCTCTTGACGCCTCCCTATTTTTTTGGGGTGTAGCCACTTTTGGCAAGTCGCCGGGGCCGCGGTTGTTTACGTCGCTATCCCGTTGCCCCATTACGGCGAGACCTGAGGGTCAAGAGGGATTAAGTGGGTATGGGTCACCAGCTCTCTGACTAGCAGAGTCAGCGGTTGACCAGAACCCCAAACTCCCCCCCGCATTGCACACCCGCGCGGGGAAAAGCGAACCAGGGGATAGGCCTCATGCATAAAATATTGAAGGAGGCCAATCTAGTTGCTAGTGGACATAAGGAGTCTTTTTTCCCCTCTATAAAAAAGGCCATAAAAACTTTATAATAATAATAATAACCGTCGACACTCCAGTCCATGCCGTGCACCTCGCGCCGCACCTCCTGCAGCACCTCCTGCATGATCCCCAGCAGCTCCTGCTTCTTGTCGCCCTCCGAGAACTTGTCATTTATAGTCTGAGGAGTTCACTTAGATATTTATTTACTTGGAAAACCTTACAGCTTACTGGAGATTAACAAATTAATTTATAAAACAAAACGCCAATCACAAGGTTTACAGATTAATCAATAAAAATAATATTACAGAGAGAATACGTATAGAGTGTAGGTGTATGTGTTTGTGTGTGACTGAGAGGTGTGTGTGCTTTAATAAAATAATATGATACAAAATTGGCATGATTCAGTGATATTAGATGTTTTATATTAGATATGTGACAAAACCTGCCGAGTGCGAATCGGGCCAGGTCATGGCGGGTTCTGTGCACAAAAAAAAATGCCTTAAATTTTTAAAAAGATTTTTCTTGTATTTATTACTAGGTGTTTATAAGTAGGTTTCTTTTATTTATTACTAACTGTACCCAGCATATGTTGCAATTACGATTTTACGTGGGTTTTAAAAAAGTGTTTTTTATTTGGGCTAAGAACTTTCACGAACGTATGCAGAACAACTCACCAAAGTTGCACCATAATCGGATGAACACATTAGCAGTGCATAGAGGACAAACATACTTAAATATTTTTTTATTTATATAGCTAATACTAGTCATATTATGACCATTTATATAATAAACTAAAGAAGCCGGCAAATTATATGTGTAACATCTATAAATTTGTTTTTCCTAAAAAATGGATGCTTTTCTTCTTCTCGGTAATGTTGGAAAATCATTTTTCCAAAACTTTGAATGCAAATTCCCAACTAGTGATTTATAATTATCCTTTTTTTTATAGCGCGAAATGAATTTATATGTTGTAATGTATTGCATCAAATCACCTGGTACAAATGGTGTTCCTGCTTGGCCACGTACTGGATCTTCTTGGGCACGACCTGCAGCTCCCTCGCCAGGTCGAACGACGAAAGGATCAGCTGTTGTAGTACTTTTACATGGATCTAAAAAAGAAAATTGTCTGTCAATACGTTGAAATCAGATTACCAGATACCGTTTACAGGGCCGCCGACTGCCAAAACAATCTTGTTTAATAACACACAATTTAAAATTTCTATGTTTAGTTCTGCCCAGTTATTGGAACCGCGAACACGTGGCGTACTTCTTGCATAAAAATCTATAAAAATATCTTACTGATCTGTGAAATGGTGTGGTAAAAATAGCAAGAAATTAAATTTCAAAAAAGATGAGATTACATTCCACCTGTATGTCAAATTCATTTTAATTTTACTCATTTCATTGAATTCATTTTATTTTCTCGGAGATCAACTTATACTGGACGGTATTAGTCACGTAGTCACTCGCGCGTATATACGTCTCTTTCTCGCATTACCGTATTATTACTTTTCTCTTTCTTTGCCAAGGTCACGTGTAAAGATTAGTGATGTGACAAGGCCTGTATCGATAATTAAACTTAGAAATGTCCAACGTTTTATACTTCAAAACACAACACGTCACCACTACTCCGTAAGCTAGAACCTAAACTAATATAAATGTATTAAAATATTTGTAGAAAACCGTACACTTTTGAATTGAGAGACTTTTCTAAAATAGAATAACATAGCGTCATAGGTCAACCATAACTGGTACAATTACTTACTTTCTACGATTTTCAAATTTGGAAAAAATAAAAATACACCATAATAAAGTGAATAAAAAGCAATAATTCTGTCAGCTTATATTTTCAAATATTTTCATATTTTCTTAAATAAAACCAGTTAACCGATTGAGAATATAGTAAAAAACAACATTTAAGTTGGTAGTCTCTCACAACAAAAATATACGATAATCTCAAAATATTGTTTATTCATTAAAATCTTCATTTAATTCCCTATTAATAGCCATAAAATAAAAAAAAATCGAAGCATTAAACCTTATTTAATTTCATTTTTAAAATTTCTAATTATTTCCATACTAAATTTAAAACGGCTAAGGGTGATATTATTCACTTATTTTTGGCCAAGAGTGTTCTTTTTAAACTATCTTTATAAATTCGTAAATTTCAATTAATTCATTCAATCAGGAGTGTGCCGCCTGACGAAATTTTTGGTCAAGAGCGTGTCGACAATTAAATTCAGTTTAAATATATTTTTTTAAATATTTTATAGTAAAGTCTGTGTCGACCCATATCCTTCCCCTATACCTCACCCCCGTAATACCCATTTCCCCCATCCCTTCACCCAACAGCCCCAAGTTTGGGCTTGAAAGAAGCGTCTCATCGAGACGAGTCGATTGGCCCCGACAGATCCCCCCTCCCACCTTCCCCCACCCCTCCAAACTCAATTGAATTCAATTTCAATTCCTATACCAACCCACTCCCCACGAAACCCAATTTCTTCCCCCTTAGTCGAACTATTTTCGACCTCACCCCCGCAACTCCCAACTCCCTCCCCCTCCACCCACACCCCCAGAGTTTGGGCTCGAAAGAACCGTCTCTTGGAGACGAATCGATCGGCCCTAACAGATTCGTACGAGAAAGTCAATACATCGATATTCAGAAAACATCGATATCGTCTATGGACATCCCTCAGTTATCACTGTAACCTTGAAGTAGCCAATAGCGGCGTAGCTGCTTTCCTTCCCGCCCTTCGTCCCCTTCGATTTAGAATCAACGCAATTTTAGTGAGATTATCAATCTATTGGGGGTGATCTGTGGTTGAAATAAACGAGAAGGAGTATACATACATGTTTTTTTTTATGTTGACAAACATGAGGATTACTTGATGGTAGGTATCGATATTTCTCTCACCCGATCAATGCCCGAAGTTACCAGACGTGGGGAAGACATGCTAACAGATAATTGTAAACATGCGACCTATCGGTGCGCACGGCAGGTGTTTTAACGAACGCGCCAACGTCCGTCAAAATATTCCTCTATAGTTATCTTGGTCAATTTTTTTTTAATTTCCCCGGGAATAAAACCCTGGACTGACTTGTAGCGACATCTACGATCTGCTACAAGAATCAATACAAAGTCGTCTAATCCTGAATCGCGCTATATATGTATATGTTTCGAAGCGCTGAGTATATATACAACATCTCGACTACAACCACTGGGGCCTTAGGGCCGGCCAGTCAGTGGTTCGAGTGGTCGAGGATCCTCCCTTTAGGTTGGAGGAAGATCACACCTCCCTTCCTCCACATGCATAATGTAATAGAGAAACGTGAATGTGATGTTGTAAATAAACACATTTTTTGCACTTACATTGCTGTCTGAACCCTACGAGATCACAGAACAGAAGAAGTGCAATATGTCATAATTTGTACCGGAAATTCACACAAATGAATGAATTATTTATCACTGCACAGTTCCATTATTCTTCCGATTCCTTGTTTTTATTTAACTCAAAACTAGCTAAATCACACTGGTCCTATAATTTATAATATATCTTAGTGCTTGGCGATAACGGTTACTTTGGCTTAGTGCACAAAGTACATACGACGTTTTGTTATATTAAAACAAACTAATATATAACCAGTCAGTGGTTCGACTGGTCGAGGACTGGTTTAGGTTGGAGGAACCTCCCCTCCCTCCCCGGACTGACCTCGCTGAGTACCTCGCAGTGCCGGAGCAGCGCGGACTGCGCGCACTCGGCGGCGAACTTGAGCGCGGCGCTCAGCAGGGCCGGGCGGCTGCGGACCGTCCGGGCCGCGGCCTCCTTGCGCCGGTCCCCGTCCGCGGCCGCCCTGCTCACGTTCCGCAGTATGTCCGCGTCGTCCAGTATCACCCACTGAGACTTTACATAGTGCTTCGGTGGGGGACTGGCTGGAAATGATAAATCATTACATTCATTTATAATTCAGTTCGTAATAATGTATATAAGTATTCTATATCTTAATATCATTGCTTGTGGCGGCGTCCATGCGTCGCAGGGACTGAATACCGGTTAATTTATTACGGGAGTTAAACCGATTATACCGGTTTTTGTTAATATTCTTTCGTTTTTAGTCATATTTACTGAATAAATTACTGTGGTAAGTTTAGTGTATGTTTACTCTTTAGAACTAATATCATGGTATCTCAGTCAGACACGTATTCTGGAAAATAAAAATTATCCGGTTTTGAGTCCCTAATGCGTCGGGCTGTCTCTCTACCTAAAATATGGCGAGGGGGTCGATGGCCGGGTGCGGGTGCTACTTGTGGTGACAGGTCGGACTTGAATCGTATGCGGTGATGTTAGTTATTTCGACTATGTATTTGCGTGTTGTTCCCACGAGAATGTAAGTGCGTGCTCCTATTTCACCATGCCTACGGCAAATAGTGGACTTATTATAATACATACATATGAGCTCCCACTGGTCCAGCAGGTCGTTCATGAACGCAATTCTCTCCTCCTGCGACCGGATGTCGGGCGCGGGTTCGTGTGTGTGTCTGTAATTTGGGCAAATTCACACTCTTTGACAACAATCTATATATCTAAAAGAAATATGTGTTTGTTACACCATTTATAAGTCAGGATCACCTGCACCGATTTCAATAATATCTTATTTGTTAGATTAGTATATGAAGATCAGAATAACTATTAAAATATCGGAAAAAATATATGCAGAAAATTAATTTTAATATAAATTAGGTTCAGAACTCCGCCATCTTCTGCAATTTACAGCTTACGGCACATACGCTTATAGCTTTTTTTAATGATTGATCTGTGCAAATCTATATAACAGAAGTGGGAAAATAGCATTTGTTTGTAGAAATATTTTTTTTTATTATAGAGGCTTAAATTCTGGCAGGACGTCTTTTGGGTCCGCTAGTTTATAATAATGAATACTTAAAAAAATTGTTGTTAAAATATACACGGTGAATTCAAAAAAAAAGTAAAAGGACATCGAAAAATATCAGAGAACTAGTATTAGTGGGATACGGAGTAGACATATTTGTGTGTCTATTTCACTGTTTTTCTTTACAGACAAGTAGGTAATCAACTTTATGTTCCCTGCCTTACGAAGTAATTTTCTTTTTAAATTGTTTCCTTAGATTAAATTACCAAATATTAAATCTTTGACTGATCACCATGATAATTGGCTCGTATATGAATGTTTACGGTATAATAGTAATTTATTTCCTCTTAAGATTACATAAATCACTTACAGAGAAAATTATTTTTAATCGTTTCAATTAAGTACATTCGATTAGCGTGTTAATAGTTATACAATAAACAAAGTAAATATGTGGGTAGATAGAAACAAGGGATGATGATATGAATGTGTGTGTGCGAGCGATAATGCATGTGACATAGTGAAATATACTAATATTGGGTATTTTCTCATGGAGAAAAGAGTTACATCGTTTTGTTGTAACTCGCCATCAATCAGTCGGTTCTACATAAGAATGAGTTGATGTGAATGAATGATCGAGTAAGCAGCACTCACTTCAAGACTCCCTCCCGCAGCAGATCCTGGTCCGACTCCGGCAGCTCGCCGCTGCCGTAGCGCGACTCGGTGGACTCGGTCGCTTCGTTCACTCTCGCTCGCCGCTGCTCGGCCGCGCTGTCGGAGAACAGAACGAAAAGGATCTGCGAGTTCGGATTGATTTCTTTGATTTGATGGAAATCGAGGCAGTTCTGGAAAATGTGAAAAAATTGATTTCAACTCTTTTTTTTTGTATACTTAACCTCATTTTAGATTCATTATTAAAAAAAAAATATTAACACTAATTAATATTTTTTGCAAAATTGGCTCACTTTTGACCGCTCGATGGAAAGCGCTAATGCAGGTTACGATGGTAAATCAAGTGAATCTACTGCCGCTAAAATATGCCGATTATTATTCTTCTGAATAAAAAAAAACCTTCTAAAAAGTACCAAATTCTAATAATCCGGAAAGATAGACACAAGGAGAAAATTCCACTCCCAAGCTGTAGTAACTCCCCATATCAACAAAAAAACGCTTATTTCCACAATCCACACATAAACTTTGTTCTATTGTCCGTTGTCTTGAGACAAGTTGCGTTCCATGATACACAATTTTTTTTTTATATCACCAAAAAGTTATAACTGTTTCCAATTACCCTGGTTGACTCTAAAGTCAAAGGTCCGTAGCTAACTACGTAAAACAAGTTTCTTACCTCAGCATTAAAAACAGCCGATTCCGCACTTTCATTCCAAACAAGTTGATCCATCTTATCAATTTTCCCCGTCTTACTCTCACTGTACAAATTAAAATTGGCCCAAAAATCCTCGTCACTCCTCGAGTCGGCCATCCTATTGATGGTTTCATTGAAGATATGTCCGCCGTATCGGTCTAGAGCGTACAGGTATATCGGGGAGTAGTTCCGCAAAATGCTGTCACGTTTTTGATAGAAATCTGCGTAGATCTCTTTCAGATTGTGGGTGGAGGTTGAGCCCGGATCGGTGTCTATGTCCGGAGGGATGATGATGCGGAGACCGTCTTTGAGGAAGGAGTTGTTCAGTTCGATTTCCAGCATAGTCGTGAGGTCGTTGCTGTCTTGGCGGAGTAGATCCTGTAGGATATCACAAATCTATACTTCTATAATAATATTATAAAGAGGAAACATTTGTATTTTTGAATATTATGAATAAACTCAAAAACTACTGGACCGATTTTAAAAAATTTTTCACCAATAGAAAGCTACATTTTTAGCGAGTAACATAGGCTATTTTTGTGAATTTATTATATTATTTATTTAAATATATTTATTTATTTTTATTTACATTTACATTACACCCGTGTGAAGCCGGAGCACGTTGCTAGTTTAAATAAAAACATTGCAACATCTATTATAAAATACTAGTCAAGTGTGTCTATGTATTATAACTAGTTTTTTTTTTTTTCTGTAAGCAATTTAATGTTAATCTTTTGAGAAATAAATTTATTTTTTCATGATTATAAGCGAAAGCAGCTCTGAAATTGTTAACATTTATTTTTATCTCGACAGAGATGAAGAATATTTCGTCTCGCTCTATCGAATACTAAATCACATTAGAACGAAAGAAACAAAACAGAGTCTAGCGTACACCTCGTCTATAGGTGTTCCAGCCGTTACCTGCAGGGGTATCGTGTCCCAGGGCTGCCGGTTGCACTCCAGCTCCTCCACCAGCTCGAACTCCGACGTGCCCAGCGTCAGGTGCACCTGCGTGCTGGACCCGTACTGGACGCGCAACTGGAAGGAGACAGCCCTATCGGGGTCAGAGAGGTGGAAAAGCCGAGCATATTTGAGGCCATGAGAGCCAGAGCGGCTTAACTAAACAAAGATTTAAAGTAACAAGGAAAAAAGAGGGCATAATTTTATAAAAAATAATAATTATTTAAATAAATAAATAATTACACAAATACTATTCCATTTTGGCGCTACGAATTAATCGTTATCAGTAACTAGTTTTATTAAATAAAATCAGTAATGAAAAAGCCACTTTGGCTCTTGTGGCCTCATTTCAGAAATTACAATTATGAAAATAAAAATAATAATATAAGGTCGGTAACGCATCTGCGGCAACCTCTAGTGTTGCCGATGTCTATGGACGTGAGCTACCTGCCCATTTGCCCCCTATACTATAAAAAATCATTGTTATGTTGTATTGAGATTAAGCAGCATTTTACGAGAACGTGACAGCGCGATACATTTTTTTATATATGTCTCGCTCTATTATCACTTCAGTCAATAACAAAATTCCGATCGAGTAATAAACCACCGTTCATAAATGGAAAAACCATGAAGTGCACATTGCGCGTTTCCGACAGTCTATACATTTCCGAATGCTCGAAATAAACAGAAGGTCGACAGCGCATCATTGACTGATGTCAATGTGTTCTGTGGCTGGGGTATCATCTACCATCAAGTGCGCCTCATGCTTGTCTATCGACATCTAACACCAAAAACAAATTTAATACTGTTTTAGAAAAAAACAATATTGCTCTTTTGCTTTTGAAGCCCAGGTCATTGCTGATAAAACGCTGGGTAGCAAAATAAAATGCAACCGGCGACTCCTCTTACCCATCGGCACCCCCTGGGCAGGGGGTCCGGCAGCAGCCGCCTGCCCAGGATGCAGTGCAGGAGACGCGCCCTGGCGGCCGGGCTCGTGCCCAGGATGACCAGCGCCGTCGGCCGGGACGCCTGCTTGCCGATGTCCTCTACTGTCGATGATATCTCGGGGTCTGAAAGGAGACTCTTTATACTTAGGGGCATATACACATTATACAAGTGACGTAATCTATGACGTCACACGTTAATGGGGAATGGGGATGAAGTGTGAAATTATGTGACAAGGGGTGGGAGGGATTGAATTATCAGTGAAACAGACACAGAAATGTGTCTACCTCATGCCCCACTCACCTTGTGGGAATTCAGTTTTATACTATGAGACTTTCATGCTAGAGTAAAATCTTTACGATAATATAATTTAATTTCGTTCTTCTAGCTTTGCGCACCTGCGAATTACTATACAGTATGTGTTGGATACAAATTAGACTAACAATAAGAATAATAATGACTGCGGTATGTTCTTCAGGAACCAAGTGCAATAAAATATGACACGCGACATTTGGACAAGAACCTTGACATTTTCTTAATTTTTACTAAGAAGTTGACAAAATTTTCAATGAACATATCTCTGTGTATGGCCGAAAGACCTATAAAGTAACTGTTACCTAGCTTTACATACAATGCGTCTCACCAAAGGGCAATATATCCTGAACTTCGTGCAGCGCGCGCGTGGTGTCCCTCAACAGGACCCGCAGCGTGCGCAGGCGCGTCGCGCTGCGCCTCCAGGCTCCTCCCGCCATCGGAGCCCATGTGCTGACTGTACACCAGGTCTATTACCCTGAAATGTATGGTACCAATTAGAGATGAAACGGATATCCAGTATCCGTCAAAACAGCTATCAGTTTCATCTCTAGAACTAATACATATACTCGATTTACAGGTAATTTACAAATAATGATATGATAATATAATACGCTAATATTAATAAAGTTTGCAATCCCACTTGATAGGAAATTATGATGCGATTTAAAAGGCACATCTGTCTAAAACAATTATATTCACCCTGGCCTTAAAAATACCCCAGCAATTGTGGTCGCAATTTAATCAGGAATAATGACGCGAATAGAACTGTGGATTCAGAGCTCATACTTAGCCAGACTTGAGGTAAACATTTTAATACCCACGAACCATCGGAATGCAAAATACAACGCAACGCGCTCATTAAAGTAGTAGATACATATCAGGTTTTATTTGAAACATAACATGACTAATTATAGTACCTACTGATCAAAATACCCCAATGTTTACGACTATGAAACAATTATTTGTTGTTAATGATATTTAACACTTGATAATTTCTAAGATATACGTTTGCACTGTGTACATACTTCATGTAACAAAAATAATACCAATAAAAGCTTTTCAGATTCTACTTCAGTCAAAAATCGATGCCACTACACGACTCCGGCATTCGATGTCGATAGATACGCAATGCGAATATCACCGAATACAAGCAAGAGACACCATTTCATCGCGGAACGGAAAAATGCGGAAGTAATTTTGTTAAATCGCATTCACAGTTGATAGCATCCATGCCAGAAAAAACGATGCCGGCATCAAATGCGGTTTGCTCAATAACGATGCGCATCGATGACAAAATTTGTCAAACACGCCCATCTCTACTCTTCACGTCTTTCAGAGATCGTGGACAATGTTTAGTGTTGTGTACCTACTGCTTAATCATTATGAGTCATAAAAGTAAACGTTGTTAAGAAGAACTAAGCGGAAAGTAGACAGTGATGAGTGACTTTGTTGTATACCTACTATTTTGAGATTAAAGAGGACAATTTTACAATGACTCAGATGGGAATTTTAATTAAATTATTTACATAAGATAAACGCAATAACTTTGAGTCATAGATATGTTACATCCAATAGATATTACTCCGCTACTATAAAATAATCGGAATCTATTGAACTTGCCCCTTCTATCTCCTAAGAAATGTTTGTGTTGGATTTACCAGCAATATAGAGGCTTTGAGGACCTTTTTTTTCTATTAGCTGTTAAGAAATCAAGATTTTTCTGATGTCTAACAGAGCCTACAAGACATATCGCTAAATACATTCCAATTTCCTTTAATTTTATTTTGGAAATGAATTGGGAATTTGTAGATCCGCCACTGTTTATATACCTCTAGAGTTAAAGAAGAAAGACGAAAATTAGCACTTAATAATTCAAAATCATCGCAGGTTCGACTACCGTTGTATTTCTGCAAAAATCTAAGAGAAATCTGAACGATCTAGATACATAGAGAAATGATTGGGAGAAATATCGAAATTGTATCCGGGTATCTTTCTGACGAAAATGACGAAGAATGCATCAGCTTTCATCTGGATGGATTTTAGAATGATCAAAGTATAATAATGAAATATCGACAACATTTCATTGATTGACGTCATGTGGCTGCTTTCGTCAACCATATATTGTACTTTCAACTTGTCTGTCGATATCAGACTGAATTACAACAATAAAGATGATGTTTGTATCTCTCATTCACGCTTTGTTTAAGCACGGAATGAGATAAAATTTGGCACAGAAAGAACATAACTGAATGAATACAAAATACAAAATATCGACAGACGAACATAAGGTTCACTTCATGGTAGGTTCTTCCCAACCGATCAATGCACGAAGTTACCAGACTTGGGGAAAACATGTTTACAGAAAATTATAAACATTTGATCCCGGTGGGATTCGAACCCACAACCCATCGATGCGCACGGCAGGTGTTCTACCGAACGCGCCAACGAGCCCGTCATATTCATCTCAGCTCAAATCATGGGCAAATTGGTCTAGCATAAAAATTCTCTCACATAGTTCCCGTTGAGCTCGGTACCGGCGTATTTTATTGACAACAATGTCAAATAATCTAGATCATTCACAACTGACCTTGGTTTTGATTACACAATGTAGCGGCTAGTTGCATCCTACATGGTTAAGTTACCCAAAACGAAAACAATAAATGAACATGTACTTTTGCACAGAGGTTCACTGGATAAAGTTTTGTAACGAATATGAGTTTTTTGCCCCTTGGTGTTGTAGATGTCTATATACGGAGGTGATCACTTATCATCACGTGAGCCACCTTCCCATATAATATATCCAGTGGCGGGACCATCATGCAAGCCCAAACGCCTGTTTTGCCTTATTAATGCATTAAAAAGAAATATAATTATGTCATTAGTCATATAATATGTACACTCCCGCGAAGCTTCAGTTGAGATACCGAAGAAGAAATAAATAGTGAGAAGAGTTGAAAGAGTTTTGAAGTACGTCACATTTTTTGAAGTCGGCTTATAATGGTTTTTCCCCCGCTCATTTATTGTATATGGGGCTTGATATTTATATCAACGCAAATTGTTTTCAATAACAATTAATTGCATTTGATAAGTACCTAATTGTTATTGCACGATGAGTTATTGAGATGTGTCAAAGATTTTTCTTCTTGGTATTTATTCTATTTTGTGGCTTTGCTTGCTTCGTCATTTTGAGAGATAGAATTGCCTATTTTCAGATTCCAGAGTTATGATGCCACGTATATCTGCACTCGTATTCGCGTAGATTTCACGTAGATGTATGTATGTAGCTTATAATGTAGCTTTCTATTGGTGAAATACTTTTTAAAATCGTACCAGTAGTTTTTGAGTTTATTCATAAAATACAAATCTTTCCTCTTTATAATATTAGTATTGATATATTCAGTGGCGGGACTACCATACAAGCCCAAAAGCCCGTTTTGCCGATTTTAACATAATACGTGTTTATATATTTATATAATTACGTAATCGTATAAGTTATAATTTAATAATTGACATAATTTTACTCATCAATAGTCCAGCGATCCGCCCCGGCTTCTCACGCGTGCAATGTAAATGTCCTAAAAAAAATAAATAGCGTATGTGACACGCTGATAATGTAGCTTTCTATTGGTGAAAGAATTTTTAAAATTAGTCGAGTAGTTTTTGCGTTAAATCGTAACAAACAAACAAATATTTCCTCTTTATAATATTAGAATAGATAATTTCTTGTTCATTTTTGCAATCTAAGTATTACCGGCCTTTAAAAATTGACAATTCAAATTGGCTTGTAAAAAAATCGAATAAAAGTTTTTTGAATATGTTCATCTTTGGATGGGTTTTACTACGGTAATTTTGTATTTCATTGGAATCAAGACCTGATTAGGTTCAGAGAAAGAGACAGCCAGCCGTACTCGTGGCTGATTTTTTTTTTATAGAACTCTGCAGAGCATCAATGCAATTCTTTAATTACATTTATTTATATTCAATCATGCGTAATCATCGTTTTTCCTTAATATAATATAAAAAATAATAAACTCCTCTAAACATAGAGCACACAACCAATTACAAGCAAAGCTGATGCACTAAGTATATGAATGATACCGTCATATATATTCTAAGCATTTGCTTCATGGAACAGTTTATCATTTAAATACTGAGGGGCTTTTTGTTCTAAACGTGGCGCAATAGATAACATAGAAGTTATTTGAATTTTATTATGAGCAACCAGGGTTTTTCCACAGTATCTCTCGCATGTATGTGCAAGTTATCCGGGGATAAAAATAGCTTGAGTCACTCTCCTATGCAAGTAAATCTATCTCTCCGTTTTTGCTTGAAACAAAATCAAACCAACAGTTACGTATTTATTTTATTAGTAGCACAAATGGGGTTGAAGAGAGAGAGAGAGAAGCATTAAATTTAATATAAGAGCTAAAATTAGAATATGAAATAGTGAAGTGATTATACATAAATAGTGAGTATACAAAGATTGAAGCACATGGCTTGTGGTATCATGAATTCAAACAAAATTTTAATATGTGCAAAATTATCTGGTTGTGAAAATGGAAGGCCAAAACTTATATAAGTTCAATAATGTTATTAAACTATTATATATGATTAGTACAATTTATGAAGGAAATGAAGTAACTAGTGATTACGTCTGCTTGGCAGTAAACAGAGCAGTAAAACAGTTTGTTTATAGGTACACTGTACTCCGGGTTATCTGAAGCAACCTTGTTGACGGGTCGCCGCGGTTGCCTTGATCTCTGAGATACTGGTAATAATTATACATTGATTGCGAAGAGTGAGTGCCTTAAGGGATACATCCTTTACGAGCAAATCACAAACTAAGTAACTTTAAATGAAATGGTTATTGGGGTTGAATCAATAATATTCTTCATCAAAATTCTTTTACATTTAAGGAGCCAAACGGACAAACTGCACACCTTATTATGGCCGTACGTTGACAGCCTTAAAATATGCCATTTTTAGGCCAAACAAAAGATGGATTGATTTTGAAAGACTGACAGATTGACAGAATGATGTCTGTTGGAAGGGATGTAACTGATGAGATGGCGAATGAAAAGTAATGGAAGAAGAGATCTTTTTTTTTTAAAACACTTATAATTCGCGATTTTTCTATTTGTACTAAATTATTGTTACTGGCACAGAGTCATTATGTTGGTAAAAAAGGCGTCCAAATCATTGACATAGCATTGACATAGTATGATCGAAGGTCCAAATGAAAAATATAAATAATTAAGGTTCACTTTCTATTGTGCATTTTAAAATTACAACGAGGTAAAATATCTTGCCCAATTATTGATTTCATTGTTGAACATGAAATAATAACACAAACATAAATTACTATCAGGTGTGATTGCGGGCAACCACCAACCAATTTATACATTTTTATTTTATTAAAACCTAGCCAGAAATTATATTTTATATAATATTAAGTAAATAATGTGTTGCAAAAAAGCAGAAACAGTACGAAACTTAAAAAAAAGGATCAGTTAAGCAAATATATTAATTTTATACAGTTAATTAGTAACCTAGCAACAATCAATGATAACACAAACAAAATATATAATGATGTAACCAAATTGCCTAGATATGAGGGTAACGTACTTGTTACTAATTATCACAACTCAACAAGTTCAATAATTTTCAAACATTAGATAAGCATTCATCTATAAAATATACCATAATTTTTATAGCTTTTGCTGTCAAGACTTGAATTACTTTTCTATAGTAAAAACTAGGATACTAGATACCCTTCGAAGCACTAGGTGAATGGGACCAAATTTTTTTTTGAAGATATTTACTATATTTTTTTCTATTTCATTAGCTAGAAACCATTGAATTGGATATTTATTGTCCCTTGAACCACCCCCCTTAGATCATTTTTAGACAAAATAAAAAGACATTTATTTCTTTTTTCCATTGGGGTAGCCAGATATTCCATATGCTCCGATCCCTATATAAACTACTTTTGCTTCTTCCACTTTCATTAAACAAATACACAATATTTCAGCCATAAATATTTAAAATTTACAGTAACAATGGACTTAAGATATTATCTGTATTTACCTTAAGGAAAATGGGTTACTCTCTCAGCATTTTATTGATCCTGTATTATTTTCTGCCAGCACCTTATTGCTGAGAGGCATGTTTTTGACAAAATAGTCCACAAATATTGAGATAAAATTTATGTTATTTATAGAGCTTATAGAAATGTTTAATGGTGATCACTATGAAGAATTATTAAAATAGAAATTGATGAAAAAAAAATATAACACTTCCACAACTATACATATTATTAAATATTATGACAAATTTACCATCACAATAATAATACAACTTTAATTTTCTAATTAGGAAATTAATGATTAAATTACTAAATCAATAACAATTTAAAATCTTGTGGTGTATGTTCTATCCTTACTTTATTCAGATAACAGCTCCTCATAAGATATATTATAGATGAAGATAAAATTAAAAAATGAGAAATATGCCAAAGGAAATCACAAAATAAATTCATTTTGAATCAAACTATAAAAACAATGGTGTTAAAAAGTATAAGTGTGTGGCGAATTAATACTTCACCGTATCAAACTCTTTGGTTAAATCGTTAAGTAGACAAATAGTTTTGGACGACTGTGACATCACATAAAATATAGAGATGAATATTACTGGATGAAGTATTAAAAATGGACAAGCTATAATAGTTTCATTCAAATATATTAAAATAGAAACGAATAAGTAATAAGCAAAAACTACATACAACAAAGACAAGAACCATTCAGGTTGCCTTGTGTTTAGTTTATTTAAGAAAAATGCAGGCAGAAAATATTAAATGGACAGGGTTTCGAAGCCTAAAAATATTAAGTTCAAAATTTTCATTGAATATTTGAATAAATTAAAAAATAAACTAATATGTATCTTAGTATGTAATGAAGCAAACATAACATTTTCTTCAGAAACCATTTTTTTTCTTTAGCCTTCTACCTTCTACCGACACGTAATATTAATTATATTTAGACTATTTGAAGGTATATTCAAAAAAATAAGTCAATCTTACGAAACAATGTTCCGCAAGACTGATTTTCGCAAGTGAAACTCACGGAATTCAATTATAAAACGTGTTTTACTCTATTAACAATGCAATGTAAATAAACAACACCTTACTTACCTACCCTATGTAGCAGTAAACATATAATAATAATTAAGTTCCAACAATCACTTTCTCTTGTTTATATCTTCACAAAACACCAGGTACAATAAACAGAACAACTGTAATAATATCACTAATTATCAATTAAATTAAGCTTAAAGAAATATACGATATTAATTTTGCAATTTTTCTTATACCCAATCCAAATAAGAATTCATTTCAGAATCACATTACAAACCATACCGCTCAGCGCTCACCGCTGACAAATTTGAATTGACAGTTGACACTGACAGCCAGTATTGCCACCGAGAAAATAATTGGAGGTGGTCCCATATATTTTTAAATCGAAATCGATGTATTGGTTTGTGATTCCTTTCATGGCGCTGTCTCATATTTTGAGCAGCACGTTAAGTGGTAGGTCTACTAAATTATTATGTAAGGATTGATGAACTAAAAAAATATAATTTCTACAAAAATAATGCTAATAATTCTAGTAAATAATGCTTTGAAGTAATTAAAATATAATTTTTTACTTTTTAGTTTAAGTTTGTACATACTATAAAGTCTATAATATGTAGTTTTGAAGTCGGTTTTTGATTTTTGCTTAACCCTTATGTGTGCACCCGGACACCCCGGACACCCGGGTGCCCACCTCATTTAACTTGTAACTTTTTAAAGAAAAAGAAATCCAAATCTAAGAAGTTTCACTCTTCACGAAAAGATTCCTATAGCCTTTTTCGAAATATATATATATTTTTTTTGTAATAGAAAAATGAACGTGAAGTAAGGTTAGTTCCAGGGAGCACCCAGGGTACCCGGGTGCCCACTAGAGAAAACTTCGATTGTTCGTTTGTAATCAAATTTTAATGTTAATAGATGTTCCATTGAGAAAATATTGATTTGTAAATGAACCAATATAATAATTTATAATGTGAATAATAGAAAAAAATATATTTCTCGCAGTCTTCTATACATATAAATTTTGTTACCGAATGCTCTTCGCACACAGGTCTCTGGCGATTCTTAGAACTTTTACGCTTTTTTATGGGAAATTTATAACAAATATGTATGTGGCTATTGAAAACAAATGCAAAAGGCCACCTATCAGTGGGCCTATGTGCAATGTAACGTGTCACCATATTTTGGTCCATTGTGTCGACGCCAGATTTATATTTATTATAATATTCAATCATATGAGTTATTTTATCGTATCGTTTTTACAATTTTGAATCGCAACGTATTGTAGTATAATTAAATCTTTGTATTTTTTTTTGGCACGTTAGAGCAACGTGTGACGTTGCGTTCATGAAAACCAGAGAAGAGAATTTTGCTCTACATTTAGCAGCAGCCGTTGTTTTGGATATATGCGATTTGTCAAAGTACTAGTGATTGTCAATTTCAAAGACAGTAAGTGATTAGAGAGAGATAAAGAAGTGAAATAATTGTCCATCGTAATATTTCGGCCGCTCCCTTGCAAGTTTTTTCGCAACTCCCTCTCCTTGATTGTTTTACGAATATTGCCAATTTTACCCGTATATATTATGTATATTTGATGACAAAAGATATGCATCACAAATCCATCATATTTTGATGCCGTATTTAGCCGGCTTAGAGGGAATATATTTAATGAACTTCGCCTATCCACGTTGCCAGTTACAACGTCCAGTACCGATAATAATTCAATAATATAACTGGATAAATATTGTAGCACTAACAGAAACTATCAAGAACTAATTTATATTGATACAAATATTTATTTCCGATGGTATACGGCTTGACGCTTTATAGGCATAGCAGACCTACTGAGCAGGTGTACACCTCCACACTTTGACTGCTGGTTTCTCATTAAATACATGCGTTACTGCTGTGCTCTTGTAAACTTGGAAAGGCGAGATCATCATCTTCCTACTCATCCACAAACATTTCGAACATCTGCTGCTCGATGAATTCCATAATAGGTTGTGGAGCGCTCGAGTTTCCCTCATTCGATCTCTCTTACAAGCAACTCCACGCTACTTTTGAACAAGAATATAGCTCAATTAATTTTTAATTATGTTTATTCAATCAAATAAATCGATTTTTATTGATTCTGTTGACAACTGAACTCAAAGAGGAATTAAAACTGGAGTTGGGCACCCGGGTACCCCGGGTGCGCATCAACGTAGGAGAAGTTGGGTGCGCACATAAGGGTTAAACATAATTCTGATTAAAAAATACAGTTTCAGCATATAAGCAGCAGCTTGGTAGTATAGAACAGAAAAACAAAATCATAATCACATCTGAGTTAGTTCTTTATATTATTTGATACGTCGATTTACTTATTATTGAGAAAAATCAAACCAAATTAAAAAAAAAATGTGTAAAATTATCTACTTTAGATTACAGTTTTTATAAGATTGATTTTTTAGTTGACTTTAACTAAAAAATCAAACAATTATTTTAGAAAATCGCTATCGAACTTCAAAAATCCTTAAATCCAGCGAGAAAAATCATTAAAGTGGCGACACTGCTGCACTGTAATTGTGCGTGGGCACAGATTAGGAAGATAGATGAAAAATTTACAGGTGCAACGATGTTTGCTGTTTTCAATAATTTTAAATATCAAATTGACAAAAGACTGATTGTCGAATATTATACGAAAATATAGTCAACAATTTAAAACTTTAAACAATTTTACAAAAGCCTATTTAAAGGCCTTTTGAATTATATATACTCACTACTACACTACACTACATTACTTTTATAGCAGCTTCAAATTTTCCGAAAATGTAAAATGCTAATACACTAAACACTAATAAAATATCGACTCATCTTTTTTTTTTGCTTACGATGGCTGCGTCATCATAATATAATAAAGGTTACCTTTACAAAGTTTAAGTTTTTAACAATCTAATTTCAAGGCTATGTTTCAAAGAAAATCTTTGTGTTAACCTCAGAAGTTAGAACCTTAAATTATTTTAGAGCAAAGACTTAAAGATAGCTGATGGCTGGCCATGCGTCGTACCTACTCGTGAACGGGTGCTGCTTGTGGTGACTGGTCGGACTTGAATTCGTGTATGATATAATGATACCTGTATTTGCGTATTGTTCCCACGATAATGTAAGTGCGTACTCCTATTTCAGCATGCCTGCTACTGATAGAGGGCAAATCCTTGCTTTTTTTTTTTATTATTATAGCTAATTACTTCAAGATGTCAAAACAAACACTTGGCGATTTAAAAAGAGTGGCGGAGAGTTTATTGCCAGTTCTATTCGTCCGTTCTACGCCCTTGATTTGAGAACTCGCAGTAAAATAAGGTAAAATAAGAAGCATATAATTTTTTATTTTTATTTTATTGATGTTCATAGGTATGTTACCTAATTGAATAAATGTTTTGGATTTGAATTATATTTAACGGCCTTCTCTTCTTTTCGACATTTTCTGATTTTATATTCCTACTGAAACTTAGAAGATAATATGTCTCATATTCTTACTTAAGAAATAAATTATTATTATCCACAGGTATTGTATAAATGGTATACTAATTTTATTTGAATGAGTAACGTCTTAAAATTATATTTTATTACTGCAATATTAATTAAATTGTTTTATATAATTCGCTATAGCTTAAGAAGGTAGACCAATAAATACAAGGTGACAACTCACTACCGCCATCTTTTCACAACAAACACACATTAACGCACTCAGATAACAACCCGTCAACATTAAAACATAGTTTAAGTGACCTACTTCTTTAGATCAGTAAAAATAGCTGGCGACAATAGCTCAAACACTATTTTTAGGCGCGTATCGCTAAAATCTTAACCAAGCACCTTATCTTACCTTGTACCAACATCTCGTTGAAATCAGTTTGTGCGTGGCGTACGGCGCAACTCACTAACACATATATACGAACGCTATAGAAGCCTTAAAATCGATATTACGTGCTTACAGCCAGTACTTGTTCACCCTTCAATAGTGCCGTTTTAGTTATCGCTAGAAATTTGTAGTTTAGTAAACAAGGGAACATGTTTTAAATTAAAATTAAAATGGAAGGTAATTCGAAGCGTTATATTAGGAGTGATTCCGCCAGCTGTGCCCACATGGTCGAGGAGAACTCAACCAACAACAGAAAGAGTGCTGATCCACATGAAAAGTTGAAGGCTTTACTCAACTCCCCGGAAGAAGAGATGGACGACACCCTACCGCCGTCTGACGCTCCTAAATTTGGGACTGTCATTCATAATAGAATTTTTGTGGGTGGGTTCTCATTGACCACCACGGATGAGGACTTGTGGAAATTCTTTTCGGGCTTCGCAACAGTGACTGCCGCTCGAGTGATCTATGATAGGGCCGGAGTGTCAAAATGCTACGGGTTCGTGACTTTCGCGAGTCCAAGGGTGGCGAGGCTGATCGTCAAACAGGTTTGTACAGTCTCTTTGTTTAAATTGCGCGGCAATGGTCTTGTCATTTAACAATTTACTAACATAGTATAAATTGAAAACGTAAGAATTTAATAAGACAAATATCTCAAATTAAGATGTAAGAATTGGCGTTATCTTCGAAAGACCTTAGCCTCACGGGAGATTAAAAAAAAGACATTTTAAAAATGTTTTCGACATTTAAATCTATTTATATTTTTATCGCGCGCGTGATAACGTATCTCCACAATAATATATTGAAATGTTTCGTTTTATTCTTCCTTTGTTCTCAGTTCCCACCGCTCTATATCACAACAGATATCCTTATTTTAATTTCATTATTAATTCATCCTTAGAGTTGTTTAACTCATTTGTAATTATTTTAAAATCGTCTCAATGTTCTTTAATCTTTTGTCGGACTCGTTGGTGCATTCGGTAGAACACCTGCTGTCCCCGTCGATGGGTCGTGGGTGCGAATCCCACTGGGTTGACATGTTTATATTTTTCTGTAAGCATGTCTTCCTCATGTCTGGTCACTGCGGGCATTGACCGGGTCAGAGGAATATCGACATTCCGACCGGGAAACAAACCACCGTTCATAGATGGAAAAACTGTAAAGTGCATATTGCACCTTTCGGTTTCAGTCTATGGATTTCTGAATGCTCGAAGTAAAAAGTAGGTCAAAAGCGCATCATTGACTGAAGAACCTCATGCTCGTCTGTCAATATTATCTAATATAAAAAAAATTGAATGAAGTAAATTGTATCATAATATCATTATTTACATACAGTACAAAAGTTCCTAGTTCGGGGATCAACTATGACAACTGGGAATTCCAGAATGAGGTTTCTTACTTCTGTTATCAGAAGAAACCTCTTTCTGGATTTATATTTTTATTATTTTATAATATTATAATAAGCCTTACGGCCGGCCAGTCAGTTGTTCGACTGGTCGAGGATCCTCCCTTTAGGTTGGAGGAAGACCACACCTCACTTCCTCCACTAATGTTTTGAAATAAAAAGGAGTAATAAATAAACAGATAACCATTAAAACTTTTAAAACCAAAGCCCTTAGTCACTCATAACTTAGCTAAAATTGACGAAAATAAAAAAAAGCGCTGAAACACTAAAAATATCGCCATCGAGAGGTAAGCTAAGAAGTGGCTTTTGAGTTTCAAAGACTTTCAAACACTTGTACTGGAAATATGCGATACCTCAGACAAAAGAAAGTGCCCTTTTTGAGGCGAAGAATCTAAGACCTATTGTGTGTAGACCTATACGTATTACGTAGTGTTTGACTTTGCTACGTTTACTATTGAGACTGAAATATTACTTAACCATTCCTCAAAAGCTAATAAATTTTGTGTATATTGTGTATAAAAGTGTCAAATACCTATACTAGACTAGACTTTATCATACTGCCAGCCATTAATAGCCATAAGCCATAGCGATTAATTTTCACAAAAAAAATGTTCAAAAACATGAATATTTGAAGGATGTTCATATTTTTAAACGTTTTTTACAAAGATATACAATTATTAACATTAACTACTTGTTACACTCTATTTTACAAATATAAATATATTTATAAAACAGAGAAATGTTATTTCAAAAGATAAAATATAAAAGGCAAGAAGTACCAATTTATAAATTACTTAAACTTTAGTTTGGTTAAATGTCGAAAATTATAAAAAATACAATATAAAAACAAATAGGCTTGGAAAACCATTCACCGTCTGGTATTTATGGTTAAGCTGACAAACGCATCTACAGCTACTTGAAATTAGTTGTTAAGGTTGCTAAAGCATGAGAAGAAAACAAAAGATTTATTACAAAGCATCGAATTTTTTAAATCCACCGCACCGCGTTCGCTTATCAGCGCGGATTTCAAAACTTTGATTAATTTCGATAAAAGCAGCTTGTTTTTGTCTTCCCTTTTGAGTGAAGAATTATGTGTTTAGGTGTGACTAGTACAAGCCATACTAATACATATAAATATTTAAAAAATCGATATAATTCTTACCTAAGAACCACAAATACCCATCTTTAGAAAGTAAAAAAGAGAGTAAAAAACTATTTTATTTCACAAAACAATCATACATTTAATAAAATAAAGGTATAAAAAAACAAAAAAAAACGTATTTAAATAATTATTAATTTTATTTATATTAGAGAGTTCCTGTTCAGTGCAGGAAATGGATCACCGACTCAGGATTATCTGTGACACAGGCGTGGTATGTAGGCACTGATTTTCAGTGGTGCCCGTTTAACTCTGGTATTACACAGTGCGCTCTATATAAAATAAATAAATATAAAACGTATATATATACATATATCTCAAATAATGCTCGATAATAAAATATATAAATGTTTTGAAATAAAAAGTAGTAATAAATAAACAAAGCGACAAGCATATTTCAATAATAATGTAGACCATTCCTCCCACTATATTTTCACCACCGAGCAACCAAAGCTGATAGTTTTTGTCGTTCTAACAAAAGTGACTTATATTTTCGACGGTTTATAAGTCACGAAGAGGAGGTGGAAGATTATTCCAGCATTTGGTTGCATTGTAGCGAATACTTCGTGGTGTTTTAGATGTACTTGTGAGTTTAGCAGAGCAAAATCCATCAGATTATCAAAATATAGAGTTCCCTTAGCTTAGCCGTCATGTGACGGAAGCATCCATCGGTCAGGACATAGAAGACTGAACACCATAAAGTAAGGTAACTATATAGAGAACTGATCACCTACATGCTTATTACAATATTTATATGTAGTTCTGGATGGTTTTCGAAAATTTCTAGCAATTTATTCTATGAAGCAAATTATAGTAAATATATAGAAATACTTACTTTTTTAAGATATGTTATACATACATACATATACATAACGCCTCTTATCCATTGGGGTAGGCAGAGATCACGGAATTCCCATCCTTACATACCACTTTCGCATCTTCTACTTTCATCAATGCTTTCATACACACTCGTCGGTTACGAGTACTTTTGACCTGGCCCTTTTGAAGAACGTCCCCGATCTGATCGAGGATATGTTATACAGATTTATAAAATGACAGATCTATAATACAATTTACAAATAAAAACGTCCAAAGTATATCCGGGTTAAATATTTATATTACATTTTCCACATGTAAAATATTGTAATATCTCAAAATGGCCGTGTTAGAGTCTATTCATCGTTCCGCGGCGATGCTCTGAAACAAAATGTTCAGCAAAACATTTGCACATCAGTGATTGCGTATTGTACGGAATAATTTCACTAATGGCTGCACGTGTACCTACATGGAATATTTATTGGCTTTTTAATTAAATCAAATCGTTTTACATGAGATAAAAATAAATATTCTCAGTTACTTCGTGCGGTTTCTCTTGCGTTTTTTCTCCTACTTTACTTGTACTGCTATCTTTACTCGCTACGGTAGGGAAAAATAAATTATAGTTTTTTTTATGTCAGATATCGACAGACGACCATGAGGTTCACTTGATGGTAGGTGATACCTCAGCCACATAACATCAGTCAATGATGCGCTGTCGACCTAATTTTTACTTGGAGCATTCGGAAATCCATTGACTGAAACCGAAACGCGGAATATGCTCTTCACGGGTTTTCCATCTATGAACGGTGGTTCGTTACCCGGTCGGAATTTAGATATCCCTCCCACCCGATCAATGCCCGAAGTTACTAGACGTGGGGAAAACATGCTTACAGAAAATTATAAACATGTGGTCCCGGTGGGATTCGAACCCACGACCCATCAATGCGCACGACAGGTGTTGCTCATAAGTTTTACAAATGTTAAAGCCTAAAAATGCATTTATTATAAATATTAAATTTTCAGGTTAAAAAGTATCTAATAGTTATAAATAACCCGTGTTAATGTAGATGACTAGCTTTTAAAAAGTGAAAATAACGTATAATTAAAATGGCAATTATATATATATGTAAAAAATAGAATTAAAAGGAAATTTATAAAATTACCTACCACGTTTTTATCAAAATTCAAAATTCTTCATGTTCAACGATCGAACTTAAAAGTTATTAAATATCTTCCAGCAACTTCCTACAAAACTTCCTACAGAACGAATGAAAATTCCATGCCACTTAAAATTTTCTTGTAATTTCTACTATCGCGATAAAAACAAAAAAAAAAACTAATAGTACATTAACCCATATCAACCCTTAATCTGAAGCCAATATCAACCCCAAAATGACATGGCGTGACATTCCATTGCATGCTATGTATTATTAGAACCAACACGCTACGTTATGAATGGTTTTCATTTATTTTGACAGATCAAGACCTTTCGGCAAAGTAGTGCGATGTCGATTCAACCACAGGTTTGATTCCTAACGGAGCCGTAAAAAGGTCTCGGTTAGATACGGAACAGTATTTCGCTTATGCATGTCCAAATAAAAAAAACGGTAATTACTTACTTAAACTTTTGTAGCAGTTTAAAATAAAAGTATAGAATGGGTTTTATATTAACAACTAAAAACAACAAAATGTTGTAGGTAAGTACTTGTTTTTAGTTTTCATTTCATGCTTTCTATTAATAAAAAAATCAGAACAGTTGCAGTGACTTTTTTGTTTGATATCGACAGACGAGCATGAGGTACACTTGATCGTAGGTATACCCCAGCCACACAACATCAGTCAATGATGCGCTATCGACCTACTCTTTACTTCAGAAATCCATAGACTGAGACCGAAACGCAATTTGCACGGTTTTCCATCACGGTTCGTTTCACGGTCAGAATTTGAGAGAGAGAGAGAGAGAGAGAGAGAGTTTATTTACTGCACAAACAACAACAAATTAACAAAGATTACTTACAAAACTAAACTTATAAGTAAACAATAAAAAAAAACATATAAAAAATAAGAAAATGAATAAAAACAGTTTGTGTTTGGCAGTTAAAAGGCCGCAGTCTCAGCATTGTGTGGTAAGCTTCGTAAATTTCAATTTTAAAATTATGTGCAAATCATCCCAGTGGGATTGAACCCGCGACCCATCGTTTCACGTTTTAATAAACGCGCTAACGAGCCCTTCTTAATATGTTAATTAGATGGTTATAACACATCGCATCGTCAGCAGTTTTTAATGTATCCACTAAGAATTTTTAATTAAAAAATTCTTCGACCCTAAACTCTAGCTTTATAATTAAATTAAAATAACAAAGAATTTTGTTGGCGTTTTGCTAAATAAAACAATTTCAGTATTAATTAATTATTTTCATTTGGATTTTATATAAAACTTATCGCGAAGCTCACTTGATGTCAAATACCACAGGACATATTTCAATTAAGTTTTTATAAGAGTGGAGGTGTTCTCCTTTTTTTTAATACGTTGGAAAATACTTTTACGCACCCCTGCGTTAGGAGTTAACTATGAAGCAGGGAGTGTGGGACTCGACTAGGAGTGCAATACGTCCATACCCAGTAAAAACCCCCGTACCCCCTCGGCTCACTATGGACTGACAAACCGTACAAATCAAATGGTTGATGTCGATAAGTCGATGTCAGTAATCAGCGAAACTTTGTTACCGCTATTCAGAGTTTTTCAGTATTTTTATTGAAATGTTTTTTGATTTGTAGATATATATTGATATTGGAACGAATTACCTCATAATAAATTGAAATCTATACTAATATTATAAAGATTTGTTTGTTAGTTACGATTTAATTCAAAATTTACTCGACCGATTTTAAAAATTCTTTCATCAATAGAAAGCTACGTTATCAGCGAGTAACATAGGACATCTACATTGCACCCGTGCGAAGCAGGGGCGGTTCGCTAAATAATATGTCCATTCACGCTATCCATGCGCGATCATGGCTCGCATGGAACCGCCTCCAATGCTCAGTGGTAAGCACTAAGCGTTTAGCACCAGCTGTACTGGGTTCAAATCGCGGCGAAGCAAGATTAAAAAACATCGATTGGGCAGGGAACAGAAGGCTGTTCACCTACAGTTGCCTGTAAAGAAAATGTTCAGTGAAACAGACAACAACATAACATGGTATAACAGAAAACAATGGCTCTAATTTATTTAAAAAAATCATGAACTATAAAAAAGACATTGAATTAGCTATTTTTCATTTCGCCTCACTCCAAGTTACAGTCTCAAAGGTCCATATCTTGTGTCGCAAGTGATAACGCTATTTGATATACACAGATAACAGTTGTACTCGCAGATTGCAATCTGTCATTCTTATCAGTGACAGGCTCATGTTAGTTATTTTGGATAAACAAATGCAGCTAAAGACATTATTAAATGCAAATTATATTGTTGATCGAAGATGCAAATGAAAGGATTTAGTTCGATTTTCATCGAACCATGAGCTTTGAAGTCAGTTATAACACAATTTTGACCGTTTTACTAAAAACCGAGTATTTTAACGTTCATAAATTTTACAGATAAGAATATTCCGAATATTTTCCAAATCTATACATAGCTTGTGTCTAATCTTATAAAGTTTGTGGGGTTGTAGGGAGTAATCTCTGGATCTACTACATCGATTTTTAAACATTATTTCACCAATAAAAAGCTACATTTTTCGTGTATAGTAGGTACATGTACACCCGTGCGAAGCCTGGGCATGTTACTAGTGCGTAATAAAGAATAGAGTGGCCTGTACCACCAATACTTCATGTGGAAGTTCTTATGCAGATCTAGCTTGCTATCAAATATATATTGCATCCCGGGATCATTATCCCAGCTAGCAGCATCCCATCACTACCATTTTTTTATATAAGAGGAGGTAAACGGATAGACGCCGCCCATGGACATCCGCAACACCAGAGGATTCGAGGATGCGTTGCCTGCCTTTATTGCAGCATTTGAGCCGATGGGACCGATGGCTGGCCATGCGTCGTACTCGTGAACGGGTGCTACTTGTAACTTGGCGATTAAAAAGTGGCCAGATTATTGCCAGTTCTTCTTGTCCGTTATACGCCCTTGATTTGAGAACTGACAGTAAATGTAAAATTAGATTTAATTTTTTTTATTGAAGTTCATACATACATTGTGTTACCTAAATTCATAAATGATATTTAAGAGTAAACTTGCGGACTTTTCCAATAAAACCGGAGACTAGCACCTTATCCCGATTTCCCCCAATTAGTTAATTCCCCACCTACAACAAGATACCACAAAGGAATTTAATTTAAATAGTTCATATATGTCCAGACTACAATGTTTGCTCAGAGCAAATTGAATGAAATGTTAAGAGAATACTTTCTCCTTTTGTTTACTTTGTTAGCACGTATAATGTTGCCAGTGAAAGAATAACTTCGGAGGTTTATATGTACTGTTTTCTCTTTCAAGGATTGTTCTATCTGGAATGTAGACTAGTATTGTGTTTAATTTTATTTTTAGTAATCGGAATAATGAAAACACATTAATACATTATTAAATCTAGTACGTGTCATTAACTTAATTATTGAATCATTGACATAGTATTGAATGAATGAATGAATGAATGACTATCAACGTAAGTAGTTGCATCTGTCAATAAAAAAATATAAATATTAATAAAATATGTAATTACCTGAAGTCATTATGTCAATTAGAAACAAACAATATAAAAAATTAACTACCTGTTGATAACATCAGATTATTTATGTTTAAAAAAATAAAACATAATGTTTAATACCTACTATGAATAAAATATGTAGTTTAAAGTGTTAAATGTTTTGGCGAAAAAAAACTTCATAAATATTGCAAGAAAAAGTGCCAGACCTCGCCTTAGGGTTACCACAACTCAAAGATATATTATTCAAAATTATCATTATTAACCTTAGGTATTATTAATTAATTGAAATAAATTGTGATATTCCTTAATTTACTGATAAGTGTCGGTTAGCTAAGAATCATAATACCCGAAGTGATCAAGCGTAGGGAAGACAGACTTCTTATAGGATATTAGTGGTGGATAAAAGCATGATAATATTATAAATACCTAACAATTAGTGAGAAGTTTACCACACAATGCTGAGACTGCGGCCTTTTTAACTGTCAAACATAAATTTATATTGCTGTTTTATTTATTTTTCATTTTATTATTTACTTGTTAAGTTTAGTGTTGTTAGTAATCTTTGTTAATTTGTTTGTTGTTTGTGCAGTAAATATACCTACCTCTCTCTCTCTCGCTCTCTCTAACACAATAGATTAATACGAAAAATACATAAGTCTGTTAAATAAAGCAAAATAATATAAATGGTAAAAAGAAAATAGGTAGCTGGCAACCCTAACGTTACCTCAAAAGGGATGCATACATAAAATTATTTCTTTTTCAAAACATTGAAGGAGTCTTTGAGTTCGCTTCAAGCTCTCTTAAACGTTTTAATTAAGGTTATTTCATGAAAATATTTAATTAAGCAGTTACAAATATGTTAATTTTTTATGTCGTCATTTTATTTATTTTCTTGATGCCATGATAAATTACTATGGATTTGGGATTGATTTTGCGATTGGGAGATATCTCATAATTAAGCTATCAATTTTATTATTTATCTGTTATTCTATACAAAATATGTTGAATGCATTTTTTTTATATTATATTATATCAACAAACGAGGAATGCGGTTCAATTGATGGTAGGTTGATATCCCAGCCACAGAACATCAGTCAATGATGCGCTGATGATATAAGCCATAAGATGAAACCGATTTTTCCCGTTCATCACCCGGTCGGAATTTCGATACTATCCCCATCCGTTTAATGCCCGA
Organism: Anthocharis cardamines; assembly: GCA_905404175.1. NCBI lineage: Eukaryota > Metazoa > Arthropoda > Insecta > Lepidoptera > Pieridae > Anthocharis > Anthocharis cardamines. The sequence continues at coordinate 464,235 of FR989975.1, forward strand.
AGTAACCAGACGTGGGGTATTGTTATTTCTGTTTGTTAATTTAATTTTGATTAGTTTATATTATTCAAACGTCTGATAGTCCGTGGCGTGACTGAGGCTGCAGCTGAAAATCAGCGTGGTAAGTTTCTGCCGTGAGGCTGAAGCTTACCACACAATGCTGAGACTGCGGCCTTTTAACTGCCAAACACAAACTGTTTTTATTCATTTTCTTATTTTTTATATGTTTTTTTTTATTGTTTACTTATAAGTTTAGTTTTGTAAGTAATCTTTGTTAATTTGTTGTTGTTTGTGCAGTAAATAAACTCTCTCTCTCTCTCTCTCTCACATGCTATTAGAAAAATATAATAATGTTGTCCCGACAGGATTCGAACCCGCGACCCATAAAAGCGCAAGGTAAATGTCAAACGCGCCAACTTTCCCGTTAAATAAAACTTTCATAACGTATCGTATGTAGCCAAGGACGTTATATATATAACGTTAACGTTATATTATAAGTTCTGTATATAAAGTCCTTGTATGTAGCAAGCTCGAAGAGCGTAAACGCTCTACAATGAGGAGGTGAGGTTCTTTTGTCATTTCCATATCACAAAATTAATTGTATGACACTTATAAACACGCCTCTAACGCTGTTGCTCAACGCAAACAATACAAAAAAAAACAGAGTAAAATTCGTGTCGTGGCTTTCATGATAGATGATCATTGTGGAAATGAAGCCATGACGGCTTTTTAATATCGGTAAGTCCTCTGTGTTTTTGAACAGTTATAGTTCTGATGACCTAAAGCACTTCAAAAAATACATATTATTTTTTTTTTCCAATCGAGACTGCAAAGCGAGTATCAGAGCTTTTAAAGGTTTAAAGGCTAGTCGTTTGTTTAATTTGTTCAGTTTACACCTTATGAAATACTATAATTAATTTTTGCTTTATAAAAGACGTACAATGATCATGGTTAAAGAATATTCAACAAAAATTCTTGTCATCAATTCCATAGTATAAAAATTAAAAAGCAAATAATAAAGAATTAGAAAATATGTAAATCTCCGAAAACGGCCTTCTTCCGGCCCATTGACTTCCGGATTATATTCAATAAAGCCTTATATCTCCTTCAATAGCCTTTAATTCATATTATGTGTTGTTGAAAATGGACAATTATGGATCATTAACAGAGCTCCAATATTTTTCAGTTGATCAGTCGGTTTTTGACATTTTTTAGAGTCTCACATCAAAAAATAGGCTTTCACTAAGTGTATACTGTCTCTCCTGTCTTCAAAGGTATAATAAAAAGGGATCCCGAAACAAGAATAATGCTTGAGGGAAGACATTTTTGCAGCTTTGTGTGATTACAGTGCGTGCTAGAATTGTTCTAATTTTTTTTGATATTTTTTTATGTTAGACATCAACAGACGAGCATGCGGTTCATTTGATGGTAGGTGATACATGTGGCTCCAGCCACAGAACATCAGTCAATATCGCGCTGGCGACATACTTTTTACTACAGTAAAAAGTAAAAGTGCGAAGTAGGCGTGGCATGCGTGTTACAATTAAGCACGGTGCCGCTTAATCGATTACATAATATATCTTTCAAATAAAAGATTTAAGGATGATTAAGTAACTGTGTGCAGTATTAAAAACTCCATTCATTTGTGTGAATTTGGCGACAGTCGATCCGGTACAAATTATGACACATCCCACTTATACTTACTTCTTCTTTTCTGTGCTTTTTACGTACTGTATTTTGTATTATTTCAAATAAGTATTTATAACATTGCAATATATAAAAAACACATTGAGTACATAGTTGTTGCGGTAACTTTAAATTAATACTGCAAAGAAAAAGTAATAAGGAGTAATCTTCCTTCAACATGTAGGTAACTATTGACGTAACTATTAGAGGTTCATCGATCGATATCAAGTTTATCAAAAGGAGCTGCAAACTTTGAATGACATCATCTGCAAAGTTATGTAGCAATTTATTTATAAACTTTTATATTAGATACTGAGTTTGTAGATTAAAATGTATCGGACGAAGTTTATGTAAAACTTTGATATTAACTTACTGATCCTTGATCTTTCGATATATATATCTATACTAATATTATATAGTAGAAAGATTTGTTTGTATGTTACGATTTAACTCAAAAGCTACTGGACTGATTTCAAAAATTATTTCACCAATAGCTAATATACAAAACTACATTATCTATTTTTTTTGTGTATAGTACATCTACATTGCGGATAGCTAGTATTTATGTATATAAGACGACAGCAACTCAATGTCTGTAAGTGGACAACTGGGCATTAAGAATACCAATAACTTAATGTTCAGGCCTTTCTTAAAAAAAATTGTCATGAAAATATAAATTATATTGTTAATTAATAGTTGAATGGGAAGTAGAACCCTGTATACGCGCAATCAAACAAAACTGTTTTTGAATTACCGCCTCCTTTCCAAATGATTAGGACCTTGTTGATTCATTCATTCATCAGGTAACTCACCTGGTAACGCTTGGTTATCTGCTCTGTATTAAAAAAAGTCTGCGGTATCAAACCCACCATGATAATAATATATGTACCTATATATATCGCACTCTTGTTTATTTATAGATTACGCTTGAAATATAATCTAAGTTCAGGAAAATTATTAGAAATGCAATTATAATATTATCATTTAAATTATTTATTTAGGTACTACATCATTTTCATGATTTATATGCCGTTCCATAACTAATAGTAATTTTGCTAATCTTTAAGGTAGGTTACTTTAGATAGTAAACTCCAGTGGGGCCCACACATAGAAGGTCTTTCGAATAGGCTAAGTTCTGCAGCGTTCGTAGTGAAAAAGATACGTGATCTTACTGACGAGAATACAGCAAAGCTCGTTTATTTCAGCTATTTTCATAGTATTATGTCATATGGTGTTATTTTGTGGGGTAATGCAGCTGATATTAAATCGATATTTGTAGTGCAAAAGCGGGCTATACGAGCGATCTGCGGATTATCCCCACGGGAGTCAGTTCGAAGCAAGTTTAAAGAATTAAATATTTTGACTTTGGCAAGTCAATACATTTATGAGAATATTTTATATGTGCGGAAAAATATAGATATCTTTCAAAAGAATAGTAGCTTCCACAATTATAGTACTCGTAATAAAGACAAAATTAGTGCACCAACCACAAGGCTGCATAAAACGAATAATTCTTTCCAAGGCAATTGTATACGTTTTTTCAACAAAATTCCTAGTGAGATACAAGTGTTGTCAATAAATAAATTTATTTATTTATTTATTTTATTTATTTATTTATTTTATTTTGGCACAAACAGTCATTTTAATAAAAATTGTTACAGTAATATTTATTATGAGTACACAGACCTATAGTGCCCAAAAATAGTATGGGTTACAAAAACATTAATAAAAGCCGATAGTATAGACAGGATAGAAATTAAAAGAGCTAAAGATAGAAGTTATGATAAACATTATATAAAGACAACATATTAGATGTAATGATAAACACAGTTAGAAGCTATTGAGATAGTTCCTTATGAATTATTTTACGAACTTGTACAATCGAAAGATTAAATATGTCAATGTTAAGAAATTCTTTATTATAAGTGGTAATTGATCGAAACACAAAACTATTACGAGTATAATTTTTACTAAGTGAAGGAGGTACAAATATACTTTTCATTTGTGAGAGGCGAACGGGTAAGCGCATCTTAATAATAAATGGAATCTTGACTAAAAGACTAGGAGAGTCAATTTTACAGTTAATGATTTTTGTAAAAAATAAGATGTCAGACTGTTTTCTTCTGTTGTAGAGAGAAAGAATATTATGAAGTTTAAGAGAATTAATGTAAGAATCATTATAGCGATTATCACGATAATTAAGGTAACTAATGATTTTTTTTTGAATTCTCTCAAGCCTATCGATGTGATTTCTATAGTTTGGATTCCAGATTACACTACCGAAATCTAAAATCGATCTAACATACGCAAAGTATAGAATTTTTAAAGTTGATGTATCACGAAAAGGTTTCGTAACTCTGTATATGAATCCTAGACTTCTATAAGCTTTTTGAATTATAGTATCATAGTGCAAATTAAAAGATAGTTTTTCATCCATAACTATACCAAGATCACGAATACTCTTAACTCGATTAAGATGACAGTTATTGAGGGAGTAATTGTGAACTATTGGTTTTAATTTCCGGGTATATGATATTATGCTACATTTATCTGAGTTAAGATATAATTGATTATTAGTGCAGTATTCTGTAAACGCTTTTAAATCAGTTTGTAATTTTAGACAGTCTTCGGAAGATTGTATGATTCTATAAATTTTAGTGTCATCTGCGTAAAGTAAACAGTCACTGTTTTTAAGGGTATCACCGATATCATTAATATACAATGAAAAGAGAACGGGACCGATATGGGAGCCTTGAGGTACTCCCGAGGGCACTCGTAGATAATGAGAGCAATAGCCCTTCAGACAAACTGCCTGACTACGATTGCGTATATAAGACTCTACCCATCTGAGTAAGTTGCCATGTATACCGATTCTCATTAGCTTATTTAGGAGCAGGTCATGATTAATTTTATCGAATGCTTTTGAGAAGTCGGTATACACGACGTCAACCTGTAAGTTTTTGTCCATGGCGTGTAATATAGTTTCAGTGAAAAGCACCATATTGGTTTCTACACTGCGTGCCTTAGTAAAACCGTGTTGATTTTCAGATATGTAATTACGAATAGCATAAGTGAGTTGTGTGGTAATTATTTTTTCTAAAATTTTGCCCAAAATACAAAGTTTTGAAATTGGCCTGTACTGCGTAATGAGATTTTTTTGTTTAGTTTTAGGTATAGGTGTAACTAAGGTTTTTTTCCATAAATCTGGAAAAACCCCACTATTTATAGAAGCGTTATAAATATAAAACACTGGTGTTAGCAGTTCTGCAGCACAACTTGAGATAAAGAGTGGATGTATACCATCAGCACCTGCACCTTTATGTATATTAACATGACTTAATTCACGAAAAACAATTTTTCTATCCACAAATGCAGAATGAATATCCACAATTTAAATCGTACGTTAAAGTAAAACTACTTGCTAAGGCCTATTATAACATAAATGAATATTTAAACGATCCTAGTGCTTGGATATGATTTGCTCCAGTATAGAGGTAACGCGACTGAATCTCTCGGCTGCAATTCCAGACTCGGGGGCGATCGTCAACATCCACGACCTTTTTAATGTAAAGTGGGAGCAAACCGTGATCCATGTAGTACTAATTTATTTCAGAATAATTAATATTATTATTGTTTTCTTATGTAGCCAAGTTCACATTTCAAGGATCGTCATGCTCGCTTAAATGTCATTGCTTGTGGCGGCGTCCATGCGTCGGGTTGTCTCTCTCCCTAAAATATGGCGAGGGGGTCGATGGCTGGCCATGCGTCATACTCGTGAACGGGTGCTACTTGTGGTGACTGGTCGAACTTGAATTCGTGTATGCGGTGATATTAGTTATTTCGTCTATGTATTTGCGTGTTGTTCCCACGAGAATGTAAGTGAGTGCTCCTATTTCACCATACATTCTGCTGATAGAGGACAAATCTTTGTTTTTATTTATTTTTATTTTTATTTTTTCGTTTATATATATATTTTTCGATTATTATAGTTAATTACTTAAAGATGTCATGTGGAACATGGTGTAATGGTTGCAGCTCCTTACAAAACATTTGTAAAACAAAAACTTGGCGATTAAAAAAGAGTGGCGGCGAGTTTCTTGCCAGTTCTTCTCGTCCGTTCTACGCCCTTGATTTGAGAACTGGCAGTAAATGTAAAACTAGAAGCATTTAATATGTATTTTTTATTGACGTTCATAAGTGTACATTGTGTTACCTAAATGAATAAACGATTTTTGAATTTGAATTTGAATTTGTCACTATCTAAAGGTGCGATATGGAAAACTTAAATAGCATAACATAGTTTGACGTTTTTTTTAAGGACTTGACTACGGACACATGCCCATTACTTAGTCAATTACTTCTAGTCCACTTAGGAATCGCGTAATACATATATAGTTATTTTACTACTTACCTAATAGTTCATTACAAAATATAATCAACTAAAATACCTTGAATTGATATTGAATATGGTTTTGAATACACAAATATTTCCTCTTCAATATTATCTAATATCGTATACTCAATCTAAATTATTATTATCTATTAGAGATGATAAATTGTGCCAATAACTCAATACTATAATCTATCATAAACCGAAGTATTTGTCTCGAGTAACCGCAACTTCGCTAAAGTTGAAGCCTTAAGCTTTAATCATACATACATTCATACATATACATATACATCACGCCTCTTTTCCATTGGGGTAGGCAGAGATCACGGAATTCCATATGCTGCGATCCTTACATACCACTTTCGCTTTTCCACATTCATCAAAAAGTTTCACTTTCTTTCACTTTTTCGATTTAATTATATTAAAACTATTATAGCTGACCCGGCAATCGTTGTTTTGCCATGTAAATAATTTCTAAAAAGCAGGGGTTGATAATAGAAGAGTGAAAATATAGGGTTGTATGTATTTTTAATGCCACTTTATAAAAAAATAAAAACAAAAAATATCGTCCAAAAATTAAAAAAAAAATTAAGGGTGAACAACCCTTAGGGGTATGAAAAATAAATAGTAGCTGATTCTCAGAACTACTAAATATACATATAAAATTTGGTAAAAATCGGTAAAGCCGTTTCGGAGGAGTACGGTAACTAACATTGTGACATGGAAATTTTATATATTAGATATAATCATTATTCATTCGTTTACCTTAATATCTTGTGAAATATTTTGCATACATAATGTTTTTGCTTAGTACAAGTCAGTGGCGGATTAACCAGCAGTCGGAGTAGGCTTTACCCTAAGGCGGAAGATTTTAGGGGCATCTAATTTGGGGACCAATTTTTTTTTTACATGTCTTACATATAGGGCATCAATCAATCATGCGCTGTCGATCTATTTACTTCGAACATTCGAAAGTCCATACTTCAATACACTCTATTACATCTATAAAAAATTAGGCCTTGCAAAAAGCAACTGACATTTATTTTTATTTTCACGACCTTACGTTGAGTACGACCGTTATCAATTTGAAGTAATGTTCAAGCCCACACTGCCGCCCTTCAGCCTACTCCAAAGCTTCAAACATCGTTATAATCCAGCGAAAAATAAAAATTAATCTCTCTTAAAAAGGCAGAGTATTAATGCTGACATTTAAATGGCGGTCTCATCTTGACATCTCATTGATAGAGTGATACGTGAATCCGCTCTCAAGTTATTCACTGAGCGGTACTCCGCCATCTTGGCGTTTCTTTAAATATTTTGAATGCAGTCATGCCCTATACAAGTTTTATTTTAGAATGAAAGTTTAGCTGCAAGCCATGTATAAAAATCTTTTCAAATTACTTGTTATAAAACTATTATTTTTTGTCAGAATATGATTTAGGGGCAATGGAAGCAATGATACTTTGTTGATATATTTACTTCGAGCTTCGGAAATCTTATTGTGTATCATTGTTGATATATCTTTTTTTAATTATATACAAAAATGTATCTACCTGATGCTCGGGTTTACCTCTATGGTGAAATATCAAAGAATATAATTTATTAGAGGAATATTTTCTTTTTCTTCTTTTATTTAATGGTAACTTGCATCTAATACGGATTCTGCCAATATCGAGTATTTTTGGGAGAGTCCTACTCTTCGTGTTAGATCGCCATCCGAGGAACATTTATAATTCATATTATAATAAACATTGAATGAGTGGATGTCATCGTGACAGTTGACATTTAATATTAGATCTTTGATAGTTTGAAGTGGCTATTGTCACTTCAAAGTCCAATATTAATTATTAACAGATGATGGATAGCAATGAAAAGTAATATATTTTTATGATTTTGGGAAATAAAATAAATTTTATTTGGGAATTAGATCAGTTTTAAATTATTAGATCAATTAAAAAAGAGTGGCGGCGAGTTTCTTGCCAGTTCTTCTCGTCCGCTCTACGCCCTTGTTTTGAGAACTGGCAGTAAATGTAAAACTAGAAGCATTTAATATATTGTATTTTTTATTGACGTTCATAAGTGTACATTGTGTTACCTAAATGAATTAATGATTTTTGAATTTTTGTTTAATTTATAAAAGAACTATCTAGAGTATCTTTCAATAGAGAAACAAAACCAAATAAATACTATAAAAAATTTCATGTATTGTAATAATTGAAATATTAGGTACCAAAGGCTAGTGTGTGCTTATTGAAATATTATCTAATTCTTGATTTTTTATAAATTTAACTGATTTGCAATATTTCTCAAACAAAATTACTTTATTCTCCATAAAACATAATAATAAAATATATATTTTTATTTCTATCAATCAGCCGTTATTATCACAGTGACAATTGACACCTCCCGCTATTTTTTGAACATATACTCTTCTTCTTCTTCCTGCCCTGTTCCTTTTTTTATTTGGGGTCAGCGCAGTATGTTCTCTTTTTCCATTCTCTCCTTCCACTTTTATATTCAAAACTTTTTAGATAGATGCCCTTCATCTCTCTTCATAACATGCCCATACCAAACCAAACGATTACCTTTCAATTTTCATTTTTTAGTAATTTCTTATCCGTTCTAATCTTATCACTCCACACATCTACTTCAACATTCTCATCTCAGTTACCTACATGCAAACGTATTTCATCCATCAGCTTACTTGCCCAACATCCAAAAACATACATCAAGACTGGTCTTATCACGGTCTTATATGTAGATTTTTCCTTTAAGTTTTAAGTTTTTATATATTTTAGGTTTTATTTTTGAGCACATGTATTAAATATAATATATCAATATGACTTCAACTCATTCGATTTTTAGTTATTACAAAAATCATTTAGTAAATCAGATTCTTACATTATATTATACTTAAAGATGTATCAACCTACGATTTTGAAACGAAATCACTCATCACTTGTACTCATACATCTCATGAAACTCAATAATTTCCTAAAGTATCGACAAACAAAGTATTATCAATATTCTGTTCCCAGACATAATAAATCGGCTGGAACTCCGAGTGGATATTATATTTTATTTGTTGCTGAATCATTCGAGTTCCTTTGACCTCAATATTAAATTTCCCTTTGAATCAGGTTTTACATTTTGCCTCAGTTATTATTAACATATTTGGGTTTCTCTCAATATTACATTTTCCCCATTATCAAAAAAGCTATGGCGGCGTACGACCTAAATTTTATGTGGGCAAGATTTATTTTGCGGGGCCCTCTGCCAGCGCAAGAATGGCTCTTTTTTGAAAAAAAAAAAATTTTTGGGCGTTCGAAAGTAATGCATAATTTTTCGGGGCGCGAGGCCCCCTGGGTTGCGAGGCCGTAGGCGGTAGCCCACGTCGCGTCGCCCACGCCTTACGCCGCCAATGTGATAAAGTATATTTTAACCCTTACATACACCAATTTGAGGAACGTAACTGCCTACTCCCCGGTCTATGTGACACATGCAATATATGGCTCTAAAAAAAGACCCTATGGTATAGAGGTGACCAATTTTTTTTTTATAAACAGTTAAAAAATAAATAAAATCCCGACGCTCACAGCTTAATTGCAGCATACCTACGGCTTGAGGGGAGTAGTCCGTGATACGGGAAATAGATTGGTAAGGGTTAAATTAAATATTAGCTTTGAAGTAATATTGCTACGATTTCAATAGACCGGATTCAACCTCTATAATGTCCACGGATAAAGTATTACGGAAAATGGTCGCATTATTTTAAAAGTGTCATAATGTTTGTTACAAAATAAATAGCAGAATAATAGCTAGGTGTGAAAAGAAACAATTTATTGGAAAGAAAGTGTCGCTATTGTGAAATACAACGGCTGAGTGAAAAAATAAGTGAAGAAAAGAATCATTATGAAGTGTCCACTAACTTGTTATAGATAGAAAACTTAGTGGGACATTTCCATTATTGCGATACGAATAACTTATGTTATTTTTTGTATTTGAATAGACTCTCGATAATTTGAAAAATACTAGATAAAATTTGGTCCCTTAAGGCTTGTCTCTCAAAAAAATCAACATTTCCGGCATTTTTGAGACCATACTGCTGTTCTAATATGAAACCTAGGATTCTTATATTTTTACACCTTATTCTCCATTTCATTAAGAACCGAAGCGCCATGACAGTTTTTTGAATACTTATATTTTATTCGATGAAAAAAAATATCTAAAATACCTTGATTTTAACATATATTTGCCTTCTCCTCTGAAGCCATATGACTTATTGGCTTGATATTTATATGTAAAATATAACAAAGTACGGGCAACATTTTCGCCAGAAAAAATTATGAATTACTTGAACGGTATTCTATATAATTAGAAAAAATACTTTTGGCGCATACGACTTTTACTTTCAAGCAATTGCGGGGCTCTTGCGCGGTGAGAGGGACGTACTGGTGGGCGTGAATCAGTGCTGCTCAGGCTTTACTGGACGACGGACCTGTGCCGCTTCGTACAACCTATCATATATTCAGCATTTTCTAGTATCGAGACATACTTAAAACAAAGTCTTATCATTAACTCAAGACCGTCTGTACCGATTTTAATGATATCTTATTTGTTGGGTTCATTTATGTCCCGAATAGCAGAATAACTATTAAAATATTGGAATAATCCAGGATAAAAATATATGCATAAAATTAATTTTAAAATAAATTATGTCAGAACTTCATTTTCTCAATTTATACTCAGTTCACGCCGCGCAAGCTTATTATAGCTTATTTGTAATAATTTATGATATATATAATAGAATAATAGAAGTGAAAATATAGCATATTCAAATCTAGTTATAAATTTTTTGAAGAACATTCTGGCAGTACAATGTCTGTCAGGTCCGCTAGTCCTGAAATTAAAAATATAGTGATCTAAAGTATTTCGTATTTTTTGTAAAAATAGCATGCCAAGAAAATAGGGTGGATTATTCGTGGTCTTGCCGCCAAAATATATTACCATGCATACGCCTTAGCATTTTATAAAAAAATTATAAGAGAAATAACTATGTTATAAACATTATTTATATTATTCTTATATATTGTTAGACCGCCTCCGTGGTTCAGTGGTAAGCGCGATTCGTTTAGCACCGGAGGTCCTGGGTTCGAATCCCGGGGAAACAAGATTTAAAAAAAAGTCGGTCAGGTAAGGCACAGAAGGCTGATCACCTACTTACCTATAAACATAAATGATCAGTGAAACAGACACAGAAATGGATCTGCCCCATGCCTCATTAGGGGACTCGCGAATTTACTTTTTATATATTGTTGTATTTGATGGGTTCGTTGGCGCGATCTGTAGAACACCTGCCATGCGCATCGATGGGTCGTGGGTTCGAATCCCACCGGGACGACTTGTTTATAATTTTCTATAATCATGTCTTTCCCACGTCTGGTAACTTCGGGCATTGATCGGGTGGGAGAAATTTCGACCGGGTAACGAACCACCATTCATAGATGGAAAATACCGCGTATTGCGCGTTTCGGTTTTATTTTATAGATTTCCAAATGCTCGAAGTAATAATTTGGTCGACAGCGCAACATTGACAGAATTTTGAAGTTTTGAAAAAAAAACTTTTTTTTATGTAATTTGGAATGGAACCCTAAATTTTCACCATTCTTTAATTGAAACCCCTATTCTTTAATTGAGATTGTATGAACATTTTTGCATGAACAATATCCAAATAATACTGACATCATATCAGTATCTACATTGTATCCGTGCAAAGCCGGGGTGGGTCGCTAGTAATAATATAAAAGTTTTACGTGCCTACTTGTTTTGTACGTGCGACTAGGTAATTCCCTACATACCTAAATAAATTTGTTTGTAAGTTTACTAGTTTAGTAGGTATGGCGTAAGTACTAAGTACCTACTAAACTCAGACGACTGGATCGGGGATTTCAATAGTTTTTGGTGGGGTTGGTAGAGGGGCCCAAGGGTATAACAAGCGCCGCTTATCGTTAAAAATATATAAAAAAATAAAATAAAAATATTAAAAAATTCTTAGTCTTATTCATAAAAAAAATTTTTATGCTGTTAAGTTGTCGTTCTGTAGAATCCTATGTATGTATGTTAGGCTATGGGTTACGTGTAACGTTTGCCAATTTCACCTAATTGTTAAGTACTAAAGCAAAATGATTGTTTTGCGATCGCAGTGGCACGCGACGGAACCAAGTTCAAATCCCAGCTGAAGCAATATCATGTATGTTTATTTTATTTAATTTTAACATAATTTTAATATATTTTTTTAAATCTTGTATGTGTTCATACAAGTTTTGATGATTAATAATATTTTAAAGTTTCTTCTAAACTAACATTTATTAATTTATTTTTTTTGAAATAATAGTAGGGATTCTTTGTTATAGCCTAACGAAACGTCCTTTAAAAAACCGACCCACTGAAAAGCTTAATTTTTTTTAAATACTTACGCCACCCCTATCTCGTCTCTATTCCTACCGCGTAAAGCAAATTTCTGCCAAAAACTAATTAATACCTAGTAAAAAGATAAGAAAATTAATAAATATCTGGGTAAGTATTTACTTTAGTTTTTGAAATCGGTGACAAACCAACAAACATAAATCAACTAATACTTTAAATTCACGCTCAAATCACAAGTTAGCCGTAGCCTCGTGGTAGCGTTCTCGTCCATCGATCCCATGGTACGGGGTTCGAGACCCAGCAACTCTCTTTTTTTTTTAAAATATCACAATTTTGCTTAAAATTATTTAATATTTTTACGCTTTTTATGTAAAATTATTATGTTTCATTCATAATCTTACGCCATATTATGTAATTTTTCATTATTTTATCGATTTGTCCCTCTCTCTCTTTCTCTTAGAGGGCTCTGTGCTAGGCTCGTTGTCAGTTAGAAACCGAAAATTCTATGGCACCGGGTTCGAGACCCGGCAACCCTCATTTTTAAACAAATTATCACAATGTTGCATGAAATTATTAAATTTTTTTATGTATCATTATTATGTTTTTTCATAAACTTACGCCATATTATATATTTTTTATGATAAAATCAATATTTATATTTATTGTAAGTATAAATGTAAAATTTTCAGACTTTTTTATCATCCTCACTCGGATGAAATTAGTCGTAAAAACACACAAAACAGGCATTGTCTGCAGCGGTTCCAACTATCAAAATTTTGTTTTCCCATTCGTATTGTGATTTTAGATGTCAACCGGGAAATATGTATATCGTTGACGTCGAATAATACTCGCTCGTCTGACAATGTTGAGTCAAACCACGCGTATTTTAATTTTTATCATTTTGTAAATTTTTTTGAAAGTTCGTGATTTTTGTCGTGTATACGTCCAATTCTGTCGATGGTTGCTCAAAAAATATGCCGTTATACCTGAACCTTCGTGAACCTTCTACAGACCCTTTTCGGTTTCTAACTGACAACGAGCCTAGCACAGAGCCCTCTAAGAGAAAGAGAGAGAGGGACAAATCGATAAACTAATGAAAAATTACATAATATGGCGTAAGATTATCAAAAAAACATAATAATATAATTTTACATCAAAAGCGTAAAAATATTAAATAATTTTAAGCAAAATTGTGATAATTTTAAAAAAAAAGAGAGTTGCTGGGTCTCGAACCCGGTACCATGGGATCGATGGACGAGAACGCTACCACGAGGCTACGGCTAACTTGTGATTTGAGCGTGAATTTAAAGTATTAGTTGATTTATGTTTGTTGGTTTGTCACCGATTTCAAAAACTAAAGTAAATACTTACCCAGATATTTATTAATTTTCTTATCTTTTTACTAGGTATTAATTAGTTTTTGGCAGAAATTTGCTTTACGCGGTAGGAATAGAGACGAGATAGGGGTGGCGTAAGTATTTAAAAAAAATTAAGCTTTTCAGTTGGTCGGTTTTTTAAAGGACGTTTCGTTAGGCTATAACAAAGAATCCCTACTATTATTTCAAAAAAAATAAATTAATAAATGTTAGTTTAGAAGAAACTTTAAAATATTATTAATCATCAAAACTTGTATGAACACATACAAGATTTAAAAAAATATATTAAAATTATGTTAAAATTAAATAAAATAAACATACATGATATTGCTTCAGCTGGGATTTGAACTTGGTTCCGTCGCGTGCCACTGCGATCGCAAAACAATCATTTTGCTTTAGTACTTAACAATTAGGTGAAATTGGCAAACGTTACACGTAACCCATAGCCTAACATACATACATAGGATTCTACAGAACGACAACTTAACAGCATAAATTTTTTTATTATGAATAAGTCTAAGATTTTTTTAATATTTTTATTTTATTTTTTTATATATTTTCAACGATAAGCGGCGCTTGTTATACCCTTGGGCCCCTCTACCAACCCCACCAAAAACTATTGAAATCCCCGATCCAGTCGTCTGAGTTTAGTAGGTACTTAGTACTTACGCCATACCTACTAAACTAGTAAACTTACAAACAAATTTATTTAGGTATGTAGGGAATTACTTAGTCGCACATTACAGTATAAAAAGTACAAAACAAGTAGGCATGTAAAACTTTTATATTATTACTAGCGACCCACCCCGGCTTTGCACGGATACAATGTAGATACTGATATGATGTCAGTATTATTTGGATATTGTTCATGCAAAAATGTTCATACAATCTCAATTAAAGAATAGGGGTTTCAATTAAAGAATGGTGAAAATTTAGGGTTCCATTCCAAATTACATAAAAAAAAGTTTTTTTTTCAAAACTTCAAAATTCAGTCAATGTTGCGCTGTCGACCAAATTATTACTTCGAGCATTCGGAAATCTATAAAATAAAACCGAAACGCGCAATACGCGGTTTTTCCATCTATGAATGGTGGTTCGTTACCCGGTCGAAATTTCTCCCACCCGATCAATGCCCGAAGTTACCAGACGTGGGAAAGACATGATTATAGAAAATTATAAACAAGTCGTCCCGGTGGGATTCGAACCCACGACCCATCGATGCGCACGGCAGGTGTTCTACAGAACGCGCCAACGAACCCATCAAATACAACAATATATAAAAAGTAAATTCGCGAGTCCCCTAATGGGGCATGGGGCAGATCCATTTCTGTGTCTGTTTCACTGATCATTTATCTTTATAGGTAAGTAGGTGATGAGCCTTCTGTGCCCTGCCCGACCGAAACATTTTCTTTTTTAATCTTGTTTCCCCGGGATTCGAACCCAGGACCTCCGGTGCTAAACGCATCGCGCTTACCACTGAGCCACGGAGGCGCTCTAACAATATATAAGAATAATATAAAATATATTTAATTTTTTATTATATAGATTTGCAGTAGACATCAATTATAATAAGAAATAATAATATAAATAAAGAAATAATATGATAATTAAATAAGCATTGTGAAAGATGGCGGAGGTCCGAACCTAATTTATTTTAATGTTTATTTACTGTATCTATTTTTAGTTGATTTTTTTTCAATATTTTAATAGTTATTCTGTTATTCAGAAGATAGACGAATCCAACAAATAAAATTTCACTAAAATCGGTGCAGCCGTTCTTGAGTTATAAATGGTGTAACTAACACGACTTTCTTTTATATCTAATAGATATATTGTTAACTATTTCACTCGACTTTATTTGCATGTATCCGATAATAAGGAATATTTATTAAAATTGGGCCTACAAATACTTTTTATCTCAACTCCAAAATAATTTAAATAAAAAGAAAGGTCAGAATGTGTTGATGTCTTATTCTAGTTAGTTTCATTCTTCTATGTCTATGTAGCCCAGGTCCTAAATAGTAAATACTATTTTTTTTAAGAACTACGTGGAATCAAACATACACTACCACTCAAACTTTAGCATTTATAATAAGTATTAGTAAATTTATTATTATCGGTTACATAATTATTAATTACATATTAACAAAACACCTATCAATATTTTTATAATATGTAAAGATATTACGTTGATCCTACTGTTATCGTTATTCTGTGCCGACCGGACCGCGACGGCGCGGAGCAAGCTAGTTCATTATTCGCCCGCGCCGCCGCGGCCGCGCAGTAAAGTCGCGATCTTTTGATGAGGGGGTAGCATGCTTGCGCGGGGAGAAATCGCTCGCTCCGCCTACACTAGCAAGGTCTTTTGCCTTACCCTGACCCTTAAGTAATTTTCAGTTGAAATTATCTTTAAAATTAGATTTTTTTTTATATTAGAGGAGGCAAACGGACAGGCGTGTCACCTGATGGTAAGTGACTATCGCCGCCCATGGACATCCGCAACACCAGAGATCTTGAGGATGCGTTGCTGGCCTTTAAGAAAGAATAAGCTCGTTTCTTGTACATACAATATAAGCCTAGTTATTATTTCACACCCAACACATAAACGAGCAAATAATTAATTTTATGCAGGTGCAAAATACTTTAAAAAAAATTAACTACAGACTATCAATAATTTCACAATCGCTAATTTGAAATTGACGAATCTCTCGATAATTTGAATAATCTATGTTACTGTACTAATATTACAAACAGGAAAGATTTGGTTGATTGTTTGTTACGATTTAATAAAAAAACTACTCAACCAATTTTAAAAATTATTTCACCAATTGAATGCTATTTTGTGTATAATACATCTACATTGCACCCGTGCGAAGCCGGGGCGTGTTGCTAGTAAGCTATATAAATGATGAAAATATTTTTCAAAGCCTCATTATTTTCTTTAAATGGCATCGGTCAGGTCGGCAGCGGTATCTACCTTTGGCATTTTCATTGTACTCGCCTCACCTTTGATTCGCAACTGTAATTAGAGATGCCTCGCGGCTTGGGATAACTTCATATATTTCATTTGTATTTTTTGAGTATTATAAACGTTATCTATATTAATCAGAGAATACTTCTTCTGTTCTGTGATACTATATTATAAAGAGATAGTTTGTTAGGTTAAAGAGTAATTTCTGGATCACTGAACCGATTTAAAATAGTTCATAGTTGGAAAAACCGTGAAGTTGCGCGTTTCGGTTTCAGTATATTGACTTCAGAATGCTCGAAGTAAAAATTGGGTCGACAGCGCATCATTGACTGATGTTCTGTGGCTGAGGTATCACCTACCATCAAGTGAACCTTATGCTCGTCTGTCGATATCTATATCTATATCTATATACATATAATAAAAGAGTAGGATCGAAATTACGCTTCACTAAATATTTTTACCAGAAATTAAGAGGGGTGATAAAAGAAGGGTAGCAGAATGCATAAATGCAATTTTTAAGATTCTTGTCTGTCTGTCTGTCTGTCTGTCTGTCTGTCTGTTTGTTCACGCTAATCTCCGAAGATACTGAACCGATTTTCGCGTAATTTATACAAATATATTAAGCAAAGTCCAGGGCAACATATAGGCTTTGTTTCATCGAAATCGGTTGTCGGAAAAAAAAGTTATCATCATTTAAATATTATTTTAAAGGCATCATTTCAACAAATTGCAATGAAAACTGACTCGCGTTGAATTTTTTCGAATTGTCAGATGTCAATCACAGTTTGATATGTAAATGAAATAGTTTGATAATTTCGCCGTTTTTCGATATGTGTTCGTGGCATAGTGGATATACGGTCGTACTACGTAATTTCAGATGTGAGTTCGAATCATCACTCAGGTAAATATTTTTTGTATTTATTTTTTTATATTTTTAAAAGAACATAGAAAATAAATATTGAAAATAGAAAATGTATTATTGAACTATTCTATTATATAAAAATGTATTTCTTATGAGATAGTTTATTTCGCATTTTCATCAATCCTTTCCTTTCCAAGGGAATTAAACAAAAATATCTGAAATTAAAAGTGATCAATTAAATTAAATAAATATAGAGGTGGATATAGTATCTTCCACACTAATTAAATTTATTAAAAATTAAGTATTTGGCCAACATGGCCATACTATTTTTTTCATTCATTTTACGTTGCATTTCTCCATACCTTCATTTTATTCGTATTTAGACATTTTCTTGGCGTTTTTTCCATGTGTCGCAAGTATTTTCAAACCCCCGTACAATTTTCGTGCATATATTTAAGACGGAAAATGCATTGAATCCAATCTTCGACTGAACTCTGATTAGTGGAGAAAAGACACAAATCTGCCTTTTGGTGACGTAAAATTTGATTGATATGCATCTCCCTAAAGTTTCTTTAAAGTCAGGTTAATTTTTTCAATTACTATGGTATTTCTTTTGAATTTCAAATCATCATTTGAACCCCAACCTCAACCACCATTAAACATGTCGACAATATGATGCAAAAGCAACCGTCAATGACTACTCTGATAGCTCTTTCCGAAAAGAAATCACCAAGTACAGAGGATGGAGGATATATTATAATAGAAGAAAGCTTGCTCAAAAGTTCAGCATAAAGTGATCCCCACGCGAACGAAGTCGCGGGCATCAGCTAGTCTAACATAAAAAAACAACTTTCACCAATAGACAATTAACTGATCAGCGTTGTAGGACACGTTTGCATCACAATATACATAATTATTATGGGCTCGTAGGCGCGTTTGGTAGAACACCTACCATGCGCTCCGATAAGATGCACCACTGCACTGGGACGACATGTTTATAATTTTCTGTAAGCATGTCTTACCCACGTCTTCGGGCATTAAATGGGTGGGAGGAATATCGAAATTACGACTGGGTAACGAACCACCGTTCATAGATGGAAAAACCATGAAGGACACACTGCGAGTTTCTGTTTTAGTCTACGGATTTCCGAATGCTTGAAGTAAAAAGTAGGTCGACAGCGCATCATTGACTGATGTTCTGTGGCTGAGGTGTCAACTAACATCAAGTGAACCTCATGCTCGTATGTCGGTATCAAACATAAAAAAATGGCCGTCTATTTCTCTGGTTGGTAATCCTTTGACTGTCATTTCTTGTCCCATATATGTATTCATCGACTTATTAAATTACATCTCCGACTTTATTCGTACTGCCTCGTTAGTAAGCTGATCGTTAAATACGAAAAATAATGAGCAGCGAAAATATATTATTGCGACAACAATTTGAGAGTTTCGAGAGTTCTTTCATAATAATTTTCCATTTTTGCACAAAGCCGCGGTTTCGAAGATCGTGTGATTACTTCACAAAGAGCTTTGAGGGTTTTTTTAAAGTATATCGCTTCGCTGGACTTTATGTTCAATTAGGAAGATTGTTATATTTATATATATGTTCGGTTTTATATGGTGAATGGTGATGTAGCGACGACTTAACGCGTATTTTGAAATTCAGCATTTTTATATACGAACAGTCAGGAGTCAGTCGTTTACCACACTCCGCCTTACCAGGTCATTTCCATTAGTATATATTACATATAATATATAGTTATATACTAGGGTGTTGCATTGTATGTAACGTAAGTGAGTTTAAATAAAGACTGTGTGATTGTAATCCGAACACGTCCTTCAATATTAAGACTATACAACATAATTATCGTCTGATGGTAATTTTATGAATGGATCATCCTGTAAACAATTTTACATGGTAGTATACATAGTTAAATGCCTCACACACACGCCCTATAGTGACTAGCAACATGCCCCGGCTTTGTACGGGTGCAATGTATATGTAATTACATGGCAGATGTTGTGTCTAAAAGATTGTGCGTTTCGGTTTTAGCCTATGAACAGCTACAGAACATTTATTTTTTACTTCAAGCATTTGGAAATCCATAATCTGACTCCGAAATGCGAAATATGCATTTCACGACTGTTTGGAATTTCGATATTTTCCCCACCTATTAGTGCCCAAAACGCCACGCGTAGGTTAGAGATGTTTTCAAAAAAATATAATCATGTTATTCCTGTGGGATTCTAATCCGCGACCCTTTGGTAACGCAAGGTAGGTTCTAGCGCGCCATATCATCGCATACTCGATCATCACGTCATCATTATTAATAGAATTTAACCATTACTAATATTGTAAAGAGGAAAGGTTTGATTTTTTAATTTAGGTTTTTTAACGGATAAACTCAAAAACTACATGACTGATTTTAAAAATTGATTCGCCACTAAAATACTGCATTATCAGCGAGTAACAGAGGTTTTTTTGTGTATAGTACATCTACATTGCACCCGTGTGAAGCCGGGGCGCGTTGCTAGTATTATATAAAGTGAACTAAAAGTTAGGTGATTGCCAGCAAAGTGTGTCAGCAAGCGAGCCAAAGTGTTGGACTGAGTTCGGGCGGGAACAGCACTTGAACTTTTGGCAGAATTTATTAAAAATTGAAGAACAGAGGAAGTGGAGTGATTACAGAAATACTATTCGGAAATAACAGATTCTAAATTTATTATAATATAATTGTTTTGTATATGAAAATATTGATGAAAGTGGAAGAAGCGAAAGTGGTATGTAAGGATCGGAGCATAATATGGAATTCCATGATATCTGCCTACCGCAATGGGAAAGAGGCGTGATGTATAATATTATGTACCTACACGTAATAATATTTATTATTTTGTTTAACAATTCTGTGTATGGATCGATGATAATATTAATTATTATTTATGCTGTGTTCGATCGATCGAATTTTATTAGTCTGATCGAGGGAAATAAGGCTAAGTCAAATATATACCTATTAAAATATACTTTTACTACTACTGTCAGTCTTATCTACCTTCTATCTGTATAAACAAAATCAATGTAAGTTTGTCCTTTATACATTCCTGAACTATTTATCCGATTATGATGAAACTTAAGTGAGTTGTTCTGCATACGTCCGCGAAAGCGTCCTTGGACCAAAAAAAAACTTTTCCACTTTACATGGCATATTTCACATCATTATTTAAATTGTTATCTATACTAATATTATAAAGAGGAAAGATTTATTTGTTAGTTTGTTTGTTACGATTTAACTCAAAAATACTCGACCGAATATAAAAATTCTTTCAACATAGGCTATTTTTAGGCCGGAGTGGATCGCTAGGAGTAGGTATTAAAAATGTAATAATAATTTTTTTTTACAATTCAACAGAATATCATTCAGCAGATAAAATCTGAATTATTAAAGAGTTCTAAATTAGAAATGGCACAGCGACGCCCTTCAGCCGATATTCATGAGAGCTTTCCACCGAAGGGTTGCGAAAGGTTATGTGCTAATATTGATTTTGTTAATGTTTTATGTAAGCAATTTCTCATTGTGACTATGTTTATTTTTTATCCCTGAAATAGAAATTTAAAAAAAAAATGTGACATTTTCTTCTCGACTAGCCTACTTTTGTAAAGTGACCAATAGAAACATCGTTTATTTATTTTTAATCTAATAAATATTTTCGGTTATAGTTTTGCTGAATAAATGAGATAAGTTTAAATAAAAAAAATGTTCTATATTATGACTTTTTAATAAACTCCAAATGTTCAAGAAAAAAATACTTCAGCTTGAAAGTTTCAGATATACACGCGTAATTAAACTTTATATTCTCCTTTTTATGTAAATTAAATTAATATTTGTTTTTAATTATGAACTAGCAACAAGGCCCGGCTTCACGCGGATGCAATGTAGATGTAATATACACAAAAAGCCTATGTTACTCGCTGATAATGTAGCGTTCTATTGGTGAAATAATTTTTAAAATCGGTCCAGTAGTTTTTGAGTTTATTAACATACAAAAATCCAAAATTACAAATCTTTCTTCTTTATAATATTAGTATAGAAGTATGTAGATATAGTTGAATAACACTATTCTACCAAAAAGGCTGTGCAATTCGAAACAATAGCTACTACAGTTAAACGAATAAAATTGAAGAGAAACAGTGAGCACTCTAGAGACGAGAGGCGCGGCATGTCTACATAACAAGATGTCGGCCCGCGCCATTTTGACGAGAATGTTTTAAATTTCCGTCTACAAAATGTTGAATTGTATAATTCAAGCATGGTTGTTCACAAGATAGAAAGCAATTTGATAATATTACTTCAGTTTTGAAACGAAGACTATATGCTGTAAATGTAATTATGTTTTTTTTATAACCTTGTAATATTGTGTGCAATAGAGAGCTTAATTTTGTCAACCGTTTTCTCGTGTTTTAAGCGATTATCTCTTTTTATGTCTTCCGGGTCTAACATGATACTTACACTTAAAACTCGACTTCTAATGTCAAATGTAGAGATATTTGTCGATCGAGATATTGATGTCGAGATAGCTTATATCTTAGTTTGTCTCCACTCGTCCGCGAGATATCTCTTGATGATCATGCTAGGAGGGCAGTTCCCTTAATTAGCAAAAAAAAATAAGTTATTAAATATACAATTTGACATAAAAATTCATTGATATTTGATTTGTTTCAGAGTGGTGGCGTGATGTTTTCTCCCCTCGGACGTCTTCGAGTAGCACAAGCCGTAAGAAAACAGGTTGGTAACTCCTCCCCCCAGGTAATTCCTCTGCAAAAGAGTTCAAACATAGTTTTAATACATTAATTGTAGAAAGAAATATGAGTGAAAATACTAAGACAAATACTGTTTTTTAAATATGTTGTGAAGATTGATGAGATCGCATGAATCTTCACTTTGTAATAAGAGGTACAAGTGGGCTCGTTAGTAGAACCATACTTGCCATGCGTTCCGATGGGTCGTGGGTTCGAATCCGGTCGGGATGGCAAGTTTATAATTTTCTGTAAGCATGTCTTTCCACGTCTGGTCACTTCGGGCATTGAACGGGTGGGAGGAATATAGAAATTCCGACCGGGTAACGAACCACCTCATAGATGGAAAAACCGTGAAGTAGGTACCTACTCAAAGTAAAATGTAGGTTTTTTTCCTGATTTGGGTCATATTAAAAAGACCCAGAACAAAGTTATCTATCCATCATATAGTTTTCAAATGAAACGTTTTAAGATTTGCCAAGATTTATGCCTTTAGGCATTAAGTTCGCCTTTTGTAATTTTTTTTGTGCAATAAAGAGTTTAAAATAATATCTAAATAAATAAGCTTTTACCAGACGCGTGTTATTCTCATGATCTCATTTGACTTTCTAATATCCAAGCAAACCGTCAAAGCCAAAAATATGCAAGCAACAGAAATAGCTCAGTCGATGTACTTAATCGAACCGATATTTGTGGTCAATCAATCTAGACATTTTTGGATACCATCCAACGCCCGATAGACATACTTACTCGTACATATGCCATACTGTCTACTACTTACTTGTTATTATCATTTTAATGCCGAGTTTAAATCCCGCCTCCATGGCTCAGTGGTAAGCGCGATGCGTTTATCACCGGAGGTCCTGGGTTCGAATCCCAGAGAAATAAGATTTAAAAAAAATGTTTCGGTCGGGCAGGGCATAAAAGTCTGATTACCACCTTGCCTGTAAAGAAAAATGATCAGTGAAACACAAACATAAATGTCTGCTCCATGTCTCACTAGGGGTCTCGGAATTTACATTTTCATTTTGTCGGGCTCAATATTTTTTTCTTCATTATTGCTTCAAAAACTGTTTCAGATAAGCCAACTGCCCGTGATCAGCTCGGAGGCGACGCCCCTCCAGGCCCCACTGTGCTACCAGCTCATCTGCCCCCCATTAGCTCCACTGCCTGCATGTGCTCCCTGTGAGATACCTCCACCTTATGCTGTGTACCCACTGCCTTATGAAAGTAAGTCCCTTTCGATGTATATAAATGTGAATTTATACGAATTTACTGAGAGGCAGATAGATAGGCAGATGTAGCAAGTGTGTATAGTTTTGAATTGAAATATAAAGACTTGATAATGATGATAAAACAAAAATTCTTACATATGTAAATACTACATTATAATAGATGAGAAAATTAAAAACTTGACATTAAGCGTACTAAGGCCAAAATAACAACGCTTAGTCGGTCAAAAGGTAATTACTTTTAAAACTTATTTGATGAAACAGTTGCGATTAAACACTAGTTTAAAACTATCTGATTGGCTTTTAGAGCTCACTCCAGTACCTTACCTTACTTAGCTATAAATCAGTTCAAATATCGTATTGTAGCAGGCATTCAATCCCATCATAATATAAATCTCTTTCATGCTCTCTGGCATGTCTCTCTAGTATGGCATTGAATATCCTATTCAATTGTCTTTATTCAATTGCACTCTTTATAAGGTTATTTTAGAAACCATTAACATTTAATACATATAGTTTACCGTTGTATCGTCCTGTCTGATACTAATGACACTAATATGTTAGCTATTATGTTTAATGAGCTCGTATTATGAGACAATATGTCTGATGCTGCGGCTGTCACTTACATGATTAATGAAACTCTGTAATTTACAAGCAGTGACAGATATTCAGCCTCGAAATGATTATTTAGTATTCTACCAAGGTTTATGTTTCACCCACAGTTTCACCTAAAAGCTTTGAGTTATGTGTAATGAAAGTCAAGAACTTACATGGTTGAAATGATCGAAATGATCTTATTTTTTTATGATTCATAACTTCGACTATCATTTTTAATATTTATAATTAAAAAATAATATGAAAATAGGTAAACATGTCGAACCAGGGCTGCAGCCCAAAAGTGGTCCAAGATTTTTTAATGCTTTTTATCACTAATAGATGCCATGGAATATTATGGTGAGGGATGCCATAAAACCCCATAGAAAATAAAATAAAAAAATAACTCACCATAACGAAAAATACAGTTGTGATGAGTGAATTACGTGAAAATAAAATAGGTCGATAACGCATGCTTAACCATAAACCACTAGAAAGAGTTGCTTATCAGAAGGCTTAGACAACTATGATTCGTTTAATTGAATAGATTGATAAACACTTGGCTACAAATTTCAAGTTATTTAAGTAATTAGCATGTCTATTTTACTCACATATGCCACTCGTTAAATTCCTCTACTTAATTGATGATAACAATTCAAAATCAATACTAAAAATGTTTACGTGTGTACGTACTATTTGTGAGGTAGACCGATATTGCTGTTTGACCTGTTTCACTGATTATTTCCGAAACGAATCGTGTCGGAAATATAAAACTCAAAGATGTAACTGAATTAACAAAAACGATTACTTGAAATTACGTTCTTATTCGTATTGTAATAGGGCTCAAAACATTTCCAGCGGCACCAGCAATCTACGGTCCACCAGCTCAGTTCACATTGGTCCCAGCGCCGTATAGCACAGCCTGCTGTGAGCCGAATTGCTGTGCGCCTCTCGACAAACAACCTCGCATACCGCACCCACCCCTTCATCCAGCATTCATCTATTAACTTTCCTTAATGCTTATTTAGAATTAAGTTGTCATATTGCAGAAGAGCCCATTTCACCAGCCATAAATAAAAAAAGAGATTTATTAGTAGCAGCTGTTGCTCTCATGTAATATATTTTTATTAAACAACTTATCGATGGGTGTGCTAGAATTTTAGTAATTCTTATTTAAGTTAACTGAAGTTTAAAACATCAAATTGAGTAAAGTCAATTTTACGGGGCAATTAATGTTAAAATCCGTTACGTTATTTGAGGTTGGTGTTATGGGCACACCACGACTATATTTAAGATCTCTGAGCTATTATTTTCTATAACTCTTAGATTTGTGTATTTATGGATACATCTTATAAATGCTGATGTTATATAAATGCGTAATTTATCCTGATTTTAGAGAGATGTAGTTCAGTAAATTTCATGTTACTTTTATAATCATTCCTTCAAGTCTTCCAATGATGTTATGCTCAATTTAATTTTATGTTTGTCTCATTATTCTTGCATGCCACTTAAATAATTGCATTCTGCTGCCTTATAAGACTACGTTACGGCTTTCCCACATTCAACACCATTTAATGTGATAAGTACGACTAAGTACTTTTATTATTACAAAATATCATAATAACTGCACTCTCGAGATCTTATTTTAATTAGTGTGTCTAGGGAGCCTATGTTACTCGCATAGTGCATTTCAAGTCTGAATTGTGACGTAGTCTTATTCAGGGATAGGCTAAATACCTTATGTGTTATTCTATGGTTTTAAACAATATAAAAAATGTAAATGTGGGATGGGATGAAATTGGGATGTGATTCATGAAGTGTTCAAGAGTTAGAATTTTACTATCAAGAGTGTTTTTGATAATTTTAAATTTATTGGAGTGTATCTTGTTATAAGTTTCTTAAAATATAAGTAGTAAATGAATTGCTTCACAACCGACTTTCAACTAAAATTGTAACTGAATTCAATTTTAAATTACAAGAATATTAGATTTACGGATTAATAACAGTATTTTATCATTTTATTTTATTTAAAAGAAATCAAGATGATAACGTAAATCTTCCTTGCTATTAGAATCCAGTTACGATTTAAGTTGATATTTTGTCGGATAAACGTTAGATATACTGTGTAGTATGAGGACAGTTTGGTATGATTTAATATTTAAAAAATGAAAACGTTAACTACTATTAGGATGAGTTGTTGGATGATTTCATGTTAATCCTTACAAAAGACACAACTATTAAATTTGATAATTGAAGAAATTATATAGTTAAAACTAATTTTATAATAACAAGACACAAGAGATCTACTAACTCTGTAGTATATAGTGTATCTAATGCAGACTTAGTAGATCTAAAAATACATCAAATTAATCGCACAGTAAATAAAGCACAGATATAAAATGACTAGTCATTAGGGATTTTCTTAAAAGATTGTTGATAGCTTGTTATCCTTTAAAAGGAGTTGAGTTTATCCTTATCAATAAACATTTATGTTATCATTACCCTAAGGTAGAACAGAGAACCTATTTTTAATAATTTAATTATAATAAATTGAATATCACGGGTCCAAAGTGTGATGACAAATGAATTTTGATTAAATTCTCACACAATTTCCACAAATACGTTTCTTAAAAATATTATCAGGTTTTATATTTCAAATTGTTATATTTTGCAGAACTAAAATAATTTTTGAAGATCTAACATTAGTATTTTATTTTATCTGAACAATTTGTCTAGAATTATAAAAAATACACCACAAAACAAAAAAAAATGGGTTTGCCTACTTTCTAGTTTAATTCATAATACTTAAATTCAATAGCATCAATAGCACTTCGAAATTAATTATTATATGCTTTTACTATAATAATATAGTAAAAAACTTCTATCAGATTATAATTTGTACCATCAAATAAGAATCATCTGAAGGATTTTACTCTAACAGCACTCTATTTTGATGAATTAGATTTCTAACAACAACGAAATCAATTTGTTGATTTTTATAATCAAAAATAAAGTGTTTTAATTATATATCTATTTTCTGGACGTCAATTCTGTTGTACACAAAGTCTGTTGTTTTGACACGACAAATGGTGTCTCGCTCATTACAATTAAGCTTAGTTGACTTTGGTGCAACAGAATGGTTATCATCGTCTAAATCTATATTGTGTGGACTCTAAAGCTTCAATAAGTAGTATATTTAAAACGCTGTCAATTTACTATCTTGGACTTGTACTACTAATATTTAGCATTTAAGTGTAGCTCTAAATATTTATTTATGCTCTATTTTATCTATTTCCAAAAATATACACTGTTATTGTTTTTTAGTTGAACTAATATAAGTTAAAATATGAATATCTATCCTTATTGCAATTTATAAATCTATTATAAAATATATCACGTATATATCGCTTGAAATTTGCTTTAAATATATGCCTTCTGTGTTTCTTGATCATTAATTCTACCTTTTCATTAGTAATAACGTCGGTATTTTGGTTTTCTTATAGGAATGGCATATATTTAAAGCATTACTCTATTCAAACTATGTGGCCTAGAGATATTTACTGCCTGACATATCGGATATACTAGAAATCACTACGCC
Organism: Anthocharis cardamines; assembly: GCA_905404175.1. NCBI lineage: Eukaryota > Metazoa > Arthropoda > Insecta > Lepidoptera > Pieridae > Anthocharis > Anthocharis cardamines. The sequence continues at coordinate 492,159 of FR989975.1, forward strand.
ATAGTATTTTATTTGTCTTCTGTATATAATCTTTCGCTAGATACCTATTATATTTATATAAAATGAAGTAATTTAGACAATATTAATATAACCGAATCTAGAATTCTAACTATCGTACGCGTAAGTCATTTCATTACTACTATATTAAGTGCTTAGATTAATGTGATGTCTATCGTGGTTGTCAAATTTAAACTTTTTAAAATATTTCTACAAATAGCATGAGCCTCTTGTTGTCGATGTGAATTTAAACCTATTTCATAAATGTCTATTACCGTGTTGCTTCATGTATCTCTTAATATTTACAGAATTTAACATATAAATATTCTAAAACTCCTCTAAAAAAAAATATTATCTTAAAATTAAACATCTTGGCTTTATCATATATTTTGTTGCGATGGTAAAGTTGTCTTTCTTTAAGATTGTTATCGTTATTGTAAAATTACAGATCTCAATAAAGGTACTTATTGTCATCCATTGGAAATTGTTATCGCCGTCCTGTGACGAACATTTGTTTGGTCTAAGGCCCTGGTGTGGGTACTTTTACTCTGATTCTGGGGAATCGTAATCCGTCGATAATGAAGCGTAGATAATACAGGGACAAAGACAATATAATGTGGTTGAAATTGTGTTAAGGAATACGGAGAAAGACGATTGTAATGTTCGTTACATGCTTTATGCTTTTAGCTGTTATTTTGCAATAAGTAGTATTTTATTTTTAGTGCTCCTCTCAAAGTTAGGTTTAACAGAACGATTTGAAATAGAAAATAACTCGTTAATATTTTTGCCACAACATATATTAGAAGATGTTATAAATCAAGAAATGTGTGAAAGTACTCGTGCAATTGTTTCTGCAGCAACTCAATGTTGTCCAGGCATACCCATTTTACATTCAACCACTGCCACTGCTAACCATGCTGTTAATAATACTCGGAATATTTCTATATTAGCATCAAAGGCAATGGGTGTCAACTTTCAGTCTGTTTCTTGCCTTTACTGCGCCCATCTACATACAATAGCGAGTGGCAGCGTCAAGAGTGTGGAAAGTGATTCTTTTATATAACCACACAACCTATTTCCTTATTCACTTTCCTGCTCACTGCTGAATATAAGTGAAGTAATAATAATAATGTTTAGAAAGCTTTATATTTGTTAAACATTTGTCCCCTACATCAGTAAGAATTTTTATATACCTTTACAAATTTGTAGTCCGATGTTGTGTTACGATCGTTTTACCCTTTTAGACGCTAATGGTATATCGCAAATTATTTTCCTGTTCGTAGTGACATTTCATAACTGTATTTTAACTGTTGACTACTTATAAGAAGTCTATTTTAAAATGCTACGCGTCGGTTACTGTTATACGACCATTTAGTCTGATGTTTTAAAATAATAATAAAAATGGAGTCAAAACTGAAATTTATGTGTGAGTCTATTTATCTGTATTTGTAGATCGATATACGTAATGTTCATTAAAATCTAAATGTTTAGATGTCGCTGATGAAAATATTCCACAATTATTAAATATTATACTAAGGTTAAATTATTATTATACTTTAGATATGTTAGTTAATGCTAATAGAAATAAGATATTAGCAACGCATAACGTGATCATAACCTATAATTACGCACATAATATTATTATACGAATTATTGTAAGTGAAATATTTTCTAAAACACATCGTATCATCGAATGTATGTAGGTGATTGTTGATAGATGTTTATAATAATTGTCTAGCTATTATATGTGATATTGTTATTGGAATAATAGATATTTAAAAGGCTATTGATAATTAATTATTAATTCTATATTCTCCTTGTTGACTTTTGTGTAATAGAATAAACACTAAGGAACCAGGACCTGTGTATGTGATGTGTTACAGTGGGATTGGATTTGAGTTTTGTTATAGTAAAATACTTGTTCGTTTTTTTTTGATTTTTCGAATTAGTCAAAACAAACGGTACTGTGTATAATTCTACTTCCAATATACCTTACTGATTCATTCATAAATGCAGATTCGATTTAAAAAAAGCTCAGTTCTAATACTTATTTCCTCTTTTCGGATACTTCGATGGGATATTATATAGATAGGATTGGATGGGAGGAATATCAAAATTTCATCCGGCTTTGGAAAAAAATGTAATGCATTTTTCTTCAAAAGACAAGCCGCGAAGACTGACTTAGAGCAGTGTTATTATCACATTACGACAGAAGACGACAGTGCTATACATCTTGTATATCTGTCTTTCTTTGGTAAATAAAGGATAAATAAATGGAATACTTTAGATGGCTTACAGCTCCTGACACAGAAAGTAAAATAAAAACGTTTCCGCTTGCTAAGAAGTGATATTTTCGAAAGTGGAAATTTATAATATAGAGACATAGATATCGCTAGTTTTAAAATGTAATGTAGAAAAGCGAATTATTTTTATTTTATATTTACAAAAATAGTTCTGTAATAGACAAAAAAGTTATAAATTTGGAAATTTGTGTTACTGATATAAGATGACGAGTTAAATAGAGGGAAGAAATGAGAAATATTTTGCTGACCACGACAGACAACAGGCGGGAAGTAGATGAAATAGCAATAAGAAAACCAGCTATTAAATTTTTAAGTCTCAGTATCGTTTTGCTTTCTAAAATTGATATGACTTATTAATTTTTGATCTATTTTAAGAGAACGAACAAGTATGCATGAGCCGTGAATTTGAATAAGCATCAAAAGACACTTTTAGAAAATAACAGATATACGTTAATTTGCTTAAGTTTTAAATTTTGAATACTATACATTTATTTTAATATAAAAATATTTAAATGTGTGGAATGTACGTGTAAAGATATCTACAATAATATCTTATATTTTAAAAAAATAATAACGGCCTTATTCATAAACGTAAAATAAGCTTGATATAGTTAAAATATATTATGTCTCGCTCTATCAAATATAAAAAGACTACAGAACGAAAGAAACAAAACATACTTTTACTATATCGAGCTTATTAAGTTTATGAATAAGGCCGTAATAATATTAGGTATTATTTTTAACAGTAATATATTATTGGTACTGGTTTATTAAAGGCCGACCACACATCCACTATAAATGTGTACTTAGTATCACTTACTATCAGTTATTTTCCCTTTCCTTAAAGTATGATTACAAATCTTAAGTTTTTTAATTTTATAATCTCAATCAACATCTTTTAAATATGCTGTCATGGTAAAGTTACGTTTAAAGCTCTCCGTAAACATGCTACTTTAATAGTTAATTCAATATACGAATTGTAACATTGCTTAGTTTTTTTAATATTTGTTATTTCATTTATTCTAGTATATCTTGTCACAAATCGTGTATAATATTTGTAAAAGTACTATGTGCCATGCCTGAAGCAAGAACAGAATCCTTGAACTTAAGGAATTCATTTATTATCAAAGTAATAAATAAATGAGACAATGTGGCGATCACTGATATTATTTTTTAATGAAAATTTCCAAAGACAACGAAAAACGGGAAATATAAGAAGAAGTTTCGTCTTCTTTTAGCTTCCTTACATACTTTATGATTACTAAGTCTATATGTCATGACAATTATGATGATAAAAAGACATACTATGAAATACTTCCTCAAAAGAGAACATAAGAAAATCATATTTAAAAAAATATAATCCTACAAGATACATGAAGCTGTGGCGTCAGAAGAATCTACGCAAAACAATATAATATTGAAAATGACGCAGCAAATTCAGCGCGCGAGTGGTGCGCTGTACCACCGCCTCTTCACCCCGCGCCCCGCCGCCGCTTAAACAACTTTCTAAAATACTTGGTCGCCGCGGCGGGGACACTGCGCGGCTAGATCTCACGCCACAAAGCCCACCGCACACGTTCCTGTGGCAACGGAAACTTATTTTTAAAAAATCTTAAAGTAGCATATTTGCGGGAGGCTTAGCAGACCTGTTCGCAATAAAACAAAGCCGTTCATATCAAAGTCGCGCATCGATGTAAGTGATAGTGTAAGTACAATAAACGAAGCAATAACAAATAATGTACTAGATAAGTCACTTATAATAAACATAATTATAATAAAATGTGTTTTTATTTATCTCCTCTTTCTTTAATGTGTCAGTTTCTACAACAGGCTACCGAAGTGTGTAACTGATCTTACGAATAAAAAGTTCAAAAACGTCATCAAAGGAATCTTAATTAAAAAAGCGTATTATAAAATCCAAGACTATGTTGACGATAAAGATGTATGGCGCTAATTCATCTCTGCATGTGCGGCTTCCCTGGCAACTTTCGCTGTGCAAGTGTGTGTATCTCGTTTTACACTAATAGTAAAAACTCAATTTTCTTTTGCATTGTATAGAATCTCTGTATACCTTGCATTATATAAACTTCTCAGCCGATTATTACTATTGTAACCGAGTCTTTGTAAGCTAAACCATTGTTGAAAAGAGTGTCCATGGAGTTTCTTGCCGGTTCTTCTCCATGAGACCCACTTTTTGGAACCGTGCAACTAGACGTTTCATAAGAGCCTGCAAAGGCCTATTTGAAATAAAAAACTTTTGATTTGATTTTGATTTGATTTGATTTAAATCCTTGGAACTCCTCCGTGAAGCTTATATTTTATTTATTTTATTTTGGCACAAACAGTCATTTTAATAAACATAGTTACAGTAATATTTATTTTAAGTACACAGACCTATAGTGCCCAAAAATAGTATGGGTTACAAAAACATTAATAAAAGCCGATAGTATAGACAAGATAGAAGATAGAAGTTATCATAAACATTATATAAAGACAACATATTAGATGTAATGATATACACAGTTAGAAGCTATAGAGATAGTTCCTTATGAATTTTTTCACGAACTTGTACAATCGAAAGATTAAAAATGTCAATGTTAAGAAATTCTTTATTATAAGTGGTAATTGATCGAAACAAACTATTACGAGTATAATTAGCAACGATCCTAGATTCGAAAACATGGTAGATCAACTTCTTGCCGGTAAATAAAGCTTATCATGCATATCAACGCCTATTATGTCTAGTGTTTCCATGTTGTGTTGTTTTTATGAAATTGAGTCATTTTTATGACATCTTTTATTATTTCTATATATAACTAATATAGCCTATATATCTACTATACCTTAATTTTAAATGTTTTTTTATACGGCCTAATTTTTATTTTCTATATTTTAGGCCTATTTTCTTGTATATATATAAATTGAATGAAATAATTTCAACGCTATTAATAATTAATATCCAAGAATTAGGAGCAACTGTTTACACGCGGATATTATGTGCTGTTTACACAAAGAAATGTATTGAAACATAACTTGTATAACAGATCAAGTATGTTACGTGTTGTTAACTTAGACTTTTGTTTAAATTTATTTACTATTAAAAAATACAAATTCAAAATTTATGTTAAGAATATCATCAAAAAACCACAAAGGTTTAAACATATGCTAAAATTAGTCTACACCTTATCATTAAGTTTTGAAATTAATACAAACTAAACACATAATATAGGAGCCAAGTAACTCGAAAAAAAAAAGAAATATTAAAATGATTATTTAATTTAGTTTTAATATTATTATTTGTTAAGCTGTAACGTAAATCTAGGGGTAAATTGTTGATAAGCAGAGGGACAAGATATTCAGTTACTAGGTGGCGTTGAAATAAAAATTGATTGTAAAATAGTACAACGCCATCTATTGTATTGTCGCTGAAAGTGTTAGAAAGGTCTGTGGGGAATAATAATTAAAAATTCGACTTGTCCGTAGAACAACGTTACATCTGCAAGACGCTCTATTTTACATTTGACCTTATTTTTTGGTGAAATTAACTTTATGAACCATTATTTGACTGTTATCTTCGAAAACAAGTTGTGTGTTTTAAAATTTTGATTTTACTAGTAAATTATATCGGTTAGTTTAGTCGTACAAATACAAAAAGGGGACTTGGTATCATAATCATATCGGACTTTGTTCTACGGATAAGTCGAATTATATATTTTTGGAAAGTAGAGGACAGTGGTACATCATATTATGCACACAAACACACACATACATGCTTAGATCAGCAAATAGTGACACCAAATTTCCGGTCATTTGTACCAGTATGACGACCCTTCAAGGATCTAATAATGACGTAATGACGAAAAAGAAAATGATGGTCATAGCGCTGGTACTGGCGGGCTAATCGCGTAATATAATACAATTCTTGTATTTGATAGTCGATGAAAAAAGAAGTAGGCGATAGCGTAATGCCATACTTCTCCGGTGTGACTTACCATACCTATGAAAACACTTCAACTTCAACTATTTGTACCAGGGCTATTTTTACCATTTTTTTTTTAATTTGCTAAACGTTTTGTACCATATAATAAAAAATACCAGTTCTTTGTATGATCATAAATAAAAGTCTGATAATGCCATACCTGTGGGAGGTAGCAAGCCTGTACAATATTTTTTCTAAATTCTAATATTTTATGCGTATTTTGAACGATTTGAATGGCACTATTTTTCATGTAAGTTTGAGGTTCAAATAACATAAATACACAATTTCAAACACATAATAATTATGTGGTTGCAATCGTGTTTTATAACCTGGTTACAGTATAGGAAAACTTTTTTTTAGGCAGGATTTTCTTAAAATGAACCGAATACAATGATGTCATACTGTATACTAATGATTTTATGTCTTGTACCTTGAAAACGTGTCGAAAAACCTCTTTTTCCCCTCAACAAAAACCAGCGTGGTGAGTATACAAAAACCTCACCACACCATGCTGAGTCCAGTGGCCTTTTCATCAGAAGACGTGTATACATATTTAGAATGTTTAGTTTATACTTTACTATACTTTTGATGAATAAACGTATTCTATTCTATTTCTTTCTATTCTAAATATTATTTAAACATTGGTTGCTATTCAAAATGACACGTGTACACGTGCAAGCCTCACTGAGCCTTGATGAGCCAATTTGCTTTCAATAAAATGAAACAAAATAAGAACAAAACCCCTCAAGTCTTACACAACTAAGTAAGTTCTCTCTGGTCGTTTAAAGTCTATTAGAGCTAATATGATATAGCGTCGTGTTTTACTGCAAGGGTGGTTGAACCCAACTTATCAGATACTGCCTACCGTTGGACACTCTCCAGACGACCGCGAGCTACGATATCCTGGATGTGGCTGTTTTATGTTAGTAATTGAAGGAAAAGGGTGGGGTTCATTTGTTTACCATATACATATACGTACATAGATGAGGACTAACTTTATCAATTGTTTTTAATATAATTATATGTTTTAAAGATGTAAAAAATGGTATCATATCATACTTGTTTATAGAAAATTAACCAAAAACCTATACCTTTAATTATTGGTGCATTATATGCCGCTTTAATTTGAGTTTACGTTACACAGTAAATAAATTAATTTGAAACTGAAATATTGCATAGTGTATAGTGTTGTCTGCTTTATAAACGATTATTATTTCAGTGTAAAAGAAAATCGACGGGCTGGATGGCGCCTTCAGTAGAGCACCTCCCGTGCGCATCGATGGGTTCGAATCCCACCGGGACCACATGTTTATAATTTTATGTAAGCATGTTTTCCCCACGTCTGGTGACTTCGAGCATTGATCGTCTGGGAGGAATATCGAAATTCCGACCGGGTAACAAACCAACGAAAAACCGTGAACCGTGAGATTTCCGAATGCTCGAAGTAAAATAGGTCCACAGCGCATCATTGACTGATGTTCTGTAGCTGATGTATCACCTACCATCAAGTGAACCTCGTGCACGTCTGTCGATATCTAACATAAAAAAAACATATACCACATCCACTATTACTCAGTCCGAGTTATATGATAGCAGTCTTAAAATTATTAGCCCATAAGCAATGTAAATTGTCATAAATAATATTTTAATTTAGGAACGATATTGATTCATTAGCTATCAAAATTTCTACCAAACTATCATTCCCACTGGCTACCACAAGTTTTGGACACCTTTTAATTTTTTTGCGATCTTATCAGGAAAAACTACTTAAAATGGGTTAATGTTTTTGTTCGGCCATTTTTTTGATTTATTGCCATCTAGATTATAATTTGAAATGATTTATTAATTAAAAAATATATATAGGTATTATATTGCCTGCTGCCTAAATTTTTACCAATATTGTACATTGCAGTACCGTCCTGGAGTACACGTATAGGCAAACCCGAATCTATTTTATTTCCTTTGGGTGGGTTCCTACTCTTCTTCTTCTTCCTGCCCTGTTCCCTTTTTTTTTATTTGGGGTCGGCGCAGTATGTTCTCTTTTTCCATTCTCTCCTTTCACTCACCATATCATCAGTCACACCTTTCAAACACATATCATTGTACATACCCATGTATTTTTGGGCCTCCCTCTTCCCCTATACCCATCCACTTTCATATTTAAAACTTTTTTAGATACATGCCCTTCATCTCTCCTCATAATATGCCCATACCAAGCCAAACGATTACCTTTCAATTTTTCATTCACTGGCGCTACTCTCAAAAAGTCAAAACTTAACTACATAGTTTTAATTAATTTTCCTTTATTATTATAAATGGTTTGAAATGATGTTATTTGCTATTTGAAAATAAATCAATCAATTGAAAATTAAACCTAAAATAAAATGATGTGCTATCAACCTACTTTTTACTTCGAGCTTTTCGAGCTTTCCTTAATGAGCTAATTACCTTTTGAATATGAAAGTGGATGGGTATAGGGGAAGAGGGAAGCCAAAAAACATGGATTGACTGTGTGAAGAATGATATGTGTTCGAGAGGTGTGACTGATGATATGGCGAGTGTAAGAAGATTATGGAAAAAGAGAATATGCTGTGACGACTCCAAATAAAAAAAATGAAACAGGCCAGGAAGGGGAAGAATAATAAGCAATTTACCTTTAAGTATTTTTATAGTATATAAAAATAAATTAAAAAATAAATACTGACCGACTGTAGCATATTGATCCTTAATATAAACCCTTAATCTGGGGGCACGGTAGTGCCGCCGCCAAGTCGAGCAAAAAGCGGCACGGCCGTACTATCCTTTTCTCGAAGTAGTTCGGGCCATTTTCGACCCCCTATAACTTCGTTGTGGATAAAACTAGAATCCTGAATTTTCAGTCACTAAGCAGGCATTGTATAAACTCGGTATATTTTAAATATCATTCTGTTTGAACCAGTAGTTTAAGAATTATAACTAGTCAAAGTTTGATAATTTGTCACTCACTCACTCACTCACTGACTGACCGATCATCAAAACTCTAAGGCACTTCTAGCAGACATAGAAACTTGAAATTTAGAATACAATTAGTGTTTAGTCTATAAATCAAGGAAAAACTACAATATTTTGAAATTTCGGTCCAGTTTTCTAGATATACATTTTTTTTTGTATTTCTGTATGTAATGAATAACTTAAAAACTACTGGACCGATTTTAAAAATTATTTTACCGTTAGAAAGCTACATTATCACTGAGTAACATAGGGTATTTATTACTAGAAAAAAATAGAGATCCTTAGAAATCCCTACTAAAAACAACCCAAGGTGTAAAAAAATTAGCCATAAAATGTCTTTCATCGCATGTGCTGCGGAAAGTATTGATGATAGAACAAAAAAATGTTCTACAATATTATAGAACATATCAAAATCTACAAAAAACTTCACGAGACCATATATCCAACTATTGTAGTTATGTCACTATAACTACTTTTTTACATTAAAAAGTTGATAAAAATGCCGATCAAAATCAGACTGTTATCCATACCTTTGTATTAATTCTTATCCAAATAAACTAAGAAAAGGACTATCTACAAAAAGAAATGAGATGCCATCAAAAACATAAATTGTAAAAAAAGCCAAGTCTTGCAACTCAGTTCTTCTATCGTAAAAAGTTTTGAGATCTATATTATAATACCAAGTCGGTCAATATATTCAGTCTCTACTGAAGGATCCTTCTGTCTTAAGTAATTACATAATAAGCTAACCTAACAATATCTTATAGTGATCATATCAATGCCAATATTAAAAATCTTTGATGTTTAAAATAAATAGATTGACTTGGCAATCGCACTAAACAATCTAATTTAATATAATATGTATTACTTGTGAGATACATTATGATTTTAATAAAATAAAAAAAGATACATTGTGATTTCATGCGATAGCCGAGCCAATCTATTTATTTTAAACATCAAAGATTTTTAATATTGGCATTGATATGATCACTATAAGATATTGTTAGGTTAGCTTATTATGTAATTACTTAAGACAGAAGGATCCTTCAGTAGAGACTGAATAAATTGACCGACTTGGTATTATAATATAGATCTCAAAACTTTTTACGATAGAAGAACTGAGTTGCAAGACTTGGCTTTTTTTACAATTTATGTTTTTGATGGCATATCGTATTCAGGAAGAATTTTATTTAAATTCCCTCCACTCCTACAAGGTGGAAGATCTGATCAAAGCATTTTTTAACAACATTTTGTAACAAATCTTCTAGTTTTATACAAAACTTGACCACAAATTCATACTTGAGAATATTACAAGATTTACTATAAAATTAAAATATACAGCCGCAATGTCGGGCTCTTGATATATATTAAAATAAATCTCTCTTAATTACTTCGTAAGTAGAACAGTCTTCTAAAAACTAGCGTTTGCAGGAATTGCTCGGTTGCCGTTTTAGTTAGCTTCAAAATTCTTGTATATACAGGGTGGAAAGAATCAATGGGCCCTGGAGGGAAACCACTTAAATTCCTTAGGATAGATAATTTTACCTAAAGGAAACATTCCTTTAATTTTAAAGAGAAACAAAACTGCATTCAAAGATTTTCTAAAATTAGCTTGTATCACCCGGAAATCGAACCAGCTAAATATTCCAAATTTAAGCATTTGTTATTTTATTCCACTAATCGATAGAATCATCGTTTAGGATAAAATCTGTCTAATATTACATTTAGTCTTAGAAATAAAAAAGATCATAAAATCTAACTTACATTTTATTTTATCATAAAATTCCTTCCCTTTCCCTCCAGGGCCCATTGATTCTTTCCACCCTGTATATATAAATCAGTTTAGTAGTAAAGAAAGTAAATAAAATATCTTCAAACAGGTAGATTCACATTTGTAATAATAGTATGGAGATATTGATGTTATAATCTCAAAAATATATTTTAGTATTTACAATAATTTGGTGTGTTTTTACGCCCACATTAACAGTTTACATACATATAAAATATTATATGTACATCACGCATCTCTCCCATTGTTTATTTAAATATTCTCTTTGGCAATAAATTGAGTACAATTATTAATTATACTATTCGTTTTACAAGTAGATAAAACTTATATAAAACTTATGTTTTGTAGGTATATTAAATTTCTAAAACTTAACGCATCTATGTTTTTGATGGAACAGTAGATACATTTTTATGAGATGATTGAAATTATTACAATTTGTTAACTTATGAAGGTAGTCTTAAGAATAGGATAATAATATACGTTAAAAGGATGAACGTATCCAGTGGCGAAGCATGTGTATGCGAAAACACTGAATGTGTATCAAATTGGAGTAGGCGAAATGTCGAAAAAAAAAATAACTCCAAAAATAACTACCAAGCCAAATAATACCACCATTAATACCAACTAAGCCAAAAAATACCACCAAAAATAACTACCAAGCCAAAAAGTACTACCAAAATACCTAGCTTAAAATATCAAGTGAGCCACAATTTCTGATTTTTAACAAAAATGTTATCCAGTAAGGACGAACTTAAACTGAAATAAGCTCCTAAATAGAGCCGGATATTACAACATAAAAACTAAAAGAGGTTTTGCAGCCTCGTTTACAAGTTAAACTAGTTTGGCGAAGGGTTCGTGTGTGACGAGTTAAGGAGTCTTCATACGGAGCGCACGCTACACATGAGCCGTATAATATCAAAGACAAAAAAATAATCATCCATATCATATCATGCATATAACTTGCGTAGTTATCGCGCAACAAACATTCTTCTCGCTTTTTTGAATTCGGTTAAAAACTGTATCCTAAATTATGTCAATAAAGACTGAGTTGAGGTCGGGTGAAGTTTACTCTTCTCAAAAAAAGCAAGATCAAATGATACACAAGATGTTAAATCTTAAAACAATTCCGTTGATTTATTACGACTCAAATATAACTAAACTAGCAACACGCCCCGGCCCGGCTTCACACGGGTGCAATGTAGATGTAGTTTGTAAGTTTATTCATTACAAACATCCCAAAATACACATCTTTTCTCTTTATAATAAAGTCAAATTCAAATTCAAAATCATTTATTCAATTAGGTAACACAATGTACACTTATGTACGTCAGTAAAAAATACATATTAAATGCTTCTAATTTTACATTTAACGCCAGTTCTCAAATCAAGGGCGTAGAACGGAAGAGAAGAACTGGCAAGAAACTCTTCGTCACTCTTTTAATCGCCAATTTTTTGTTTTACAAAATATTTGTAAGGCGCTGCAACCATTACACCATATTCCACATGACATCTTTATGTAATTAACTATAATAATAAAAAAATATAAACCAGAAAAAAAAACAAAGATTTGTCCTCTATCAGCAGTAGGCATGGTGAAATAGGAGCACGCACTTACATTCTCGTGGGAACAACACGCAAATACATAGTCATAACATAACATTCGCATAGATAACCCGATATATCTTTTATTTAGTTTAAATTTATGTTTAAGTAGTTTTATGAGTAAAGACTCAGATATCCAAAGAAACGATGATGAAACAAATGATGTTTTGTGATACTTTGTAATCATTACCTTTTAGTAATTCTATTAAAAATCGACCCAAAATCAAAGTTTTGAGGGACATTTTAAACATTCGGTGTAGGTACACAAATCCGCAGATTTTTGATGATGCTTTTATCTCAAATACTGACAGATGAACATAACACTGAACTGTGTTTAATGACATTTGGTAAGGAGGAAGAATTCAAAGGAAGGACATAGTTCATACATTTTAAAATTACAAGTTTTGTATCTCGGTGGTTATTTCTAAACTACTATAACTTCACATATAACCTTCATATAAAACTATATGTAACTTACTGTTGATCTTAGATAAAGGCCAGCAACTCATCGTCAAGACCTCTGGTGTTGTTGTCCATGGGCGGCGGTAGTCGCTTATCATCCGGTAACACATCTGTCCGTTTGTTTCATCGTTTAAAAAAAAGATTAGATAATTTATATCTCATAATTAATATTACTTATTTATGGTCGCACTTCGATTTCTCTCGATCGATTAGACATCCAACATAATTTAATATTGCTACGGACGCAGTGGCGGATTTACTTGAAATAATAGTACACTGTACATCGAGGGGATATCTTTGCGCACATGAGAAACTTTTTTAAAATGAGGCAAAAAGTTTTCATTTCTTTAAAAATATTAAACTACTTAGCTTCAAATTCGACTAGTTTATGATGTTAGCCAAAACTTTTAAAATAACACCACGTTAACAATGAATTTTTATATAGTTTTCGCTCCTCGCTCAGCAGGTTAGAAATGAATTTTCATTCATTCTTTGTAACCCGCTCTCAGCGACGACAACGACGTCTGTTCTGCCCCATTATCAAAAAAGGTATGACGTATTTTCCGAGCAGGTGTAGTATAAATTGTAGTTTACAATTCAAAATGAACTACATTTATTATAGACTTACTTAACCACATAAAAAATGTGAAAATATCGTTTGCGAGTCTTTTTTTTTTAATATTAAAGGAGGCAAACGGACAGGCGTGTCACCTGATGGTAAGTAACTACCCCCGCCCATCGACATTCGCAACACCAGAGGTCTTGAGGATGCGTTGCCGGCCTTTAAGGTGAGAATAGGCTCGTTTCTTGAGGGTTCCCACTTCTCAAGGCCATTCAAGCCTCAAGGCCCAAGGACATTCGGAAAAACCGCCGGCGAGAACTGATTCCACAGAGTGGTTGTGCGTGGCAAAAAGTGCCTTAGGAAGGAAGGCCTACAATTTTTCTTTCAGAAAAACATACCTTATCATAAAGAAATAGAAATCAAATTCACAAGGCAACATAACGTAATCTTTCACAATTAAAATTCAACCTTATTACATATTATTAAAGCTAGTATTTCAGTAATACGTCAGGGCAAAGAGGACTCTTTGTGTTTGATTTAAACTTAAGATATGCGACTGTTTGAACCGAGGTCACTATGGTGTTGGGGGTCTGTTGCTACGGAACCACTTAAAACTAAGCGGCTTAAGCTGGTAAGCCTTAATTTTTGACTGATATAGCTATCCTTACTCTTCACCAATACTGATAAGTCGCTAGTTTGAATCCCACTGAGACGACATGTTTATTAGTTTCTGTCAGCATGTCTTCCTCACGTCTGGTCACTTCGAACATTAAACGTTTGATAGGAATATTAAAATTTCGACCGGGTAACGATCCACCGTCAATAGATGTGAAAACCGTAAAGTGCATATTATGGGTTTCGGTCTCAGTCTATTTGCGAATGCGCGAAGTAAAAAATAGCTGAGATATCTGTCGATTTTATTTTTATTTAGATAAATAAAAAAAATCCGCATTAATTTTTTTCATTGATAGCGAGCAAATGAGCCGGCGAAATCAGATATTTTGTAACTGATGAGAGATTGCAGATTATTGAGCAATTATATTTATATTAGAACCTGTTTATATGTTAAAGTACATTCAAAAGCACATGTTAGTGTGGGTGACTGTTCTATGGGTTAGTGTAAATGTAAAGTGTAACATTAGTAACTACTGCGAGTGTAACGCGTGACGTCCGTACGGAACAACGGATACACTCGCGCATGAAAGTCAATATATATTTTTTATAACTTTAAATTCAATAGTAATAGAAAATCAATTTTGAATCTGTGCAGCACTCTGGTGTACTTAAATTCAACAATTAGGTGATAGAATATAGATATGTTTTTCGACACTGGACTGAACTGAATCGCAAAGTAAAGTGTTGGTTTTTGAAGAATAAGAATAGCTTACTGTATATTATTAATTATTATAAAAATGACGCAGTAGTAAACGTAATTCTAAATAAACAGAAGACAATCATAGCTTGTATACAGATGTGTTTTTTTAAATAGTATTTTTTTTACAATGCTGAAATATTACGATCAAAATATATACATGATAACCATAATATATCATAGATGGAAAAACCGTGAAGTGCATATTGCGCATTTCGCAGTCTATGAATTTCCGAATGTTCGAAGTAAAATGAGGTCGCCAGTGCATCATTGACTGATGTTCTGTGGCTGAGGTATCACCTACCATCAAGTGAACCTCATGCTCGTCTGTCGATATCTGACATAAAAAAAATATGAATTTAACATGATCATTAAATTATTTTATATATTACATTAACTTGAAGTTTTCTACTCGACAGTACGTGTCGGCAACGCCCGCTGCGATGCACAAAATATAATAGCAAGTGTCCCCTGATATGAGTTATGTCGAGCAAAGCATTCATACGCTAACAGAAATTTTACCCTAACTCTCTAAAACAATAATTATAAGTAAAATATATACTAGCGGACTATATATACTAGCAAACCCGACATATATACATATGTGATCCCACCAAAAAGTTGGCTTGAAAAATAAAAAAATAAGGCACCTACCAGGCCCAATTGTAAATATAAATTGCTCTGGAAAACTAGAAAATAAGCCAAAATTGTCAACAATATGTGTTAGAAACTACTGAAACTACATATACAATATAGGTATATATAACTAATAGTAGTAAAGAACTACCATACACAAGAAATATACAATATGTGTATATCATAAGATAAATATAACAATGTAATACAATATATATGGATAAGAAAAAATAGGCATAAGTATTACTATAAAAAATGAAACACAAAATAAAAGTTCAAATAAAGAATTCTGAAATCAGAATTAAAATATCTTTAATAAATAACGAGCCTTTGAGTTCGTTTATCTAATTTATAAAAATCAGTTTTTCGTAAACAGCAATACAAATAATAAAAGCTTATAAGTTTGAACCGGTGGCAGATTTTAAATAAAAAAATGTCGTTTCAAAAATACTTCTAAAAGTTAACTTGAATAGAATTCAATTGAATTATAAATATCATATTATATTTTTCATGTCTTTATAATATTACTTTATTGGAATAATATACGTAGCCCTCGATTGTAGCTTCCTACTACGCAACGTCATGCTACGCGCTAGCTACGATCGTCATAAGCTACGGTTATTGTAGCAGACCTAATTCGTGGCTCTGCTGGATAATTTTGACGGGGTCATTAGTGCATTGAATATTATAACTACCTAACGTTTTGGCTGGTTGCAGGTTCGAATTCTACTGAGACAAATATGTATAAAATTAATTTCGTACATTACGCGGCTACCACCATAAATGGAATAGCCTTGAATTATCCTTATTAATTATAAAATAATTTGTGAAGCATTGTTTTACTTTAATAAAGGATTGTTTTACTTGGGAAAGAGTTTTCAATTTTAATAATATACATTTATATCACTAAATATATATTTATGTTTAAAAACTAATCAGTCACCATAATATTTATTTTAATTACGTTTAAGAAGTGATTTAATTTTATTTGATGAATGTATTTCAAATTACATTCAAATAGAATATTCCAAAGGCTAAATGTCACGGTGAAATGAGTAATGATAGATGTAACATAAGATTGATTTGCGTCTGTAAAAAGGCTTTTAGGAGATTGACCTCGATCGGCATCGAACCTTATTTCATGAGACAGTCTAACAATCGAGACTATGATTACGTAATGATCAGCGCTGAATTACGACCAAAACGTATTATAAAGGAAGCCAGACGAAGTTGACATCATAGCCCTGTCTAGTCGGCTGTCGATTATATTTCAGATCAAAACGCCTCATCTACAAGACCCATCAGTATTCATGCCCTATAATCCTCTAAGACTATTGCGGTCAAACCTTATAAAGGGTTCTCTGTTAAGTACTACTTTATAGCAGAAAATTCTCGAGGACATTGTAACGTGCGGGTTCAAGGAACTGGCCAATGAGGGCTCACGCAATTACCGCCTGAATCATCGCCAAAAAAGAGCAGTATGCTGCGATCCAATTGCAACTGAGTGTTGTATTTTCTCCCGATTATCAGGGAGCGTTTGAAGGATGCAGCTGAGGGCGCGGGATGGGGGGTGGAGGCCGCGCGGCGCCTCAGTCGAGTCGTGGCCACCGCGCGGGACGCACGTGCCGATGATACACTAGTTAACCAAATGAAGACTCCGCGGAATCGGAATTCGCGATCGACGTGCACTAGTTACGAAAAACCCGCCGGTCATTGTTGATTGTGTGACTTTTTATAACATTTAGGATAAGACTTCAGGACTGATCCTGTTTGTGGCCAATGTGAGTTGAATCTTGCATCGTGTGTCTGCAAATCACGTGCCCTAGATTTGGGGTCTCATCGCTGGACAGCTCCATCGCTACATCTGTCGGTTTATTTACAATCAAAGCTTTTGTAATATTAGGTACTGTAGTTTATAATTCTGGCTTCTTATGCTTATAAAAACCTCCTCGAGAGAACCAAGAACATGCCGCACTTTAATTTTAAAATCCTATAAAATAAGCTATTTTCATCATTGGTTATGTGATAAGTCTCACAGGAGCTAGGACTTATTGAATCAGATTAAAATCCTTAAATAGTGTGTAATTGAAGTAAAATTGCATTTCATTCAATTACTTTCTGTATGCGAGTGAGCGAGCTAGCCATCCATTTAATGAATCACTTGACCGTATATTTTGGTAATCGTCCTAAAATCCATAGCGGTTACTTGAAAACCACATAGAGTCTACTGTCGCGCCTGACGTACATTTATTATACTGCGTTGTAGATTGTAATTTAGCTCTTAGGACCTAGTATTAAGAACTATATTCCAAGTTACGCGGCTTGCTGAAACATTAAACCCGAATGTCTGTAAATTCACCATCTTATTTCTTCATTTTTAGTTTGCTTCTCTGCAAAGCTAGCACTACATCTCCGAGTAGATATTATAGTTATGTAAAAACCTTTTTATCTTGAAAGGTTTGTGTTTTATATAATGTATTTTGTATATATTAAAAATAAAATATGTCAAATATAATATTGATATGATTCGTATGGAAAACGCACGTGGTTTACCTTAAGGTAAATAATTGCTGCCACGTGGCTCTGTGCTCAATTAACCTCCCCATGAGGGGTTGGAGCGCGAGTTTCCTGTAATATCGAACCTGTGCAACAGTAATAAATAATAAACTTGATAACTAAACTTTTATTACCATCTTAAACCGATATAACGAATATTTTTTGCTGTATTTTGATTGATTTTGAATAAAATCGCACAACTGTTTTTATTTTTTCGATTTTTTTTGTTTAATATCACAGTATTTTGAAGGATATTGAAAATCTGGCCCAATCAGTATAGATGACTATCAGTTTTCAACTACATAGACGACTTAATATTCGGAACGGATCATTTGGCAGAACACATTAGATGAGATCGCCTGTGTGCGTGCACGTGGTTGTGTGCGGGTGTCGTGGGGGCGCGGCGGGTGGAGGGGAGGGTAACTGCGGGTAGTTGGTACATGGATCGATGCGGTGCGCGTTCCTCGCGTATCATTTGCGTGCGGCCCGTCTCTACCCCTCCCAAGGATGACCCGACGGCGTGTTAAGGCAGCTATAAAGTCTGACAGACTTCCAGCCGTCTCTGAATGTTGTTAGTCCTTGAGAGTAAGGCATGACAGTCACATGGCCTAATAATTTTCTTTGATTTTTTTTTGTTTGATTGACATTTAAGTATGAGGCTCACTATCAGCTTACAGATCTACTGTTAATATAATTAAAGTTATAAATTTCGAATGAATCCCAAAAGTACTGATTTGTGGAGGAATATTTCATTCGATTTTATCTAAGTCATAAAATTTAATGTCAACTTTCCACATTCAATTATATTTTCCGAGTTAGTTTACGAGCATACGTTTTATGGTCGCCTGATGCGTCTGTTGCGATTTTCAAATAAAACATAGCATTAAACTGGTGGATGCAGTTTCCTCGGCGCTTACAAATAGAGAACTTTTTAAAGTAATGTCTCGTTTCCTCCCTCTCTGGCCCTTGCTTCTAAATTAAATTTAAATTTTCGTTTTAGTCGAGAGTTCTAGAATTATACTTTGATTTTTTTTTCATAATTCAGTTAATATATATATTGTTATTTAATTTACTAATTTGATTATATTTAGCGAATTCATTTACATAATAGATGGTGCTCTTGCCTTGGTCTCGCTCAATCTAAAATGTTCTTACTTTTCTATAACCATGTCTTAAGTCTGGAAACTTCGCTTAAGTAACGAAGTTCAAACGGCGGTTTTGATTTGAATATATTTTAAGTGTTTAAAATATAGACAAAAAGGGGAGTTCGTATGGCTATACAATATGCATATAATAGACAAGTAGACTTACTTGTCTGATATTAACAAAACTATTTGTTAATATCAGACTTGATTAAAGTAAATAGCAGCGTTTTTTTTTTATTAGTAAGCGAATGCTATCTTTCAATATTTTAAGATGTAAAGATAACAGTTTCATCAAGATTTTTTTAGTATTACAGAGTAAATATCATGGATGAAGAATATTTTTTTGTTATTCAATAGAATGACAATCATAATTTAAGTAAACTCTTATAAAATTAACTTACGTAATAAGTAAAGATTTCTTTTGTTAATATAAGCCGATACAATGAACTTTGACATTTGTGTCACATCCTATTACAATTTTAATTCCATATTTTATTCAGAAAGATAATAGAGACAAAAAACAATGTAAAGAAGACATTATTTTTGTCAATCAGAAATATATCAAACCAAGTTACTTTTTTATCTTGATAAGTCTACGAAAACGTATAAGTGCCTCCTTAAATTAGGGGTAAGATATGACATGCTTACTCGTGATAGATCATAAATAAGAGCGTCATGTAGCGTTCAGAGGGAGATAACAAGTCACTTTGCATGTCAATAGATTGGTCGCGGCGACCACGACATAGAAATACGCTTGTTTCAGCTTATGTATGTTTGATAAAAAATACTAAATAGTTTAAATTTAACATACTGAGTACAGAGAGAGTGAGTTAACTCTCTGTGCAAAGGAAGCCGCTGAAATCTGTGTTGCGTTCGATTTGCATCAGTGCAACATATAGATAGATAGAGAGATAGATATATAGATAGATAGACATTTATTCAAAGCAAACACTCGAACACAAAAATAACAACTATGGCCAAACAACAAGGACAAAAAGGAAATTTAAAAATAAAATTAACAATTTAAAATTTAAGAACTATATCGTATTTTCTACAATCAAACAATCTATGTGGCTGTGTGGATGAAGGCTTCTCAGTTTATATTAAGGAGTTTTAATAATAATAATAATAATAAACATTTAATTCAGACATTAAAAATCCATATTTGTTAGTATTTTAGTAACAATCTTTCCTCTAACACTGATTTTCAGTAACTTCCTGACTGATCGGTGTGTCCTGTCTTTTTTATAATAATGTAAACAGAAAAGCAGTAATATTCATATATAATAAATTAAACAAAAATTTAAAATATAAAACAAAGTGACTGAAATGGCGAGTGAAAGAAGAGAATGGAAAACGAGACATACTGCGCCAATCCCAAAAAAATTAGGGAACAGGGCGGGAAGAATAAGATGGATACATACAAAATAGGAACAACATAGCAAAGAAACAATACAAATGAAAATAACTAAATAAGCGTATAAAAGGAAACTTAAATTCGGTTACAAACCTGAACTGCATATTGCGCGTTTCAGTTTCAGTCTATGGAGTTCCGAATGCTAGAAGTATAAAATAGGGCGACAATGAAATGAAATGAAATGAAATTTATTTATTTCAGAGGAATCTTTGCCACACGAAAAAAAAAAAAAAAAAACAAAAAAAAACAAATATTAGGTAAAATACTTAATCCTAAACACAATACAAATGAAAATAAAAATCCTATTACTAAATGAGCTGTGTGGCACTGGTCTTCTGAAACTGGAGTTAACTCAGTTACAGTATTGTGCTCATATTTGTATGAGCACAACACTGATTTTCAGTAACCCCTTAGTGTGACGTTTGGAGTTGAGTTTACATTAATGCATCATTGTATGTTCTGTTACGTATACCTTCAAGTGTACCTCATGCTCGTCTGTCGAACATAAAAAATTAGACTCTAATTTTTAAAGTTTTTACATTTTTCTTTTTCTTTAAAAACATTATTGCATCATGTAATATGTGCATAAAAATTTACATCAATCTTAAAAAGCGACAAGAGAAGTAATTTGCTGAAACATTGACTAGGTACTTGTTATTTTCCTCAACTTTTCCTTCCCAAAGAGGGTTCGCGACAACCGAGACTCTTTCACAGAAACTAATTGCCTTGTAAAGTACTAAATGGACAGATTAGGGTCTAGGGATGAAATATTCCTGGTACATATTTACCTTGCATTCCGATGAGTTTCGAGTTCAATTCCGTCTATGTAAAAACCTTGTAGTACATTTTTATAGACGACTGGTAACACGCTTTACACGGGTGCAATGTAGATGTACGAGTACTATACAAAGAAATTTAACTTTGTATTGGTAAAATAATTGTTAAAATCGGTCCAGTAGTTTTTGAGTTAAATTGTAACAAATAAAAAAACAAATCTTTCATCTTTATAATATTAGTATAGATATAGATTAGCACATGATAGGATCAGCCACCGAACATAAGTCAACGATGCGCTGCCTATCTATTTTTTAGGTTGAGCATTCGGAATTCAACCTTACTAGGTCACATGAGAGTTGATACCTACATGAGAATTGACATTTTTTAATGTAATAGCCGTGACCGTGTTGTACCTTATGGTAATAAATCTAAAAAGTTCAACAATGTACTTTGAAGCTTTGAACCTTGACTTAAATACGTCAAATTCTGATGGCCACTGCGGTAGAAGCCAACACTGCAATAACGAACTATTCCGTTGGCACTGATGGTTCCCTCTGTGTGTTACTAGGCAGTAACATAATATGATCTTGCTGGTTTTTTTTTTTTTAAATAAAATACTGTATACCGGATTAAAACGCGATTTATTATTTATATTGTTTAAATTATTTATCCCGACGTTGCTGTAAAGCATCCGAAACGTCGGGATAAATAATTTAAACAATATAAATAATAAATCGCGTTTTAATCCGGTATACAGTATTTTATTTAAATGTGTGATACTCGCGTTAATAAAAGACAATATTATGGTTTTTTTTTAAAGATTTCTTTATACTTTTAATAGTGTTATTTTGTTATCAAAAATATTATTTATCTATACTAATATTATAAAGTGGAAAGATTTGTTTGTTTGTTATGATTTAACTCAAAAACTACTGGACCGATTTTAAAAATTCTTTCACCAATAGAAAGCTACATTATCAGCGAGTAACATATATTTTTTGTGTATAGTACATCTACATTGCACCCGTGCGAAGTCGGGCGGCGTGTTGCTAGTTTAACATAAAATTATAGGGAAAATATTGATACCCCTATTTTATTTACAAAAGTGACGACATGTCTCAAACAGATTTCTCTATGTCTCATAGTTTCAAACTTATATTGACCCATTTTAACGGCATACCCATGTATATGATGTTGTTTTTAAGATTAATAATTTACTACAGACAAAAAGATAAGATTTTAAAGGTCGGCAGCGCATTAGCGCGCCCTTTGGTGTTGCGGATGTGATCATTTACCATCATGTGAGCCACCTGCCCCCTGTTCTATAAAAAATAGGAACATAATCATAAAATACCTACTACTCGTGTTGTTTATCTTCAAAATTAGCATAAATATGAGGTCTATAAATAAAACTATTAAAGTTTTATATTCAAGTCACAAAAATATCTAAGACTAGCAGCGCCCCGGCTTCACACGGGTGCAATGTAGATGTAAAAATGTCTACGTTACTCGCTGATAATGTAGCTTTCTATTGGTGAAATCATTTTTAAAATCGGTCTAGTAGTTTTTGAGTTTATTTACAAAATAAAAAAATCAAAACTACAAATCTTTCTCTTTATAATATTACTAGCCGTCCCCGCCCGCCCGCTTTGCTGGGCGAATTGTAAAGGATAGACGAATATGAACTATCCACATAAATTTGAAAAAAAATGGTAAAGGGTTGATGGAATTCAAAAAATGAATAATTAATTCCGCGTCGAATGGTCATGGTATCATGCCGATCGGTCCAGTAGTTTTCAAGTTTATCGATAACAAAAAAAAAAGTTGCTTATATATACTATATAGATATTATTAGTATTAGTATAGAAGTATAGATATAGAAATCTAGATTCATTAATAATTTACTTCGTAGCTGGTTCCCGCGTCCAGTCACATCGGCTTCAATTTAGTGAATGAAAATGAAAAATTATCCTTATGTAATAAGTATTAAAATTCATCTTAAGCTAGCAACCCGCCCGGATTCACATGAAAAGAAAAAGACAAAGAGAGAAAAAGCATTTTCGATAATAGTCGGCTTGATTTCTTCCGATATCTTGAACGATTTTCGTAATATTTCAACATATTAGGACAAATTAATATTAAACTATACGTAAACCTTCCTATTGAAATACTCTATCTAGTGATGAAAACCGCTTTAAAATCCGTTGCGTAGCATAAAATATGTAAGCGTACAGAGGGACAGATGGGACGGGAAGCGACTTTGTTTAATAGTATGTAGAGATCTTCGATCAACAAGTCAATGGTAGAGATGTACCTTTTAATGTAGTGTAATAAGTTTTTCCCGAAATCCGATTTTTATGAAACAAAGTCTTTATATTGCTACATACCTAATCAACCTATCAAACAAACAAGAAAGTCGCGTAACCGACAAAATTAAAAATATGCTTATGTATGCATTTCATCGTCCCTTCCAATTTCTAAATAATATATTATACTAATGGACCCGACAGACGATGCCTCATAATGTTGGCTACAAAAATAAAAAATAAACTATTTCTAGATTTGAATATGCTATTCTCCCACATCTATAATTTGCAGTGGACATTAATAATTATTACAAAAAAGCTATAAGCGTGCGTGTCTGAGTGAGCTCCGTGAGCTGTCAATTGCGAAAGATGGCGGAGTTCCGAACCTAATTTAATTAAAATTAATTTTCTAATACATTTTTTCTTTAATTTTTCCAATATTTAATAGTCATACTGTTAATCGGGAGATTATAAATGGTGTAACTAACACAACTTTGTCTTATATATGCATATGGATATGGAGATTTGTCTATAGAACTGTTTTATTATATGTCATAGTTATTATATTCCAGAAGTCAAATTTCAAATGCGACATTCCTCAGCGACATCATCATTCCAAAACTATAACACAATAAAACGGAAATCAAATTATAATCAGACTACACTTTGGGCGATATCTGTTTTACGAACCGAGTTACGACAGTTACGGAGTTATGTCGTACATACAGACTAACTTCCCTTATGGATTTTATATTGTTCATTTCAATTTTCCGACGGGCACGTTTGCGCGTTGCGAAGTGCTTGTGTTTTATGGTTCGAATCTGACATCATTTTTTTGTATATAATTGTAATTGTTTTTAAGTTATTTGTTGTTTCTTACTTCTCTATTGCTTCTGTTAAAAAGTTTTAATTTATTGACATGTTTTTATGTTTTTTATAAAAATGTTTTACTTATGTATGTCTAGTCACTTCGAGCATTAAACGGGCAAAAGGCATATCAAAGTTTCGCCGTAACGAAGAGTAACGAACCGCCTTTCATAGGAAAGGCGGTTCGTTACTTGGTTGAAATTTTATCTTTATATAAAGAAATATAATAAAGCTATTAGGTGCGCCTTTTATTTTCGCTACATGTCATTTGATTGTATATATTAAACGGTTTCGCGTATTTTTATATTGTTATTAATGTCTGTTAAATGATTGAGGTAAGTGACTTAAATAAGAGAATGGAAGAAAACATATTACATTATGGGAACAGGGCTAGAAGAATAAGATTTGTTTATTTAGCCGGAACCATATCTTTAAAAAATGATACGTCCTGGAACCTTTCTTACCTAACTGATCCAACTGTCTAAAAACTAAATCATCCATGGACACACAAAAAATCATCTTAATCGGACCAGTTGTTGGGGGAATTCAGTAACATACACAAAAACAGAAGAAAGTACTACTTTTTTAAAATGATTATGATATTTGAGAGCCAGAAAAATTCTTCAGACCTACTTAGGAACCAAGCAGTCTTTTTAGATTTTTTATTAAACATTACAAATTTAAGTTATAATTCTCCGAACGTAATTTTTTTGCTTTACACCAATATTTTTATGATTTTCACGTCAGTCAGTTACGAAGCTGAAGATTCAGTTGCAAAAATAATAATGTAAAAAATGTATTCTTTTTTAGATTATTTTTATATTGTTCAGATCGTCTCTAAAATTCAGAAAAAAAATTATAAACTATGAGAATTTGCAGAACATACATAGTCTATGGGGGTGCTCTATCTCTAGAGTTTCGCTTGTACTATTTTTTTGGACAGCCTGTATAAGGTGAAAAATCATTTGCAAGTATGTCAGGTCGTTTTAGATCTTTCGAGACATCTAACAGGAAATATATTATTGTTTATTTTATAATAGCAATAAAAACTCATATTTTAACCGTTTACGCCCCTCAGTGTTGCCAGCTAACTCGAGCCAAATTCGCCACACTAAAATAATTTTATCTCTCTCGTGAGATAACTAATTTACCCGTTGTAAGTTACCAGTTTGTGAATCAAATGGGATTCTGTATCTTAAATTTCATTTATTCATTCAAGAGTGATTCTTGGTTTTGGACAGCAGGTGCAAGTCAGAATAAATATTCTTCTCAATTTTTATCTATCCCTGTTAGATATATGTCACTCCTAAACCAATTGCTACCCTCCATAATCTTGGTAGTGACACCCTAATCATCTAGCTATATGATAATATATACTTTACGACCTATTCTCATACCTACCAAATAAATATAAATTACTAGTGGACCTCGCAGACGTTGTTCTGCCACAATTTTGGCTTCGAAATTATATAATTATTCTTAAAGAAAAAAGATTTTCCCGCTTTTCTGTTGAAATTTTTCCTATAAACCTCACGGAGCCCGAGACCTTTCCAAGGAATGCAAAACCGTGGAAATCGGTTCGTGCGTTCTGGAGTTATAGCGTCAGGAAGGAAAACCCGACTTTTATATAGTAGAAGATTTGCAAACAATGTACATAAGGCTATCTCTCAGCGAAGCTAGGTCCTGGCCCGACCCAGCAACAAACATATTTTCTAGAATAATTTAGAATCAAATAAAAAACTGCAGACATATAATTGCATGTTGTCACATAAAATCGTCTAAATGCAGGCAATTTAATCAAACACAGGCGTTCTGTCTCCTCGATGGCCTCTTTCAATTTTCCAGAACATTATTGCTATTGGTTGATGCAAGTTATTTGAGTTTTACGACCTCCATTGCTTTTATCTATTTTTTTAAACGATTTATTGAAGTCCAATGCAACTTTTTGTATATGTCGCGTTACAATACGTTTGTAATTTCTCGGACATAGTATGGTAGGTTAGGATATCTATCAAACAATTATTAGATAAATTCAAATTCAAAATTATTTATTAATTTAGGTAACACAATGTACACTTTTGAACATCAATAAATAAATACATATTGAATCCTTCTAATTTTACATTTACTACCAGTTCTCAAATCAAAGGCGTAGAGCGGACGAGAAGAACTGGCAATAAACTCTCCGCCACTCTTTTTAATCTCGAAGTTTCTTGTTTTACAAATGTTTTGTAAGGAGCTGCAACCATTACACCATGTTCCACGTGACATCTTTAGGCAGTTATAGATATGAACGTGTAACACGCAGTGGCCGACATGTAATTATGTTTCTGTTTCCTATAAAATAAATAAATAAGTAAACCTTTTTATCTTTCACGATTCAACAGAAACTCAGTTATTTGAAAAATCATTTCATATGAGAAAATAGTAATTTATATTGTCTACATGGGAATCGAGTCCATATTTTCGGTTGCAAAGCTGCCACAACGTGAGGTAAACGTTATTCGAGGATAAAATCTGTGAATAATACAAAGAAAGCGATTCAATATGACATTGAACCGTGAAAGTCAGTGCTCTTGTTCACCTCTCATCTCCCTCTGTTTTCAAATCACTGGATTTATGTCTCATTAAAACGGAATATATAGCAATTTATTTTATTTATTATCCCAAATTATATTCTGTCGATTGTTTTCTACACTATTATTACAAAAATAAATGATTCTAGTATGTTTGGAACGAATAAACTCAAATCACTGGACTGATTTTCAAAATACTTTCACCAATAGAAAGCTACATTATCAACGAGTAACATAGATTTTGTTATAACAAACAATGGAGATTTACTATAGTAATAACATATAAGTAAATTCCCAAGATTCCTAGTAGGGCATGGGGCAGACACATTTTTGTGTCTATTTCACTGATCACTCTTCTTTACAGATGAGTTTGTAACTGCTCTGCCCCAACTCTTCTTGTTTTCTCAAAACTAGAATCCGGGACCATCAGAGGTCACGGAATCCAATTCTTAGCGCAACGTATCCATTGCTGTATCATGGTACTCAAATAATATTTTCTACAATTTCTTATAGTTGTATAATGATTCAATGATCAAGGATAGTTTTGTGGTCAAAATTGAACTAACCATGTCTCGTCAATCAATCTTCTTTTTTTTATTGTTAAAATAGGAAAGCGTTTATTTGCCAACACCCCTTATCTTAAGAATTTATGGAAAATAAGGTAATGGAAAATAATGCTTGTCTATGAGAAGCCTATTTAGTCTTAACTTGAAGAGCCCAATGTTACATGTCTCTGGAAAAATGTGTTATTATGTTTCCTTTAAAATAATATTATTTAAATAATTATTCTTATTTAAAAAAATTAAAACTAAGCGACTGATATAGCGTGAAAATCAGCTTGAAAAGCTTCTTTCGTGAGCTTACCTCATTACATAAGTTAAATATATATTTTTTATTAGTTAATTAATTTTAATAAATAATTAATAAATAAAAAAATATATTGTATTTATAAAAAAAAATTGTGTCTGTACCAGAGTACACAGGTAAGAAGTGAAACTTCTTTACGACATATAATTTTGTACTATTTGCAACTTCACGAAAATGGGGTAGATAAGGCTTAAGCCTTAAGAAAAAAGATTTTATCACTTTCAAATTAATATATTGTTATTCTTATTTCAAACCAAACTTCAAAACTTTTAATATTGTTGTTATTATTATAATATATTACATTATCTTCTTTACGTCACTATACTAAACTTTGATAAAAAAAGCAACATGGCGGGTAACCGAAAAACGTAACGATACTTACAAAATTTCTCCCATACGTCGATAAAGAAGTTTCATCACTTCAAAAAATATATTTAGTTTTTAATAAACTGTCACATGTTTTTGTCTAGTTGTTAAACTTCTCTCTCTAATAAATTGCTTAGTTAAAGTGTTTACAATATAAAATAAAACTAAAACTATAAATTAATTGCAAGTCCATAAAATTCGAAATACATTGTTGCCATAGATACAAAATTGCACAGATAACTACAATTGGTATTGAGGGGTGAAAAAAATACAATGTCATGGAGGTGACCCCGCATGTAATGGCCTCATCCCAGTCTAGACATTGTATTGTAACTGGTTTTTGTGTTTACTTTCTTCTAGATTTTTTTGATGAATTTAAGAGCCAGTACTACGTAGATCTCATAAAAAAATCTTAATTAAAATTGTGTTGTTAGGCAGATTAAATGATTTTTCTCTGTTCCTCTTTTTCAATTGTTACGATGATTACCCGTTTCGAACTTTCTCACCCGTTTGAAAAAATAGTGTGATCTAACCATTGGCATAATTGATAGACTAAAATGTAAATTGTAGATACTGTTTTATTATAATTGTGTTTAGATAAATGCGTCATAGTCGGCAGAAATAGTACCACCATCTTGCATGTTCTGACGCGGTAATGGGCCCTTTAAACATCATGCATTGTTTAAGGTGTTTATTTGTTAGGTATTATATTATGTGAAACGAATAAATACATAATGCAACTGACCAATAAATGCACGTTTATATTGATTAGGTTTTAATATAAAGCTGACTCACACAACATAATCATACATAAACATGCATATATACATATGCACTTCAATTAGTACGAATGAATAAATGTGTGTGTGTGTATTCCTACATATTGCTTTTTTCGCGTAATAATATTGAGCTCTTTAAATTAAATTCTCATGGGGAAACATGGTTCACCTTCACCTTAGCTAGCATTAATACTTTAGATCAGGTGGCCTATTTCACCATTAAAATAAATTATTTCTGTGTATTCAGTGCTAACGTTTTTCTTTTAAATAAAATAAAAAATATATAGTTAACAAACAAATCCTTTAGATTTTGGCTAACTATCCGCACCTTCAATCCCCGCTAACTGTCTTTAGACGAAACCAAAAGCTGTCGAATAATATTTCTTTTACCTCTAGATATCCCTGGGGAAAATAATGGTATGGGCAAAAGATAGTTCAAGGACAACGACAACACACCTGCAAACATGAAATACTCCAGATGTATCGCCTCACTATAAGGACAGTCACTGCTTTGTTATCACACACAAACTGAGACAGGTGACTCCACTGTCCCCAGCACATCACATTAATAGTCCCTAAGTCATAACTAATTTATGACACCAACTTATCCAATAACAATTTTAACGCTGGCAACCCCATGCAAGTAAGCAGACGTTACAGTGTATATCATATTACTTGATGTTGCCATCATTATGGCGGTTAGAGGCTTTGGATAAATAAAATTCTCGTAAAAATATCGTAAACATGGCGCGGTCGTAAAGTCGGTTACGAACGAAAAAAATGTATCGATTGTTTTTGTTTATTACTTACGGACTGGGATATGGGTTCTTGCGGATTTTTTACCGACGCGGTTTTGTACCATAGACAATATTTTTGTTTATTATTTGTATTCCGAGTTCTGTAGAAAATCGAGAAGGCAAAATAGATCAGTGAGTAGTGCAAAAGGCACAGAAATAGGTTTGTCCCATATCCTTAATGACTCGGAACTCGCATTTTATTATTTTTAAATATTTGATATATATCTAGTAACTTTCTATTGGTGAGAGGATTTTTAAAATCGGTCCAGTAGTTTTTGAGTTAAATCGTAACAAACAAATCTTTCCTCTTTTAATATTAGTTTCAAAATCGATTATATAATCTTTTTACTATTTTTATTATCAAAATGGAGTTTACCTATATATATATATATATATATATACTAGCTGATGCCCGCGACTTCGTTCGCGTGGGGTTCACTTTAAGCTGAGCTTTTGAGCAAGCTTTCTTGAAATGACATATCCTCCTCCACCCTCTGTACTTGGTGATTTCTTTTGGGAAAGAGCTATCAAATTAGTCATTGACGGTTGCTTTTGCATCATGTTATCGACATGTTTAATGGTGGTTGAGATTGAGGTTCGAAGGATGATTTGAAATTCAATAGTTGAAATAATTAACCTGACTTTAAAGAAACTTTAGGGAGATTCATATTAATTAAATTTTACGTGACCAAAATCCAGATATGTGTTTTTTTTCTACTTATCAGAGTTCAATCGAAGATTGGATTCAATGCATTTTCTGTCTTAAATAGATGCGTTCGTTCATTTAATTGGTCATTTTCATTTTCGGACATTTTTTTTAAATTCCCGGGATTCCTACCCGGGTTTCCGGTGCTAAATGCGGAAACCTCTAAGATACGGAAGCAAAAAAGCAATGTCGAATAATCGTAATTCTGTTTAAGAGAAAGGATTGATGAAAATGTGAAATAAATGATCTCATAAGAAATACTTTTTCATATAATATTTCAATAATACATTTTCTATTTTTGTTATAATATAGTTCTTTCAAAAAATAAATAAAGTAAATAAATAAAAATACAAAAAAAAAATCTTTCATTTCAACTTCAGATTCGAACTCGCATCAGAAGCTACGCTATGGGACTGCATATCCACTATTCTACGAATACATATATTGGAAATGGCGAAATAATCAAACTATTTCATTTACATATCAGACTGTGATTGACATCTGACAATTCGAAAAAGTTCAACGCGAGTCAGTTTGCATTGAAATTTGGTGATATGGTGCCTTTAAAATAATATTTAAATGATGATAACTTTTTTTTCCGATAACCGATTTCGATAAAACAAAGCCTATATGTTGCCCCGGGCTTTCCTTAATATATTTGTGTAAATTGCACGATACTCGGTTCAGTATCTTCGGAGATTAGCGTGAACAAACAGACTGACAGACAGACAGACGGACAGACAGACAGACAGACAGACAAGAATCTTAAAAATTGCATTTATGCATTCTGCTACCCTTCTTTTATCACCCCTCTTAATTTCTGGTAAAAATATTTAGTGAAGCGTAATTTCGATCCAACTCTTTTATTATATGTATAGATAAAAGAGATTCCCACCTATATATTGACTCATCACGATATCTCTGAAACCATAAGGCGTAGCGACTTGAAATATGGTAGGAATATTCCTTTCGCCGAGTAGAGGTCAGCTAAGAACGGATTTGACGAAATTCCACCCATAAGGGGGGTT
This sequence comes from Anthocharis cardamines, assembly GCA_905404175.1. Lineage (NCBI taxonomy): Eukaryota > Metazoa > Arthropoda > Insecta > Lepidoptera > Pieridae > Anthocharis > Anthocharis cardamines. The sequence continues at coordinate 524,039 of FR989975.1, forward strand.
GCGGGGGCAATTGCATTATATAATTCTTAATCCAGCGTTTCGAATGCTTATCAACTAGCGTTACACGGGCAGGTTGAAAGTGACATATTTAATTTTAAGATTTCTGGTAAATAGTCAAATGATTTCTTATACAACTGACAGGAACTACTTTCCGCAAGTTATTCGTACTAGGGGGCTCTGACTTGAAAAGGAAGGAATCTATCAATATATTAAGCTATTGCATATGCTATTAAGAGATAACAGGATATTTCGCCTATACTTATTAATATTGTCGGATGTGATAATCGATAACAATTAATTTGGTAAAGTTAGAAAAGAAATTTCTGATTTTGACATACGAAAAACATAAAGAGTAATTTATTACCGTGTAAAATGTTTTGTTAATTTTTTTTTAAAAGTATCTTTTATCATGAAAATCTCAAAATACATCCGTCAATTTTAATAGAGATAGACGATTTGAAAGTTTTCCTACAAATAGTGAAAGTCCCGAGTTCTATGCTTGTGAAGTCGCATTCAAAGCCTTTTTATAAACAAACAAGCGTTTTCCTGCTATCTCCGCACATCCGTATTCAAAGAGTAGATATCCATATATAAGGGTCTTATCTATATATTTATTTGTACGAGGAATTCGGGAGTGTGTTCTATTGCCTACGTTAGTGTTTTCGAATCTATTTGAATAAGCGAACCCATTACAAGCTGAAAAATTCTTGCGACCCCCGATGCGGCAATAAAGAATAATATGTAAGTGATTTGAAATACGTTTACAAAAAAGATTCTCAATTCGTCTGTATTTTTTCTTTTTTGTATGTTTGTTACGCGATAGCTCCGCAAGTTCTGGATGGATTTGGATGATTCTTTTTTTTTTTATTTGGTAGGGTATATTTCAGAGGTGGTCCCATATTATTTATCGAAATTGGTTTGGTATTTTCTTAGTAAATCAAAAAAAAACAAAAATATACTTATACGTAGATGATGTTTTGGTTTGTGGTTCTTTTCACGGCGCTGTCTCGTTTGAGCAGCACGTTTAGTGGTAGGTCTACTAAATTATTATGTAAGGATTAATGAACTTGAAAAATACACTTCCTACAAAAATTTAAAAATAAAATTATTTTTAAGCAAAAAACTGACTTCAGCCGAGAAGGACAATTTAATCCTGCTTTTGCAACAAATTTTCGAACGGTACGGAGCGGCATCGGTTGGGTGGCACCGACTTCAAAAATAACTGTTAATAAATAATGCTTTGAAGTAATTAAAATATTATTTTTTACTTTTTAGTTTAACTTTGTACATACTATATGTAGTTGTAGTTTTGAAGTCGGTTTTTGTTTTTTGCTTAAAAATAATTTTGGAACCTATATTGAGATTATTTTTAAAATCAATTAGGTTGTATTGCCTGTTTCGAAGGGTAAGGCTTTGCGACCATCCTAAGGGTTGATATACACTGGCGTACAAGATATTCACGCCTCCTTTCGAACTAATTTCTTTATAATAGTCTAAATTTAATAACAATTAATATCAATCCAATGAATTTAATTGAGTAATATTTTTATTTTAACCCATTATGGCCTTTGAGCAAATGTTTCTTTAACCTACTTTTGACTTCGAGCATTCGGAAATGCATATATAGACTGAAACCGAAACGCGCAATATGCACTTCACGGCTTTTCCATCTATGAACTACGACACGTTTATGACACTATTACACGATTATTAAATATTAATTATTTTAAAACAATACGAAACACTTGTATCTCGGCGTGAATATTAATGATTAAGCGACCGTAACTTTAATAAGAAGCGCTTTTTACGACAGCGCATCATTGACTGATGTTCTGTGGCTGAGGTATCACCTGCCATCAAGTGAACCTCATGCTCGTCTGTCGATATCTAATATAAAAAGTGTGAGTTATAGACTTATTTTCTAATGTGGAGAATAATGTTCTTGTTGCTGCTGTGGTGACGTACAATATTTCAATTTCCCCTTTCTTATCTATTTTTAAAGATGTAATAATTAAAATCCTCCTCTTAAGGGCGACTTCCCTTCATTTTCGACATCACAAAGACGCAAATTCCGAACATGGCGAACATTAAAAGTATGTACTTAGGTATTTGTGCCTAACTATTGTTATAGTAAAGTATGTATGAACGCCCACCGATTCTCTTTTGCATCTAGGTCAAATAATCTCTTCAATTTAAGAACAGTCTCCTAAGAATCCTGCAACTCCCTCAATAGAGACACGGCAACTGTAAAGTCAATAATTATGTAAACAGACTTTTATAAATTCCTTCACTACCTTACCCAATCCCTTTCCTTTCGTTAAATTATTATTGAAACATCATTACTGATGGTATTATCAACTTATCTGCAATTCCAATCATAATAAAATAAAATTAGGAAATTAAAAATTAATATTATATATTTTTTAATTAGAAAAAACTAAAACAAAAACAATTTCCAACATATATTTACATAAACCGCTTCAATATTGATTTTTAAAACGTTTAAAGGACGTTTTGAAATGTAAATACACACTATGTTTTACGCCAAATCGGGTGAAGGATTTTTAAACTTTAAAAATAAACTGGGCCAACCCTGCTCTGAGATGGTGCCAAGAACTTGAGTGTGTACGTACGCTGTACGCGGGAGTGCGTCGTATAGAATTACGCACACAGATGTAAGCGTAATAGGGCTGCTTCTTTTTATTTTGTTACAAGTTGGAGTTAGGTTAAAATTTTATTGAGCTAACGCTTGGCTTTGTGGCTTACTTGCAATTGCAATACACTATATTTCGGGCACTCGACTTCTCCACATTCAAGTTATTATTAGTTTTAAAGTTGAACTGTATTACATATTAATGTGATACTTTATGTAACATATTTGACCTTGGTATCTTAAAAAAAAAATTCACTCATCAAATCACAATATTACGATCGTAGTACAGAATTCGAATCTCGGTCGTCAAATATTATTCTAATCAAAAATTAACAATGAATTTAAAGCGAATTCATAAACAATAATTTTCATATCATAATTGCACTGACTGACACATTGATATGAAATTTAATATATATTAATAATTATTAATATTTTGAGCATGAGTAGTTTCTAAATGTTAAAAGTTGAAATAAAGTAGGTCGACAGCACATCAATGATGTATATGCCTAAATCTCCAACCTTCAAGTGAACCCCCACGAGTCAGTCATAAATATAAAAAATAAACAAAAAAGTCTTAATTTTCTTTTACTGACCAACCGGTTACTCTATGGCTTGTTTGATTCAAAATTAAAACGCAGTTAGATATATTATAAGCAATTTTAATTTAAATTTGAATTGTTCATGGAGCGGCGCATTTGGCATCGACTCGTAACTGCACATAAATAACTGCACTGCACTCGTCTTGAAATGTGAAAAATATGGAAATCCGCGCGATGCATCAGATCGGACTTAAAAAATATAACTTGTAATTAATGGTTTATGGTTTATGGCAGTTTTGGTGCACGTAAAATGGACGCAAGTTAATCTATGGTCTATAAACTGGAATAGGATTTAGCGAACCGGAAATTGAGATGGAATTAACCTAAATAGCAAAAGTACAATAACGCGGACTTATACCGCTATTTTGCGGTGAAATACATACTGAAATCAACAATAAGATAACAGAATAAAATACTGTATACCGGATTAAAACGCGATTTATTATTTATATTGTTTAAATTCCGTCGTGCCAGGATATCGCTTGAGACATATCCCCAGGCCGTCGAGTATCCGATCCAGAGGTGGTGGGGTTGGTTTTTATCTCAAAGATGAAATCAACGTACGAACACTCTCGCACCCGTCATCGACGCAGGTAGAGCAGATGTGGATAAAACTGGTTATTCGTGGAAAAAAAATTGTGATTGGTACGGGATATAGACCTCCTTGGTTAGATGTTGACTTATTCCTCAATGCACTTATTGATTCCATCGGTTCATTTGCCTGGTGTGACAACATCGTACTGTTAGGGGATTTTAACATAAACGTACTTAATACAAATCACGGAAATTTCAAAAAATTAAGCAATTTCTTAGAAACTACTAACTTATCACAAATAATTACCGTACCTACTCACTTCACGGAAACTAATGAATCATTATTAGATCTGATCTGCACGAGTTTGCCTTCATCGAAAGTAGTGGTAGATTACATAAGTAATTTAAGCAGCCACGCTTTTATTTCTTGCATACTTAACATAGTCAAAGACAAGCCGAAACCCAAAAATATTTTATATAGACCGTTAAAAAACATTGATCAGTGTAATTTAGATCAATCTCTTGCTACTCTTGACTGGGGCCAAATTTTTACGATAAACGATGTTAATAATCAAGTTTCCTACTTTACCTCTCACCTGTTGACCGTTTTCGATGCTTGTGCTCCTAAAAAAATCATACATCTGAAACATGAACAATATCCTTGGATAACACATAATATAAAGCTAATGATGAGACGTCGGGACGAGGCACAAATTGTCGCTAGAAGAACTAAAAAGGACACTCATATTAGATATTATAACGACTTAAAAAAATATGTCAAAAATGCCCTTTATAAGGAGAAAGAAGCATACTTTAATACATATATTAATTCTAACTTAAATAGACCACAAATACTCTGGAAGCACATAAAGAAACACATACATGTCCACTCTAAGAAAGACATTTCTTTGCCACATCACCTGAATGATAGCAATGCTATAAATACTCATTTCTTAAATATTCCAGGCTCTTCTCAAATACCATTGTCTTGCTTGACCTATTATGAATTTCACAGCTTCAATGAAAATGCAGTTTTTGACTTTACACAAGTGAGTGAATTGGAGGTCCTCAAAACTCTACAAGGATTAAAATCTCAAGCTATTGGTTGTGATGACATATCATTGGATATGCTTAAACTTACAATTTCTACAACTTTACCAATGATAACACATATAATTAATTCCTCGCTTGCTACATATACTTTTCCAAAGCTATGGCAACATGCCATAGTACGACCTATACCAAAGAAAGACAACCCAGTTTCATTTCAAGATTTGCGGCCGATAAATATACTTCCCTGTGTGTCAAAGATATTGGAAAAAATAGTCCACAAGCAACTTACGGCATACTTGGAAATGCATCAAATACTACCAGAGAATCAGTCAGGATTTCGTAGGCGTAGAAGCACAACAACTGCTTTGACTGAAGTGGTTGATAACATTTTACGTGCTCAGGACTCGGGTAAAGTAACGGCTTTAGTTCTCCTTGATTATTCCCGAGCTTTTGACACATTAAATATCCCACTTCTATTATCCAAGCTATCATATTATGGATTAAGTACACAAACAATTTCTTGGTTTGACAGTTTTCTGAGAGACCGTTCACAAGTTGTGTCGGTAACGGGACAGGATGGATCCACTCATTTTTCAAATTGTAGCTCAGTTACACGTGGCGTGCCCCAAGGATCTATACTTGGACCTCTGTTGTTTGTGCTGTACAGTGCCGATATTGTTAATAGCATAAAATTTAGTAAGTTTCATTTGTATGCTGACGACGTTCAGCTATATGTGTCTTTTAAGCCCAGCGAGACCCGGGAAGCTATATTTAATCTTAACTACGACTTAGAGCAAATATCATCATGGTCAAACCGTAATGCACTTGTACTTAACGCTGAGAAAACGAAGTTTATGCTTATAGGCACACCGCATTTGATCAGAGGAGCAGAAGAGAGGGGGGTTGAAGTGCGAGTTGGGGATGCTAGCATCGAGCGAGTGCGAGAAGCTCGGAACCTGGGTGTTGTATTTGACGAGCATCTTAGGTTTGAGAAGCACATAAATACAATGATTGCAAATTGCTTTTATCGTCTTAAACTTCTGTATCGTATAAGACAATATATAAGTAATGAACTTCGTGTAAAGTTATGCGATACACTTGTGCTCTCTAAGTTTACTTATGCTGACGTCGTATACGGCCCCAGGTTGTTGTCATGCACTAAAAACGCAATACAGCGCGTACAGAACGCATGTGCGCGTTATTGTTGGAATATTCCTCCTCGTGCTCACGTCACACCCTATCTTCGTGATGCTGGCATCCTTAAGATGGATAATCGTAGACGCCTACACTTTGCCTCTCTACTCTTTGACGTCATTACTTCTAGAGCGCCAACTTACTTATATAATAAATTAACATGGATGGGAGACAGTAACAACAAATATCGTACTAGAATATCCTTGTATGGTCTCAGTATTGAAAGAAATAAGACGGCTGCTTTTAGGGGTAGCTTTACGTACAACGCGACTAAATGCTGGAACAATCTTCCACCCCCAATTCGGAACTCCGTATCACTGATGAGTTTTAAATTAAAATATAAAAAATATCTGTTGTTGGAGTTCAGGAGCCAGATGTAGTCGCGTGTACGTAAAGTATAGGAAAAATAATAGTAATAATAATTTCATTTTTTAGTTATTGTAAGTTAGATATTATCATTTTCTTTTTTTTTTTTTTTGTTACTCTTTTTTGTATCTTTATTATTTTTTTTTCTCTGTCGTTGTTGGCATATTTGTGTTTATATGCTAATTCTAGACTAGATTAGACAAATTAAGTTACATATAATAGGTTTAATTTTTTATATTTTTATAGTTTTTAATTTTTTACTTGTGTAAGATAGCTGATAGTCCAGAGGTCACCCGGGGGCACACTGAAAACCGGCGCTCCGTCGACAAAATATTGTTGGCGAAGCATATGCTGAGTGTGTTACCCTTCCACACGACCAGATATTTTTAAACAATTCATATGGTATATAATTATAAGTTTATATGTGGAATAAATGTTTGAGTTTGAGTTTGAGTTTGAAATTATTTATCCCGACGTTTCGGATGCTTTACAGCAACCGTGGTCGCGGGAGACAGAAAGATGACAGTTGTCTGACATTTGAAATGTCACAAAGTTGCCATATTTAATTCAATTAAATTCAAAAATAATCTATTAATTTAGGTAACACAATTTTTTTATTGACGTTCATAGATGTACATTATGTTACCTAAATTAATAGATTATTATTTTTGAATTTAATTGAATTAAATATGGCAACTTTGTGACATTTCAAATATCAGACAACTGTCATCTTTCTGTCTCCCGCGACCACGGTTGCTCTCGTGATACTCGCGTTAATAAAAGACAATATTAAGATAACAGAATTCATCGTACGGTAAAGTACGGAGTTAGTCCCTTTAATTAATGCTTAGTTGACTCGCAACACACACTAACATAATAACATAACTTCATACTGTATACTCATTATCACACTAACACTTGAATACATTTAACTCATTTATAACACGTACACGTCGATGAAACACACATTTACAATACATTCTCAAATTCCTCATTTATAGCTACACTTTAGACCGTAATTAATTTTGCAATTACTTTTTTGTTTCCCTTTAAGATGTATGTTAAGTTTTCTACTTTCTTTTTGCTACCAATTGTTTTCTTTTATTTATTCTTTTTTTTTAAATATGCATACCTATTATAACTTTAATTCTAGCTGCGGGTGGAGCCCTGGTGACCTGTAATGCAGGTTTTTCTAAAAACCTACATCAGGCACCAGTTTCTCACAAGGTTAGGTTCTAGTTTTACTATGGTTATGTTTTAGTTCTAAGGTAACCTTTGTGAAGAGAGAATAAATATATTTATTTATTATTTATTAATTCACTTATGTACAACACTCTGTTAGTACTAGGCATGGTAAGATACTCAGCTCGCGGTAAGACGTGATTTTAATGTTGAGTAAACAAGGAGTGTAATTGGATGCAATCAGGAAAAAATAGAGAGTCATGGAACAAGATGGAGGAGGCCTTTACCCGAGAAGGGATCCAATTCTCATAAATGTATTATTATTTACTCACAAACTACTAACATTTTAATTATAAGATTTAAACTTTGTACTTTATACCAGAGATTTGGAAAATAAAAAGGCTTATTATTATTATAAACAAGGAGTGTACCGGACGGTATCGTGCGGTGGCGGCAGCGGCTATATTTTAATAAAATGACTTTTACCGGATTAAAACTCGATTCATTCATTACATTATTTACTAGTAACACGCCCCGAAAAATAATAAATTAACAAATCATTATCATTTATTCGTTTAGGTAACATGATGTACACTTATAAACGTCAGTTAAAATACAATTTTAAATGCTTTTAATTTTACATTTACTGTTCCAGTCCTCAAATCAAGGGCGTAGAACGGACGAGAAGAACTGGCAATAAACTCTTCGCCACTCATTTTAATCTTGTAAAAAATAAACGAAAAAAATAAAAAACAAAGGTTTGTCCTCTATCAACAGTAGGCATGGTGAAATAGAAGCACGCACTTACATTCTCGTGGGAACAACACGCAAACACATAGTCCAAATAACTAATATCATCGCATACACGAATCAAGTCTGGCCAGTCACCACAATTACACAATAGAAAGTGAATTTACGAGCCCCTTCGTGGGGTATCGCTTTATTGTTTGTACCAATATATTTATAAATTATTAAGAATGTTTATTGTAGTTCGTTTATCGTATTTAAGGGTATACAATAAAATACACAGACACATATCTGTGTTCGTTTCACTGATCATTTTTCTTTATAAGTAGATGATCAGTCTTCTGTGCCCTGCCGGCCTAACATGACAAGCGCGACAAAATTTTGTCTACCGTTTTCTCGTGTTTCAATCGACTATCGCTTTATTTCTTTCGGGTCTAACATGACAATTACACTTAAAACTCGACTTTTAATATCAAAAATAGATACATTTGTCGATGGAGATATCTTTTCTATCAAAATTGTCGATGTCGAGATATAATATATCGAGATATTTAACATCTTAGTTTGTCTTCTCTCGCGCGAGATATATCTCGTGGCGGTCATGCTAGCCCGGCAGCCCGTCTGAAATATATTTTTTATCTCGTTTTATCGGGATTCGAACCGTGGACCTCCAGTGCTAAAAAGAACGCACCAATTAACCACGGAGGCAGTAATATTTAATTATAACTTTATATTAAATTCTAATGCGAAATCCGAGTAAATTCAAACGCGTGGTCACCCTACTTGTGGGTAGTCACAGATTATCTTCGAGACTTGAAATTGACGAAACTTATCGAATTACACAGAATTCAAATAAATTGTTTCAAGAAATCGCTCTTGATATTGTAGTTTCTTGTTCTCTTTGATTTTAAAGTAACGCGACTTGGTAGAGTTCTAGTGCAGTCGCGTCGATACTATACAGAGTTGGATATGAAAACACCAAAAATCTAAGGAATGTTTGTAGACAATATTATATGTATTAGATTGTCTGTTTCAATCATGCCGCTTTGTTTTTAATTCTTTCTCTCTTAGACATATTGTGAGATGAATGCTACATAGTACCTTTTATTGAAATTAAAATGAACTTTCACTATTCACGAAACATGAGTGTTACTTTGGTTTAGTTTGGTTAGTTAAAAACGAAACTCCCGCTTAAATTAGCAGCACAAAAATTTGCCAAGCTCAAGCCTACATTCTCCAAATCTACATCCATGTGACGACGGCTTTTTCCATCAACAAAAGCGCAACTTAGGTGGCAAATGCTATGAATCATGGCAGACTTTGACGGGCTCGTTGGCGCGTTCGGTAGAACACCAGCCGTGCGCATCGATGGGTCGTGGGTTCGAATCCCACCGGGACCACATGCTTAAAATTTTCTGTAAGCATGTCTTTCCCACTTCGGGTATTGAACGCATGCAAGGAATATCGAAATTCCGACCGAGTAACGAACCAACGTTGATAGATAGAAAAACCGTGAAGTGCACATTGCGCGTTTCTGTTTCAGTCTATAGATTTCCGAATGCTCGAAGTAAAAATTAGGTCGACAGCGCATCATTGACTGATGTTCTATGGCTGAGGTATCACCGACCATCAAGTGAACCTCATGCTCGTCTGTCGATATCTAACATAAAAATCTCACTCTTGCAAAATGAAATGTGTTGAAAACTTAGTTATAATTATCGTAACGTTAACTTAATTTCATGGCATTGTTTGACGTCTGCGATCTCATATTTCATTTTAAATGGTGAAGTTTCGTCCCACTTCGGTCGAGTTTGACAAACATCTCCGATAACAGAAACTCGGAGGAATCGCTTTAGTTTATCAAAACTTTTTAATTGTATTTTAAAATGCAAACAAATCAGATACTATATTACATGAACATATTTTGACGGGCTCGTTGCCGCGTTTGGTAGAACACACTGGGCTCTGATGGATCGCCGGTTCGAATCCCACCAGGACCACATGTAAAAATTTTCTATAAACATGTCTTCACGACTTTGGACATTGGGTATATATAAATTCCAACCGTGTAACGATGGTAGCTCATAGATGGTAAAACCATGGAGTGCACATTGCGCGTTTCGGTCTCAGTCTATGGATTTGCGAAAGCTCGAATGTCGACAGCACATTATTGACTGATGTTCTGTGGCTGAGGTGTCAACCTCAAGTGAACCTCATGCTCGTATGTTGATATCTGACAAAAAAAAACCGAGTAACATAGGCTATTTTTTTTGGTTAGTACTTCTACATTGCTTCCATGCGATACCGGAGCGGATTGTTAGTCTAATATAAAACAAAAATATGCCAACACAACGGCGACCCATCCAAAACTCGACCACTTCAATAAGCGCTTAACCAGAACGTTAAAAGGCGGTAAAACTATAGAGAACCGTTTCCATTTAGGAAGTAGTCTAGACGCACAAGGAACCCGCTGATATATTAGTGTCGGGTGATTTACGGCCCTCAATAGAAAGGCGTGGCGGTGAAACGGAGAGAAAAAGAGGGATTTTTAAAGGAATTATTGTATAGCAATAGATTTCTATTAAAAAAATAGCGAAGAGCTCGTTAGATTACATGGAAAATGACTAAATTTCGTCTAGATTAATTTCATCATAATTGGTACAGTGGTTTAGAATCAATATTTCTTAAAAACTTTACAATATGTGGCAGTATCTTTGAAGAGTTGAACTGTTTTTTTTTTACGATTTCACGTCTAAACTACTATAGGTCTATTACCAAAATCAAACGCAGCGAGTATTTGTGTAGAGTACATCAATATTGCACGCGTGCGAAGCTGGGTCAGATCGCTAGTAAGGTATAAATCTTTATTGTTAATCGAATAGATATTGGAAATTGCTGACGAATGAGCTACAAGAATCGACAAACAACCCTTATCTTTATACAGAAAGGAATGTAGAGTTAGTTTAGGCACGTAGAAATTGTGGATGAAAGTAGGGAATTGCAAACGATTTACGAAGCTGGTGTGAGTGGAAGAGTTGGGAGTGGTCGCCCTCGGCCGACATACCTCGATCAGATCGGGGTCGTTCTTCAAAAGGGCCAAGTCAAAAGTACTCGGAATCGACGAGTGTGTATGAAAGCATTGATGAAAGTGAAAAGGCGAAAGTGGTATGCAAGGATTAGAGCATATGAAATTCCATTATCTCTGCCTACCCCAATGGGAAAGAGAGATGATTTATTTATGTATATGTCTTACCTGATTCATAGCACATCAGTTTATTAACGCAGTCAACAATCACAAAGTTGCCACATTAACGTAATATTTACTGTAATTTTCTAAGAAGTAGGCACTTGTTTTTTAGTTTGTTTGACTTGGAGTTTAGGATTTTAAATATTTCAAATCAGACACCAGCTGTCACTGTAATATCGCGGTTTGATCCGTTATAAATTTATATATGAAATGAATGTTTTTAAATTTCAATAACCTCGCGTACCATCCATGCGTCGGGTTGTCTCTCTCCCTAAAATATGGCGAGGGGGTCGATGGCTGGCCATGCGTCATACTCGTGAACGGGTGCTACTTGTGGTGACTGGTCGGTTATTTCATCTATGTATTTGCGTGTTGTTCCCACGAGAATGTAAGTGAGTGCTCCTATTTCACCACACATTCTGTTGATAGAGGACAAATCTTTGTTTTTATTTATTTTTATTTTTTCGTTTATATATATATTTTTCGATTATTATAGTTAATTACTTAAAGATGTCATGTGGAACATGGTGTAATGGTTGCAGCTCCTTACAAAACATTTGTAAAATAAAAACTTGGCGATTAAAAAAGAGTGGCGGCGAGTTTCTTGCCAGTTCTTCTCGTCCGCTCTACGCCCTTGATTTGAGAACTGGCAGTAAATGTAAAACTAGAAGCATTTAATATGTTTTTTTTATTGACGTTCATAAGTGTACATTGTGTTACCTAAATGAATAAATGATTTTTGAATTTTGAAGCACCTGCTGTGCGCATCGGTGGGTCGTGGGTTCGAATCCTGCCGGAATCAAATGATTGTAATTTTTTGTAGGCATGTCTTCCCCATTTCTGGTAGTTTCGGGCATAGAACGGGTGGGAGGAATATCGAAATTCCGACCGGGTAATTAACCACTGTTCATAGATGGAAAAACTGTGAAGTGCATATTGCGTGTTTCAGTTAGATTCTGTAGATTTTGGAATGCTCGAAGTAAAAAATGGGTCGACAGCGCCTCACTGACTGATGTTCTTTGGCTGGGGTATCACCTACCATCAAGTGAACCTCATGCTCGTCTGTCGATATCTAATATAAAAAAAATCTTATGTGCTTTAAATCCAGCAAAGGTCCAATGTTTGTACTAGGCCTCCGGACACAAGTATTTCGCAGGTGACACTTCAAAACTAGTCCTTAACCTCTATCAGACAACCTTGCGAGGCGCCGGCCGGTCTGGGGGGGGCTGGGAGGGGTGTTTGGGTGAGACGCGTGACGGACTGCCCAAATTGCGTGTATCATAGCTTGTTGCTCGGAATTTGAGTTTTTGAAAAACTTTTTTTTTTTTTAAATATTACTAGCTAATATATTAAATTTCGTATGGTCGATGGCGCGTTGGGTACCTGACTTGCGTTCAGAATTTGTGGGTTCAAATCCCGTCGGGATAACATGTTTTCAATTTTTCTGGTTACTTTTAACATATACTTTTGGCAAGCTATTATATAGTTTTTTGTTGGATTGTGCATGGTGCCTTAATGATTATACATATAATAATGCGCTGCCTTTTGGCTATAATATACCATACTATATAAAATAATGTATAGCAAACATATATCTAATATTGTGGTTGCCTGGAAGAGATCGCTTCTTAGCGATAAGGCCGCCTTTTGTACGGTACTCATTTTAAACTTTTGTATGTTTATTATTTTTTTTCACGTGTGGTATTCAATAAAGTGTTTTTGATTGATTGATTGATTTGATTGTGTTTTAGCAGATATAGTTGATTCTGTGTTTATTAAAAAAAATTCTATGATATAATGTTAAGTATATTATTTATCATATATTATGAATGCATTCTCTTCATACTGAATGCGCTTTTTTATTTTTATTTGGATGCGAATTTCAAGACTTATTTGTGCATGAACGTATTATGGTACACCATGAACAGTGGTGGAATGATGATATTCCTTCCACGAAGGGAAAAATACCATACATAAAATTATAAGCATGTCAGACCTGTCGGGAAAAAACTCGCGACCTGTTAGAACGCAAAGCAGACAGCAGCTACGATCCTTTAGCCTTACGATATTTACAAAATAGAAACATATCTAATAGAATATTTTATAGAAAACCTTTTTTGGACAAAAATCCTATGAAACAAAGTCGAGAAAAGTTAGCATATAATTTTGTTCTGCTCTCCTTAACCTAATTCCCAAGTTGTAGGGTAATTTTATCAAGTGATAACTTTTGTTGAGTTTAATGGATGCCCCAAGTTTTTGACAAGTTTATACAGAGAAGTTTATAGACGGTTTTGTAAATACATTTAATACAATTGATAAATGATAATTAATAAAAAAAATAGTTTAAAGAGTTATGAAACTTGAAATTAAAAAAAAAATAAGAATAATAATTAATTTTTTTTTATATTAGATGTCGACAGACGAGCATGATAGCATGAGATTCACTTGATGGTAGGTGATGGACCTCTGCCATAGAACATCAGTCAATGATGCGCTGTCGACCTACTTTTTACCTCGAGTATTCAGATATCATAGACTGAGACCGAAACGCGCGATGTGCACTTCACGGTTTTTCCATCTATGAACGTTACCCTGTCGGAATTTCAATATTTTCCTCCCACCCGTTTAATGCCTGAAAATTATTAACATATCTTCCTGCGGAATTCGAAGCCAGAACAAAACGAAACGAAAAAAGAATCATCCAAATCCATGCATAATTTGCGGAGTTATCACATAACAAACATACAAAAAAAAAAAGTAACATATAGACGAATTAAGAACCTCCTCCTTTTTTGAAATCGATTAAAAAGTATTTTATTTAAATGTGTGATACTCGCGTTTATAAAATACAATATTATATTTTTATCAGAATTGTTATCTCTCATCAGATATTCGCTTGATGTTGAGTTTCGGGACAGTCTATATATATAGAAGAGGTCCTACCATCACCAATGTCTGACAAAAAGATCTAATATTGTCCTAAAATAGCTTTTAATATACCATTAATACATAATAAACTGATACGGGATTTCTGGTCTCAAATATCGTGGGTAGGTGGGCGTTATTGATAGGTTGAAGGTTAAAGCAGAAGTTTATGATAATAAATATCGAAGATAAGGTTATTATATTTCATAGATCTTGATACTGAGATGTTGGAAAGGGATATTATACAGCGTGTTATTAAAACGCCAAGAGAGCTGCACGTGTGGACTTTTTTTCAAGAAATAACAAATGATAATTAAAGCTTTGGTAAAGAAATATAAAGAAATGAATAAATACAATATTTTTAATAGGATCTTATTCTCTGAGTACACGATTACTCAATTCTTCGGCAGCGACGTATTGCCTTTCTGTATTCACTGACATATATCATTCTCATTCTCATTCTGACACTTGAAATTTTTTATTATTATAGTTAACTAGCGACCCGCCCCGGCTTCGCACGGGTCAAGATTTTTTGACAAAAAAGCAGGGGTTGTATGTATTTTTGTATGTTGTATCATAAAAAAAAGAAATTAAAAATTTTGTCTAAAAAATAAAAAATAAATTTAGGGGTGGACTATTGGACATTTAGGGGGATGAAAAATAGATGTTGGCCGATTCTCATAGATACCGGATAAGCACAAAAAATTTCATCAAAATCGGTCAAGCCGTTTCGGAGGAGTATGGCAACGAAAACTGTGACACGAGAATTTTATATATTAGATTACTTAAAGATGTCATGTGGAACATGGTGTAATAGTTGCAGCCCCTTACAAATATTTTGTAAAACAAAAAACTTGGCGATTAAAAAGAGTGGCGGAGAGTTTATTGCCAGTTCTCGTCTGTTCTACGCCCTTGATTTGAGACCTGGCAGTAAACATTTAAAATTTAATTTTTATTTTTATTGACGTTCATAAGTGTACATTATGTTAATACCTAAATGAATAAATTGTTTGATTTGATTAATACTTCTTTCATTTTTTTTGTTTAACGTTCGCATTCGATAAATTCCCCGTTATCAGTTTTATATTATCTCTTCTTAACTCCATTATATTAAGAGTAAGCTAAAAATAACTGATAAGAGCTTGTATAGATTCAATAGCCTTGTTATGTTTAAGCAATTTCCGGAACAAATTAAGGAAATATCTCCAATTAGGTGTTTGATGGTCCGTGCGTCTATTCATATTTGTAGACGAAATATTTATATATATTTCTTCATTAATCATCACAGTAAATAGAGCAGTATTAGATTTATGACACTGAGCACCTGGCATCCAGGATTTTTATCTGTCTATATAAATAAAAAATAACGTGAGTTTGTCATTTATGCAGTGGCCCGGGCGGCACTTTGACGGGGCGAACAGTAAAAAAACCGTAATGACATAATATTTTCTCTTCAGATTATTGTTATTCAATAAATACTATTTTTACCAAGCCCTAAATTTTATATATTCAATTGCAACTAAGGTGGCGGCAAATTTGGGATCCGCACCAGGTGATAGTTACCTAGAGTGTCCATGGAGTTTCTTGCCGGTTCTTCTCCATGAGACCCACTTTTTGGAACCGTGCAACTAGACGTTTCATTAGAGCCTGCAAAGGCCTATTTGAAATAAAAAACTCTTGATTTTATGCTACGCCACTGCATTTATGCACTCCTAAACTATTAATCCGATTATAATTAAACTTTGGTGAGATATTCTGCATATGCCCGCGAAGGTTAATTGCCAAAAAAAATACGTTACAACGTATGCTAGTAACAGCTAGTTTAATATTATATTTTATTATGTTAGATATCGACAGACGAGCATGAGGTTCACTTGATGGCAGGTGATACCTCTGCCACAGAACATCAGTCAATGATGTGCTATCGATCTACTTTTTACTTCGAGCTTTCGGATCCATAGACTGAAACCGACACGGGCAAAATGCACTTCACGGTTTTTCCATCTATGAACGGTGTGGTTAATTCCTCCCACCCGATCAATGCCCGAAATGGCTACTAGTCTTTACGTCTAAAATAAAAATGTTTTTGGTGGAATCGAATTAATTTGGGCGGGATGACAGCGTGGGACGCAACAAGTAACAAAGTTGTAACAAAAAAATAATAAGTAATAATAATTTCAGTAACAAAGGTAACTTGAACTCTGCCATTTCGTAATTACGTATATTTGTTCAATGTGTGGGTGGTAATATATATTGAGGCTCCGGAAGAAATCATCAGTATCCCTTCGGTCCTTACTGAAAGCTGTAGTTTATTAGTAATTCCAAGAATTTGCGATATATTCGGATTATACCTTAATACCTCAAATATATTTAACATTTATTATATATCTCGTGATTTCTGTTAACAGTGACCACAAGTATTTATTAACAAGTAAGTTTTATTTATATATTTGAATGTTTAATTACTGAATAATTTAATAAACACACGTAACTCATTTATGTTACAAATTGTACCTCGATCAGATCGGGGATGTTCTTCGAAAGGGCCAGGTTTAAAGTACTCGAAACTGACGATCGTGTATGAAAGTGAAAGACGAAAGTGGTATGCAAGAATCGGAGTGAAATATAAACATATATTTTAATATACCTGAAATAATGTAATAAAACGACAAAATTACCTAAGATATACAAAGAATATCGCAGTAATTAATATTTATGATGATTTATATTCTTAACATATTATGTAATTTTTTCTCCACAAAGGAGGGGATAGTAGTTTCGGAAATTAAATCTTTCAAATTCCGACGAGTAAACACTAGTAAAATAAAAATTGATTTGATATTTTTTACCTGTTTTACCTTTACCTACTGTACTTTCTTCAAACATTATATTGTTAACACGAAAATAATCTGGGGCCATGGTTCCTACACTCCTATGTTGCCCCAAAGCCACACCACACCTCTAAAACCGGGCCTGTGGATAGGAACTTGAAATAATTTATATTTTTTGTTACCTTTTTTTAAGTGTTTTGTAGAATAAAAGGTTTTTCTTCTTCTTCTAATTTTTTTATCACAAACAGCTTTCAAAGTTTTTAAAAAAAATTCTAAAAACAATCGCAACTTTTTACAGTTTAAGGTCGTCCATCCAATTAAAAATGTAATCTTACGAGTCGTACATTTAAAAGAATCGTTAAGATAACACGATGTAATAAAATCAGTTTGTCTGCGAGATTTATCGACGTCTGACCCATTTTCACCGAAATCGATCAGAATTTAATCCTAAGTGTTCTGTTCGGTGATTTTATGCATTCGACATTATCTAGGTTTTAATAAGTTTATTCTTAAAAAAATATTAAAATCACTTACATTCATAGAAATAGCCCTTCCTATGCATGCAAAAATTCAAAATCATTTATTCATTTAGGTAACACAATGCACACTTATGAACGTCAGTAAAAAAATACATATTAAATGCTTCTAATTTTACATTTACCGCCAGTTCTTCAAATCAAGGGCATAGAACGGAAGAAAATAACTGGCAAGAAACTCTTCATCACTCTTTTTAATCGCCAATTTTTTATTTTACAAAACATTTGTCTACTGATGATAGAGCAAAAATCTTTATTTTTTATTTTTTGTTTTTATTATTATTATAGTTAAATACTCCAATATGATATATGGAACATGGTGTTCCTTACAAACATTTTGTAAAACCAAAAACTTGGCGCTTAAAAAGAGCGACTGTGAGTTTATTGCCAGTTCTTCTCGTCCGCTCTACGCCCTTGATTTGAGAACTGGCAGTAAATGTAAAATTAGAAGCATTTAATTTTTATTTATTGACGTTCATAAGTGTACATTGTGTTACCTAAATGAATAAATGATAATGATAGGATATCGTTTAGTTAATGAAAATAAAAATATTCACTACGCAAACGGGCAGGAAAAAATATAAAAATATGACAATAAGATTGACTTGAGTGAATCGCTATTAAGCGGAGATCGATGAAACAACAGTTCGGTTTAAAAATAAGCTATCGGTAGTATTAATTCTACTCAGACGAAGTCGCCGGCAGAAGCAAGTAACAATTAATTATTTTTAAGCAAAAAACAAAAACAGACTTCAAAACTACAACTACATATCGCATGTACAAACTTAAACTAAAAAGTAAAAAATAATATTTTAATTACTTCAAAGAATTATTTATTAATAGTTATTTTTGGAATTATCCAAATCCATCCATAACTTGTGGATTTATCGCGTAACAAAATACACACAAAAAAACACATACAAAAAGAAAGCAACATACAGATGAATTTAGAACCTCCTCCTTTTTTGAAGTCGGTTAAAAATACTGAAATACTGATGTGAAGTTTGTTCCAAGGCGCCGAGATGTTGGGAAGGCGCGGTGCCGATGGCGCGGGGTAACCGCTCGCGGCTAGGCGCCCATGCGCGCCTGCCTCCTCGTGTGTGCGGCGCTCGCGCTCACGCCGGGCCCATGGGCGCGCGCCGCCGCCACGCGACCCGCCGAGCCCGCGCGCCTCCAACACATCAAGACACAGATTCTAGCCAAGGTGGGCTAGACACTGTTCTTCTCTTTTTAGATATCGACAGACGAGCATGAGGTTCACTTGATGGTAGGTGACTGAGTCACAGTACATTAGTCAATGATGCGCTGTCGACCTACTTACTTCGAGTATTCGGAAATTCATAGATTGGAACCTAAACGCGCAATGTGCACTTCACGGTTTTCCATCTATGAACGATGGTTCGTTACTCGGTCGGAATTTCGATATTCCTCCCACCCGACCAATGTTCGAAGTTACCAGGCGTGGGGAAGACATGTATGCGAAAATTATAAACATGTCGTCCCGGTAGGATTCGAACCCACGACCCATCGAAGCGCAACACACAACCTGTGCGGAGTGTTGGTATTTCATCTAGATACGGATGAACGCCGAGGATGTCCGAAGGTGAAAAGCAGATGGAGGATATAATTGTAGAGCTCAAATTTAAAGTAATATGACACCACGTTATTTAAATTGTTACCATATAGAGCCGGTCGCTTGTAAATATTGTGATGGAAGGATAAATATTAACTATAGTTTCTTTATTATAGCTGGGTTTATCATCACGTCCGACGCCACTTGGGACGCCCCCACGTGACGTCATCAGACAGATCCTGGCGCGAGCGGCTGACCCCCACCCTGAGCCCCCACAGACGGAGCACAGCATGAGGGAGATTATCGCCATCGCGCATAGAGGTGACTTGGGTCCTGGAAACGGGTAAAACTACCCGCATTATGTTATATGCTGGTCCTTTATCCTTCACGTAAACCTATTGTTAGATGATTGTCGTTCAATAATACATAATGCATTAACATTATATTTTATTTGATAGGGTTTTAAAGCAGTGGCGGAACTATCATACAAGCCCAAAAGCCCGTCTTGCCGATTTTAACATAATACGTGTTTATATATTTATATAACATATAATTACGTAATCGTATAAGTTATATATGAATATATGATTATTATATTTCTTTT
Organism: Anthocharis cardamines; assembly: GCA_905404175.1. NCBI lineage: Eukaryota > Metazoa > Arthropoda > Insecta > Lepidoptera > Pieridae > Anthocharis > Anthocharis cardamines. The sequence continues at coordinate 544,086 of FR989975.1, forward strand.
CAATGCATTAATAAGGCAAAACAGGCGTTTGGGCTTGTATGGTGGTCCTGCTACTGTTTAAAAGTTACTGAGGGTTATAAACCTCTAAATTTTTAGTGTTAAGTGAATAATATATATAAATATTTATCTTCTTCCTGCCCTTTCTTTTTTTTATTATTTGGCGTCAGCGCAGTATGTTCTCTTTTTCCATTCTCTCCTTTCACTCGCCATATCATCAGTCACACCTCGCAAACACATATCACTCTTCACACAGTCAATCCACGTTTTTTTGTGGCCTCCCTCTTCCTCTATACTTTCACTTTCATATTCAAAACTTTAAAATATATAAGTATGTATATGGTTTTTATATTAAAGATAAGATTTACATAAATGATTATTATATAAATCATATACTAAATAAGAGAAACCATTCTATACAAAGGAAAATTGAATTAAACAACTTCTGTCAGAAGCTATATTTGGAACGTATGAAAAAGATAATATATTAGTCATTTGAGTAAATCCCTCAGACGGTGACTAGACAAAACAGAAATTGACTTGTAATATAATAGAAAACTCATTGGGACTAAATATAAGTTTAGATATCCCTACATAAATGAGAAACTTTCGGTTTGTCATCCTTTCGCTCATGAACGGAACAAGAAGTTAATATTTTGCATATTATATTCGGAAAAAGCAAAATTATATATTTTAAATAAAACAAAATCTGTATGGCTGCTCAAAATTGTGGTTACGCAGCTTTTGCTGATAAACACGACTTCACTCATATTCATATTTTGATTTATTTTCTCCATTAAAAAGTTATTTTTAGTTTTCAATACCTCTTGAATATCTGGCTGGTTATTCTTGAGGTATTATTTATTGATATACATTTTATTACACTTGTCGTGAACTCAAAGGGATCCTTTCTACCATTTTCAATCATATTTAAGTCGTGAGGAGAGAAACACAAAGTAACGTGTTATAATCACAAGATATCAATCTTCACAATCACCAAGTTTAACTGCACTGAGGGGTGAGCACGAACAACTATCGAAAAAGTATCGAGCTGTCATTTGTATGAAATTGTAAATGATTTCTCATACAACTGACAGATCGACGATTCGAAAACTTTGTCGATAGTCGTTCGTGCTAGCCCCTCTGAATAGCAAACGCTCCATCGAGCACGTGACACCAAATTGTAGGTGTTACTCGGATGCCGTCTCAACTTGAACTGCCTTCTCTCGATCATGATGTCAGCGCTCGTTGTTGCGTAAGAGTGAATGACAGCAGCCACCTAATCTTACTGTCAAGTTGACAACTGACAGTTGTCACTGCCGTTCACCCTCGCCAATCAAACGCAACGTCATACTAGCAATATTTATATGATTAAGTCGAGATGACCCATTTGCATTTTTGTTTAGGTGTACTTAATTCAGTGGCTATAAATATGTAATAGATTTCAAGTGATTCTAGGTTTCACAGCATTTTGAAGATGAGAAAATGATCTGAATATGACATTTTTAATACACTATCGAAGGAGAAATTTAGACAAGAGTTTGTGGCATGAGAACTCGTAATCTTTCTGGATGATATAGTAAGTACCTTACTATCAAGTTTTTATAGAAGAACTAGTCTTGTATAGCAGTGGCTAGGAATCCTTACAAACCGATTCCTACCGGCTAATATATATAACCTTATTTATAATTATAAAATTCCTTTATATATTTAACCCAATAACTTTTCTACCTTTTGCTTTACTTTGGTTCTTCGTCGCATTGTATGGAACTTTTCAGCCTTCGCCACTGCTGTATAGTAACAATAGTACCCCTAATATTGTCTTTTATTAACGCGAGTATCACACATTTAAATAAAATACTGTATACCGGATTAAAACGCGATTTATTATTTATATTGTTTAAATTATTTATCCCGACGTTTCGGTCTGTCTTGTCTCCCGCGACCACGGTTGCTGTACAGCATCCGAAACGTCGGGATAAATAATTTAAACAATATAAATAATAAATCGCGTTTTAATCCGGTATACAGTATTTTATTTAAATAGTACCACTTTTAAGAAAGGCATAGTATATAGGTACTATAAATTAATCATACCTACCATATTAGAATTATCCTCAAAAATATAGAAAGCGGGATCGAACTCGGCTTGGCGCGTTTGGTAGAACACTTACTGTGCGCTCTAATGGGTCACGAGTTAGAATTCCGCCGGTAAGACATGTTTATAATTTTCTGTAAGGATATCTTTCCTATATCTGGTCACTTCGGCCATTAAACGGATGGGAATAATATCGAAATCTCGACCGGTTAATGTACCGCCGACATTGATAAAAATGTTCTACCTACTTTTTACTTCGAACAGTCTATGGATTGTTCGAAGTAAAAAGTAGGTCGACATCACATTATTAACTCGAGATTATCAAATAAGAAACAAATAAACATTAATTACAACTGATGGGAAATGAAACTGCGACCTTTGGATACAAGGTTGGTTTTTACGATGTTGTAGCACTCCCTACGACGTAGCAGTGTCTACAGCGTAGATCTATCAATACGTGTATTTTTCTTTGAATTTAGTCCATACTGCTATCGTATTAAAATTGAGTTTACCGTAAAAATTAAATATAAAAACTTATATTGATAATTTAATATTATGTATGTCTTGATTATAACTGATGTTGTCGCAACAATTTTAAAGAAGGTACAATTATTTTAAGATAGATATTATACATATATTAATTGTCCTTAAATAAAGTTAACTATTATATAAAATAAGTGTTTATTGTTAATGATATAAATGAAATGATTTCAGAGACGACGAAGAATTGAAACCAAGGATTTTCTACAAGAAGGTAAATATTTTAGCCTTTTTCTATATAATAACTACAAGTACTACATGGAAGTACTTGTCTTCAATAGTTCAAACTAATACGATTATGGAACCCTTATAAAATCAAACCCATCAGAATATTGAGGGATTATCTACCGTTTGTTGATTTCCGCGATATAAGTATAGTGTCTATATCCTTTCCAAGAAGTAAAGCTTTCTCTATGCCGAATTTGATTAAAAACCATTTCAGTTCAGAGTAGTATTACTTTATTATAGATTCTATCATTAGCTAGAGTTTAATGTTTCTCTATGCTAAATTTCATTACTAACCAGTTAAGGTTGCACAAGTCGCGGGCTCGAACTCACTGGTGGGCGTCGCCAAAAAGAATGCTATTCTCCCGCACCGCACCGGGGCAGTCATTATTAAGTGAGATGCACGATAATTCATAGTAAAAGGGGCGTCTAAAAAAATACGAAAAAGCCTTTGGAAAATCGAGTTTTATGAAAAAACCACTGCATAAATCAATTACAAATAAAAGTTATTGTATTCTTCGATAATCGTGCTTTGTTTGTAGCGACTTTGTTTTGAAAATTTGATACTTTTTTTATTACTAATTTAAGCCCAAAGTTGTGTTAAAAAATGGCAATAAACACGAATCTTTGGTAGCCGTAACTTTTTAATGGTTTTTTATTTTACCATTCTGTTTCTGCACAGACAAAACTAATAATGAGACAAAACAATATCATGTATAACTTTGCATATACGGTGCTAAATAGTGGAGTAATACCCCCCCGAAATTTCTAATGAAAAAATGTCGACTAGTGTCACCTTAAGTAAATTATCTGTGAAATCGATACAGACTGATATAGTAACATTTGTTTATTTTATTAAGGTCAATTTCATTTCAGAAATATTTTATATAAATATACTTTATAGGTGTACCCGATGTTCCCACTTTTTAGTTTTTTGTTATCTTTTATTTCACTGATCATAGTGGCCTACAAAATTCTTACGATTGTTATGACGTAATGCTGCTCTGTAACTATGATAAATATAATTTATAATTAATGTATACAATAAATACTTATTTGCCGGGCTCTCAGATCCGATCACTGAACCATGAAAATACCAATAATATTTAGAACATTTTCAATGATACTTTTGATTAATATAATATATATTTTACCTAGAATCAAATCAAATAGCTAATTTCGTTAGAAGTTTCTTCCCTTACATATGAACTAGCTGTTGCCCGCGACTTCGTTCGCGCGGGCGTTACCTTAAGCTTCTAAGTAAGCTATGTGAAGATAACTTTTTCCCTACATTCGATTTCTATGAACCAAAGTTGCCTAAGAATAAGCTTTTCTATGTTTAAAGGCTACATGAAATCAAATACCTTCGGAGATTAGCCCGAACAGACAGACAGACAAAATGATTTTTATACCCTTTCTTTAATCGTCCCTCTCCATTTCTGGTATTATTTATGATAAAAAAATCATGCATATTCCCTACTATGTATGGGCTTAATCTGAATTGTAACTTAAACTGAAGGCAAAGAACCCATTCAACATATTTAAAGAGAAAATAAACCCTATTCTATTACACAGGCAGTGCCAACAATGTTAGATTTAATAGAAATTCATACGAGAAGTTTGTTATTGCTTCGATTCGAATATTTTAAAGGATATATACTCTGACTGGCTCGTTGACGCGTTCGGTAGTACATACCATGTACTATGCGACGCAGGTATTGTATTTTATATATTTTGGAGAAATAAAATATGTATGTTTTCATCCACAACGAAGTTATAGGGGGTCGAAAATGGGCTGAACTACTTCGAGAAATGGATAGTACGGCCATGCCGTTTGTTGCTCGATTTGACGGGAGCACTGCCGTGCCCCCCGAAATATATTATGTTGAAATCAGTGACGGGACCATACAAGCCCAAAAGCCCGGCTTGCCGGCTTTAACTCGACCTAAAAAAATAAAAACCTACTCGACAGAAAAAAGATCTTTCACCAATAGAAAGTTACGTTATGAGCGAGTAACATGGGTATATAGGTACATTTTAGTGTATATATATAGTGGGTGAATATAGATGCATAGCTTATTATATTCGCTGATAATATAGCTTTCTATTGGTGAAATAATTTTTAAAATCGGTCCATAGGTTTTTGAGTTTTTTCATAAAAATCTTTGCTCTTTATATTAGTATAGATATAGATAAACACGACGGTACGAGTACAATGGCTAGTAAGTAGCTGGCATTTACAAAAAATTCATTGTTCATACAAGTTTTTATTATTACTATAGATATCCTTTGCGGAATAGCTTATATTTGTGCACTTGGGCGCCCGCCAGCCGCTCCAGAGCTGTGCCTCGGGACTAAAGGTTCGGATAACTTTTTAAAATAAAAAATGATAGACTTCACAACCATTGTTTAAGGATTTTTTTAAATGAAAGAATGGAAATTGATGAGTGATGTTAGTTATTTAGACTATGTATTTGCGTGTTGTTCCAACGAGAATGTAAGTGCGTGCTTTAGAGGACAAATCTTTGATTTTTTTCGCGTTTATATATATATATTTTTTTAATATAGTTAATTACTTACAGATGTCATGTAGAACATGGTGTAATGGTTGCAGCTCCTTACAAACATTTTGTTAAACAAAAAGAGTGGCGGAGAGTTTATTGCCAGTTCTTCTCGTCCGTTCTACGCCCTTGATTTGAGAACTGGCAGTAAATATAAAATTAGAAGCTTTTAATGTTTAGGTATATGTTTTTATTATTAATTGACGTTCATAAGTGTACATTGTGTTACCTAAATGAATAAATGTTTTTTGATTGAATTGAGAGAAAATACCGCACATACAAAGATATTAACTTAGTCCTAAAGCTATGTGTCCGAAGTCCGAAATTCTATAGAGGGTTAGTATAAAATGTTAGATATCGACAGACGAGCATGAGGTTCACTTGATGGTAGGTGATACGTCAGCCACAGAACATCAGTCATTGATGCACCATCGACCCACTTCGAGCATTCGGAAATTCATAGACTGAAACCGAAACGCGCAATATGCACTTCACGGTTTTTCCATCTATGAACGGTGGTTCTATACCCGGTCGAAATTTCTATATTCTTCCCAATGCCCGAAGTTACCAGACGTGTGCAAGACATGTTTACAGAGAATTAAAAACATGATGTCCCGGTTGGATTCGAACCCACGACACATCGATGCACACGGCAGGTGTTCTACCGAACGTGCCAACGAGCCCGTCTATTGTATTGTAAGTTTTAAATAAATAAAACTGAAGATCAGTTCTGTCCAACATGGCCACTCCTTATACGTGGAGAAACAGTGTTTATTATAAAAAAATAATAATTTTATATTACTTTTAGTTATATTACTTTTTTATAAAACAGTGACAGTTTTGCTTTTAATATTTTATTGTAAATTCGCTGGGTTAAGAAGAGTGGTTCGCACTAAATCACATTTATTTCCACTGAATTATGACACGAGCAAAATGCTTTAAAAAATAAATGTGTAACAGCTTCTTAAGGGCTGTATATTTTATGTTGACAGCATCTCACTTGGCAGCAGCTTTGGACTGACTTTCCACTATTTTTGAGGTTTAAAAAACCAAAAGGTTTTAAACCCTCTGGTGTTACAAATGTATATAGACAGTGTTTATCACTTGCCACTACGTTAGCCAAAACAATAATCTACAATATTATTATTATTTTTTTATGTCAGATATCGACAGACGAGCATGAGGTTCACTTGATGGTAGGTGATACCTCAGCCACAGAACATCAGTCAATGATGCGCTGTCGACCTAATTTTATAAAAGGAAAAATTTTGTTTGTTTGTTACGATTTATAGAATCAACGTTCAGGATAAAATCTCTTAATATAAGGTTAAGATAAAATTAAGTTAATATAAATTGCTGTTCAAAAACTTCTCCGGCGGAAACCTAGCATTCCGTTATTCTATGAATAACTATTTAAACCCCGAACATTATATTCGAAGACATAAAGGCCGTAATTTATAGGCCAGACTTAACTCATTTGGTATACTGCGGGCGATCTAGATGGCTGGACTATATCTAGCCAAAATAGCTTACTTAACAAAATCTGGAACATTTCCATTTTTTCTACTTCTCAAATGGGTGTAATCTTCAAATTAATCTTATGAAATAAATTATCGAACAAGGTTATATTCAGTTGTGAGTTTTTGTAGCGACTTTCTTGAATTTTTTGGACAAACTGTTTCGTTTTAGGATTATAATGTGTTTTCTTTGACTTTAGGTACATGTTATTTCAATATTCCCTGGGATCTCTTTCTCTCTCTCTCTCTCAGTTTTCAATTTCTTAATTACAAATTGTATTAACATGGATATTGTAGTTTTAAATACCTATATTTCAAAATAGAGAAGTTAGCAGTCTCAATAAAAAAAGACACTAGTCGACATTTTTTCCATAGAAATTTCGGGGGTTATTACTCCACTATTTAGCACCGTACATGCAAAGTTAAACATGATATCGTTTTGTCTCATTATTAATTTTGTCTGTACGGAAACAGAATGGAAAAATAAAAAACCATTAAAAAGTTACGAGCTACCAAAGATTCGTTTTTATTGCCATTTTTTAACACAACTTTGGGCTTAAATTAGTAATAAAATAAGTATCAAATTTTCAAAACAAAGTCGGTATCGACAAAGCACAATTATCGAAGAATACAATAACTTTTATTTGTAATTGATTTATATAGTGGTTTTTTCATAAAACACGATTTTCCAAAGGCTTTTTCGTATTTTTTTAGACGCCCCTTTCACTATCGTGCATCTCACTTAATAATGACTGCCCCGGTGCGGTGCGGGAGAACAGCATGCTTTTTGGCCTCGCCCACCAGTGAGTTCGAGCCCGCGACTTGTGCAACCTTAAGAGGTATATTTAAGAGTAATATTTTTGTAAATAATTAACCATACCTATAAAACAGATAAACATCGTATTTCTCAATTTGTCCATTTGTCTGTTCATCTTCTAAATAAATAGACAATTTTCGAGTATTACACATTTCACAGCGAAAAAAATTAAAAAATATTGACGCTATGATGCATACATACATATATACGTGTATTTTGTTGAATTATAATACAATATTATTGCATATATTTATCATTATACATTTTATACAAACTCTGTCCTACTCCTATCTCTTTCTGGCAGGAAAGTGATATTCCTACAGATTGCTATATTCATATAGAATAATCAAATGTTGACAATTGAAAACAGAGACACAAAGATATTAAACATAACATATTTTATCGAAAACATACAGTAGCATGACCGCCGCGAGATATCTCGCGGACGAGAGAAGACAAACTAAGATGTAAGATATCTCGACATCGACAATTTTGATAGAAAAGATATCTCGATCGACAAATATATCTATTTTTGATATTTAAAGTCGAATTTTAAGTGTAATTGTCATGTTAGACCCAGAAGAAATAAAGAGATAATCGATTAAAACACGAGAAACGGTCGACAAAATTTTGTCGCGGTTGTCGTGCAAGGCCGGCAGGTCTAATGGAGATATTGTATCTCCATTAATATATCCCTTATCACTGTTTCTGAGTATACCGCCATCTATAAGCTGTAAACAGCGACTTGCGGAGAAGCTAAGGCAATTTGCAGTTGTGGTTACTTTTCATCGACGCCACAGGTGTCGCTTTACCACAAACTAAATAGTTAACATAAATCCTTACTAGGTGGCGTTCAAGTAAATTATGGAAAAACCAAATTATAGGCATCGAATAAAAATAGTTTTGTCAATTTGTATATTTATTTAGGTATGTAAAATAGCATTTGTACTAATAAAAACAAAATTAAAAATTATATAAATAATAAAAATAAGACGTTATTTTAATTTATATGATATTTTTGCATCATCGTCATAATCAACATAATATCTATAATATTAATTATTAGTACCTTATCTATCTATATAAAACAAAGTCGTGTTAGTTACACCATTTATAAGTCAAGAACGGCTGCACCGAATTTCAATATATCTTATTTGTAAAATAAGTAATTTCTCAAATAACAGAATAAAATTCAAACAGAAAAAGCAGGAATAATATGCAGAAAATTTATTAATTTTAAAATAACTTAGGTTCAGAACACCGCCATCTTTTGCAATTGACAGCTCAAGTCACGCATACTTATAACTTTTTTGTAATAATTATAAAGATAATATGTAGATATATAATCTATAGATAGATAAATATATATAAACTCCATGAAAATAAATACGAACCACCTTTCATGTCGGTCAAACGCCGTTGCAGTATACGAGGTTGGTTCATATACGAGGGGTTATAAAATATAAATCGAGTTTTAGTGCGATTTGATAGTGACTATCAAGAAGTATTTTAACTTTTTCAAAAAGGACAAAATTACTCAAAACCGATTAGAGTGTATGAAAGCATTGATGAAAGTGGAAGAAGCGAAAGTGGTATGTAAGGATCGGAGCATATGGAATTCCGTGATCTTTACCTACCGCAATGGGAAAGAGGCGTGATGTATGTATGTCTGTGTGATACTATATACCCTTCTATACAAAATACAATAATACAATCCATTTTTATATACACAGATTAAAGGTTGTAACAATGAGAACTTCGAAACTAAATAAAAATAACTAAAATAACAAAAGCTTCAGATGTCAAGGTTGCGAGATAAAGAGAGAAATATTCCAGAATTATACAAAATATAAAATGTCATCATATTATTGGAATTGTATATGTAATTTCGACGGGCTCGTTGACGCGTTCGGTAGAACACCTGCCGTACGCATCGATGGGTCGTGGGTTCGAATCCTACCGGGACGACATGTTTATAATCTTCTGTAAGCATGTCTTCCCCACGTCTGGTAACTTTGATTATTGAATGTCGGTGGCAGAAATATCGGATTTCCGACCGCGACTACCGAACGCGTTAACGAGCCCGTCGAAATTACATATACAATCGAATAACATTATAAAATTTTATAATTGTGTTATACATTTTTCTATTTGTAATACCACCCGTTCGGAATGTTGCTTTAATTACTGTTTAATATTTTTAAAAATCAAATTTTATGATTGTATTATACATTTTTCTATATGTAGCCTTAAAAACACCTACCAAACGCGCCCGAGCCCGTCAAAATTTGTCTATACTTCTATACTAACATTATAAAGAAGATAGATTTGTATTTTTGTATGTATGAATAAACTCAAAAGCAACTGGACCGATTTTAAAAATTCTTTCACCAATAGAAAGCTACATTATCAGGCTGTTTTTTGTGTATAGTAGGTACCTAAATCTACATTGCACCCGTGTGAAGCCGGGGCGCGGCGATAACAATAATGGAATTGCCCCGCTATTTGTCAAATTAAAATGTTCATTCAAATATCTTCCGTTACAATAAGTAATAATTAACATTATCAGTAATAGCAAATAGACGTTGGTTCAAAGTTTATTGATAGCTAGTCCGCTAAGGTAAACGTTATATCTCACAAACCAGTATGACTTATCAGTATTTTTATTACTAAGACAACTGATTTATAAGTTTCTTTATGCAAAAGAGGTTTCGAAACCTATTTGTAACTAGCAACGCGTCCTGGCTTCACACGGGTGCAATGTAGATGTACTATACACTAAAAATGTTACTCGCTGATAGTGTAGTATTTTATTGTTTTTTTTTTTATAATATAGGGGGCAAACGAGCCTGCGGCTCACCTGATGGAAAGTGAACACCGCCGCCCATGAACATCTGCAACACCAGAGGACTTGCAGTTGCGTTGCCGGCCTTTACGGTATGAATAGGCTCTTTTCTTGAAGGTCCCCAAGTAGTACCGGTTCGGAAAAATCACTGGCGACAACTCATTCCACAATAGCGTAGTGCGTAGAAGAAAATTGCGCATAAAGCGCACAGTGCTAGACTTCCAAGCGTCAAGATGGTACGGGTGGAACTTGGAGTTTTGTCGCGAGGTGCGGTGGTGAAAGTTAGCGGATGGGATTAATCCGAATAAGCACTCACCATGATAGATACGATGAAAGATGCAGAGTGATCCGACATCTCTACGTAGCGCCAAAGGGTCAAGCCGATCGGAGAGAGCCTGGTCGTGGACGATTCGAGCCGCTCTACATTGAATGCGTTCAAAAGGAAGGAGCTGGTATTGGGGAGCTCCCGCCCAAAGATGAGAGCAGTATTCCATGTGGGGCCGAACTTGTCCCTTATACAGTTGTAGGCAATGGCCCGGTGTGAAATACCGCCTCGCTCTAATTCAAATTCAAATTCAAAAATAATTTATTCACCTTTTTGAATTTGAATTTGATGTTACCAGCCGTGGGGAAAACATGCTTACAGAAAATTATATACAAGGGGTCCCGGTGGGATTTGAACTCACGACCCATCGTTGCGCACGACAGGTGTTCTAACGCGCCAACGAGTCTGTCATTTTATTTTAATTTAAGTCAAATGTAGATTTTGTTAATAGCTGTAGGCTTGGAAATGATTTAATCCGCCACTGTGTATGTATCAATTGAGTCATCCAATGGATTCGATTGGACAAAGAAAAGCATTGTTATGATACAGTGTAGTAAGGGGCAATTTCCTACGTAATTAGTGACCCTATATTGACTCTGTTAATCAGCCGCTGTAACTACTGATACAAATGACTTATTGCCAGCAACGCTCGTGCAAAGACCTCAATACAGGGAGGTGAATAGCATCATGACATCATAAATTATTATATATTAGTTGTAGTTTTTCGTTTTTATTTTGTGTGGATTTTTTTTTTGTTTTTATGTTATTTATATTTTTTTTTTATATAATTTTATAGTTAGATTAAGGTTTCTTTTACATTAATTTTTAATATAGTTGATGCTGTAGACCTCAAACCAATGGCCCAGGCTGAAAATCAGCGCTGTATGGTTGTGGCACCCACACCCGCAGCACAAAAGCTGAGCATTATTTGTTTTCTTTTTGTTTATTTTTATTGTATAATAGAATATACTTAAACTATAATACTTGCTGTTGTGGGTGCAATAAATGAGTTTATTATTATTATTATTATAATGTTCTTATATACTATTAGCAACACGCCCCGGCTTCACACAGGTGCAATGTATATGTACTATACACAAATATAGCATATGCTAGTGGCTGATGTAGCTTTCTGTTGGTGAAAGAAATTTTAAAATCGGTCCAGTAGTTTTTGAGTTAAAAGGTAACAAACAAATCTTTCCTCTTTATAACGGCTTCATACGGGTGCAATATAGAATAGAATATATAAGTAGGTACTATAGGTACACAAAAATACCATAATATGATACTCGCTGATAATGTAGCTTCAAAATTCAAAATCGATCCAGTAGTTTATTCGTTACAAACATACAAAAATACTAATCTTTCCTCTTTATAATATTAGTGTTGATGTAGCCCTTTTATTAATCTTGATTTTTTGAGATAAAAAAGTGATTTACCGCTACTTGTAAAAAACGAATCACATTTTTTTGCTAGTCTGAATCATCTGAAGTTTGGATCGTTTTAATCCAGAAAAATCAGTGGTAAGTACTGATTCCACAAAGAGGTTGCGCGTCAAAAAAAATGCACAAACAGTATTACATGTTGCGTGAAGATGACGTATGCTTATGACTTTAAAGTATTTAAAAATTTATAAAAAAGCCTGCCCAAAATCATTTATAATAGTTGCATATCTAGAAATTCTGTGTAATATTTCTTAATTTTGTCATTCGGAAACTCGTAGATTGGAACCAAAACGCTTACACTTACCATCTATGACCACGATTCTATGTCGATTTGATACTATTTCCTTTAAAAAATTATTATCAGACGTAAGAAAACATGTTTACACAATTTTAAAAACGTTAGTCTTATTTATTTATTTTTAATGCCAGATATCGACAAACGAGCATGAGGTTCACTTGATGGTACCTCAGAAACTGAACATCAGTCAATGTACTTTTTACTTCAAGCATTCGGAAATTCATAGACTGAAACCGAAACGCGCAATATGCACTTCACGGTTTTTTCATCTATGAACGGTGGTTCGTTACCCGTTCAGAATTTCGATATTCCTCCCACCCGTTCAATGTCCGAAGGTGCCAGACGTGGCGAAGACATGCTTATAAACATTTCGTCTCGGCGGGATTCGAACCCACGACCCATCGATGCGCACGGCAGGTGTTATACCGAATGCGCCAACAAGCCCGTCAAAATACCTATATTTCGTTTTCCTACCACTTCCTGGTTTTATCTGCCTTATAAAGGGTTAAAACGCGATTCATTATTCAAATTATTCATCCCGACGTTTCGGATGCTTTTCAGCAACCGTGGTCACGGCAGACTGAAAGGTGACAGCTGTCTGATTTGAAATATCACACATTTGCAACAGGATACGCTACAAGTAGTAAAGATAATTCACACGCAATTCGTGCAATAAAACCCTTAGTTCCGGGTAAAAAGATAGTGCAACATTGTATGATATAAAATTGCTAGAGTTATCAATACTATATTGGCGGATGTCAATATCTACTACACGTGTCGCTCTAGGAGAAAATGATTCATACACAAGGACAAAAATATCGCATTTTTTATATAGAATAGGGCACAAACAGGGTTTTAGACTGGCTCGTTGGCGCGTTCGGTAGAACACCTGCCATGCACATCAATGGATTCGTGGGTTCGAATCCCACCGGGATGACATGATTATAACTTTCTATAAGCATGTCTTCTTCACGTCTGGTAACTTCGAGCATTAAACGGGTGGGAGGAATATCGAAATTCCGACCGGGTAGTGAAAATAGGCATATTGCGCGTTTCGGTTTAAGTCTATGTATTTCCGAATGCTCGATGTAAAAATTAGGTCGACAGCGCATCATTTCTCTGATGCCTTGACCCAGCAACTGAGCGAGAACTTCTTCAGATGATCGAAGCTCTTCTGAAGCCGAAAGTGGAAGTTATCATCGTGACAATAATAGGTAATCGAGTAAATAATAAGAGTTTAAAAACCAAGTACAGAAAGTATGAAAAATTTAGAGGTAAGGGCATATTATGAGGAGAGAAGAAAAACATGTGCCTGAAAAAACTTTGAATATGAAAGTAGGGTAGAGGAAGGCCAAAAAAATATATAGACTGTGTGAAGAATGATATAATATTATGTTTGAGAGGTGTGACTAATGATATGGCGAGTGAAAGAAGAGAATGGAAAAGAGATCATACTGCGCGCTTCCCAAATAAAAAAAAGGAGCAGGGCAAGAAGAAGAAGACCAAGTATTAGCAGAATTTCCTTCCAAAAAATATTAGAAGCCATATTCTACCAAAATTTCACAATTTTAAATCACCAATTATCATTGAAAAGTATTGTTTAAATATTTATGTACTGTATTTAACCAGTTACCAATGTTTATGAAATACGATCGTTGACCCTGTACGTATCATGTTATATATAAATGTATAAAATACATAATAATTATTATCTTAAAGGGAACTAGTAATACCGCGCGGAGAGACTCGCGACTAGAGCTTTATAACTGCCTTAATATTATAAAACACTAGCAATTGCCCCCGCAACCCCCCTTGTGGGTTGAATTTCGTAAAATCCGTTCTTAGCTGACCTCTACTCGGCGAAAGGAATATTCCTACCATATTTCAAGTCGCTACGCCTTATGGTTCCAGAGATATCGTGATGAGTGACTATATAGGTGGAAATCTCTTTTATATATATAGATAAAAAGGATATAATATATTATCGTCAGTGGAAAGATAAAACTGCTAAAACGCCAAAATGATACTTGGACGCTGTTAAGCAATACTATGTCAAACCACATGGTTGCCATTTTGAGAAAATTGAGTTTGAAGTTTTAATTAGATTTTATTTATTTATTTTATTTATTTAAAACTTTATTGCACTAGAAATACAGAAATACACATAAAAAATTAGAAACACATACAGGAAAAGTACAACTGGCGGCCACAACTGGCGGACATGGTACAAGTGATACAAACTAGAAGAAATGGGTAGTGCAAAAAAATAAATAATAATAAAAATAAAAAAAAATAAAAAATGTAACGAAAATAATCTTGAATATATACAATATACAGACATATATACACGTATATTATCCACTGTTAGAAAAGGTAATTCAAACGCATATTCTTTTAAAAAATAACTGAAATAATAGATTTTTTTGTAATTATTATTATTAGACTAAATATATATCGTCTTTCTTCGTAGCAATCAAAGTAATTGAATTTAATGCATTATTATAAATATTTGAATTTAATGCATTATTATTAATATTTTAGGGGTTCGTGTTCGCTAGTTTTTTTAATATTTTTGCTATTAAAACGATTTAAATGATACATACCTCTTTTGAAATATATACTCCAGCTCATAAGGAAGCGATTGGTATCAAAATTTACATTTTTGTAATTTTGTGGGTTGACAATGTACCTATTGCTTAACAGCGTCCACTTGTGGGAAGACTTAAAGTTTCTTTAAAAAAAAATCATATGTCTTATATTTTTCATCAGATTTGTGTATTTACTAATAATAATGTTGCTTAAATTATTTTCTATCTACCTCTGCAAATTAAATATAGTATTATCTACTCTATTTTAGACAAATTGGCGCTTTGGCAGTTTTGTCTTTACACTGACGATATTATGCAGGTTTTTGGAAAAACAAAGGATCCTGATGCTAACAGTTTAATTAAAACTGACATATTACATATAGTACATCACGCCTCTTTCCCATTGCGGTAAGCAGAGATCACGGAATTCCATATGCTCCGATCCTTACATATCACTTTCGCTTCTTCCACATTCATCAATGCTTTCATACACACTCGTCGGTTTCGAGTACTTTTGACCTGGCCCTTTTGAAGAACGTCCCCGATCTGATCGAGGTACGTTCGCCTAGCTCGACCCGACTCTACCACTCACACCAGTTTCATAAATAATTTTCTTTTCCCTACTTTTATCCATCCTTTCTACGTGCCCGAACCAACTCAACATACCTTTCTCAATTTAAAACTGACAATTAGAATAAACTAATATTGACTGTATATATTTAACCCAATAACTAATCTACTAACAACTTAATTACAAAACACACTAACATATTATATAAATAACAAAGAACCTAAAACTAAAAACTTTAAAATATATACTATAAAAACTAAAATATAGTAATAAAAGGAGTCCCTTTAGGCAAGGTTCCGAAGATACTGGCAGCGTTCCCCCTTTGAATGGCAAGACTAATTCTTTGTCCGAGGTAGCTGCCAGCTCTTCGGTCTCCTGTGATGTCGACTAACCTTTTTGCTATATCCTTAAAAAGCTTTATAGCGCTAGGACCCCACTGACCAAAAACGACAAAGTTAATCTACTAACGAACAAAAAACAATAAAGGTATCCTTTCGCTTTATTTATGTTTTCCTCGAACTGTAGTAAAGTAATTAATTGTATCGACATTTCGCAGCATTTTGTGGTATTATGGAACAGCGTAATTTAGGAAAATTTCCACCCTTCGACACTGCCAGACTTTTTTATTTTTCATGAATTACAATATTTTTAACTAATTAGCTTATATTATATCTATCATTAGTGTAACAAGTTAATAACATTAATAATTTTTCTATTCATATAGTAGGTATTTATTTATTCTAAGCCAAACTAGAACGTATTCAAATCGTACTTTAATGAGATTTAACATAATATAATGTAAGCTTTCTTAACTTAATGAAATTAATACCTAATATTAGAACTCAGCTTAAACAACTTCAGCTTTTTTTTCCTTACATGTTATGCATTTGTAATTAAATAATAAAAATATAATATATACCTACCAAAGTTTTTTTTTGTTTAATATTTCTTCAGCCATCTGAGTAACAATAAATGAAAATGAAATGAAATGAACAAATACTTTAAAGAACAAAAAATATATTTATAACAAAAAGTACGTACAAGTGGCGGTCTTACTAGTAGATATCTCTTCCATACGAGGAGATTTCTTGACTGAAAATTTCGTGATTGGTACACTAAATATAATAACAATAAAACTACATAATTAAAAATATGTACTTTTTATTTAATTTACTTTCATTTTCATCACGATTTCTTTAATGGAACTTTTAAAACTTTAGAAAATACAAGATTTTAGTAAATTCTAAGATAATATCATAAGTAAGGTCAAGTCAAGTAAGGCATGCTTATCTTATCAAAATACAAAGTAACAGCCAATAAATAGATTTTGTGCATTGTTTTAAAGTTGTATAAGATTAGCGAGTTAAGTTTCAAGAATATTCTTGGAAGAACCTATCTGTTGTTGTTTTCACGTTTCAAATCCTTCTAAGAATTCACCGGCACACAAAAAAAAAAATTGTCTGTACACCGGGCGCCACCTATCTACGGGCATGTTTTTCGACCCGCTGAATACGAATTTCAAGTCAGTTTAGGCCGTCCAGCCTTTAGTTTCTATTCTATAGCCTGAGAGTATACTATTACAAGAAGCAATTCCAATATATGCAATAAGAATTCTGATCTATTTTGTTACGTTTGTGGGGAGTTTGAGCCGGTAAATATTCTTGCCAAAACATCGAATTTTCGCTATTTTTTGGGGTTTTTTGCAATTTACTCGAAACTGAAGGCTGGACGGCCTAAACTGACTTGAGATTCGTATTCAGCGAGTCGAAAAACAATTTGTTTGTGTACCGGTGTACAGACAATTTCTTTTTTTTTTTGTGTGTCGGTGGAATTATTACCATATTTTTAATGATAATTAACAAACAACTGCCGAGAAAATAGAGTATTTTACTGTCTTTTCTTTTACCATTTTTTTCAAAATCGCTATCTTTTGAGCCGACATTTTATTGAGTTTATGGCCGTTTTAATGGAAAGTGTTTTTATAGTATAGGGTGGGAAAGGTTCTGCGGCTTACTTGATGGAAAACGAACGCCCATGAACATATTCAATACCAGAGGCATCATCTACAATGCGTTATTGGCCTTTTAGGTAGGAATAGGCTCTCTTTTAATATTTATTTTAATGTTCTCTTTATTTGTATTGCACCACCTTATTGTTTCTATTTATTCAGCATTTCCTCCTTCACGGGTTGTCTGGAAGAAATAGCTGTCATAGCTATAAGACCGCCTTCTGTACACATATCTAATGCTGATTATTCTATGTTTACTTTTTTCGTCTACTTTTATTATTTTAAATCTATTTTAAGTTTTTTACTGTATTTTTGTGTGCAATAAAGTATTTACTTACTTACTTACTTACTCTTTTTGAAGGTACAAAAGTCGTATCGATTCGGATCCGTAAAATATTCCAGAACTTGTAAGAAAAGCAGAAAACTAAATAAATATATTTTTTACAATATAATTAGTATATATAGATAACATAAATAATATGTATTGCTATATGCTTGCTTAACTACCTTTTATTATATTTGGCTTATTTTGTAAATGCATAAATATAATAGTTAACGAGCTCGTTAACGCGTTCGTTAGAACATCTGCCGTGCGCATCGATGGGTCGTGGGTTCGAATCCCACAGGGACGACGACTTTTCTGTTAGTATGTCTTCCCCATTCTCGATTCCCCATAACCGAAATTCCGACCGGGTAACCACCGTTCATAGATGGAAAAACCGTGAAGTACACATTGCGCGTCTCGGTTTCAGTCTATGGATTTCCGAAAGCTCGAAGTAAAAAGTTGGTCAACAGTTATAATTAAACTTAGAAGGATAGGGGTATTTGATGGTCAAAGGAACTTTAGGATTAACAGTCCAAAAACGGACATTGTTTAGGTATCATTTGGGTTATCATGGAGTCAAATAAGATTAACAATTAAACGGTTAGAATTTCAAGTGTAAGGTCATCTACTATCAGAAAAAACCTAGCGAAATATAATTATTATTTGTTGTTTTTTAACTGTCTACTAATATTCTATAAAAATACACAAGAGCATAAGTTATGATCTTAAATATTTTTTATTAAAATCTGTTCAGCTGTTCTTAAGATAAAAAGAGATCCAATTAGTAAGAGTAAGCAACGCCTAAAAAAAAGGAAGATTTTTTTTTGAGGAAACATAATTTGTCTATCCAAGCATAAACATATTTGAACCTACTTCTGGTAGATTTGTGCTTTATGTGGGTGATGAACCAATATGACTTAGGTATCTTAAGAGTCTACTACACATCTTACATACTACATTTATTAAATGCCGGCAACGCATCTGCAAGTCCTCTGGTGTTGCAGATATGTATGGGCAAGACCATCAGGGCCTGTTTGACCCTTTTTTCTTAAAAGAATTAAATTTCCGATTTAAGTCACCATCAAGAAACCACTTTTCTATCTAAAGCGCTATAGCCCATTGGACCTTGGCCTGGTCGAGTATTTGCTTCCATTTTTCTCTATCATGTCTCCCCCTAGCATCCAACCCCTATCTCCTTTAGATCTTGCTCTACGATCCTTCTATTACAGCTTTGATATACCATGACTTCTTCGACCATCAGGGTCACAAGCAAGCGAAGGGCAGTTCTCGTTTCCTACATACGTACAACATGACCAGCCCATCGGAATCCTTCCAACTTAATGATATTTATAATGGAAAGATTTGAGTAAAGGCGTCAGGGAACTGATGGTTAGTTAAAAACGATCTGAACGCTACGAATATCTTTTTTATGTTAGATATCGACAGACGAGCATGAGGTTCACTTGATGGTAGGTGACCTCAGCCACAGAACAACAGTCAGTGATGTGCTGTCGACCTAATTTTTAACCGACTTCAAAAAAGGAGGAGGTTCTCAATTCGTCTGTATGTTGCTTTTTTTTTTGTATGTTTGTTACGCGATAACTCCGCAAGTTATGGATGGATTTGGATGATTCTTCTTTTGTTTGGTAGGGGATATTTCAGAGGTATATAATTATTATCGAAATTGGTTTAGTGCTTTTTTAGAAAATCAACAATAACAAAAAAAATCTTATACGTGGATGATATTATGGTTTGTAGTTCCTTTCACGGCGCTATCTCATTTGGGCAGCACGTTTAGTGGTAGGTCTACTAAATTATTATCTAAGGATTAATGAACTTAAAAAATACACTACCTACAAAAATTTTGAAAAAAAATTATTTTTAAGCAAAAAACAAAAACCGACTTCAAAACTATAACTAAAAAGTAAAAAATAATATTTTAATTACTTCAAACCATTATTTATTAACAGTTATTTTTGGAGTTGGTGCCAGCAAAGAAGGACTGTTTAATCCTGCTTTTGCAACTTTTCGAACGGTACGGAGCGGCATCGGTTGGGTGGCACCGACTTCAAAAATAACTGTTAATAAATAATGGTTTGAAGTAATTAAAATATTATTTTTTACTTTTTAATTATAGTTTTGAAGTCGGTTTTTGTTTTTTGCTTAAAAATAATTTTTACTTCGAGCATTCAGAAATATACAGGGTGGAAAGAATCAATGGGCCCTGGATGAAAACTACTTTAAATCCTTAAGATATATTATTTTACTTAAAGGAACCATTCCTTTATTTTTAAAAAGAAACAAAACTGCATTCAAAGATTTTCTAAAATTATCTTGTCTCACCCGGAAATCGAACCAGCAAAAATTCAAAATTTAAACTTTCGCTATTTTATTCCACTAATCGATAGAATCAATGTTTAGGATAAAATCTCTCTAATAAACATTTGGTATAAGAAATGAAAAAAGATCATGAAATCTAACATTAATTTTATTTTATCATCAGTTCTGATACGAAGGACACGTAAACTGACAGAAAATGTTTACCTAGCTAGTTAGACATTGATACACGAAAAATTTAAAATTACAATTTTGTAATTAAGACAGACATTTTAATAATTAATTTAACTAATAAATTGTTTGAAAAAATATCCCTTGTTTTTTAGAAAAGATTATTAGGAGAATTCACCACAACACTTTGCAGAAGGCTAAACGAAGTGAATTTCAAAAAACAACAGTCAAAGTTTGTAAGACCACCTTTAAAAAATATTATTTCTAATAATTTACTATCAGATAGATTATTAAAGTGTTACAAAATGGTAATTTTAAATAATTATTAACAATAGTAGCAATGTCCAGCTAGGTACCTAATAATTTTCTTTCATGTTTACATGTCCTTCGTATTAGAACTAATGAAAAAATTTAATTAATGTTCGATTTCATGATCTTTTTTATTTCTAAGACCAAATGTTTATCAGACAGATTTTATTCCGAATATTGATTCTATCGATTAGTGGAATAAAATAGCGAATGTTTAGTTTTTGGATTTTAGCTGGTTCGATTTCCGGGTGAGGCGAATGAATTTTAGAAAATCTTTGAATGCAGTTGTGTTTCTTTTTAAAAATAAAGGAATGTTTCCTTTAAGTAAAAATCTCTATCTTAAGGATTTAAAGTGGTTTCCCTCCAGGGCCCATTGATTCTTTCCACCCTGTATAGAATCAAATCGAACCGCGCAATATACACTTCACGGTTTTTCCATCTGTGAACGGTGGTTCGTTACGCGGTCGGAATTTCGATATTCCTCCCACCCGTTCAACGTCCGAAGTTACCAGACAGTGGGGAAGACAAACTTACAGAAACTTATAAGCACGTCGTGTCGGTGGGATTCGAACCCACGACCCATCGATGTGCACGGCCCATCTGCCGAACGAGCCCATCAAAAATCATGAGTGTTAAGTTAGGGTGTGTAGAGCTAGAAGCTTGGCTCTCCATTAGATCTGATAATTTTTTTACATTTCAATCAATGTACCTACATAATATGTATACCTACTCGTCTTGGTGTTATTTTACATGAAAATGAAAATGTTTTTGGTGGGATAGCAAATTATGCAAAGGACACTTCCAACTAGACATTGCGGCGAGTAGTTTATATGTAAAATCCGCGACAAATACTACGCTAATTCCAGCAATCAAATATAATCTAAGCTTTATAAATGTTACCAAGGAAAGCACTATATTATCATAGTTTTACGTTTCTTTTTTTTCTTCTAAATTAATACTTTATCTTTTTAGTGCTAACAAAAAGTTCAATTATTTATTTGTTAATGTATGTTGTGTGTCTTTGTATTGCTGAATAAAATAATATTCACTTCATACTTACTAAATCGTATCCATGCATTGTATTATTGAAAATACTAGATCTATGGATTGTAAATCGATCCTGGATAGACGGCCCGTATTCCAAGACGTTACTCAAGTCGTAATCTATTCTTGAGAACTGTCAATATGTCAAAATTCTATAGAGAAAAAATGGTCTCAAATCTAGATTCAAAACTGAGACACGTCTTGGAATATGAGCCTCAATATCATATAACAAACCGCTCAATAATTTCAGGTGTAGGTAAGTTATATCTGTTCGGCACTGAACATGATAAAATATGAATCTTTCATATTTATTAGAACTATATTCTAATCAATAATGACCTTTGTAACCGCCTAAATCAACAGTCATTTAACTCTGATATACTGAGGATTCTTAATTTGAATTAGCAAATGGCGCTGCGTCTATATAAACAGGGGTGGGGGACGATTTTGTGCATTTGCCGTTGCGCTACCGAGGAGGACGCACGTTCTTGTATAGACTGATTAAATAGTGATATCACCCCTCAATATGGGGAATTATAGTTTAAGCATTTTTAGTGTTGTACTATTTCTATCTGTTTTATGGAGTCCGGCACTAAGTGGTGAGTTAAAAAATAACCCATATATATATTATCTATTATGCTAAAAAAATAAGTCATAAAATATTTGATAGACAATTTACTTTTTTTTAATTTATTTTATATATTAAAAATAAATAGAACGTCTCATATTTTACCAATTTATACCTATTCATGCAAAGCCAATAAAAATAATGTTTTATTATGTAATCTAATATAATAGAGCTTACATAAATCGACAGAAAATATTTCTAAAAGGTTAGTCGACCACTTCATAATATGCGATAACTTCTCCGATAATATAAGTTTGACCATACTACACAAATTAAAGTTTTATTGATTTTATTATTCGCAACTAGATTGATACCCAAAATATGAATGTATAGTATAGTAGGTATATATAAAGGTTTAAGATCTTTATTATTTCTCAAAGATTACAAAAATCGCTTACGAGAAATAAACTTATTATTAATACATTATTTATTACATTGTTTCATACCGAGTATTGTAAAACAATAGCGGGTAGTGAGAAAACAAACATGACAACGCCTACGTGACAATAATATTGTGATAATTACAAAAACTGCTAAGGACTTTTAGACTGTAATTCATTTTATTTTATATTTGATTTTTCGATAATCTTTAAAAAAATTAAATTTGGAATATAAATTATTTTTTTATTAAAAAAGGATTACATTAATAAATATTAAAATAATTAAATAGTAAATTTTAGAGCTCATTAGCATCAGCAAATTATGACCATTAGTTTAGACACATAGATAAAATAGTAAAAAAAATATTATATCGCATCCCATTTCAATATTTTTTTTTAAATATTGTCTTTCCCCATTGTAAAAAAAACCATTATATTTAGTAGTTTTCATATCTCTAGTCCAGTATATTAACTATTGCGTAATATCTTCAAAGGTATGTTTTGCAGAAACACTGTTGCCACCTCTGATAATATTCACATTCACCGATATAAACTTTAACCTCAGATTATGTTATCAATGTCACTAACGTTATTGAGCCATTTTCAACCTTATTGTATTGAGTTACGATTCACAATAACATAAGCAATAAATGATAATAATTGCAGGTCAAAAACAACTTTTACTGATTATTATAATTGGTTGTTTGTTTTATTTTTACTAATGAAAGATTCGGTTTGTTTAATTAAGTACTTTTATAACGCATACAAGTACATAATTAGGGATTAATTTTAAATAAACAATACACATGCATATTTACATTTTATTACCACTAATGAGCTTCAGGATGAATTAATCTCTTAGTTTTTTTTAAAAATATGGTAAGCATTAGAAGGACAAAGAGGATCTCTGTTTTGTCTCATTCCTTCCAAGTTTATTACTTTATCTATTTATAGGTATCATAGTTTTGGAACTATTTATTCAGGTAATATTTTAGCTTTTCTATAGCTTCGCTGTCGCTGAATTACATACCGAAACATAACGAAATATTGAAGTTTCATAGGATTTTCTTCAAGTTATGGAAACTTAATTTTTTTTAAATTAATCCTTATTGTTCTACAAAGGTAATACTCAAAAAAATCGTTCAGAAAAGTACATTTAATACTCTACAAGATATTTAGTCTATATAAATAAAAATCAATTTATGTTTCTCTATGCACTCCTAAACTATTCATCCAATTATGATGAAATTTTGATGACTTGTTCTGCATACGTCCGTGAAGGTTCATGACTAAAAAAATACTTATTTTATATTTATATTTACTTAAAAATTTCTTCAAAATAATTTTTATAAAAAAAATATATGTAAACACATAAAGCTCATTTTCTCGTCTAATAGCCTCTGTAAAACTTTTAACGGTCTTACTTATAAACGTAGTATAAGCTTGATATAGTTAAAATATGTTTTGTCCCGCTCTATTGAATACAAAAAGACTACAGAACAAAAGAATAAAAACATATTTTAACTAGTATGTCAAGCTTATACTACGTTTATAAGTAAGACCGTAAGATAACTACGGATTAAAACACTTTTTTTGCTTTACTTAAAAAGTCTCAGATGTGTTGTCGGCCTCACCGGATACCAAAAGTTTTCTATAAAAAAAGTTATTAGCACAAGTAAGATGCGATCTACTACGTGAAAACCGAAAAACGATCTTGATAATAAAAAGTGAAACCGGTGTATTGGGTTCCAAAAAATTCCACTTACTTAGTTATCGATAAGAAAAGAACAATAGTTTATTAATACCGCGAATATTTTGATAAGTAAGGTCAGGTGGAGTGACCTGTATGTGGTCATTGTCAAGGCTATCTTATCTTGTAAAATTGAGAATACTTGGTAAAAATTATAAATATTTTTTACACACAGAAACTTTATTACAGTTTATTGTTAAGTTGTATACCCGGTTGCATCACATGTGATGCAAGGGTGGATAATTTTATTTGATTGTATCACATATGATGCAAGGACAGACTACGTGTTAACTTTAAAAATATATCGACAGACGAGCATGAGCTTCACTTGATGATAGGTGAAACCTCAACCACAGAACATCAGTCAATGATGCGCTGTCAACCTAGTTTTTACTTCGAGTACCCTATATATAATGTACTCTGTGCTTCGAGCATTCGGAAATCCATAGACTGAAACCGAAACGCGCAATGTGCACTTCACAGTTTTTCCATCTATCTATTGTATCTCGTTAGGTCTAGAAATAAGACACCGTGAATGTTTTTTGGATAGAGGGAATCCTTAACAGCAAAGAGTTTCATTTCGCCGGTCTCATAACCAAGGTTAACAACAAGCTCTCAATAAAGCCTTCGTATTCTTCCTTTAAAAAGAATTGCAGCATTCCCACGTTGTGTTTTACGATGTCGACAATCAGTTAATTCGTCAATCAATAACCTAAACTGACACATCCGTGCGGGGCTCGCCTGTGCTTCAATACATACATACATGTTACAATATGTTGTTTATATAAGTTCTTTTGATTAGAGAGAAAGTTGGTTATAATATCAGAATATTACTCCAGCTATGTCCCATGTATATTCCCGTAATAACACTTCTTCAAACGGTTTCTGTGCCAAAAATATAGAAAAAGGTTTAATATATATTTTTATGTAAATATTACCTGCAATAGTTCGGTTTGATTGGTCGGACTTGAATTTGTGTATCTATGCGGTAATGTTAGTTATTTCGATTATGAGTTTGCGTGTTGTTCCCACGAGAATGTAAATGCGTGCTCCTATTTCACCATGCCTACTGCTAATAGAGGACAAGCCGTTGTTTTTTATTCGTTTATTTTTAATATTATAATTAATTACTTAAAAATTTCATGTGGAACATTGTGTAATAGTTTCAGTTTCTTTAAGGATTTGTAATACAAACATTTTGTTAAACAAAAAATTTGGCTAATAAAAAGAGTGGCGGAAAGTTTATTGCCAGTTCTTCCCTTCGGTAGTCGCTTACCATGACACGTCTATTCGTTTGCCGCATCTAATATTAACAAAAAGTCATAAATATTGAGATATATAGATTTGATAGAGATTTATTATTTTCTACTAGTAAATAACTGTGGGAATTAAAAGTATTATTTAAAATACTAGCGATGATATAACTGTATCGAGTAGGTACACTGATCAAGCGCAGATTCGTGCAATTACCCAATTTGTCTGCGAGTCTCGATTGGTGCCTGTTTGGGGTCCACATGATACCAGGTCCTTGACTTCAAGATATATAACTATGCTAAATTTTTCTACCGTACTCTCTCATCATTCATTTTTTTATCTTAGATATCGACGGACGAGCATGAGATTAACTTGACGGTACACAGAACATCAGTCAATGATGCGCCGTCGACCTACTTTTTGCATTCAGAAATTCATAGACTGTAACCGAAACGCGTAATATGCACTTCACGGTTTTTCCATCTATGAACGGTAGTTCGTTACCCGGTCGGAATTTCGATATTCCTCCCACCCGATCAATACATGAAGTTACCAGACGAGGAGAAGACACGCTTACAAAAAATATAAATATGTCATCCCGGTGGGATTCAAACCCACAACTCATCGATGCGCCACGGCAGGTCTTCTACCGAACGCGAAAAGGACTCCGTCTAAAAAAAAATAGTATCCTGGATGGTGATCCTCGGGCCCTTTCAGTAGACTTAATATAGAGATTATTATTGTATACTAGACTTCTGTCTCTATGTCTTGTGACCTTTTTTTTAAAAAGAAATCGTTTATATTGATTTTAATCAAATCATTTATTCATTTAGATAACATAATGTACATTTATGAACGTCAATAAAAAAATACATATTAAATGCTTCTAATTTTACATTTACTGCCAGTTCTCAAATCAAGGGCGTAGAACGGACGAGAAGAACTGGCAATAAACTCGCCGCCACTCTTTTTAAACGCCAAGTTTTTGTTTTACAAAATGTTTGTAAGGAGCTGCAACCATTACACCATGCTCCACATGACATCTTGAAGTAATAAAGTTCAAAGTACTAAGCCCAAATACAGTATCACTGGAACACTTTTCAAGGTATTCCGTGCAAAGGTTCTATTACATACTTTATGGAGGCATTTTATAACTAGATAAATTATCACATTCCCTAAGAACATGATTCACTTGTTTGCATAATAATATACTGACCCCAGAACCTTTGACGGAACTTACTTTGTTGATTTGTTGACCAACTTATCAGTGCCTTGACCTAGCATGATAAGGCTAGGAAATTTCGCATTCGGACAGCTTGGAGGAAAATTATGCTTTTATTGATTTATTATAAAACTAGAAAATCGCCCCGGCTTCTTACGAGTGCAATGTAGATTAACTAAACACTAAATGTTAGATGTAACTGTCTATTGGTGAAAGAATTTTTAAAATCGGTCCAGTATTTTTTTTGAGTTTATTCATACATACAAAAATACAAATCTTTCCTCTTAAAATATAATGAAGTATATTTAATGAAGTATGGATTATAAAACGAGCAAAACGTCCCGGCTTTTCACGGGTGCGATGTAAATGTACTAAAAATGTAGCTTTATATTGATGAAAGTATGTTTAAAATCGATCCAGTAGTTTTAGTTTATTTGTTACAAACATAAATAACGGTAATAATATGTATTTTTTCTGTTATTAAAGACATTGACGAATCGAACAAATGAAGTAATCATAAAAATCGTTACAGCCGTTCTTGAGTTATAATATAGATATCGGCAATAAACACGATGTCTGTGATTTTTTAGAGATTTACCTAACTCATCCTTACCTAATCCGTAGTACTTATATAACTTCAAAATATATTGTTGGAGCATTTTTGCAGAACCAAACAATTTTAGGCGAATAAAAAAAAATCAACAATTCAACCCGTATGTTTTCAGAAATTTTTTTTTTAGTTTTAACTCTACCTACTAATCATAGTCCTTAATTATTGTATAACTTTACCTATTTTTGAATTGTTACTGTATTACTTTGATTTTTTTTTAATCATACGTGTGCTATATTTTAATATATTTGATTACTCATAGTTAATTTTATTTGTTACAGATAAATGCTCAATAGCATGCAAAGGATGTAAGTATCTCAACATATCTAATTACCATCGCATCAGTTATGGTGCAGCAGTTGATACAAGCGCCAAATTATATCCCAGTAATATCATAGTATTTATACATCCCAGAAGTACTATATACTATATACGAGTATGTAGTACATATTATCTACATAGTATAAAGTATTAAAACGATAATATATTTACACTAATTGTATGTTATTGCTTGAAATACAAATTATGGAGAAACAAAAAAATTAATATATTAATTAATTTGAACTAAATTGAACATATTGTATTTTTGAGAGAGAGAGATAGATATTTATTCGTCGTAACAAAATAATATGATACACTTATTATAAGTAATTATTAAAACTAGTTATACACAAAACGGCTACGACGAAACGGTTGACTCAGCATAAAGTGGGATAGTCTTTGACAAATTAACCAAACTCTACCACGCTGGTAAACAGCCATAACTAAATTTCAATTTCAATTTCGTTGTATAGGAAAAAAAAGGCGAAAAATGTATAAGGGTTTATAATGCTACTAATTGAATTCATACAAAAGAGCTTTAGTTTCACATCACAAAACAAAATATCCAACACTATAGTATTACCTAGGCATTTTACTCACTGATATTTTTCTCCAGCATCATCCTCACCAAGCTTCCTCAACGGCCACACGTATACTTACGGAGTGGAAGGCACGGTATCCGTCTTGCTGACTGGCGCTGAGAAGCAAGAGACCAATGTTAAGATATTCGGTCAGGTCTCCGTGAGCGGTTTGGGCAACTGTGCTCATTCGCTCAAGGTCAACTCTCTGGCTATTTCCGGACCTAATGGCAAGGTATGGATAACAGTTAGTTATAAAATCCTGTCAGGGCAGTGTGCCCGATGAGTTTAGCACAGTGGGTTCGAATCCCGGGTAAATATCATTTTAAAAAATTCTTTCGAGCTGGCACAGTAGAAAAACGAACCTACTTGTCTATTAAGTCAAGTGAAACAGACACAGAAATGTGTCTGCCCCATGCCCCACTAGGGGAAACGGAAATTCACAATTTATAAATATTGTTTTTTTTTTACAAAGCGGATGATTTTTGACTATGTTTTTTAACTAAAAACATAGGTCTACAGTAATAAAATCTTAAATATTTTGTTATTTTTCTCTTAAAATATATACGTAAGATTAAACATTGGTTCTGTTCTATTCATCTATATACATTTTTTTTGACATTTTGTTTCGATGTATTAATAATTCATTCTTTATAATAAATATTTATAATATTGATAATAATTTTTATTAATATTGATTAAACATAATGTGAATTTCTAGAAATACCAAGCACCAAAGGGCATCGACAAGACAGTCCTCTTCAGCCTGCAAGATGGCCGCGTTGGCGCTGAGATCTGCGCTGAAGACGGCGACACCAGGTTCTCGCTGAACATCAAGAGGGCCATCATCTCGCTGCTGCAGACAGAACAGAAACCCTCCTCTCAGGTAAGATTCTATCGATACTTGGATGTTTGTGGATCTTCGAATATTACTTCATCTTTTTACTTCGTCTTAGTTTAGTTTGCACAGTGCTTTTAGTGACTAAAGGTCTATCCTGGACCCATCAAAGGAGCATTAAATATTAATATAATCAAAAAAAATTACTAACATATTTCAAAAAACCCTTCTTCAGAAAAGCAAGGTTCATTTTAACTTATGACAAAAAATATCTGTAATTGAAATCCGAATCAAAAGCTCAGTTGCTAGTGAGTCCACCAAATGATTACTCAATTTTTGAGTTTACAATTCTAATATAATAAAAATTGAAACCGCTATAACGGATTTAATTTGAAGACAGTCGACGACACAAGCATTCGCTAGAAATATTTCATCTAATGTTTTTTGATACCACTAAACCAAAGTAATTTCTGTCCCTCTACTATCCATTAAATTGGGGTTATCATGTCTTGTCTTGTAATGAAATTATATTAAAATTGTTCACCTACCGAACGGACTTCTATCCTTACCTTCAACCTAAAAGGAGAACTACTCCAAACCAAACCAAAACCAATTTTACTCCAGTGATTGATGTCAAGGTGTTGTATCCAGTATCCAGTATTGAGTATACAGGGTCAGATTCAAATAATTTCATGTTTTGTGGAGCCTAAGCCTTCCCCTAAATCCAGCGCTGGTTATATATAGTATACTAAGCTCTCGAAAACACTTTGATAGCGCTATTCAGGATTATTGACGTCTACGTACTGTTTGTAGCCGCAGATTGAAGATGCCAACATGATGAAACATGAACCGTGGAACTTAGCAATACCTCATCGCTAGAAGATAGTGATTAAAATTTATAATATTTGTGCAGGTCGACGTGTTCGGTGTGTGCCCGACAGACGTGTCCTCCTCCCAGGAAGGTAGCGCAGTGCTGCTCCACCGGCGCAGGGACCTGTCCCGCTGCGCGCACCGAGAGCAGGGCAAGAATGATCTCATCACCGCAGTCTACAACCCTACTGCTGTAAGTCCTTTTTTCCGAATGCTCGAAGTAAAAAGTAGTTTGACAGCGCATCATTGACTGATGTTCTGTGGCCATCAAGTGAACCTCAGGCTCGTTCTTCAGTCAGTTGTGTTCTTTAATTTTTAAATGTCCTTAAATATTCGGTCTGTTTGTTGTTTTGAGGCTTTCCTACGATATAATATATATTAGCTGAATATATTCAGGTAAAATAATTTCCTAACCACATAATACGCTTCCACAATAAAGTAATCGAGCTAACGGGAAACATTTTTGTCTATGTGACTCATTTAAATGAAAAAAAAAATGAATAAATTTAATTTACGAATGAAAGATTTATTTAGCCAAAAGATTTAAAAGCAAAAATAACCTATCATAAAGTGAGCATTACACATCTTGTAGAGGAAGGGAGGTGTGGTCTTGTGGTCCAAACTAATGGGAGGATCCTCGACCAGTCGAACCACTGACTGGCTACAGTGGTTGATGTCGAGATGTTGTATATAATAATATACTCAACGCTGCGAAACCCTTATATAGCGCGATTCAGGATGAGACGTCTTCGTTAATTGAAGTCGCAGATTATAGTAGATGTCGCTACAAGTTCTATCGATGTCATAAGATAATCAAATTACACTGGTCTACAAATTTTAACTTTAAAAAAGTATTCTTTATGAAAAGTAGTTTTTTTTATTTATTTGTACATACTGAATACAAAAATATTAAATATACATTAAAATTAGTTTTCCTTTTTTAGAAAATATAAATAAATGATATTTGCAATAATTAACAGAAATCATACAATTTTTTCTTCATTAGTCGAATAACGATATAGTTAATTCGCTACCCTCTTGTATTCTGCTTCTATAACATCTCGACAAACAGTCCAGCAATAATCTGCCAACATTGACATGATCCAATGGCCTTCATACCGGTTTTCCATGCTTGCGATGTCCTGGTAGACGCGCTCCCGTTGTTCATCGCTAAAAGCCCCACAATTATCCGGAAAGAAGTTCAAATGAAAACATAGAAAGTGCATTTTCAAGGACATGTTACATTTTAAGATATATAATAAAAGTCACACTACTTTCAAGGTTCCATTGTTGCAGTCTCGAGCCTAGTAGTTCTGTTTTGTTCTTGGACAATTCTAAGTCCCGTACAAGATTCTTTAATTCACTTTGTGTTATCCTGTATGGCTATCATGATTTACTAGATATTTAATATTCTGACATTGAAGAAATTGATGATGAAGTAATTGTAATTTCATCTTAGGATGTTTCGGAATCGGGTGAAGATTGCTGTGCGGCAGAGGATTAGTAAACAACAGTACATTTGACGATATTCTTCTTTTTTTTAGAAACACCTTGCCTTTTCCAATTACACGAGTTGTCAGGCAGAAATAATAATCAGTTTTTTTCAATTCACGGCACTGCAAAATGAAATAACTTTTTTTCCACACGGCCAATCTTTTAAACCTGTAGCACGTGGATTGCAGCAGAAATGTGGAACCATACTATTATCCTGGTATTTTATGTTTTCGTTAATATATTAAGAATAGGCATGTTTAATGTAGGTGATATAGAACACCCTTTGTTTAGTAAATATCACCTCACCACCAATGTAAAAAAAATGTAGAGTTTATTCACACATTTTCGAAACATTTTGCTTTAAAATTTAATTATTTCTTCACGTTTAACACTTTTATCACTTAGTAATACAGAACAGAGCACTAAAACCCAATATTTTTAACAGCCAATGCCTATAAACTAAGTAAATATGAACATTATCAAGTTCAATCAGGGTAGAAAAATTAAATTTAGAAAATGTCAAGTATCGCAAAAATTCAAACTAATAAATGAATTTTACTTATCAACTTATATTCAGCATGGGTAGACAAACAAAAATTAGTTTAAATTATTTCGAATACTTTTTTACTGTAGACCAGTGTTATATTTACAGCAAATCAAGAACACTCAGATTCTTCAGTCCATTCTGAGCGTGGAAACTAAAGTGAACAATGGAGTCCCCGAGAAGGTGGCTGCCACCGAGGAGTACGTGTACAGACCCTTCTCTGCTGGTGAGAACGGGGCCAGAGCCGCTGTCCACACTAAGCTGACTCTCTCAGGAACTAAGAGTGGAGCTGACAATGGAGGTAGGTTTCAATTAATATTTATTTAGTTCTTTTCCTCTAAGTGAGAATCTTCGACTTATGTAATATATTGTCTTTTATTAACACATGGATCACACAATTAAATAAAATAACTTTTACCGGATTAAAACGCGATTTATTATTTATACCGATGTTTCGAGTGATTTCCAGCAAACGTTGTCTGGTAGACTGTACACATTACAGTCTGATTAGAATTTTCACAAAGTTGCCATATTAATGAAAAGTATTCCTAGGGAGTCGTTATTTGCTGTATTTTTCTATATTATGGAAATATTGACTTACAGTTTTCTCTTGTTATTTACACTACTATTGTTTTATACTCGAAAATACTACATAAATATAGTATAATATATAATTATTTAATCCGATGTAGTCCGATGTCGAGAGAGAGCCGAGGTTCGAATCCCGAGGAAATAATATCGAGGAGTTTTCGATTCGAATGCTAAGGAAACAATATAAAATTGTTTAGGCAGGGAACAGAAGGCTGATTACCCGTAAAGAGAAGTTATCAGTGATACGGACAGTATCTGCCTCATAGCCTATTAGACTCGGGAATTAATAATTAAATTAAATTCATAGCCAACTGCCCCGTGAGCCGGACTATCATCTTCGAGAACCCCCACCAAGGACACGCTGACCAGAACAACGCCCAAAGTGTTGTATCGGCCATCAAAGAGGCTTGTAAGCACCTCGGAACTGAAGCCGGCTCCAAATCTGCTGGGATTTTCGCTCAAATCGTCAGGGTAAGTCTTCACAAATAGATTTTATGTACTTACTAGCAACGCGCCCCGGCTTCTCACGGGTACAATGTAGATGTACTATACTCATACAGCCTCTGTTACTCGCTGATAATGTAGCTTTCTATTCGTGAAAGAATTTTTAAAATCGGTTCAATAGTTTTTGAGTTTATTCATAACATACAAAAATTCAATAAATCTTTTCTCTTTATGATATTAGTATAAAAATATAGATGTATGTCTCTTAAACCGCTGCAACCATTTTGATTTTTTTTTTTATGTTGAATGGTTTAGACATAATTTGACCCGGTAGGTGGCGCTGCGTTACTTCACTAATAGATCTCGTGTACGTAAGGATGTCACTCCTAAACCACTAGACGGATTTTGATGATTTTTGAAAATTGAGTGGGTTGAATGGTTATATACACAATTTAATCCGATAGGTGGCGCTGCGATTGGGTACTAGGTTTTTTGGGGCCAACAGGCAGGATATTGTCTATCGGAGAAGTTAGTATATCATAAAAGTCGATAAAAAATTAAAAATATTCTCAGTTATAATGATCACTTCTACGATACCTCTGATATGGTATAAGCACTGACTACTTTAACTCTTGGAATAATTGTGCAAAACTGACAAAGTGAAACTACAATTACTAAGTGTACTTAAGTTTAGGCTTTACCTAATTTGAGCCAAGTCTGTCAATATTTAACGAATAAAAGAAAAATATTTACAAGAAAATTCATTGTTTTTTTTGTTTATAGATCATCAGATCAACAAGCAAAGATGACTTAATGAAGGTTTATGGACAAGTTAAAGGCAACAATTTGGAAAAGTAAGTTACTTCAAGCATTATTTTTTATTGGTATTTGGAAAACAAACAGATTATTATTAATAACAATATACCACAACAGATATACAAATAAAAAGTTAATAAGTTGTAACATATAAGTAGTGGTTAAAATACTATGTTAATATAAGTTACTATGTTATTTTGTATTATGTATATAAAAACTTAAGAAGCCAACAACAAAGCAATACAATGCAGAACAGTTTTGACGGGCTCGTTGGCGCCTTCGGTAGAACACCTGCAGTGCGCATCGATGGGTCGTGAGTTCGAATCCCATCGGAAGGACTTGTTTATAATTATCTGATATGTCTTCTTCTTATAACTTCAGGCATTGAAGGGGTTTGAGGAATATTGAAATTCCCAGTGGGTAACAAAGCACCGTTCATAGATGGAAAACCGTGAAGAGCATATTAGGCGTTTCGGTTTCAGTCTATGGATTTCAATATGACAGTACATTGACTGATGCTCTGTGGCTAGAGTATCCACCATCAAGTGAACCTCGTGCTCGTCTGTCCATATATACTCGTATCTTAAAAGAATTTTCCTTGCTATAGACGTGTATTCTTGGATGGTCTTCTCCGCGCTGGCACCGGCCCCAGCATCGAAGCCTCTGTCCAGATCCTGAAGAGCAAACAGCTCTCCCCGCTCGAAGAGAAGCTGGTGTTCCTCTCGCTGGCCAACGCACGGCACGTGGACAGTGACACCATTAAGGCGGCTACTGTAAGCTTACTAATAACCTAAAAATCTTATTCATAAACGTAATATAAACTTGATATATTTAAAATGTGTTTTGTCTCGCTCTATCGAATATAAAAAGACTGCAGAACGAAAGAAACAAAACATACTTTAACTATCATACGTTTATGCTTATAATACGTTTATGAATAAGACTACATTTTTAAAATTAATAATTTCTGATTTTTGGCTGGCTCGTTGGTGCGTTTGGTAGAATACCTACTTTACGCACCGATGGGTGTAGGGTTCGATTCCCACAGGAATGACATGATTATAATTTTCTTTAAGCACGTGTCACCCACGTCTGGTTACTTCAGGGATTGATCGGAAGGAATATCGAAATTTCGACCAGGTAAAGAACCACAGTTCATAGATGGAAAAACTGTGAAGTGCATGAGCGCGTTTCGGTCTCAGTCTATGGATTTCCGAATGTTAGAAGTAAAGAATCTGAAACATTCTGTTGCAATATTTCGAATAACGTTACTGTTATTCAAAAAGTTCGATATTATGAGACAACAATCGTCCAATATGTTAATACAAATTTTTAGTCACTTTTATTTTAATACATTATTATAAAACTGTTAATTTTTTTTTCTACTTCACATCTATTAGTAATAATACAGAGTTAAGTAGTACATAACTAAGGATCATACTCGGGGAGTCATTTATTTCCCCAGGTAGATATTTTTTTCAAACTCCTCATCACATTTCAAGAGGGTGGCGGCCCAGCTCATTAGCAATTAAATAGTTAAAAGCTGTTGATTTAAGTATGTAATTAAGAAATTTGGATACTTTTTGACAATTTTATATGTATGATTTTGTGAGAAATTAATTTTGTTATATTATGTATTTTATCTAATTTTAGTTTTGATTGTTAATGTATAAGTAAAATGATTTGTTCTATGGAATGTATTATTTATGTTTGTGTTATGTGTATGTAATTAGTGTCTACTTTGCTGGTGCAATAAATAAATAAATTCCTCAGGGTCTCCTCGATCTGCCTCACCTGCCCAAAGAGCTGTACCTGGGTGTGGGAGCTCTGGCCGGCGTGTACTGCCGCGCGCACGACTGCCACTCCGCCAAGAGTGAAGGCGTCATCGCCCTCAGCAAGAAGTTCGCTGCCAAACTGCAAAACTGCAAGCCCAAAACTAAAGTCGAAGAAGACAATGTAAGTTGTTCTTATAATGAAATACCTGCCCGCCTAGCATGACCATCAAGAGATATTTCGCGGGCGAGTGAAGACACACTAAGATATAAGATATCGAGATATATAAAACTTTGATAGACAAAACGATCGACAAATATGTCTACTTTTTACATTAGAAGTCGAGTTTTAAGTGTAAGTGTCATGTTAGACCCGGAAGACAAAGAGATAATCGATTAAAATATGAGAAAATGGACGACAAAATTTTGTCGTGCTAGGCCGGCTGAGAATATTGTGTCAACATATTTTATCAAAATTTTAGTTAGTACTTAGTTCAAATCGAATCATTTATTCATTTAGTTAATACAATGTATAATGAACGTCAATAAAAATAATGATTCTAATTTTACATTTACCGCCAGTTCTCAAATCAAGAGCATAGAACGGATGAGAAGAACTGGCAATAAACTCTCCGCCATTATTTTTAATCGCCAGTTTTTTGTTTTACAAAATGTTTTTAAGGAGCTGCAACTTTAGACCTGCAGCACCCACAAGGGGGCGTTATCGTACACTTTGGGAAACGCTACGCTAGAAGAATAAATTAAAATATATAAATAACTTGCAGGTAATAGCTGTATTGAAGGGTATCCGCAACATCCGCCACCTGGAAGACAGTCTGATCGACAAGTTGGTGCACTGCGCGAACGACAACGGCGTTAAGGCGCGTGTGAAAGTTGCCGCCCTTGAAGCCTTCCAGGCCGATCCTTGTGCTGCTAAGGTAACATATATATGTAGACATAGACATAGAGATAGACATAACACTACTAATACAACAAAATAATAATAATAGTCATTAGAAAAAAAAATTGAAGACAAAATGAAGTAGGTACTATTTATTAATACTCAGCGTTCCATTCCATAGGTGTGTAAATGTTTGTGTGTTCTAGTTGTAATATAATGTTAAAGAGTAGTTATGTATGTACATTGTACATACATATATATTGACTATATCTCCCACGTAAATTGTGGTTAGGAACAGAAATTTTATTTTACATTAAGTTTTTTAAACTATACTATTCGTTTATAACTTTAAACGTCTTGTAAGCAGGTATCAATAAACAATATTTTTTTGTTTTGCGAATCACAATCACATGCTCCGATTCCTACATATCATCAAAGAAAATAGATTTACATAGAAGAACAGGCCTTATAGGCGCACTTGGCACGGTTTCTCTGGGGTAACATTAATTCTTACCCGCATCAAAATCCGTTGCGAAGTTTTAAAGATCTAAGCATACATAGGGACAGACAGACAGCGGGAAGCAACTTTGTTTTATACTCTGTACTAAATATGTGATATTGATATTGTGAGTGACCCCTTAGGTAACACCATTTCGGAGATCACCTTTCTTAGTGCGTGAGGGTGACCCATCTTAATATTTTTATTTTTCCAATTCTGTATGCTTAATCTTGTCACAGATTAAGAAAATTGGCCTCGACATAATGAAGAACAGGCAGTTGGACTCTGAAATCCGCATCAAGGCTTACCTTTCTGTTATCGCGTGTCCCTGTGGGAAGTCGGCCAACGAGATTAAGGCTTTGCTGGATTCTGAACCTGTACACCAAGGTATTTTACCTTTATACTAAAAGTTTGTAAGATATTACGGAGAGAACTAGAAAAAGTGCTACGACCCTCATTCATAAGCAATGGAATATTTAAACATTGTTTGATTTATTTTGTTCTCAAGTCATTTAGTATACGATCGAGCGAGACTAAATATACTTTAACTATTTTGATCTTATATTACGTTTATATACATATTTATATTCTTCCATATACTCTACATAATATTATCTTATACTCTTCATAATATATCTTTGCATTGGAAAGAGTCATAATATTTTAGTATATTTGTACAATCTATTGAACTTTCTTTGTTATTTATAAGGCAAAAACTTTAAGGGAGGTTCCTCGACCAGTCCAACCAACGCTCGGAAACACTTTGATAGCGCAATTCAGGATTATTGACGTCTTACTGAGCGCAAATTGTAGATGTCGCTACAATACAATAATATTTTTTTGCACAGTGGGTCGCTTCATCACAACATCCCTGCGACACATCCGCGCTTCTGCAAACCCTGACAAGCAACTTGCGAAAAAACATTATGGACTCATCTCCACGCCTAGCAAATTCAATGTCGACGACAGGTAC
Organism: Anthocharis cardamines; assembly: GCA_905404175.1. Lineage (NCBI taxonomy): Eukaryota > Metazoa > Arthropoda > Insecta > Lepidoptera > Pieridae > Anthocharis > Anthocharis cardamines. Next base: position 582,592 of record FR989975.1, read on the forward strand.
TCACTTTTTTATATTTTATTTCTAATGATGAGAAAAGACAATGAAAAACTTGATTATCATATTAATTGCGCCTAGCTCTCGAGATCACGATTATTAATCAGATTTAAAGAAGAACAATTTCTGAGTCCGTTTCACTGATCGTTTTTATTTACAGGCTTATGGTAATTTTATTCGTGGATCTTCGACAGAATGCCTAGCGCGAAAAACTTGCGAAAAAGTATTCGTATCATCAGGCTGTTATTTGTATGAAATTTGAAGTAATTTCTCATACAACTGACAGATGGATGATTCGAATATTTTTTCGATAATCTTTCGTGCTAGATCCTCTGACAGATGGACGATTCGAATACTTTTTGGATAGTCATTCGTGCTAGGCCCTCAGACATTGAAGCTATAAAGGTTGTATTGCTTATTGCAGGAAGTACTCGTTTTACCGCGAGTTCTCATACAACGTGGACGCTCTCGGCGCTGGCGGTAACTTAGAGCAAACAGTCATCTACTCGCAAGACTCCTTCCTCCCGCGGTCCGCCTCCTTCAACCTCACCGCTGAGGTCTTTGGACACAACGTCAACGTTTTTGAGGTACGATGATTATTTAAAAAACTTTTTAAAATAAAACAATATACAGAGCTTTCTGCAGAGGATGCTTTAAATGTTGGTGAAAACCAATTTGAAAGAAGTTTGTTTATGTTTGAGAATGATCGTGAATAGATTTATTTTAAATAATTTAGTGATCAAGGCCTATAACATCCTATAAAGTAAAAGACTATAGAACGAGATAAATCTTTTTATCTTCTCTTCTATCTGTTTGAATAAGTCTTCAAGGTTTGCAATACATTATATGGTGATTTATTATTAATTTAACCTCCTTCGATAGTCAGCCATTTGTCATTCAGTTTTTGCAGTAACTTTTCTACTACATAAGGCCGCTCAATAACACTAATTTCCTTATTATATATTCTAATCTGTATATTCTTCTTATGTAGTTCGGTGGTCGGCAAGGCAACTTAGACCGTGTGGTCGAGCACTTCGTTGGACCCCGCGGGATCCTGCGCACGCAAAAGCCGCAACAGATCTACGACAACCTCTACAAGCGCGCTGAAGAAGCTTTCCAGAAGGTTGAGGGCAACCTCAGAGGTCGCCGCTCCGTCAAGAGTGAGATCGACAACTTCGACAAGAACGTATGTACTCCAGTCAACCTAGTAAATTTAACCTATACGACTAGTTTCCGATATTTTTGCTTGAAGGCTCAGTTCCAAGATGTAACTCAAGTTTGAATCCAGTTTTAAATATGACCGTTCTCAAAAATGGATTTCGACTTAAGTAACGTCTCGGAATTCAGGCACTAATAATTTCTAAAAGCCTTAAATCGGCTACGACTCAGTAGTGAGATATTATAAGGTATTTTTTTTACAAAACTTACAATTTATACTATACAAATAGTTATATATATTTGCTGTACACGTCTGTAATTGATAACGTAATCTGAATTTTATTATTACAAAATTTTTAATTCTAATGTTTAGATGGAAAAACCGTGAAATGCATATTGCACGTTTCGGTTTCAGACATTAGATTTCCGAATGCCCGAAGTAAAAAGAAGGTCGACAGAGCATCATTGACTGATGTTCTGTGGCTGGGATATCACCTACCAGCAAGTGAACCTCATGCTCGTCTGTCGATATCTAACAAAAAAATGTACTACAATATAATATTAATTGTTGAATTATTCTCCAGCTGAAAGCGGAATCAGTTGCGTACAACAATGAGCTGGACCTCGACGTCTACCTGAAGCTGTTCGGCACCGACGCTATCTTCCTTTCACTCGGAGATGACAAGGGCTTCGATTTCGACAAGGGTCTTGACCAAATCTTGAAGGTCTTTAACGATGGAGTTGAGAAGGTCAAGCACTTCCAGGTAGGTTTTGGAGATTTTACGTAATTGCCATATTATGCGTACATAATATTACTCCTTTCTCCATTTGTAATTTGTCGCCGCGTTCTATTGTGACTGAACGAGCGCCAACTTAAAGAACTACTTCAATATTGAAGACTAGCTGATGCCCGCGACTTCATTCGCATGGGCTTCATAAGTGATGATAACTTTTCTATCCACAACCGATTTCGATGAAACATAAGCTTTATGTTGGAAACTCTTTAATTTTCCGAGTTGTTAAAGATATTGACCGGGGATATATAAGGTACCACCATGCAAAATTTCATGTAATTCGGAGATTAGTCCGTACAAACAGACAGAGAAACGAAAATAATTAAAAATTCGGGATTTGTTCTGTTTCTCTTCTTACATCCCTCAGACTCCGTTTATACATTTTTTTCCATGTACAGACATTCGTCTTCTACAGTTTTATTATATGTATCGATAAGAAGAAAATATAATCTGTAATTTTAATTGATTTATTCATTGATTATTGCAGCAAGAAGTTCGCGCTCACCTCTTGTTCCTAGACGCCGAGCTCGCCTACCCCACCGCTACCGGTCTTCCCATCAAGCTAGACGTGATTGGATCCGCCACCGGACGTGTCGACCTCTCGACCAACATTGACTTGAAACAGATCATCCGTTCCCCTCAAAACGCCAAAGTAGACATTAAAGTTGTACCCAGCACTGATATCGAAGTATCCATGGTCATGATGGTCGACGCCAACTTAGTGACTGCCGGTATCAAGGGAATCGTAAACCTCCATTCGTCTACTGGCGGTCATGTGATCGCTAAGGTTATTGAAAACGGACAGGGCTTCGATCTACAGCTTGGTCTGCCGATCGACAAGCAAGAGATCATAACCGCCTCCAACGAGCTGGTGTTCTTCACTGCGGAGAAAGGACAGTTAGAGAAGCAGACGGCTATTAAGGTGGACGCTGACAAAAAGGAGTACTCAGGATGTTTCGATCAGCTGTCGGGAATATTCGGTCTGACTGTTTGTGGAGAGTTTTCCGTTCCCTTCACATTCTCTGGTGAGTGTTATTTACTTTTACTTTTATGAACCCAAATAGTTAAAAATAACTTATTCCTACTTCAAAGGGTACCAACATAGATGAACGGCGATGCTCGCTTTCCATCAGATGAGACATTCAATAATTTGTCTCGCTGTACTGTAAAAATATCTACAGATAATATTATACAGGCGGTTTTATTACTTATTATTATTAATTAGCTGATGCCCGCGAAATCCTTCGCGTGAGCTTCATAAATGATGACTTTTCTTTTCGATGAAACAAAGCCTATTTTGTTGGAAACACAAATTTTCCGTAATGAAAAGTATCTAAGATGTTGACCGGGGTTATAAGGTACCACCATGCACATACAAACAGACAAATCGGGATTTTTCCTATTTCTATTCATACATCCCCCTGACACGGTTTTAAGCATTTTTTCTATGTACAGACATTTGACCTCTACAGTATTATTTTATGTATAGATTATTATTGTTCAATCATTTTATAACTATTCAATTTTAGGCTCTGAAGCTCAAGCCTCTATCGCCAAGTTCCTGGCCAGATATCCGGTTGTGGGTCCGTCCAAAATCCGCGTCGCGCTGGAAAAGAACGACCTCCGTGGTTACCACATCAAGGGCGCACTCAAGAATGACGCTCAGAATGGAAAGTTCGGTGTTGAGCTGCTGTTTGACGCTGAAGGTATAGAATTTAAAATTTCATACAACTTATATATGATATATGGGTCACAAAATCCAACATGGCTACACCATTTTGTTTACTTTTGACAAGGTTCATAATTTATACTCAATTATGCCAATATTAATTAAAGTGAATGTTATAATTAATATAATGTAGGGTTGGGTATTTTTATAGTAACAGCAATAGCAAGGTCGAGAGATCATAAGAAACTCAATATTACCAAATTGAAAAAAAATCTTACATTGTGGACTCGTGTGTTAATAATGATTTACATAATAATTCATATACATATATACTATATTTAAAGTAGCACAATTTTACATCAATATCACAATATGCTTTTTTAACTTAAAGGGCTTGGTTTGTTTACCTTATGACATCGGTATACTTAGATTAATTTATTTTTTAGGTTCACAAAACCGCCGCACGCAACTCACTGGTGACCTCATAAACAACCAAGAAGAGAAAACTCTTAAAGTTGCCCTGGAATCCCCGATAAAGAATTTATACGGTCAAGTCTCTCTCTTCATGAAATCCAACGAACAAGTCGTTTTGGTTAAGGCTAAGATGGACGAAATGCAATACTATGCGAGGGCAGGATTCACCGCAGCCGGAAACGATAGGAGGAAGATCTGGAAGCCTATCCTGGAATACGAATTACCTGACAAAAATGGAAAACAGAATCTCAAGATTGACGGACAGTTGATCCAGGAAACTAACGGCCCTGCTATGCGATACACTTTAGAAGGCATTAAGGTAATGGTTACTTAGCTATGGTTATTTTGGGTCACTATTTAAATTAGATGGCGATTGATTTTAATCTAAAATCAATCTGAATTTATTCTAAAATTTAGATTGATTACATCAAAATGCATTATAACGCATACATACATTTTGACGATTTTTTATAGAAAATGCATATAATAATAAAGTTTAAACAGAATACGGCGGAATTTTGAAATGATAATCAAGTTGAGAGCTACTTAATGTTTGCATCTCTTACCGCGGAATACTGAAACGATAATCAACATTTGAGGGCTTCTTAAAATGTTTCTGTCTTTCATTTTAACTTCGTAATGAAAGGGTTAGATATACTTTTAAGTACACCTCAATGTTGATTAGCGTTCGAGAATTCGGCCATTATTAATAGAAAACGACAGCAATACTTTAAAGTAAAATTCAATTTTGAAAAGCGTTTGAGAACTGCTGAGTTGCTATGTACCTACAGTAGGCTATTTGTAATATTATTCATTATGATTCAGTTGACCATTCCCAACTCCAACGAGCCCGTGACCATGGAAGGCCACTTCAACTACGAGCCTAAGGTTCTGGAGATGGACCTGAAAGCGAAGAAGGGACAACACAACATTCTGCTCAGCGGGTCACTCAAGGGACACGACGCCAAGCTGGAGTTCCAGAACACTCTCAACCCCTTCATCAACTTCAAACTTAACGGGCATTTTGAGAACACTAAATCTGTAAGTGCATTCTTAGATATTTAAAAATCAACATTATGACCTCGCTGGCTTCAAAAAACGAGCCTACATATTTTTAAAAGGCCGACAACGCACCTGAGACCTTCAAGTCATAGATGTCCATGGGCGGTGGTGATTACTTACCATCAGGTAACCCACCTGCTCGGTTATCTACTCTGAAATAAAAAAAAAAATATAGTTTTTACGGTTCCAAATAAAATGTGTTCGTATATACATTTAAATAAAAAACTTCATACTGGATTAAAACGCTATTTATTATTTATATTGTCACGGGCAGACTTAAGGAACTCTTTAGTCTGCTTGTGATGGCATAAATAATATAAATAATAAATCGCGTTTTACTCCGGTATAAAGTATTTTATTTAAATGTATACGAACGTGTTTATAAAAGGGTATTTATGTATGTAGGTATTTATAGATATGTAGTCGATCATTACTGCATCATATTCCATCTTTACTATTTTTTGTCTTAACTTTGTATATTACCTAAGCATTATTTAGTACCGCTATTGTTTGCAACTAATTACGACCTCGTGGGTTCCAAGAAACGCACTTGTAATATTTTAAAAGGTCGACAACGCATTTAAGACTTTTTAGTAACGAATTTTCACGGCGCGGTTGTTTGCTCTGTAATAAAACAATAATAGCACAATTGACCTGAAAATTACTTTACATTAATAGCAATAGTGTCTAAGATACTGTGAGTAGTAGGAGTGGGCTGTAATTCAATAAGCAGCTTTTTTAAACCGCTTTTCTAATGTTAACGAATTAGCTGCTTTTCGTTTACCGCAAAAGCCGTTAAATAAATTAACTGTTTCATTCAACGATTTTCGAACGCAACGCACGGATTAGCTCAACGAACATTCAACGCGTAGTCGCTAACATCATCCGAAGCAGCTTGTTTATTTAACGCAAAACCTGTTGAATTTATTAACTGTTTATAAAATTAGCTGCTTTTTTAATAGTTTGTAATTAACAATAATTTAATCTCGTTAACACAAAAACCGTCAACGACCCACCTCTAGTGGTACAAATGTAACGAACAAACCTATTCTCTGTTGTTTTAGCTTATCCACAACGATTTGGACTTGTACTACGGCGGAGATCTCCGCAATTCCCAAAACCGCGTCACTTTCAACCAACTACTCAAGTGGGCTGACTCTACCAGCGTGATTACTAAGAACAAATGTAAGTTAACTCTTCATCATTCATCATCATCATCATCAGCAACTTATTAACCGAAGATACTTGATATTTGATTTTTTCGTTTCTAACACATTCCAGTTTCTTGGTAAGTTTTTTCATTATTTGGGCAGAAATGGCTGCTGTTATTCTGCTACAGTCTAAATTTTAAGCTATAGATTTGTCCTCCTTTTTCAATATGCATATACAGCTCAAAATCATTAAAAATTCATAAAAAACATTTCTATAACTAGTATTGATTCTAATATACTAATTATCTTAAAATTTTCAGTTGAAATCCACGCACTCCCCGCCAAAGTAGAGTTCGATTTGGAATACGATCCCAAAAAGTTCAATTTGGACGTTGAAGGCATTTACTTAGAACGTAAATTCGATTTTGAAGTAGACGCTCGTACAGAAATCAAAAAGGTTGGAGACTATAAAGTCAAAATGATCTTAACAGCTGACAAACAATCCGTTGAAGTATTAGTAAAGAGAGACATCGTCTCACCTGATAAATCTAATCTGGAAAACTACATTGAAGTCAAGAATGTGGGCAAATACGAATTATCTGGGGTAGTACTGCACAGAAATAAACCCAATGATGTGAACATTGGTGCAATTGGACACTTGAAACTCGCTGGTGGTGAATTAAAGGAAGACATCAAGTAAGTAGCCGCTTTAAATTAAGGTTTAAAGAGTTTAGAGACGAACAAGATTGTATGATGTCGAATGCTCGAAGTAAAAAGTAGGTCGACATCACTAACTGATGTTCTGTAGCTGAGGTATCACCTACCATCAAGTGAACCTCATGCTCTCTGTCGATATCTAACATAAAAAAGTATATGTAGATGTACGACTATTAGTATATCATCCAAATTTAATTACCATTTCTATTTATGTAATTTGATTTAGGGCTCATAATATAATCTTTTAAATTATTGCTAATACAAAAAAAATCATTTTAACTGAGCATACAATAAAACAAAATACCAACACCCTAGATCTTAACTAATTAAAGCAGATACACCCTCAATAACACTGCTATGAGGAGCTTTTCATGCCTGGGCTCCCTATATAAAAATATTATTTAATCATCTTCAAAATAGCAAAAAACACACATTTAATTTTGTATAATACATAATCAATTTAATATTGCGCGTTTCGGTTCCAGTATATGCGAATGCTCGAACGACCGACAGCGCATCATTGATTGATGTTAAATGGTATTAGCTACCATCAAGTGAACCACACGCTCATTAGTCGTTATCAGACATAAAAACTAGTTACATACTTTTGTGGAGGAAGGGAGGTGTGGTCTTCCTCCAACCTAAAGGGAGGATCCTCGACCAGTCGAACCACTGACTAGCCGGTCCTAAGGCCCCAGTGGTTGATGTCGAGATGTTGTATATATACTCAACGCTCGGAAACATTTATATAGCGCGATTCAGGATTAGACGGCTTCGTATTGATTCTTGTCGCAGATTGTAGATGTCGCTACACTTTAAATACCCAATGCATGAATACAATTTAATTTGACTATATTCACCACAGCTTCGACGTGGGTATCATCGAAAACGCAAACCTCTACTCGGCACACGCTAAGCTCTCCCGCGCTAAGGACGGCGCGATAGTTGACTTCCTCGCTAAAGTGAACCGCGGCGACAACCCTAACGGCCAGCTCAAATTCTCACTCAAAGACGCCGTCAGTGCCAACGGACAGTACCAAGTCACAGACAAAGATGGAAAAGGAAACGGTGTGCTGATTATCGAGTTCAAACAGGTAATCATCTACTAGTAACATTCACAAGCCCCGGCTTCCTATATGTGTTATACACAAAAACACGGTGAAAGAATTTTTAAAATCGGTCGAGTAGTTTTTGAGTTAAACCATAACAAACAAACAAATTTTTCTTCTTTATAATATTAGTATAGATAATACATATTAACCACCTTTTATTGTAATTATTTGCTTAAACCAAATTGACTTTGAAAGGTTGCATTGGGTAGATACAGTAATAATATACAAAATACAGAGTGTATCCTAAAAATTACTACGTACGTAAGTACGACTCAGTGCATGCTGAATCTATGAAAACACCACACTGATTTTCTGTAGCTGAAAGCTGAAAGTTGTAGTGGCTGGCCGGCCAAAGCGAGATTTAAAAATATGTTCATAGCTACTTGGTAGGCGCGTGATACTTGATTTTTTATACATAAATATATAATATGTCTCTTTGTTTTCAATTAAATTAATAATAATAAATTTTATTCTATTTACATATCACTACATAGTATAAAACAAAGTCGCTTTCTCTGTCCCGTTGTATGCTTAAATCTTTAAAACTACGCAACGGATTTTGATTTTTTTTTAAATAGATAGAGTGATTGAAGAGGAAGGTTTATATGTATAATAATAACAGTTTTTCTGTAGTGTATTTAGTATCAGCATTGCACCGGTGCGAAGCCGGGGCGGGTCGCCAGTAATATAATAATTTTTATATTTTTTTATGATATTACAGGCACAGCGCAAAATCAAAGCGGACGTTAAGTTCGTATCGAAGGAGCCGGTGTACAACGCTGATGTTGAAGTGTTCCTCAACTTCGAGAAGGACAACAACGATAAAGTACATTTCAGCACCAACAACAAGAAGACAGAAAAAGGCATTGATTCCAAGTAAGTAAAGTCAAAAAGTGAAAACATGTTTTTATCTTCGTGCTCCCTGGCGTACGTTATCAAGATATGGATTTATGTCTAAGTTAGGTTGTGATCGTAAGTATAGTCTATGAAATAATCTCTAAAAACCCCACGCTGCCTGATATTGGTCGTCATGTCAAATTAACACAAGATTAAATAAGACTTTTATTATTAATAATAAATTTTCAAAATATTAATATTTTAGGAATTATTAAAAAAAATTGAATTAAGTACCCTAAAATGTAATCCATTTACAAGTAGGTACGTACTGTAACTCGCATATAAATTAATCAAATTACAATTGGTGAGGTTCTGAAGACCAGCGCTGTGGAACTCGACTGCTTCACAGCATAATGCTGAGCCAGGGCCAATTACAACCACAACACACACACATTACACACTTAAAATGTACCTTTTTCCCTTTTTTCCATATTTTTTTGTTATTTTTATTTTTTGATTACTATTATAATTATTTTGTGTGTTTCTGTGTGTGTGTTTCGTTAGTAATATATGTTATGTCTATGTCTATTGGTATCGTAAGCGCTGAGTTACCACAAAGTAGTACAAAATAGTTTTTCTTTTTTTTATCAATAATATTTCTAAATAAAACTTTTGCTGTCCTTTCAGAAATAAATTGGAATATAATGGCAAGAAGAGTGAGCTGAACATTCACCAAGACGGCGACCTGATCGGAGTGGCGAAGGGACACGCCGAGTTTGAGATCGTACTGCCTACTGAGAGGTGTCTCTCATTGAAGATAAACCGTGAGGTCACAGGCAAAAATAATGTAAGTTGCTATTTTTAACATACAAAGAACAATTATTTGTCTGCAATTCACCTGGTGATAAGTGAGAACGCAGTCTAGGATGGAGCATGATCGTTCCCTAACAAATGCCTGTTCACATTCGCCAGATTGTATGGTGGGAATACTGAACGGTAGTGAATGGTGCTTGAAATAATTTATTTCTCAATTAAATTATACACTGTTTCTTTGCACGAAACAGACTAGCAATTTTTGTAACTTGTGTAAAGTAGGTTTATAAAGGAGTCCATATCCCTGAAACGAAATTATCCATGACCACTAAAACAAAAATAAACAAGGCATTTATCTAACTACTAGCAATCCGTACCGGCTTCGCACGGGTGGCATGTAAATGTAAATACATATGTTACTCGCTGATAATGTAGCTTTCTATTGGTGAAAGATTTTTTAAAATCGGTCAAGTAGTTTTTGAGTTAAATCTTAACAAACACACAAATATTTCCTCTTTATAATATTAGTATAGATAAGAACTATTTTGAATTACCGATTCTTGTTTGTTTGTGAACTTTATTAAAGGTCTATTTTTGATTCATTTTCGAAAGCGTATAAGGAACCAATTAAATGTATATTTCTGGGCATATATGGGTGAATATAAGAAGTTCAAACATTTTACAATTTAAACTATTTTAAAGTCAACGTGAAAATTGTCCCCAGATATATAACGGAAACGCAGAGGTATTATTATCTGATGCTGCCAAGCGTGGCGGAGCTGCTTCGACCATTCAATACAAGGGCAGGCTTGCCAACACAAACTACGAAAACAACATCGATTATGAAGGCTCCCTGGAAGTCCGTCTCGCAGACGGCCGAGACCTTGTCAACAACTTCTTGTACAAGCACATCCCTACTGGAGACAAAAATGATATCAAATACAAGGTATATAAAGCTATTAAGTGTCCTAGATACAATTCTCTAATAATTTTTATATGAAGATAATCTCTTGTTTACCAATGTGATACGTAGGTTATTACCTATATTTATTTAAAATCCCATATTTTTATGAATAAACTCCGAAAAAAATATATAATTTATTGCGGTAACATTCATATTTTTCAGCTATATTGAGGCTAAAAAAATAATAATATTGTATTGTTGTTAGATTTAGACAGACGAGCATGAGGCTCACTTGATGGTATGTGACACCTCAGCCACAGAACATCAGTCAATGATGCGCTGTCGACCTACTTTTTACTTCGAGCACTCGGAAATCCATATACTGAAAAAACGCGCAATATGCACAAAACAGTTTTTCCATCTATGAATTGTTATTGTTGTATGATTTAAGTAAATGAAAATTATTGAATACAGACCGATATTTTTGAGACTTAAAATTCTATGTCTACGTGTGTTTTCTAGGCTGAAGTATCTGGAAGTCTGATGCCAAAGAAAGCGCTTATCGATGGCAGCGCTTCATACCAGGGTCTTACAAAGCTGGACGCGTGCCGCTTGAAGGCGAGCTACGGAGACGACCTTTCGGCTGAGCTTGTAGGCTCTTTCGCTGCTCAATTCCCCAGCCATGGAGAGAAGAAGTAATGCTTAAAATGTTTTGTCTCCTTTTAGTAACAACTTTTGTTTCATTTGAATATTTGACATAGAGCAGCCAATAATTTGAGATTTTTTACTCACTTACTTGAGTAACACTTCAGTAGCTCTTGACCTATATTTTTTGCTTCAAGAAAAAAATTCAATGTCGAAATTTCCACATTCAGGGGATTTAGGGAAAGCAGATGTAGGTATGTCATGTTTAAAAATACATAAACCAATTATCCCAATATGGTTCGAATGTGCAATCCATCGTATCTCTAGGTGGTAGTACGATCACCGCACCGATGTGCGTAAATAGATATGGAAATATGGATTATTTTAATTTTTTTCTTTTCAAATATATTGAAAATCTTCTAATGAATGAAAATTTAATATAATAGTATTTTCATAATGGTTTTTATTTTTTCCAGATACGTGAATGACTTCACCATGTCACTCAGATTGCCTTTAGAAAAGGCTCATGATATTAAATGGGTAACATCAGTACTCTATCTGCAACCTGAAAACAAAGATGCTGAAGTAAGTTACATTTTTTTTATGTTATAAATGTACATTATAATTTTGTCTCTATTAGAGTAGTACAGAAAATAATTCGATCTGAAGGAATATCAACTCTTTTTATAAGAATATAATCATATAATTGTAAAACGAACAGACACTCAAAAAATTTACAGAAGGAAAGCCTTGCCTTTTAAAAACACATTTGAAGGCCCTATTTACTATCCGAGACTATAAATTTACTTTACATTTGTTAACTAAATATAATTTATTCAGGTAACTCTAATTGAATCGATCCAAATCAACGGTGATTTATACAAAATTGATGGAAGCGGTAAATACAATGAGAATCTCGGTGTCAGCAAGCTGAAGATCATTGTCCCACATAACGACCCCATCATCATGGACTTCGGTTACAAAGCTGACATTCAAGGTACTCATTCTGCATACTTATAAAATAAAAACTAATAATTTCCATTAAAACTTATTTGTTTCTGCTAAAATTAACCCATACATACATATACCCCTAATTCGAAAACGAACAAGACCCTTATTTGCCCATAACTACAATATGAAATTAAATTAAATGAAAAAGTACTTTATTGTACACCATAAAAATAAAAAAAGAACACAATATATTACAAAAGTATGTACAAGGTGACCTTATTACTATTAGTAATCTCTTCCAGGCAACCATGTGAGGAGGGTTCTAGAATGAATATTTCGTATTTGGTGCACTAATCTAAATAAATATAAGAATGATAACACTAAAATTTTATAACTAAAAATAATAATAATACTATGTCTCAGATTCGATGAAGGCTACAATATATTGGTCTTCCGATATATTATTATATTTCTAAGCAAATAATTGGAATCTTTATGAAATTTTATTTTCGATTTCTGATTTTCGATGTTCTGGGTATATGTACGTACATAGGTTAAGCCAAATATTCATCAGAATCATTACATTATTAAAATGCTTTCTTTATATTTTAATGTTTATTTTAATGATCTACTTACAGGTGACGAAAAGAACTGCGGAATGGATTTCAAGGCACAATACGGCAAGGGTAAAAACCTAGCGTTGGCTATGCAGGGCGTTGCCGCTCCTAGAGACTACAAACTAACAATTGATGCGAACGTACCTGGCGATGCACAGATTAAAAAGCTCTCCGTTAAATTGCACAACAAGGTAATCCATAGTTTGAAATTTTAAAGCCTTTGTACTAGTCCTAGTTTGTGATTTTATCAAAAAAATCTCCCTAAGTTAAATTGATGAACTCATTTTTAGAGAAAGTAGCTGTACCTGATTTTCTGGAAAGACTTATTTTGATTTAGCCAAATTTTAAGCACAAAATCATCAAATCATTGTGATTAAAGTTAAAATTTACTCATTTATTTCTAGAACCCAACACCGGATACCTACAACTCGCTACTAATGGTGGACGCCGACGGCCGCGTGTACAAGTCGGACTGGGTCGTCGTTCTCTCCAACCGCCAGCCCTCTATCGACTTCAAATACACCAGTCCCAACTCCCCTAAAACTACCAGGTAATTGAATAACATACGAGTTCTTATTTAATTCTATCTGGCTATCTGACTTATGGCTGATTGTTAGCAATTTAAAAAAGAAAACGTTTTTCTCCTTTATTTTTGTATTAGGTATCATTCATTGCATGTTTAAGGTATCTATTAATATTAACAATTAAAGATAAAACCAAATAAAAAAAAACATACCAGTCTAAACGACAAGAACTTATTTTCTTTTGTAGATTGCCGGACCAAAAATATCAGATAGCCGCCTTTGATTCTATACGACTCATTTAGTAGAATATGTATATTTCATAATTTCTGTTTTAACTCATATTATATGATATTTTCACAGGATGCTTATGAAAGGTGATATTGAAACCACTCACGGCCAAGTGGAACTTAAATTAGAGAACTTCCGTAATTTGGATCTGGACGCTTCCTTCGAAGCGGGTTACGAGAAGGATATTATGGTGAAGTTCTACGGCAACTCGGAGTCTCTCGGCCTCAAGGGCTACAAGCTGGACATCACCACAAAGGACGCCGGCAGCGGGAAGCGCTTGGAGTTCAGCGCTGTCAATAATAACAAGAACATTCTCAGTGGAAGGTAATATTACGAATATTTCAGTTGATAGTTATTTCAAAAATACATGGTAATTTTTTATATTTGCTGTATGCCGTAGTTCCTCAGAGAGGGGAATAGTGCTAAGGTTTCGTAAGGCCCACGTAAAGTTTAAGCCATTGAAAAGTTCTAGAGAGCTAGTGGCACCTTCAACCCATTCGACAGCTCCGCGGCTTTGACGGTCTTGTTGGCGTTCCAATACGTCACGGGTTCGAATCCCGCCGGGATGACATGTCTATAATTTTTTGTACGCATGACTTCCCCATGTCTGATCACTTCGGGTGACTAAACGAGAGGGAAGAATATCAAAATTCCGACGGGTAATCAGAGATGGAAAAACTGCGATGTACAAATTGCACGATTCAGTCTCAGTCTATGGATTTCCGAATGCTCGAAGTAAAAAGTGGGCTAACAGCGCATCATTGACTAATCTTCTGGGGCTCATGCTCGTCTATCGATATCTAACATAAAAAGGCTCCGGCACAGGAGGCTTTCACGAGTACCTTATCACAGAAAAATCAAAAGATATAAAGAACCTACAACATTTTTCACCCAAATTAATGTAAATATTTCATCCAGAATAACCTTTATTGTTATATATTTTTATAATCTAGCACGTCATTTATCAAGAAAGAAGAAGGCCCGAAGACAATTATTGAGGGTTCCGGAACACTGAAAGTTAAGGACACACAGAAACCCGCCAACTTCAAGTTTATTCGTACTCTGCTCACAGAGGGCGCTGAACAAGGAGTTGAGGTAAATAGCATAAACATGTAGCTAATGTAAAGTATTTCTGAACACAATTTTACATCTTAACTGGTTAGCGATTACCTAGAAGCACACTCTATGGATGATAAAAAAATTTTGTGTGTGTACCAGAGTAGAGGAGAAGTGAAACTTCTTTACGACATATCATTTTTGTACTATTTGCAACTTCACGATAATGGGGTAGATAAGGCTTAAGCCTTAAGAAAAAAGATTTTATCACTTTCAAATTAATATATTGTTATTCTTATTTCAAACCAAACTTCAAAACTAATATATTGTTGTTATTATTATAATATACAACATTATATTCTTTACGTCACTATACTAAACTTTGATAAAAAAGCAACATGACGTGTAACCGAAAAACGTGACGATACTTACAAAATTTCTCCCATACGTCGATAAAGAAGTTTCACTTGCCTTTTTCATCATTATCATTCATCGATCGCAATAGAACATCAGATTTTTTTAAATATGTATTGTTTAGGTATTTAAACACATTAAAGCATAATTTATGTATGCAAAACTCAAACAAACTTGAGATTTACTTAATGTATTGCTGTTGCTTTTATTAATATACATTATATCTCTATATCTCTACATAGCTTATACCCATTGTATTATCAACTTTAGACATTCATCAACGTGGCGGTTGGAGAACGCAACCACGTAGCTGAGTCCCGTGTCACTAACCTGGAGTACAAGAGCTCGTATGTGTACTGCGAGGAGAAGAAGCAATGCGCACACGCGGAACTGCACTCCAAGATCAATATGAACCGTGAGTAACCTGTTACTTTACAGCATTTAGCTTATCTGTTGGTTTACGATCAGATCGTGAAGCACTTAACCACCTTTTTGTAGAGGGTAAATGTATTATATCAAAACCATAGTAGTAGATTAATTCAGTATTTTTCCTTGTCATTTTGCTCGACTTTTTCTGCTCATCCTTATGGAACCAAATGCTTTTTTTTCCTTTCAATCATTTTTTTTTAAATTAACTACTGTCCTCACAGTAATAATCCTGATTTTATTCATTATTCATAAAATTGCGTCGCAGTCTCTTTTTCAAATTAACTATCGACAGTTGTTTGACCACTATCCCACATGATAATAAGTGTAAGTCAGGTTATTACTATTTATTAGATGTGTCTAGAAGGTTCCTATTTATTCTAACATTGAGAAGAACATAATAAATTCAATAATGACCTCTAAATACTTAACAGAGCCCGGAGTAGTCCAGCACCTTTTCAACGTTGGCTTTGACCTTCGCAAGCTCGGCTTTGCCACTGAGTTCGGTCTGGAGATCAGCAACGAGTTCTCCGACAAGATGTTCCCGCAGTACCTCCTCAACCTGCACGTGAACCGCGAAACCGACAAGATACACGTCAACGCGTACAGCAAGCCAGAGTTTGGCAGTTCGTATTTTTTCATATTATTTGTTAGGTTTTTGTTCGAAATAACACTTTAAATCGTAATTCAAGACTAGAATTTTATGAAATCTATCAAACTAGTGAGGGGGCAATCACGTGATATTAATTTTATAATCTAATGCGAGTGGATCATGACACTAGTGAAGTCTCAGTGTACTAGCTAGTACCTGTACATACAGCCGAAGTGTCATCCGTGGCTTATATGAGCAATTCACTTGAAACTGTATCTAACAGAAATCATTTGTCAGATATCTCAACGTGAATGGTTTAAAATATAGCATCTTAGCATCTCTGATAGCAGATGCCTGACATCATTGAGAAAGATGACTAAACTAATCATAGTTAAAACAAAAAAGAAAAACATAAGCTTTTAAAGCAGTTTGATTTAAAAATATATGTGAAATGAAGATTTACATAAAATATCTCCCTTACAGAATTCCCAGCTGGTATCACCATTTCGTTACCCAAACGGGTCTTCGCAGTAGAGACCTTGGTCCAATACCCCACAGACAAGACCCTGCCCTTCCCCATCCGTGGGGAACTGAGCGTCTTCCCAGACAAGAACAGGCCAGAGACCAAGACTGGAGCTCGTTTCCTGGTCGACATGAACACCAGCGAGAAGGGCGGTGATAGTGTCGCCGAAATTGGATTCGTACATCCGAAAATACGAAAGGTATTTATATCTCTTAGTATTTTTCAGCGTGAAATAAAAGTATACGGAAATTTTGAAGATCAATAACTAATGTAATTCATGTGTGAGCTATTCCCGGTGTTAAATACAACACTCAAACTAAATACAAGTCATGAAGGCAGTCAATATGGTCAAATTTTCATGATACAATATTGAACAAAATTGATGTTTTGTTCCGTTCTGCTATGAATAATTAGCAAACAAAATCATGGATACTATAAATTGTAACATTATTTGATATTTAATATAATTTTATTTTAAACGTACAATAACGAATCTTGAATAATTCCATAGGAGGCACTGATTCGTGTACGTGGAGCAATGGAGCGCCCAGCCGAAAATGCCATCAAGATCTCCAGTTCTGGACTCCTCTCACATCCTCTCCTTGGAAACGTAAGTGCTAAACTATTGTATTATTCAGTGGTGGATTTACCAGCAGACTGAGTAGGCGGCAGATTTTAGGGGCGGCAAATTTGGTTGATCGAATTTTTTATCTTACAGAAATCAAAATGTAAGACAGTTTTCTGTATCATACAGATATAAGTCTAAAAGTAAGACGGTTTTTACGGATAGAAGTCTACAATGTATAATTTCGATGACTTTCCCTCTTCCCTATCATTGTACTCGTATTTTAGAAAATTTAGAAACTGACTATTGTAGAGGCGAGGGCGGCAAATTTTAACAGCCTATACCCCGAAAATGTTTAAATCCTCCACTGGTATTATTATACATCATTGTTTCTTTTTTAATTAGTGAACTTAGTGTATTGTTATCTATAAGATAGATAATAGAAAGCATTTAGACCAATTCTAAATACATTTTTTTTATTTTTAGGACCGCAAGTTTGAATTCGAGTTGGAAGCTAATCCTACCCACGTTAAACTTTTGGTAAGTATTGTTTTTATTAAATATCATACATATTTATTTTATCTTAACCAAATATTTTATTTGTACACTGACGGTCTTACTTATAAACGTAGTATAAGCTTGATATAGTTAAAATATGTTTTGTCCCGCTCTATTGAATACAAAAAGACTACAGAATAAAAGAATAAAAACATATTTTAACTATATCAAGCTACTACATTTATAAGTAAAACCGTATAGAGTAACCACCATAAGTGCGAACCGTAAGTTCCAAAAAATAACCATATCATGCTTATATTACATTTTATATTGTATGCATAATACCTGATATTAAAAGGGAGCATATTATTATAGAAAACACTGCAGTATTATTTACTTTCGCTTATGAGTAATCTAAATTGCAATGTCTAGTTGGACACCCCCATCGTGAAAGTGATAGATCTGGAAGGATCAGCAGTGATGAAGGAGAACCTGCAACAAGCGGACGTGCGCTTCAGCCTCCTCCAGCTGAAACCTGTGCAGATCTATGGAGTCGTCAAGGACTTCCAGTACTATGAGTTCACTACTGGTTACAGCGGTAAGTTTTCCGATATCTATCTCTAAGATTTCATTTGAGTTAGACATCTGTCATGGTATGGAATAGAGATCTTCTTTGATTTTCAATTGAGAGTTTGAAGTTGAAGAGTCAAGAGAGAGTTTTTAGCCCATATGTCCTCCATGTCTATGCGCGTTTTAAAACAACACTCTATTTTTCCTCGAACTTTTACAGTCATTAACCGAGCGATAAAATTGATATTTGCTAGGATTTATAAACAAAGGAATGCTATCATACAGTTATATTTTAAAATTTAACAATCAGATGAGAAAGAACGTAAGCTGTCGATAATCGGGCGCATCGACCCGGACAAGCGCGCGGAGTTCTCCGCGGACATCGTGCTGCCCGGACAGAAGCGGAACATCGTGCACGCCGCGCTCTTCATGCAGGACAACCTGGTGAAGTCCGACTACGGCGTCTCCCAGGATAATTACAACCACTTCGTGGTAAGCTTTACTAACTATTTTATTTATTTAAGGCGGCTAGCAAAATTGTTGCAGAATTTCAGAGCATCTGCGCTAGTGATTATGAAATTATCAATTAATACTACAATATTATGTCATGCAGATAAACCACGTAAAAATAAGTTTCGAAAAAAACGCGGTAAACCCACATAACGTAAATTATGATCCGATTGCTTGCCAGCCAAAAAATAGTATAACATATAACAAGTATTCTTTTAAAAATTGAAATGGGATATAATTTACTTATCTTTTCTTGTTAAAATAAAATTCATCAAAAACGAACCACTTTTTTAAATCATGCACAACATCTCAGTATGTAAAAGATAAAAATAAACTTTTTGGTATTCATTTAAACCATTTCTTACAGACTGCATTCAGAAAGGACCTAGACACGCTTCTGGCTAAGCTAAAGGAAATTAACGAGAAGAACAGCAACGAAATGAAGCAGATACTAAAGCGAGTGGAGCCCAAAGCTAAGGAGATGGAGCAGATGTACCGCGAAGACTTCCAGAAGCTCATGCAGGAGATCACCGACGATAAGACCATCAAGGAACTATCGGAGGCCGCGTAAGACTTTTTAGTTCTATAAAATTAAAACAAGATTTGAAAATTTGGTATTTAGTAGAATATTTTAGATGATACGCTATGCTTGTTCTATATTATTTAGACTTCAGTATTCTAACTAAGTAATTTGTTACATAATACATATACTTTCAAAGTTGGAAATAGCTTGGAATTGGTTATATATTGGAATAGTTGGTTAGGTTAAATACCCAGAGAGTGTTGACCATTAAATTAGGTTAGAGTGGTTAACACTTTCAACCCAATCGATAGGTTACAAAAGATTACGCCGTTACTTACAGACGTATTCAGTACGTATGAATACTTGTACAATAAAAATAATGATAACTTCATACTAGAGGATCATTACATATTTATATAACATATAGTAATATTATTAAATGAACTTGATAATGTTTAACGTATTCCAATATGGCATTTCGAGTTTGGTCATTGACATAGTGGCAATGGGTTCAGCCAAAGAAAATAGGTTGATACGGCATTATTTATTGATTTCGTAGGGCAACCAACCATCCAGTGACCTTTCCTTCTACCTTACGCTCGTCTATCTGTATCTGACATAAAAAACTGTTAATTTATAAATTATTTTCTTTCTATCCAGACACGACCTGATCCAAATAGTCGCAAAAATGCTCGATGAATTCGTTACCGTAACGAAACCAATCGTCGACAAGTGTCTTGAAGCCGTCACAACTATATCCAAGAAGATTTGCGAAATGTACGAGCAAAAGGTAAGTTCAAACGTCAAAGAAGCAATAATTATATATTAATTAGGAACAAACATGTGAAAATAATTGTTAAAAAAGCATAATAGATCAATATTTCAAAAAAATCAAGGCCTGAGCCTGACTTTTTGAATTTAGTTAACGAATGACTTACCAACATGACAATATAAATCTCTTTTTTTAGTAGTTATTATGAGTGAATGAATTATTTAGTACCCCAGTGGGGAATAGGGCAGATACATTTCTGAATCTGTTTCTTGCAAGATGGAAACAATATTTTTCGTTTTTCCGAGACTCTAACCCATGATCTTCACAAAACAACGCGCATACCAATGCCAACTGAGGCGGTCGAGTTTTTCTAAGAAGATTATTGTTGTTGCCAGATCGAACCTCAATTGAAGGAACTGTACACGAACATATCGGCCGTGATTCGTCAGTACGTAGACGGCCTGATCGACGCCGCGGCGCACGTCTCTGCTATTGTAATTGACTTCTTCGAGAAACACAAGGCTGAGGTCGACGAACTCGTTAACACCATCTCTAACATCTTCAAGGGTATGTTATCTCAACTTTGTAATAAATGAAAATGTAGTCTGTACCTACATATCATATACAAGTAGCATTTATGTAACTTGTGAAGTGATAATATATTAGTCCGTAAACATAACGTAAAACGGGCTCGTTGAAGCATTCGGTAGAACACCTGGTCGTGGGTTGGAATCCCACCGGGACGATATTTTTATAGTTTTCTGTAAGCATGTCACCCCACGTCTGGTATTTTAAGGCATTCATCGGGTGGGAGGAATATCGAAATTCACCACAGTTCATATAAGGAAAAAACCGTGACGTGCATATTGCGCGTTTCGGTTTCAGTCTATATATTTTCGAATGCTCAAAGTAAAAAAATTAATCTACAGCGCATCATTAACTGATGTTCTGTGGCTAAGGTATCACCTACCATCAAGTGAACCTCATGCTCGTCTGTCGATATCTAACATAAAAAACACAAGCTACAAGGCATATGCATTATACATACCATGTTCTAAACCCTACAATGTACTTAGCTACTTTTTAGACATAGATATTAGATATAAAGACAACATGTCATTTCAGACGTCGCCCGCATCATCTACGCTCAAGTGAAGGAATGGCGCGCACGAGTGTCCCAAATATTCGCCGATGTCACACAACAGATCAAGGATATACCCATCTTCGCAATGATTACGGAGAAGGTAAACCATTATAGAAATTTCATGTTTAAGAGATATTACATACATATACATCACGCCTCTTTTCCATCACGGTAGGCAGAGATCACGGAATTCCATATGCTCCGATCCTTGCATACCACTTGAACGCTTCTTCCACTAACATCAATGCTTTCATACACACTCGTCGGTTTCGAGTACTTTCGATCTGGCCCTTTTGAAGGTTGTCTCCGATATGATCGAGGTTCGTTCCCCTGCGAACGCAGAAATTTCAATTTGATTGATTTCAAGCAGACCTTTAAGATCCATGACTATATTAATTGTTTAAATAATAAGTCTAATTAATGTTAAGGCATGTGTAAGCTATTATCGATGTGGAAATATGCTCTTATGTAAAAGGAGGATCCTCGACTGAGTTGCCAGCCTCGTCAAGTCAGTCGTAAATCCTCGTTGATATTATCTATACCTATTCTCACTCTCATTCGGAGAAACTTTGATAGCGCGATTCAGAGTTATTGACGTCTTCGTCTTGTCAATTCATCATTAAGGGTTGTAGGCTTTATATTATTTACTTATAAGGCTCTTTTTCCAGTGGCATGAACTCGCTGTACCGGAACAAGCTCTGGCCATTCTGCAGGAAGCCCAACAAGCTGTCCGCGCCTTCCTCCCGACTGAGGATGCCAAGAACTTCTCTGATGCTCTCTTCAACTACATACAGAAGGTAATTTTTATTAAAAGAAAACTAGTACGTTTTAAATAGTTATGAATATGTATTATTATGCCAAGTTCCAATTCATCTATACTAATATTATAAAGGGGAAAGATTCTTTTGTTTTGATTTAATTCAAAAACTACTTGACCGATTTTTAAAAATCTTTCACCATTCTTGTGTCATACATTTTTTGTGTATAGTACATCTACATTGCACCCGTGTGAAGCCGGGTCGTATCGCTAGTTTGCAATAAAAAAAGCAAATATTAATTACAAGTTATTCAACTGTACTTATAAATTGTTATTGGTATCAGAATCGTTGTTATATATTTAAGGTAAAAGTTTAATTATTTTGTGATTTGATGTCATCGTCTATGTCCTTTATTTCAAATTTAAGACAATATAAAAAAAATTAAAAACGCATGGGGTGTCTCAACTATAGCATATCAGGATACTTCCATAATTGTTATACTCAATACTTTTCACTTTTCTGTTTTTAAAGTTTCTTGCCTGCTCTTCTCTATAGAAGCAAGATACTGAACCGATGCTAATATAAAAGTTCACAAAAGCCCTGAATAAGATTATATTTGATTGAAACTATAACTAAATCACAAGGGGGTGACTGAAAACCAACGCTGTGTTTATCAGCTGAAGCTGAGTCTCTGCCCTTTGAGCGGCCACACAGCTGTTGTTGTCTAATTTATAAATTTTTAAGCTGTATATATTTATATAAGTTTTTATTTTTCTATAATAGTTCGTATATCTTGTGTGGAAGCCCAATAAAAATCTTTCATTAATTCATTCATTCATAAATACAATATTACCACACAGAAACTCCGCCAAGAGAAGATTGATGAGCAGGCAGAACTAAAGGTGGTGTATGGGAAGCTCGTAACAGCGGTCACGTCACTGATGCAGTTTGTGCGAACCAATCTCAACCAATTGGGTATCCCCACCACACCATTCTACACTCTGGTGAGCCTCTTATAATCCCTTGATAGAATTGAGAATTTTCCTCGTGATAAAGAAAATGATAGATGAAAAAATAATTAGAGTAAAGAAAAACGATTTATTGCAAAAAAACTTAAATTTTAACGGTCTCATTGGTGCGTTCAGTTGAACACTTACCGTGTGCATCGATGGGTCGTGGGTTCGAATCCCACCGGGACAACATGTTTATAATTTTCTGTGAGCATTTTTTCCCCACGTCTTGTAACTTCGGGCATAGATCGGGTGGGAGCAATATCGATATTCCGACCGGGTAACGAACCCCTGTTCATAGATGGAAAAACCGTGAAGTGCACATAGCGCGTTTCGGTTTCAGTCTATGTATTTCCGAATGCTAAAAGTAAAAAGTAGGTCAACAGCGCATCATTGACTGATGTTCTGTGGCTGAGGTATCACCTAGCTGGCTCGTCTGTCGATAATTAACATAAAAAAACTAACTAACCTAAAGTACTAGCATAGTTGTTCTAAACCCATTGTTATAATCTAAATATGCTTTCAGCCATCGTTCTCTGGACCTAACGCGATATCGGTGCCCACCTTCAGCGGAACAGCCGCGTTGAGCTTCGTCACTCAGCTAATTAACGGCGACTTGCCTGACCCACTTGCACTCATGAAGGCCTACCGCCCGCGCAGCTTTAACCCACTCGAAGAAGTACCCGCCAAGAGTAAGTAACATATGAAGATACTATTATAGATACATATGATAACACGCCCGAAATATGAATATACTAGTAACACGTCCCAGCTTCGCACAGGTGTAATGGAGATGTACCATACATAAAAACTTTCCACCAGTTGCAGTGTCAATCTAGTGATCTCTGAAAAATACGTAGTCTGGCCTGGCACCACTTGATAAAAAAATATATAATTTACCATCATGTTAGATACTATAACTATATTAAAGTACTAGTGATAAAAATGGTCTATATTACTAGCTGATAATGTAGCTTTCTATTGGTTAAAGAATTTTTCGATCCAGTACTTTTAGAGTTAAATCGTAACACATAAACATACAAACAAATCTTCCCTCTTTATAATATTAGAATAGAAGTACAGATGTATCTCTATGAATGAATTACCGTCTTCAGTGTTTCCAATTGATAACGACCTCGTTGCTTTCAAAAATCGAATAAGTTTTTAAATGGCCGACAACGCATCCAAGGCTTCAGAGCAGCGGCGTAGTTAAGTGGACAAGGGCCCCGGTGCGAGAGAAAATGATCGAAATAACCCCCAGCTAAATTTCTTCAGCAACTGCACAAAATTTATTATTTGCAAATTATTACTAATCAAGGACGCTCGGCGCTTCCATTGTTATAAATGCTCATTTAAAATCTTAAAAGTTCAGAGCAGGCTTGAATTTCTAGCCTCCCCCTCTCTCCAAAGCTCAGGGGAGCTGCACTGCACCACTTTGCCCTATGATAGCTACGTCACTGCTTCAGAGTCGCGGATTTCTATGAGCTAGTGAATACCACCAGATTAACAGCCTGCTTGGTTGTCTGCTCTGTATAAAGAAGTAAAAAGCTAACCTCCGAATATCGTACCTTTCAAGTGCGTGGTGTGGTGGTGAACGGCCAGCACATCTTCACGTTCGACGGGCGTCACCTGACGTTCCCTGGCAGCTGCCGCTACGTGTTGGCGCACGACCACGTCGACCGGAACTTCACGCTTATCCTGCAGATGCAGAACGGCAGCCCCAAGTCCCTCATCCTGGAAGACAAGAACGGTGCTATCATCGAACTTAAGGAAACCGGACAGGTATTTATTATGAGATAATATATGTGCGTATACAGTATGTATGAATGTATTCAATTTGAAATAGAGTAAATTTAAATGCGATCGCAAAATAAGAGGACAGTAAAACTCGACACCTGTTTTGTTGGAAAGCATAAAATATATTGGCAAATCATTTAAGTATGTGAAAATTGTTATTAGTTTCTATGATATTTATAAATACTTCGATAATTTACAGGCATCGCTAAACGGCGCTAACCACGGCTACCCAGTGATAGAGAAGGACTCTTTCGCTTTCAAAGAAGTGAACGGTCGTATCGGTCTGGGTTCCCTGTACGGTGTCATGGCCTTCTGTACTAGCAAACTTGAGGTGAGCATCATAATATAGCTTATATTAAGAGGAAACATTTAAAATTATAATCTAAACGAACTTATCAGAAAATGATTACTATCTCATTTTATTGCTATAATTTCTAGATCAATTTCTAAATCACGTCTTGTTTCTTTGACAAGGGTTTTGATTTTTTTTTATAACACGTATTTTTAACAATATCTAATATGTCATAATATTCATGTTTATTACAAATTTACATATCTAATACAGTTTCTTCTATTCATTGATGATGACTAATTAATCATTATTTTCTAGGTTTGCTACATTGAAGTATCAGGCTTCTACCTCGGCAAGTTGCGAGGTCTTCTCGGAGACGGAAACAATGAGCCTTTTGATGACTTTAGGCTACCTAACGGAAAGGTATGTAATTCGTTAGAAAAATCATATACAATATATTTATATAATATATATTTTTATGTTAGATATCGACAGACAAGCATGAGGTTCACTTGACGGTAGGGAGGAATATCGAAACTCCGACCGGGTAACGAACCACCGTT
This sequence comes from Anthocharis cardamines, assembly GCA_905404175.1. Taxonomy (NCBI): domain Eukaryota; kingdom Metazoa; phylum Arthropoda; class Insecta; order Lepidoptera; family Pieridae; genus Anthocharis; species Anthocharis cardamines. Next base: position 608,315 of record FR989975.1, read on the forward strand.
CATAGACGGGAAAATCCTTGAAATGCATATTGCGCATTTCGATTTCAGTCTATGGATTTCTGAATGCTCGAAGTAAAAAGTTGGTTGACAGCGCATAATTGACTGATGTTCTGTGGCTGAGGTGCCTACCATAATTTTTTTTTATGGAGAATAAGTAAGCATTTGACCGCAATCCTGCCTGATGGTAAGCGCGGATGCGATCTAAATAGGAGCATGCTTACTTAGAAGAAGCCTATTCACTCTGGCTTTGAAGACATCAAGATTGTAGGAATAGAGAAATACAGACCCAGGTAGTGAATTCCATTCCTTGACGGTATGGAGGATGAAAGAGGACACGTACCGTTTCATACGAATATAAGGTACATCAACCATAAAACTCTGTGTCTGGCCGTCCGATGGTGAAAAGAAGCTACAGGAATAAGTTCATGTAATTCAGCCGCGCACTCACCGAAGTGCAACCTGTAGAACACCCACAGACTAGCGACCATTCGATGATGTTGAAGAGGCAGTAGCCGTTTTTGAGCTAGACTAGAGTCACCAATAAGTCGACAAGTGAACCTCATGCTCGTCAAAAAAAAATCAACTATTTTTATGTATCCCGTTGACCTTCAGTCTATATCAATAATGTTTCCACAGATCTCAACATCGGAAAGCGAGTTCGGCAACGCGTACCGCATGGCCAGCAGCTGCCCGAAGGTGGAGACGCCGCAGCACTCGCACCACCAGCTGCACGCCGCCCTCCCGCCCGCCTGCGAGGCCGTCTTCGGGGGTACCTCGCCGCTGAAACCGCTCTCACTGCTTCTCGACATTTCACCATTCAGGTAAATTATCATATTTACCATAAAGGAAATATTGTTAAAGACTTTCTTTTAAATAAACCAAATCATTTATTAATTTAGGTAACATAATGTACCTTATGAATGAATGAATTTTACATTTATTTCCAGTTCTCAAATAAAGGGCGTGGAATGGACGAAAAGAACTGGCAATAAACTCTCCGCTACTCTTTTTAATCGCCCAGTTTTTTGTTTTACAAAATGTTTCTAAGTAGCTGCAATCATTACATACATCCATATGACATCTTGAAGTAAATAATTCTAATATTAAAAAAATAAACGAATAACGAAGATTTGTTCTCTATCAGCAGTAGGCATGGTGAAATAGGAGCATGCACTTACATTTCCGTTCTATGCCCTTGATTTGAGAACTGGCAGTAAATGTAAAATTAGAAGCATTTAGTATGTATTTTCTTATTGACGTTCATAAGTGTACATTATGTTACCTAAATGAATAAATGATTTTGAATTATTGTGGGAACAACATGCTAACACAATATAAAGGAATCATTGACTTACTTATAACCGTAACTTACAGACAAGCCTGCATCCACGCCGCGTCCGGCGAGGGCGAGGCCGCCCTGCAGCAGGCCTGCGACCTGGCCCGCGGCTACGCAGCGCTGGCGCTGACCGGCATGCTGCCCGCGGTGCTGCCCGCGCGCTGCGTGCGCTGCTCCGACGCAGACAAGCCTAGAGAAGTTGGCGAGGTGTACGACTTCAAGCTGCCCGCCAAGCAGGCTGACATCATCGTCGCGGTTGAAGTTACCAAGGTAGGTCATGAGTTGCTAATTATCTCAATTAGGCGACCTATTTTAGTGGATGGACAAAAAAGACATGGATTGACTGAGTGAAGAATCATATGTGTTTGAAAGGTGTGACTGATGATATGGTGAGTGAAAGGAGAGAATGGAAAAAGAAAACATACTGCGCCGACCCCAAATAAAAAAAGGGGTAAGAAGAAGAAGGCGACCTATTTTAGTCTGCCTGGCCTGTGATTTCGTTCACGTGGGCTTTTTCTGAGGCTTCTGAAGACGCTTTCTTCATTTAGAATAAATATATGTGGTTGAACTAAATTCCTTCACCAATCTAATTGTTTAAGGCATATCTCAGTTACATATTTTTTCACAATGAAACGGGCCGTAGACCACCTGCCATGCGCTCCGATAGGTCGTGGGTTCGAATCCCACCGGGACGACATGTTTATAATTTTTCTGTAAGCATGCCTTCCCCAGGTCTGGTAACTCAGGCATTGTTCATAGATGGAAAAACCACGAATGTACATTGCGCGTTTCGGTTTCATTTTATGGATTACCGAATGCTCAACGTAAAAATTAGGTGGACAGAGCATTATTTACTGATGTTCTGTGGCTGAGGTATCACCTACCATAATTACCAAGCTTAGAAAATTGTAGGAAGTCTCCTTCCTTAGTTTGATTTGGATCAAATGGGGATTTCACCACCAATGGTAAGCGTCATGCGTTTAGCATCGAAGGTCTTGGGTTCGAATCCCAGGGATACAAGATTTAAAAAAAAAATGTTTCAGTCGGGCAGGCCATAGAAGGCTGATCACATTCACTTGCCTGTAAAGAAAAAATGATCAGTCAAACAGACACAGAAATGGGTCTGCCCCATCCTCCACTAGGGGACTCGAGAATTCACTTTATAACTTTCCAATCTAAGCATATCTTTCTCTCAACAGTCAAACGAGCAAAACTACAAGGATCTGATTGTGCCTTTGGTCTCGCAAGTGATCGATGGTCTGAAGAGCAAGCGCATCTCTGACATCAAGGTGTACCTGGTCGGACTCACCTCCAAGTACCCCTACCCCATCCTGTATGATACTGACTGTGAGTATGGCTTAATTCAGTAGAACGATATAGGTTTGGTCCTAATGCGATAACGTACAACCACTTCGATTAGAAAAAAAACATGTAACATCTATCTGTTTAACACGATATTTCACATGTCCTTAGTTTATGGATAATTGAAACAAAATATACTTAATCGTTGTCATATTTATAGAATTTCGTTTTAATATCACACTTTAGGTTTTTTTTATATAAGATCATAAGTGTCAAAATATGCGGCATAAACGAAGCATAAAATTCGTATCTTTTGAATGGGTCGGCTTAGAAGATTTTTTCACTGCTGCAAGGGATTGCAGATCTCTATTTGATATTAATTTCAACTTGATGCCTCCACGCGTTCCTGAGAAATAGGTCTTGACAGACTTGACATACAACGAAGTGTTAGACAAGTAAGGGTTCTGTTTTGGTACGGAATACGAAACTCTTAAACTTCTAAACAGACGACAATGTATATCTTTGTAAAAATCTTCAAATTTTATTTTCAAGTAATACTTTATCAAATCATTCCTATCGCAATATCCTTGATAGATAAAAGAGGCAGTTGGTTAAAACACTAAAATAATTTGTATTACTTTTACTTCTCAGTGAAACTCAAGAACGCCAAGGTAGAGTTTGACGATGAGAGCCGTTACGAGGGACGCGACGGCTTGCTGACCGGCTACAAACCGTTCGACACGGTCCAGGATGTGATCCTAAACGCTATAGAGGCTCTTCACATTAAACTCGGTAAGTTAATTATTGATTCATATCGACAGACGAGCATGAGGCTCACTTGATGGTAGGTGACACCTCAGCCACAGAACATCAGTCAATGATGGACCTACTTTTTACTTCGAGCATTCGGAAATCCATAGACTGAAACCGAAACGCGCAATGTGCACTTCACAGTTTTTCCATCTATGAACGGTGGTTCGTTACTCGGTCGGAATTTCGATATTCCTCCCAAACGACCAATGCCCGAAGTTACCAGACGTGGAGAAAACATGCTTAGAGAAAATTATAAGGTCCCGGTGGGATTCGAACCCACGAACCGCACGGCAGGTGTTCTACCGAACGCGCCAACGCGCCCGTCTAAAACTTTGACAGCTTTATCCTGAGTCTGCTTTCTTTTCTCATTGCCCATTATCCTGTTCTTTTTTATCATTATTACATCGGTATACTCGACATATCATTGAATTCTTGTAATGAGAACATTAACAGATGATGATGATTTGTATTAACACTTGTTCTAATTTCCAATTCAGGCTTGACCAACGTCATGGCTTCATACAACTCCATCATGGACTTGCCGCTCCGACCCGGTGCAGTCAAACATTTGATCAGCTCTGTTGGAGGCCGCTGCGAGCCACAGCTGTTCCTCGTAAGTTTTGTTCAATAACTATCCACAGGGCTCGGAACCGGTTAATTTTTATTTTCCGAAATACGTGACTAAATAACTGAGATACCGTGATATTAGTTTTAAACAGTAATACATAATAAACTAATCACACTATTTTTTCAGTAAATATAACTAAAAACATAAGAATATTAACAAAAACCTTTATTATTTCGGTTGAGCTGCCATAGTAAATTAACCGGTTTCCGACCCTGGCTATCCATTTATTATTTACATTGGTAATTCATAAGTTTTGTTCAAATTAATTAGGCAAATAATTCCTCGCTTAATTTAAATAGATACCTTCCGAGAATTTACAATCACATAAAAATTTACACCCTCTGTATTTCCATCCGACTAACTTACTTTAAAAAGCGAGCCTATAAATTCTTGACACATCTGAGACATTTAAGTCGTGGATGTCTCTGGGCGGTGGTGATTACTTACCATCAGGTAACCCACCTGCTCGGTTGTCTGCTCTGTTAAAAAAAAAACCTGTTTTCGATATATACTATAAGTAATATATTTCCAGGTGGAAGCGATGCGCACCACCTTATACAGCGTCTGGATGGAGAACAACGCGTACAGCGTGTCCGTGGTCACCGAAACCGCCAAGTTCTCTCCCGTCGGCGGCAAACCTGTTGTTGGTGAGTTTATATACCTGAAGCTCATTCTCATCTTATAATGCTATCAGTTATCGTTTGAGGTCACTTCTATTCCTTTTTTAAAGCTGCCATCAGTTTGTTAGGTTACTTCTACGAAGAGTCGGGAGGAAGCTCATTTTTACTGTCATAATTACTTATACAAAAGAAAAAATATTATAAATATAAAAATATTTGACAGCATATTTAGTCTCAAAATATATAACTTAGCTATTGTCATACATGTTAGAGCCATATGAACTGTGACCTATCAAGAAGATTCGTCCAGATGGAGAGACATCATAATTAATATCCGTTTTCTTAATTCGACCTCACAAATTAAATCCTGCGATACTTCCCAAAACTTTTTATGAGAGAAACTACTCCTCGATTTCCAGGTTTCTCGAGAAATGCTGTACTGGTTCTCGGCGACAAGAAACAGAAGGACACATCTGACCTGCGAGCCAACCTTGACATTGGCGAGAACGACAGTTGCGTTGACTTCGCACAAGACGTAAGTTTCTATCATTAGTTGTTTTACTTGATGTATCCACAAAAATACTTTCAGTAGTTCATTTAAAGCCGACTATAGAGACTTCAGAAAATTAGTAAGCAGTCTATAGAGACCTCAGAACATTAGCTTAAACGCAATCCTTTCAGACCTTCGATTAATTCTATTCGAGTATTACATGGCTAAGAGGAATATTATTGATGTATGAGGGGTATGAATTTACACTTAGTTAATAACTAACATTCGTCTGTTCAATTGACTCACATTTTACTTGGAAAAATAATCAAAAACACATCAAGAAAAGATAATGTTGCTTAACTTAAGTTTAACTCTAAAAACCCATTTACATGATAGCATTTAAGCGCAATAATTGATATCCAAGAATTGTAAGCAGCCACACGCGGATATTATGTGCTGTTTACACCAAGAAAAGTATTGAAACTTGTATCACAGATCAAGAATGTTACGTGTTTAATTTAATTATAGGCAAGAAACCACCATACAATCCCAAAATCCCGGCTTTCTCTATTAATGCAACCATCATAAGACAAATAATAATACCCTTAACGTGATTAGGATTAATATATAACGTATGTAATTGAATTTACGCCATTAACCGCGGAATACTGAAACGATAATCAAAATTTGAGGGCTTCTTAAAATGTTTCTGTCTTTTATTTTACCTTCGTAATGAAAGAGTTAGAAATACTTAGATGATTGATTAGCGTTCGAGAATTCGGCCGTAAGACAACGCTTTTGGGCTTGTGAGGTGGTTCCGCCAGTGGCTTTACGTATTTCCCTTTGTGTTGCACACATGTTTTTCTTCTTCTTTCTCTTATTCTAATACCATCTTCCAGACTGACGGCTTCGTATTCTCCGCTACCACCTACCGGGAGATGAACGCGGCGCAGCGCAAGCAGTACCTGCAGACTGCAGCCGCGTCTGTCACCAGCCGGATGTTGCAACACGCCACAGTGCAAACCTGCACTTGCACTTACGTCGACCCCTTCCGAGTGCGATCTGTCTGTGTGTCCACTGATGCTGTAAGTTTTTTTTTTTGTTAGGACTCGACAGACGAGCATGAGGTTCACTTGATGGTAGGTGATACCTCAGCCACAGAATAACAGTCAATGATAGTCGACCTAATTTTTACTTCGAGCATTCGGAAGACTGAAACCGAAACGCACTATGTGCACTTCACGGTTTTTCCATCTATGAGCGGAATTTCGATAATCCTCCCTCGCAATGAAAACACGCATACAGAAAATTATAAACATGCTGGCATGGTGGGATTTGAACCCACGACCCATCGATGCGCACGGCAGGTGTTCTACCGAACGCGCCAATGAGTCCGTCAATCTTAACCGCTTACGATGAAATGCTCAAATCAGTAGCTCAACTTTGATTACCACAGTTGAGAGCTACTTAACAAGTTACTGTCTCTTATTATGTAAAAACGCCCCGGCTTCACAAAACAGATATATAACTATGAGGGCTTTGTAATTAAAAAACGTACATACATACAATACTGAGGCATATTCCTCTCCTCAAATTAATATTTGTGGAATATAATTAATATTTTTCTCTCTTTCCAGGGTCGCAGAAGAAAGTAGAGAGGGACTGTGATCAACCAACGCCAAATCTTAGTTATAGAGGCTCTAGAATTGTAATGAATATCAAATAGTACCAAACAAAATTATTAGGATATTTATAAAACTGTAGAATAGAAGACTTGTTACATTAGGGCCTGTATTTCATTACTATTTATATAACAAACAGCAGTTTTCATAAGTGTTAATATAATCATTAATTTGTATTAAAATAAAAACATAATGTTTATCTTTTTTGTTTTTTTTTCACCCCACGCAACTCACTCAACATGAAAATATACCTCGTCGCTGTCACTGCTGCTTTGATTGGACCTGTTTAAAATAATACTAGAGTTAACAGGCACCTGCTAGACAGTTCTAACTGCAAAACCACTTACCTCAGAACCGTCTAAAATATAGGAATAATCATGAAATAGGTACTAGAATAACATAAATACCAAAGAGTTCATATATTACTTCAAAACTATCTCAAATATTATAGGAAAAATAATGAAACAAACTACTAGGATAACATAAAAGCCCAAGAGTTCGTATATTACTTCAAAACCATCTTATTAAATATAGGAAAAATAATGAAACAAAGTACTAGGATAACATAAATCCCAAAGAGTACTTTATATTCAAAACCATCTAAAATATAGGAAAATATTAAAACAAAGTACTAGGATAACATAAATGCCACAGAGTTCGTATGTTACTTCAAAACTCTCTTAAATATAGGAAAAATAATGAAACAAAGTACTAGAGTAACATAAATGCCACAGAGTTCGTATGTTACTTCAAAACCATCTAAAATATAGGAAAAATAATGAAACAAAGTACTAGGATTACATAAATGCTACAGAGTTCGTATGTTACTTCAAAACTATTTTAGATATAGGAAAAATAATGAAACAAAGTACTAGGATTACATAAATGCTACAGAGTTCGTATGTTACTTCAAAACTATTTTAGATATAGGAAAAATAATGAAACAAAGTACTAGGATAACATAAGTGCCACAGAGTTCGTATATTACTTCAAAACCATCTTTAATATAGGAAAAATAATGAAACAAAGTACTAAGATAACATAAATGCCACAGAGTTCGAATTGTTACTTCAAAACCATCTTAAATATAGGAAAAATAATGAAACAAAGTACTAGGATAATCTAGAAATATTTTTTTTTATTTTTGAAGCCAACATTCTTGCAGGACAATGTCTGTCAGGTCCGCTAGTAATTTTAAATGACACACTAACATTAATAAGTAGGCGACAATCAGTGAAACACAAATGTGTCTGTCCCATTCTCCAGTAGGTAACTCAGAAATTCTAAGAGTTACCAGGACATCAGAAATATGAAACAAGTATCCTCTCAACCTGTACTGGTTAATAATATGTACGAGCATTAATCTGTAAATTGATCAGTGAAACAGATAGAAATGTTTCTGTCAGGTTTACAACTTTACAATGGATATATCGATTTTGATGATTTAAAAAACAACTTTATTGTGGCACAATTTTACTATGTACCTATATCTCTTAGGAATAGCCATATAGATAATTACGGGATCTCATTAACCTTGCGAGCCGAAGGTTAGATGTGGTTCACCCAGATCACGATTACCCTAATTAGGAGTGAGGCGTATTTTTGATAACAGATAGGTATATAAATCACAGGTATTTTAAGATAACAGATAACAGTTGTTCCTGCGATTGTTACAGGGATGTTACGGAGCTTCGATTTCGGTTCCGAAAAGTCGGAACTTCCGATGGATTTTGCACTTCCGATTCCGATTTCGGTTTCGATAAATTTAAATCGGAGGTTATAATTAGCACATCGGCGGCGGTAGCCGCGGTCAGCGCCATTTGATTTAATTAACTTCTGTGTAAAATTTAAGAAAATTAGTTTATTTTTATATATCACACCCAGGAAGGTGTTTACTTTTTTGAACTGATATGAATGAAACTCAAAATAATGTTTGTAATTTTTTTTTTATTACACATCTCTCTTTTGTGTCTGCCTCCGATTCCGGTTTCGGTTCCGATTCCGGTTCCGATAAACCAAATTTAAAAACTCCGATTCCGAATTCGGTTCCGGTAAAACAACTTCCGTTACATCCCTAGATCGTTACCGGTCTCAGTTAAACATCTATTATTGTCACCACCACATTGAATAACGATGTGGGAAATGCTGATTGGCTGTCTTTTTTAGCCACATCATTAATTAATATTTATTTTGTCCTTATTATTATTATTTTGAATTGTGAGTTAAATCGAAACAAAAAAACAAATCTTTCCTGTTTATTATATTAGTATAGATAATAAATCGTGTTTTAATCCGGTAAAAGTTTATTTAAACAATATATTATGGTGACTACTAACGCGTTCTTGCCATTTGACCATGACATCATAATGCGTCATGGATGCCAACGTGTTGATTCTACCTTAACTGACTTACAATACATTCCTTAAATAGATTTAATATATTAATGATATCGACAGACAAGCGCCAGTTTCAATTGGCAGATCATAGGCACAAGAAATCAGCGATGCGCTGCCGACCTATTTTATATGAATTTTTCACAATTTAATATTTAAGTTTTTTTTTTAGTCAGCACAGAAAATATTTACTTTTCTGACTCAGGTTTGTGATGCAGTCGTTTTTCTAAAGTGATATGCAAACATCGGATTTAATGAAAAATCGTATCTATCTACTCCAATGACTAATAAATAAATAAATAAATGTATGTATGTATCATATACCTTATAAATAAAAAAACCCGAAATACCTATTTAAATTGGAGACTAAAGCCGAAGTTACTAGAGGTATCTATCGTTAACTGTAATACGAGTATTTAAAAATAAAACCTTTTAAAAGTATCTTAGGCTAAAGTTAAAATGTTGACTATAATTTTATATACAATAGATACTAGCTGACCCGGCAATGGTTGTTTTGCCATGTAAATAATTTCTAAAAAGCAGGGGTTGGTGATAAAAAAGTATAAATTTAGGGTTGTATGTATATTTTAATGCCACATTATAAAAAAATAAAAACAAAAAAAATCATCCAAAAATTAAAAAAAAAATTTAAGGCTGAACAACCCTTATCACTTAGGGGGATGAAAAATAGATGTTGGCCGATTCTCAGACTTGCTGAATAAGCACAAAAAAATTCATAAGAATCGGTCGAGCCGTTTCGGAGGAGTATGGCAACGAAAACTGTGACACGAGAATTTTATATATTAGATTCTATCTCACGAAGTCCGTTTGGCTATGAATGTTGTTAGGCGTGCACATATATTTTTTTTGTATGTGTGCGTAAGCTCAAGAGCGTACGCTAAATTTGGTGCAGACTAAAATAATACTATACACAAAAAAATCTATGTTACTCGCTGATAATGTAGCTTTCTATTGGTGCAAGAATTTTTTAAATCGGTTCTGTAGATCAAAAGATTACTTCCAATAACCTTTTTGGGTTACATTATTCAATCCCTAATTATATCTGGAAATAAATATAGCATTTGTAACTCGGTGAAGTTGTAGTTTTAAAATCGGTCGAGTAGTTTTTGAATTAAATCCTCAAACAAACTTCATATTTCCTCTTTATAATATCCGTGAATCCATTTCCGTGAGTCTAAAAAAGGTATCGAAATCCACGCATAGACTACCAAAATCACTTTATTAATATTTTTTTTGCCTGACTCGTTTCTAACACGGTCATAGTATGATAATGATGTAGTGGACCTCCTTAAGGTGGCAATAATGTTGCCCCAAGAGATCACGGTACTCTGTATCCCGATAAATCGGAACTATAAATAACTGGAAGCCATTCAACTGCAACAAGGAAAACAAAACGATAATTCGTCCCTATCAGTGAGTCAGTCGTCGGACAATACAAACTAATTAAGTAAGTGTCGCTTAGCTGTGAACACGTCAGGTTAGTGGAATATTTTATTTATATTCGCAAAGGATTTTTAGTACATTTAATACATGACTGCCAACGATATCTCGTCCATTTTAGGGTTCCGCACCCAAAGGGTAAAACGGGACCCTATTACTAAGACTCCACTGTCCGTCTGTGTGTCCATCTGTCACCAGACTGTACCTCATGAACCGTGATAGACAGTTGAAATTTTTACAGATGATGTATTTCTGTTGCTGCTATAACAACAAACACTAAAAAACAAGTAAAATAAATATTTAAACAGGTTTCCAAACAATAGACGTGATTTTTTGCTCGTTTTTGCTCGACAACGGCAACAGGTAGACGCTTGAAATATTCACAGAATATTTAGTTATATATTCACTTTAAAAGTAATTAATTAAATTAAAATAAAACAAATATTTAAGGGGGGGGGGGGGGGGGGGAGGGCTCCCAAACGTGAGGTTTTGGGGTTTTTATAAATAATATTACGGAACCCTTAGTGCACGATACCGACTCGCACTTCGCAGATTTTTTTTCAACTGTTTTAAGCAAGTGTTTGGATGCTGTTTCACCTGATTGAGAGTGAATAACGCGGCCTAAGATGAAACACGCTTGCTCATTACAAACCTATGCACACTTGCTTTGAAGCGACCCAGATTCTGCAGGAAGATGAATGCCGGTAGGGAGTTCCATTCCTTACAGGTCCTTGTAATAAAGGTGTTCCGAAATGTGGACGAAGAATCTCGTGGCATAACAATGTAAATAAATGTCTTCAGAAATGATCATACAAAATCATATTTGATTTTTTAATTATAATATATGATTAAATGAAATTGGCTCTTAAAACCGGAATCGTGGAACATCCGTGACAGTCATCGAGGGTTCGATAACCGGCAGGTCTAACGTCATTTGAATGCATCTTGCCGGTTCTTCGCGTAAGAAGCAATAGTCTAAATACATTAAATAATTAACGATGCAATATAACATATTGCATATCGTCGTTGCGCCTGCCAAATTCCATATGTGTTTTTTTTTTTATTTTTGGTTTTCGCACAAAAAATACTCTTCGTTTTATTCTCTATGTGTTACTAAAATCATTTTTGTGATATTCGAACTGGATATGAGTTTAACTAATTCCATATAATATGTTTTGACGTTTTTCGTAGTCTCCCAAAACTATACAAAAATCACATATGGAACTTGTCAGGCGCAGCGACGATATGTTTTCTTGTATATTTGAAAGTATATATCTGTTTCCGCGGCCGAAAATCGTGTTTTTGCGCAAGCACATGCATTCTAGTGTGAATTTTTCTACTAAGTTGTGCTGGCTTCACCCCCGTGAGGATCGGAATATTCGAATACCACATGTTTGAGCAAAGAAATTAATGTTCTGCAACGCCATCTAGCGACTTCTTTTAAAAATGTTTACTACTTTTAATACTTAGAGATGACGGTACATCCAGGCGGTGCAACATATTTAAATACAATCAAAAGGTATTTTTACTTAATGTTTGCGTAAATAGCCTGTAATAAAACATAGCTTTCCTATATATTCTCAAATAACATTCAAATCGAGAATGAGTTTCTGGTTTACCGGTCTGATTATTTAATTTTCCTCATTTAGTATAAATACATTATAATATTGATTATTATTCTATTCATAGTTCAAATATTATTATAGAAAATTCAGATTCTACCGAGCAAGATTTAAACAATTATAATATTTGAATAACTATGAATTGTTTAATAATTAAACAAAGGAATATTCGCAGGACAAACCTATTATTTCATACCTCCAAAGACAAAGTTGGGTTTAAAGTAAATGGCAAGGCCTTCGACACCTACCGTCCAGCCCTTCAGGCCCCAAGCCGAGGTTCGTGTCTTGCAGAAGATGACCTTAGGCGTATCATAGCAAAACCCTAAATTTCAAAGCTAAGGCATAGAGCTTGAAACTCACGTAAAAATTTAAAGTCTAATAGAGCCAACAGATACCACACAAAAATATAAAGCCTTCAGCATTCGAGAGATAGCTAAGAATCGAAAAACTTCGTCTCAATATAGGGGATAAGTAATTGTTGTGAATTGTTCGAGGGTTCATTACTTTTATGTCGTAAAATTGATCAGTTTCTAACAGCATACAGCTATTAAAGAATTTGTAAATTTGTTCGCTAATACTAAAAAAAAACTTCTTTTACAATAGTTTACTAAGTAGTTTAGGTTTAGAATTAATTGGAGAGTCCGCGGGGTTTTATGGTCAGACATTTTTCAATGAGATTCCTCCTAGTTTCTACATATCGCCGGTTCCGGAGAACAAAATGACTATAACTAATAACTGCTAACATTTATATGGCAATTACCATTTTGTTCTCCGGAACCGGCGATACATCTCCGAACACCCTCCTTCATTTTTGTTTTGACAGATATGGCGCCTTTATCTCTGAAGATAATCCTGGATGAGGCCGCGATCACAAAGATCGTCATGTTCGACTCTTCCACCACCGTTGCGCAAGCGCACCACATCGTGCGCGACAAGATACACTCTCTAGATCGCGATAAAGGTTCAAATTAACATTCAATTTCTCTTCACATTTTTAACTTTTCAAAAAAAAAACATGGATTGACAGTGAAGAATGATATGTGTTTGATAGGTGTGACTGATGATATGACGAGTGAAAGAAGAGAATGGAAAAAGGAGTACATAGTGCGCCCAAATAAAAAAAGGGAACAGGGCAGAAAGAAAAAGAATATGAAAGAATGTAATATTTGTAATAATTGTTTTGATTTCTAAATTATAGAATACGGCTTCTTTCTGACGTCAGCGGATGATGATTACTCAGGAGTCTGGCTGGAAGGTCACCGTACCCTGGAGTACTACATGCTGCGTGAGGGCGACTCTCTATTCTATCTTGAGAGGATGAGAAATCTCAGACTTCGGATGTTAGATGGTAATATTCAATTAAAGAATCAGAATATAAAAATAATTTGCTGTATGTATTTGAACAAAATGCTATATCCTTTATCTGTGACACTAAAATACTAGCAGTCTAGTGAAAAATACATGAAAGATATGATCGAGTCGAGTCGTCATACGTCGAGTACGAGTGGAGCCAACGGCAAGTTATATTTCACAAAGACAGCATTGTAAAATTCATTTCAATACACGCTGTTCGGTGAATATTATGAATTAATGCTGACAATATATCGAATAGTTACTTTTGTCATCTATACTTTTATACTAATACTAATATTATAAAGAGGAATGATTTTCATTTTTGTGTGTTACGGATAAACTTAAAAACTACTGAACTGATTTTTAAAAAATCTTTCACCAATAGAAAGCTACATTTTCCGCGAGTAACATAGGATATTTTTTTGCACCCGTGTGAAGCCGGTCTCAACTCAATACATCAGTACTGAGGTTGAAGCTTCACATCAGTGGAGCTACAGTGCTGTTCTTGGGTTTGGTCAACTTAGGACAGATGGAGGTTCAATTTTCATTCGCAAATTCCCGTTTTCTTTCTTATCATGCCCATGAGCATCTTGCACGTGTTGGAATGCAATACAGTAGCTAATAACAACACCAACCTACTTACTAGTTTTATTTATGACTTTTCTAACCAAATGTATGATGATAGGTTCAGTGAAGACTCTCCAAGTGGATGAGTCCAAGTCTATCGGAGATTTGATGTCTTACATATGCGATAAGATTGGAGCCACCAATTATGAAGAATATGGTTTGGTACGGTAGCATTTATATTATTTTATTTTTTCTTTCGAAATAGTTGTTCAGATTTAAAGAGCCCTTGGAAAAATAATACTAGGCAATTAAGATACGCTTAATGACGCAGAGTTTGTACAGTAGCATAATATTATTTAAGTATAAGCTTGAACTTTGAGACCATCAGGATAAAGGATCTTTTAATGAATTTGTGCTCATTACTTTTTTTACTATGACACAAGCACCCAAATAACAGGGGCGTTAATATAAAAGATACATTGTATATTATAGTCACCGACTTTTTTATGTAGCGATCTTGTGTGTAGTGCAATACTTTGAGTTTAACTCAACCATTTCTCAAACTCAAATTTAGCCAGCGTACAGAGATATAGTGGCCAAATGGCGGATTTTCTTACAACCTAATTTACTTATAAATTTATATGTATATTGTATTATAGTGCCGGGAGCATATGGAGATAGAGGAAGAAGGGAAACCAATGTTTGGAACACTTACTTTGAGGAAGAAGACTCAAGCGAGAGAAAAGGATATCAAACTAGAACAACTGAGCAAGAAACTTAAAACTGATGATAATGGTATGAGGCATAGCAAAGTATTTAATATATATGATGGTTCCTCGTTTACCTTGCCTTTTTTTTATTTTGTGGTGATAGTAATTCTGAAGGGGGTTTTTGAAACAAAGGTTACACACCAATATTGCAATTGGGTTCGATTCCAAATGATATTGTATCCCTCGTACAAACAAGTAGAAAGAATTAGAAAATTTAGATATAGGCAACTCACAAACTACCATCCATATACAAAAGGTTAGCTTAGTTTAATAATAATTTAATTTAATAAGTTGACAACTTACCATTGTTCATCAGTGCTGTAGCAAAAGTGTATACTCGTATTATTGAGTGAGCCACACGCTCACAGCTATATAGAGAAATACATAGAATAAAATATAATACTTTTTTTCAGTGGAATGGTTAGATCAACATAAAACTCTGCGCGAGCTACATGTCGATCCAAAGGAGACTCTTCTTTTTAAAAGGAGATTATATTACTCGGACCGGAAGGTGGATGCGCGGGATCCGGTTCAACTGAACTTGCTCTACGTTCAAACGAGAGACGCTATACTAGATGGACGTCAAATTGTCACTGAAGCGAAAGGTAAAATATAAATTAAATATTACTTCCTTCAACTTGCAATTTTTAAAAGATGCTCCGAACTAGTTACCGGAGAAACAAAAGAATACTGATGGTCACGTGTGTGCCCTGTTAGTGTTCGGTCAGACATATATAATTTTGTTTAAACCTATTTATCTGTACTGGACATAGTGTTTGACAGGACTTAAACATTTATGGGACCCAAAACTAAGCATATTTTTCTCCGTGCGTTACTCTCAATATTGTTACTGTTTCAGCTGTTGAGTTCGCCGGCCTGCAATGTCAAGTGCACTACGACGATTTCAGCGAAGAAAAACATAAGCCTGGCTTCATTGAAAAGTAAGTAGCCCAATTATTAATTTAAATAAAATACTGTATACCGGATTAAAACGCGATTTATTATTTATATTGTTTAAATTGTTTTCTGTCTCCCCGCGACCACGGTTGCTGAAAAGCATCCGAAACGTCGGGATAAATAATTTAAAAATCCGGTATACAGTACTTTATTTAAATGTGTGATACTCGCGTTAATAAAAGACAATAGTATAAGCCTAATTATTATGTAAGCAATTAATTGGTGAACTAATAAAACTTGCATCCTGAATTGTTGAGCTAATTCTGGAGATATGTCTTTCACAGTTCGATGATATGGAGATATGTCGTTCTTTTACTATAAGCATGGAATACTCATAAACTGGTCATTTTAAGCACGCGCGTTATTTTACAGTCTAAGAGAATTCCTCCCTGCTCAATATGCTACGTCATGGGGAATTGAGAAGAAAATATTCAAGGAGCATAAGAAGCATCAAGGTTTGAGTCCATTGGAGGCAAAACATCTATACACAAAGACTGCAAGAGAGCTACCCACTTATGGAGTTACATTTTTCCTTGTAAAGGTAATATTATTCCTACAGGTTTCATAAGAACAGTGATTGTTAACTAACAATGCGACTCGCATTAATATACCTCCATCTAAATAAAGTACGAGTAGTTATATGAGATAGAATAGTGTGATTCAATATGTATTGACCATTCTATGGAATTAGGGTTTTGGTTTTCTGTAAACATATATTTTTTTAAATCCCTTACAACTTCCGTAAGATTATTTTAATTTACAATTTGTGATACATATAATCCAGAAATTAAAGTGAAAAAGACGCGTAAAATGAGATAAAAGTATGGTCAATAACAAGCTTATAATATTAATGGTGACAGGAGAAGCACAAAGGCAAGAAGAAGTTAATACCACGTCTGCTGGGCATCAACTCTGAATCCATCCTGCGACTGGACGAGGAGACGAAGGAAATACTGCAGGTGTGGCCTCTAACCCAGGTCAAAAGCTACCGAGCCGCGAGCGAATCCTTCACTCTTGACTTTGGAGACTACAGGTTTAACCATAGAAATGCCTTTAGTAGATATACTATTTCTGAAATATGGTTTGCTTTATTAATACAAATCAAATCATTTATTCATTTAGGGAATACAATGCACACTTATGAACGTCAATAAAACAAATGATCCTAATTTTACATTTACTACCAGTTCTCAAATCAAGGGTGCAGAACGGACGATAAATACGGAGAACTGGCAATAAACTCTCCGACACTCTCTTTAGTTGCCAAGTTTTTTGTTTTACAAAATGTGTGTAAGGAGCTGCAACTATTACAAAATGTTCCACGTGACATCTTGAACTCTTTAGCTAAAATAATAAAAAAAACAAAGATTCGTGCTCTATCAGCAGTAGGCATGATGAAATAGAAGCACGCACTTACATTATCGTGGGAACAACACGCAAACCCATAGTCGAATTAACTAATATCACCGCATACGAATTCAAGTCCGACCAGTCACCACAAGTAGCACCCGTTCACGAGTATGACGCATGGCCAGCCATCGGCCCCCTCGCCATATTTTAGGTAGAGGGAAATTTAACTTCTAAGATAAATAACACCAACAACCAAGCATGTTTGATCAATATTTATATGTTATCTTTTATTGCCTGCTAATAATAATTTTGCTTTAAAAGATGATGCTATGACATCTACAGATGTATAGTCTAAAATTTTATTTATTTAAAATATTGTTAGTGAGAAGGAGTACGCTGTAAAAACGAATGAAGCTTTCCGTATCAAGGATATTCTTCAAGGATATATTGATATAATAAGGAAGAAGCTTGCAGCTCCATACAACGTTGTCTACACGGAGGGCGAGGCCATGTGCGAAGATATGGTAGAAATATCCAGGTGAAAACTAATAATGTTTTTTGCTTCAGTTACAATTTTAGTTAAATATTATTACCTTATTTTTTAAATAATAATACACAATAACATGATTCATTTTTATATTAAAACCAAAGCATAATTAAATTTTATCTATATTGTCAGTGAATATTAAATTGTCTCCCATTTCAGAGGAACTGTCATCCAAAACATAGTTCCATCAAAAATTGTTGAGCAGTCCTTTGTAGGACCGAGTCGCATTATATCTGTTGAGCAAGGTATGTTGATCATTTAATTTTACTCTATTATTTAAAATTTGCTGGGTTACATCCGTATTTTGCAGACAACTTCAAATTTCATCCAAGTCATACATATACATTTATATTAGTTAGCTGCGAAAAATATGAGACATAAAACTTTATTATCAAAACCAATGGGAATAATTTATATACCTATTTACAAAAAACTAGAGTGTGTTATCGAATTTTGTTACAAATTTCAAAATTACAAAATCTTCCAAAAAAAAAACTTAAATCTATCTCCTCCAATTGAAATTCCAGGGCATCGAGCAAGTGAGGGAACTAAAATAACCACAGTCCATGAAGTTGTGACCGTGACCCGCGGTGACATTACTCAGCAGGGTGCCGTAAGTAAATTAAATATTACTACAAAGCATTTCATTGGCTGTCCTTCAGACTTTTAGGATATATTAAATACGACAACACTGGTTTTAAAGCAGTTCTCTTATCCTATCTGTTATCATTTATCTTGATGATGGGGCAAAAGTATATATTTGACCAATCTGTGACCACTAACCTTTTCATTTTCTGGGAGTTGAGCTTGGAGATGATAGTCACTGGCGTCACGGCACTTTTTTTATTTATATGGGTTTAATAATGGATGCAAGTTAGCACCGCTTTTTTCACACGAGACAGAGTGCAGTTGATCAAAGATGGGGAGGAAGGAGGGATATGGTCAACCAATCAAACTCGGCTTCCGTCAACCGGAAAATGCTGCCAATTTAGATTAACAGTATATCAGATACAAGATATCTTTGTAGTGGCCTATTTACAGTCCCTTTAGAGATAATAAAGCCTTAAATCGAGCTATTATACTATTTCTGTACTCACTCAAAGCTGATATAACACAAAAAACTGGCAGGAAATCGAAACCTGTTACACGTGAACCTTTATATATGGAGAACGAAGACAACTTTTTTTCTGTTACTACTATCTCTCTGATAAGAAAGACAAGAATTCCCTCCTATTTTTTCAGAGAGGAGAAATCTTGAGCGAAACGCCCAACATGTTTGGAAGGAGGTTGAACAGAATAAATTCCCTTTCAGTCAAATCCGTCGTTCTCCTATCAGGTAAGCTTGATAATTTCCATTAGATATGTATACTAAACGACAGGGGCTGAATATCGGTTAATTTACTATGGGAGTTATACTGGTATAATAAAGGTTTTTGTAAATATTTACTGAAAAAGATTATTGTGGTAAGTTAAGAGTGTATTACTCTTTAAAATTAATATCATGGTAGAGTTACCATGACTGAGAAGTCAGACACGTATTTTAGAAAATAAAAATTAACCGGTTTCAGTCCATGCTAAACGATATTATCGATCAAAATTATGAGATTTGATGCCTTTACAATTGCTTCGAGAAAATATTGAAATGATAGTAACCAAGACTAAAGTCTGAAAGGACATAGAATACTGATTGTCTGTCTATAGAAATAGACGTACGTTTAGTAGACAAACCCTTTTAAAACACTATTCTCATTCTTCTTCTTAACTTTATTTCACCGAATTGTTCAGATCACCAGATCTCCAGGTCTTAAAAGCGAGAACCTTCTCAAAATTCAAATATATAATATTTTGGCTTTACAATTTTTCCAGACGATAATCAAGAAAATCTAGCTGACATGCATGGTATAGTTGCTGACATGGAAAATGAATTACCTGCAGTCGTTAAAGGTAATTAAAATGAAGAAAATATAATAAAAAATTTATTACATCAGATATCCGACACAGTAGTATAAAAAGTAAGGTAGTTGCTACTATGAAATCGGTATTGCTCTATCATCTTTTTATAGAAGAATAGGTAAGCGTTCCTGCTATCTCACCTGATGGCGGCTGTTCAAACTTCAAATGCTGGCTGTGATGTTAAATCACGCTGGCCTGAGAGATGCCTATTATTTTACCAGATATTCATACATAGATTTGCAATTTCAAGGCTTTCTTCTATCTAGAAAATACTAATCGCTTAACGGCTATAATTTACGTATTCCTTCGGCCATTTTTTGTCGAAAATGTGTTTTCAAAAATTACTATATATACGTAATACGTATAGTACTAATAGTATTAACAAACTCGTGTAACTAACGTGATCTAAAATAAATTGTTTCTCTTTTGTAATCTTGCAGGTGTAAGAGAAATTTGTAAGAAAATAGATGAAGAGCAATTTAAGAAGCTTCTTGATGAATTGGACGAGCTGTGCGACTATATCAACAATCTGTCGAACACAATCAAAAGTTCCGATTTTGTAAGTATTTTAAAAATGTGCAAACTGTAGGTATCATTAATCAATAATATTATTATTCTCGTACTAAAAACAAAATATATTCCAAACATTTCACCTTAAAAAAATTTTTTAAAATAAACCAGTATCTACAAATTTTTTATAAATTTATTTGATTATATTTATTATTTTATTTGATTATATTAGGAGTGTGTATAGTCATGATGTATTAAACCTTATTAAGATTATAAAGAGAAACGAACGAACGAACGAAGAGAAACGAACGAATTGTTTATTTATTACGAATTAACTCAAAAACTACTCGACCCATTTTAAAAAAGTCTTTCGCCAATAGAAAGCTACAGCCAATATCAGCGAGTAACATAGTCTTTTTGTGTATAGTAGGTACATCGTACACAAAAACGTCTTAGAAAACTATAAGAAAATATTTCTGCTAATCATTCCCAAACTTTCTATTTATGTTTATTACTTCGATCAACAAATGGTTTATTATAATTATTACTTATATGTAAATTTGGATTCAATTTTCTCTCAGAATTCACCAGAAAAATTGTCATCGGCGAACGACATCGCGAAGAAGTTAGCTGATATCTCCGCTCAGATGTACCTGTCTCTTGATCCCAAGAGTAAGAGACGATCGCAACTAATCAATGTAAGATATAACTTCCTCATTAAGATGATTATTTTATTATTTGTATGAGACTACATTCTTACATTTATTCATTTAGGTAACATTCTTCTTATTTTATATTGATATGACGTATGTAAATACTGATTTATTTTACTAATCAGTGGAAAAAGAAGACATTATTTAAGATTTTCATTCACAAATCTATATAAAATATTTTTAAAAATTAGTATATTTTGCCAGAAAAGTCCCTTATACCTTTTTGGCTGTTGGCCATGAGAATGTAGCTACAACCCACCTAGCATGACCATCAAGAGATATCTCGCGGACGAGTGAAGACAAACTGAGATATCGAGATATATTATAATATCTCGACATCAACAATGATGATAGAAAAAATATCTCGATCGACAAATATCAACTTTGACTTTAGAAGTCGAGTTTTAAGTGTAATTGTCATGTTAGACCCGAAAGATATAGAGATAATCGATTAAATCACGAGAAAACGGTCGACAAAATTTTGTCGTGGTTGTCATGCTAGGCCGGCTGATAATGCTGTTTAAACCGATATCGTAATTTTAAAGTGTCAAAATATTTGCGCAGAGTTCACGCAAGAGTTTCATAGCAGACGAGAAGACGGAAGCTCATCTTCGACGACTCTCTCTCAAAACTGCGGCTGAAACCACGCACCAAGTCCTTGATAGTGCTTACTCTGATTTGAACCAGGTGACCATAGCTAATCAATTAATAATTTAATAAAAAGTTAAATAAATATAAAATTGATTGAGTTAGTGAACATAGGAAAAAATGCATATTTTTAATTTTTGACATATTTTTTTATGTTAGATATCGACAGACGAGGTTCACTTGATATCGGTCAGTTATCGATGCCCCGACGACCTACTTTTTATTTCGAGCATTCGGAAATCCATAGACTAAAACCGAAACGCACAATATGCACTTCACGGTTTTTCCATCTATGAACGGTGGTTCGTTACCCAGTTGGAATTTCGATATTCCTCCCACCCGTTCAATGCCCCAAGTTACCAGACGTGGGTTAGACATGCTTACAGAAAAATATAAACATATCGTCCCAGTGGGATTCACAGAGTACTTTTTTATATGTATATGAAATTGGGATTGGAACCCACAATGCGCTCGCACGGCAAGTGTTCTACCGAACGCGCCAACGAGCCCGTCAAAAAATGTTCTAAAATTATCCCGTTTTAAATGAATTTCCTAACTTTAACACCTATTACGAATATTATCTACTTTTGTAATACTAGTACTTACTTACTTTGATATAGTGTGTGTTTTTGCATTAGGTACTAGACAAGAATATGATTTCATAAAAAAAATTGAATCGTGATTTTTATGATTTTTTAATTATTTTCAATCTTATTATATAAAACAACATAATTTACTGTACAGCAAAGATAATACTAATAAATATGGTGATGAAATATAAAAATGCCATTTTTTTTCAGGAGTACAAGGGATCTCTTCCAGGCCCAAGCATAATTGAAACATTGGATAAATCAGTTTGTATTAAAATGGGAAAACTGAATGCTGCAGTGGCAATGTTATTGAATGCTCATTCAGGTAATAAGACAGAATTAAATCATCTAATATCTTTCATCTATACTAAAATTATTAAGAGGAAATATTGTTTGTTTGTTACCATTTATCTCAAAAACTACTAGACAGATTTTAAAAATTCTTTCACCAATAGAAAGCTATATTTTTGTGTATTATATCTATATTGCACCCATGCGAAGCCGGGGCGTCATTATAATTTGAATTTATTCAGATTACTGTAGAATCTTATTAATCCGGCAAAAACCAAAGGTTGGATTATTGGAATGTTCGGATTACTGGATAATCATTTCATAAAGGGAATACAAATATTTGTTCATGTTCTACACGTTTTTTATAACTAACATATCTCACAATAAATTAATATAGGGGTGGTGCCGGATTGGACATTATTGGACATGTTGGTTTATTAAAGTCCCGGATTAGTGAGATTCTACTGTAATTCAAAGTTAAATAGTTAAGTTATTGTAAAGTAAGCTAATAAGTAGGTATTTAATTTCAATCCATATTTTATAATATTGATCACAAACATCTACCTACAATATCACTCCATTCAAATGCCCATATTGAAAAATATTACATTTTGCATAATATAATTTTATTTTCAAAGTGCGATAGGTATAGAGTTGAACCTCCATCAATAAGTCTATATTATTTATTGAATTTCAGACCCGAAAGAGGTTAACTTTTCTACAGCCGTGACTTGTATGACGACCATAAAAGAATTAATACCAGAATTGGTACAAGGTATGTAAAACTTCACTCTATCTCGCAACTATATATAATGTAATATATAATATAATATATACGCAGTGGCGGATTTACCAGCAGACTGCAGGCTTCGGACTAGACTATCTTAGGATTTTAGGACCGATTATTTTTCTTTTAACTATCTTATAGAAATCAAATCTTACTTTTAATACAGTCTTCTGTACCTTACAGACAATAGTCTAAGACTTTCTGAAGAAAGTGTACCTACAAGACAATTCCTATCATTGTATCCATGATTAGTGATTACTCAAGACAACTTCAGTATGCGAACTTTTGTCAGATAGAACTTAGGCAATTAACACGATCATATAAAAATAATATATATAACACCGCTTAAATTATTTTGAAATCGGATTGCAAGAGTTAAATTAATAATCAAAATGTAATGGACCAATTGCCGTTTTTTTTCAGATGTTAAAACACTTAACAGCTTTACTGAAGATGAAGAGTCAAAATCGGCTCTAACTAATCAAATAAAGAAACTGATCGACAGAACCGCTGCTCTATGTAGATTCAATGGAACCGATGACTCTCAGGTACTTTTAGAAATAATATAGTTATATAGCGTACTATATTAAAAACGTGTCAGTATTAAAATCAGCAGGGAATTAATTTCAGGCTATTATTAAGAACTTAAAATCTATAGGCAATGGTTATCTATATATATAAAAGAGATTCTCACCTATATAGATACTCATCACGATATCTCTGGAACCATAAGGCGTAGCAACTTGAAATATGGTAGGAATATTCCTTTCGCCGAGTAGAGGTCAGCTAAGAACGGATTTTACGAAATTCAACCCACAAGCGGGGTTGCGGGGGCAATTGCTAGTATTTTATACATGCATACATACATCACACCTCTTTCCCACTGCGGTAGGCAAAGATCACGGAATTCCATATGCTACTATCCTTATATACCACTTTCGCTTCACCCACTTTCATCAATGCTTTCATACACACTCGTCAGTTACGATTACTTTCGACCTGGCCCTTTTGAAGAACGCCCCGATCTGATCGAGGTACGTTCGCCTAGCTCGACCACTCCCGATTCTATATTTTACTTTTTAATTTAATCAGATTACAGTGATCCATAATTGTTAGTATGTAAATCTTCATAGTATAGTAGTTTTAACTAGTATGTAAATATGCATACTCACAGAAACCGTCAACTATACTCATTAAGTGCCTCATGATTGGAGCCGTATAATTGGCGGCCACCGTCTTTAGATATAGCATCAGATAGATTCTATAATAACAAATAATCCTGCTCTCAAACGTAGACCAGGGGGGTTAGAACGCAAGTCGCAAAACGATTCGACTGATCGTCTCGCTTCATTGTGATTGGTGTAGAGAGTCTCTAGAGAGTCTCTACACCAATCACAATGATCTCTACACCAATCATAATGAAGCGAGACGATCAGTCGAATCGTTTTGCGTCTTGCGTTCTAACCCCGCAGCGTTTGTTTGTTTTTCAAACACAATTCAGACTCTCGTATACAATTTTGTGGTGTAATGCTAATTTGAATTTACAGAAATTACAAGAAGCAAGTAATGCGTACGGTGAAGTGGCAAGAAAATTGATTTATACATTCAATCGTGGAGAAAGAAGGAACAATATTATTGATAAAGAGAATGAGGTGATTAATCTAAATCAATAAAGAAATAATATTACAATACATTTTAGTTTTCAGTAAAGAATCATGTAATATCATATTTTTTTAAAGAAGAATAAACATTAAATGAAATAATTTGTATCGGATTAAAAAATATATTAATTATATAATTTATCATCACGTTTCGAGAACATTACCTCTAGTGGGTATAATGTTCTCGAAACAATTGTTTAACTCAAAAGTCTACTCGTGAACATGAATTAATTTTGCTAAATAATAGATAGAATCTGTCAAGTTTTTCCTATTATAATACTGTTGCACTTGTTTTTAAGAAATGTAGTAGCTAAGCTTCTTACTAGAAAATAGGTCTTCCTAAGGATGATAAACATACCAGCAGAATAATGTTGACAATATTACCAACAGATAATGGACCTAGCCAAAGCAGTCGCTGAAAGCTCGTCAAATCTTCTAATTGAAGTCAACGATCTCAATGGTTTAATTGCTGATGACACTCGATCTGAAGATCTGGACGCTGCTGGTGTCAAATGTGCGGACGCTGCAAGAGAATTATATGCCTGTGCTCAGGTAAATATTAGGGTTTATAGGTAATTAACATAAGGCTAATAAAAATAAAATTAAATGTGAACAGAGAAATGTGATTTCAATTGAATAGTCTAAAGAAATGTTATTTTAAGAATTAACCGTAATTCTAAGAACAGCAGTAGGAATGTTAATACTTTGAATATTAAGGATCGGTTGTTCCAAATGGTTGGTTAAAGTAACATACTCGTACGTACGTCAATTAATAACGATCACGAAAGATCGTACTTAAAAGATGAAGCGTTGTTTCATTTCATAAAAAACCGATATTTATATATGTTTTAAAGACTTTTTTATGTCAGATATCGACAGACGAGCATTTGTACCTGATGGTTGGTGACCTCAGCCACAGAACATCAGTCAATGATGCGCTGTCGACCTAATTTTTACTTCGAGCATTCGGAAATCCATAGACTGACTGACCGAAACGCGCAATATGCACTTCACGGTTTTTCAATCAAATCAAAATTATAAACATGTTGTCCCGGTGGGATTCGAACCCACAATACATCGATGCGCACGGCAGGTGTTCTACCGAACGCGCCAACGAGACCGTCAAAACTTTTTTCTCTTTCTACATTTTTTATTTTGTGTACAAAAATAGTAAACTTACTTAACAGTTAACTGCCGCATCGATCCATGAGCCTCACTGTCAAAGCGCTCTCACAGGCGCTTGTGAAAACCTAACATCCTCCGTCAACCACTTGACTCTTACTTATAAACCCATAGTAGACGACCCAGGGCGGCACTACTATGGTAAGAGACTGACAAGCAAAGTGACGGATCTCAATAAAGCATTAGAGAGGTTAATGGATGCATACGCTAACTTAAGCGGTAAGCTTTATATTATTTCAATGTTAAATTTATTCTTACTCCTTACTGTGCTTGAAATTATTTGATACCTGTTAATTTATTGTTGTATCATCTTATGTATATGTGTTGTAAGCCTTTTTACTTAAAAATCAGTTACTTTATTATTTAAGAAATGGTGATGAAATACAATAAAATAAATTAATAGTAAATTCCAGTTTGTAACTTGGAGCGTTAACAATATAAAATAATATTGTAAAGTAAATTATTGTTAAAGCAAATACGCTTCCTAATATATTTTAATCTATCCTACAAAATTGTATATTACGTCATTTTATTGCTATCGTATAAGTAACTAACTCCTCGTATTTACGTTTTAATGAGATAGAAGTATTTGTAGTCGAGACTTTATATATCTTACTTTCAGCAACTGATGATCAAAATAACTCTGGAAATGATGACAATACATCAGATCTAGTAAGAGCACAAAAACTTAAGTTTATAGCTACAATATCGCGTGCCAAAAAGGCTTTAGCGGAAGCGGATCAGCTGCTACAAAATGATTACATTGGCGAGAATTTAGGCGAAGATACAGTAAGTATATTATTTTTAAAGAGCAATCGCGAAACATGAATTCCAGATGAATATTGGTCCTTATCTTAGAAATTGTTGATAATTATATAAATCTATTAAATTAATCGGTCAATTTAGAAGTATGAAGGAATGGTTTTTAAATACTGTCACAAATTTTACGCACTTTTCCATTGACTTGGTTTTGATACTATGTTAATGTACCACGCATATAATATTCTACATAGTGCTTTTATAATATTTATTAATATACATATAATATGACCATATTTTCTTTAAATATTGACGATTCAAAAATACTTGTAAAAGTTTACTTGATTAAAATTAGATTAAAAAAAAAAATATATAATATCTCGGAACAATTTAATAAATTCTTACCTGTTTCAGGAAATTAAGGATGATGCTGATGTACAAAAGATGCAATCTATATTGAATCACGAAATAGCACAATTAAACAATACTGTAGCAACTTTAGTCCAAGCATCAACAGGTATTAATAATGATTTTATTTTGGTCGGGATAAAGATTTGTTTCGGTTTAGCAGGGCATAGAAGGCTGATTAGTGATCATCTCAGAATCAGAATTCACTTTTTAATCCTATTACATTTATTATTACTTTGAGTAATCACTGAATTTCATATTTTGAAATCCAATCGCTGAGTCTGGATTTAATAATGGACGTTATTTTACAGATGAACCAGATTATGGAAAAATGGATATTCTGATAAATAACATTTCTCAGCTTATTCCAGAAATAATTCGAGGTAATTACACCCTTATCTATCAATGATGAAATGTAAATATATGTATATACATCCCTAAAACACTAATATGTATCCAACTGTTTTTTGAATTATTGAAGAAACGCTTATAAAAAATAAGAATCTTTCTTTTTAAAGTTTTCCATTATACTACAGTACACTATGTACACTTCGTAACAACTAATGCAACATTAAAAAAGCTATTGCTTCGATAATCCAACAAATATTTCGGTCATTACTTAATTAGTTGACGTATTTAAAGCAATGTTTATCCCTTGATTGCAATTAATGTTTTAGATACAAAAACCCTCAAACGACACATCAAGACATTGCCTGGAGGTGATAATGCGAATGAAGAATTATTTGAAAATCTTAAGGATATGCTCGAAGCAACTAAAGCCATCAACTCCAGTTCAGAAAATCACAATAACAAGGTATAAATCAACATTTTAAGAATCTTTTCAGCATGCAGCTGGTCATTTTGGGCACTAAACGAGTGGGAGGAATATCCAAATTCAGAATCACCATTCATAGCTGGAAAAATTATGAAAAGCATACAGCGCGTTTGTTTCACTATGGATTTACGTATGCTCAAAGTAAAAATATAGCTCGAATTTTTGAGTTGATCAAAATATTTTGATCGATTTTTTGTGGCTGAGGGTTTATTAATACATTTATCGATGAATAAAATACCTATACAATTAAACAAACATATAATAATGTGTATCGACTATCGGGAGTTACCCTGCGTGCGCTCGAGTAGATCGACTCCCAAGCGGCGTTGCCAATCGTAAAAATTAAAGATTTTAATATATCTCAATAATGACTTTTCATTCAGGATCTTAATGATGCTGCGATGAAACTTGCAAAATCAACTGGAAAACTATATTGGATCTTCAATCCTCAATCTTACTCTAATAGGGGAAATCAGGTAAACATTTCATCCACACATCATTACTTTACAGTGTTTCCCATAAAATTTTAGTACCTTACGTACACCTGTGTAAGGCTTTTCAAGAATCTTCAAAATGTTCAACAATTTAATTAATGGTACAATTATTTAGAGTGGGATTTGTAAATCAAAACCAATTTTTTGCCACTATAGATCGCAAAGTATCAATTTGGTAAACAACATATCTAATTTAACAAACAAATAAAGACTACGATTTTTTATAACACGATAACTTTCTTAAGATCAAATTTGGATAAATAAGTATATTGCTCCAGGCTAAACCAAATACATGATGTGTTAAATTTGAATGAAAATTATTTCAGTGGGTTCGGAGATTGGCACAAAAAAAACAAACAGACATGCAAAAATGTTAAAAATGATTGTTACTGTTTTACCTTTGTCATCCACTCTCAATTTAAAAAATAGAATTTGTGGTAAAAATTATTATCAATAACTTAACCAATATTTTTATCACCATTCTACTGTTTATATTCAATGTGTAAAATATATGGATTTATTTAGATAATGGACCAGTCTAAAGACGTTGGTAACAAAACATCGCAATTATTAATGGACACTAGTGAACTGATATGTTCCATTGGTGGGGACCCTCGAGCTGATGAGCTCGAAGCAGCTGGTGTCAAGTGTGCTGATGCAGCAAAAGGATTGATGATTTGTGCAGAGGTAAATAAATGACCGGCCTGTTGTTTAACGGCAATTTCACATTAAAATGAATAATTGAAATACGAAATAGCTTTTTATGGGACACAATATTTCCAAAATCAAGGATAAATTTTGGTAAAAAACTATATAAATTACAAATTAAAATCTGTGTTATATTTATGTATATGAATAATCAAATATCTTTTTATATGTCGAAAAATATACACACATTTTTCATATTGACACATCCACTATTTAATAAGACATTTTTTAGTTGATAATTCCTACAATCACCGATTCCTACAACGAAGATGCTCTAGAGACAGCCTGTAATAATCTAGAATCATCTCTTCAAAATCTTACTGATACATACGAACCTATAGTCGAAGACCCAGAACGTTATTACTATGGAAAAACACTTTCATCAAGGAATCAGGATCTCATGAAAGCTTTAAACAAATTGAAGGAGCTATTGTCTAAAAATAGTAAGTAATTGATGTAGTTTAGTTTAATAAATGGCACGAATATCTGCTCTCAGGATTTTCGAAAGAAAATACTTCTCACAACGAGCTTACTACTTACATATACATAACTGAATGTATAAGGCTTTTATATAGTAGCAATACTCCGAATGGAAGTAGCTTTAAAATAATAAGTATTTATATGTTATTCTAGAAGTTTACTTCTTTTTCTGTCTGTCCAGTTCCTATTTATTGTATTTAGCGCAATATTTTAAAATTTGATTGAATTTTTATTTTTATTTAAACATATTTTAATTAAATGATGCATTGACAGTCTATAAGAAAAATTGTGCTGTTTAAATAAAAATATATAAATATAGATAAGTTTTATTTCAGATATTAATGATATTGATGAAACACTACCCGAAGTAGAAAAAGCTCAAAGACTCAAATTTATTTCATCTTTATCCCGATTAACAGGCGCTTTACAAGATGCTGAACAGAAACTACAGGGTAATGGTGGTACAGAAAATAATGTAAGTATTTCTGAATTAGATTTAAACTGTACATTTGGAACCTTAATATTATTAATAATTATTATTAACTTAGAAATAGATTGCTTGCTAAAAGGCATACCTACACAATGCGCATATTATGATATTTTCTACAGGAAATGAAAAACAATGCAGATGTTCAAAATCTTCAATCAGAATTAACAAAGAAGATAGCAAAATTAAATGCTGCTATAGCAACATTAATACATACTGAATCAGGTACAACTTTTTATTTTATATTTTCAATTGAAATAAGATATTTGAATTTCAGAGGGTATACCCCGCACGAGCGATTATTATCGATAAAGTATTCAAATCTCAAAACTTGTATGAGTTTTTTCTTTTAAATTTATACAAATTACGATTGATTGACAATAAGAATAATTTCTCGCGAGTTGTTTGTGCTAGTTCAGGTTAATTTACTTTAGAATTAAATAAATTACTTAATGTAGGTCAGGTTAATTGTGTCCACGACTATATAGACAAGTATAAATGTTGTGTAGGCGTCTTCTTGGACTTGTCGAAAGCATTTGACACCGTATCTGTACCCATTTTATTAAGTAAATTAGAATCAGTCGGTGTGAGGGGTATTGCTCTCAACTGGTTTGCTACTTATTTACAGGACCGCTACCAATGCACTAAGCTTATCGATGATGTTAGTAAAATCCTACCTCTTAAATATGGCGTCCCACAGGGTAGTGTCCTCGGGCCTACATTATTCACATTGTACATAAACGATATCTTTCAAGTAGATCTACCAAATGGCGAACTTATCTGCTACGCGGATGATACCGCGGTCTTGTTCCGTGGCGCCACGTGGAGTGAGACGGTATATAATGTCGAAAATGGACTGACTTCTATACAAACCTGGCTGCAAAGAAATCTACTAACGCTTAACTTCAACAAGACAAAATTCTTAAACTTTTACAAACTTAAAGCTAAGGCTCCACTGATGCCCTCCAGTGTAAGGATCCACTCGTGTGTTGACAAATCAGGAACCCAATGTTGCACCTGCGAAAAAATATCTTCAGTGGGCAAAATTCGCTACCTTGGTGTGACAATTGACAACAGACTTACCTTCAAGGATCATATCTTAAGTGTCGCAGCTCGTGTTAGAAAATTTCTTTATGTTTCTAAACGTTTAAGAAGATGTGCCCCTTGGAATACTCTCAAGACTGTCTATTTCGCATTATGTCAGTCGGTCATTACATACTGTATAGCGGCTTGGGGAGGAAGTGCCAAATCATACATGATAACTTTAGAAAGAGCGTTAAGAGGGGTAATAAAGGTAATGCTGAACAAACCAATCCTCACGGCTACCGATGTTATTTTCAAGGAAGCTGAACTGCTAAGCGTTCGTCAACTTTACATCTTGAAGGCAATCTCTATTGCACATGGCGAAGTTCGTCGGTCTCCTGAATACGACCATCTCCTGAGCAAACGAGTTTATCAGATCAGACTACCTACAATTAAATCTTTTAGAGTGGTGAGGTCTCCTAAATTTCTGCATATTCACTTATATAATAAAGTCGTCAAGTTATTAAGTCCCTACACTGCAGAGCTGCGACTGTCATGGTGCGAAAGTGGCTGTTCTCGCTGACATATCACCAAACTGAAGAATTGCTGTACACATTAAGCTAAGACTGTCTCTTTCACACACACACACACACACACACACACACACACGCACACACACACTAGGGTGTCCCTTATATGGCTGAAAAAATTTTTCTTATGATATCGAAATGCATACCCCCTATTTTTTTTAAACTACCCAGACTTACTTAAATACAAAATTTTATCTTCCTACGTCAACATTAACCCGTGCCGACAGACCTCTGAAGATTTTGAAAATTGCTGTTTTTAACCCTTTCGGTTATGAAGCTAAATCAATTGAAATATTTAAATTTTATAAAATATTTATTAAAAGAAGATAAAATTACAGATAAATAAGGATATTTTATATTGTGAGTCTCTTTTTTACAGTCTGGAAACAGATTTCTATGCTCCTGAACACAGTGTAGCAAACATTGCTTTTGCTCTTCCTTTGCAAACCATGAAAATCTTACATAATACAGTTCTTTCAGCTGTGTTATTAACTGCCCTTAAAGAAAGCACTTTTCTCTTAGCCTCTAAATAGACAACATCTTCATCCCATGTAGAAACGGGTCTCTGGAAGAAATTCTTATCAATTTTAATCGAGAAAATAAATTTGTGCTCTTCACAGACACAAAATCACTTAATGATTTTCCTGCAACAATAAATAAGGCAGTATTATTATCAATTTATTAAAAAATAGAACGATGTATTGTATTCCTACTTACCATGCAAACAATTAGACATATCTTCTTCAGATGGAATGTATCTCTTCCCAGAATCATACGAACTCTCTCTTTGTAAGTTCACTAAAATGTTCATCTTGGTTTGTTCATCAACGAGTGATAAAACGGCAATTTTTTCTAACAAGTATCAAATATGTTGACTACACTTGCTCAGGGCTGCTTTGGAGATAATTTTGTCAACATATTACTTAAGCCTCTTTAAAAATCACAAATCTTGATTTGGTGCCTTCACCACCAAACTACATTCCAGCCATGGTTTCACATATGTAACCGCAATTAATAAACAGACTTCTTGAAGTGGTCGTTTATCCTTTGCGTTAGTTTCGAAATGGGATTGCAAGAAACATATCTTTAAAGAGAGAGAGATTCATTCGAGATTAGAGAGGGTAAATAGCTCTAGCTATCCACTTTGCTTGATGCAGCGCTCCAGAAGGTTTAATTTTTTTTTCTCCTAAGAAAATATTAGATAGTTCAATCAGTTCCCGATAATCGTTACGTTAAATGATTTTTTGCAGTTCTTGTATAATAAATCTTCTATAAATAGCTCAGGTCGCTCTTAGGAATTAACATTTGGTGTTCTATATAATTACCAAACCAAGATTTATTCTTATTAATTATATTAATGTTAAAACTAATCTCAGTATAATTACTAACAGTCAATTTAACTTCGCGAATGTTAAAAAATACTATTTATTTCATTATGAGAATAAAGAATCGTTAAACTGAAGTTCTGCAAAAACTTCACGATTAGACGGTAACTTTGCGCCTGTTATTTGATCATTTACGTCACCAACTAAGAAAATATAATTTTTATTTCTTCTTAATTCCACTGACATCTTTTAAATGTAAAACAATTCATGTTAATCGCGGGAATAATTGAGAACAAATGACAAATACGCACCCGTACTGCAGCGCAACATGTATGAACATAATTTGATGCAATTCGGCACGGGTTATCGTACTCCAAATAAGGTAAAAATTTATTTCCGAGTGTTTTAGAGGCAAATGAACAAAACTAAGACCTATGCGTTAGAAATTTAAAACTTTGAAAAATAAGGGACACCCTAACACACACACACATATAACTCTAACACTCATACATACACTCCTACAAATCACACATACATACATACATATATATACATCACGCATCGGGGAAATCATTGCATATAAAAAAAATTGTAAAATAAAAACAAATTTAAATTTATTTTAACACTTAAAATTAAATTATTTGTTGTTTTATAATTTTATCATTGTGTTGTAATTTAAAATTGAATATAATAATTTATTGCTATCCTACCTAACATATGTTGCTACAATGTATTTACGGCATTTCTCCTGTGGCCACCAAGAGACAGGCTGTGCCTAGTTTGGGGTCACGTCACCTCCTTAATGTATTTTACTGTTATTATAAATGAATGTAAAGATACAATGTAATATTCAATATATGTAAAATGTAATAAATAAATAAATAAATAAATAAAATAAATAAATAAATAATTTACTTTAGAATTAAATAATGTAACACTTTCACTGGTTTGTATTGAACTTAATATAAGTTCTGCTTTAAAATTTTGGGTTTATTTTCCAGATATACCAGATTATGAAAGACGAAATGCTGCAATTGATACCATCGCTCACTTGACTCCTGAAATTATTCGCGGTAATAATTCAAATTACAAAATATTTTTCATAACTTCTGAGGCTACTTTCTGAGGCACTTAAGCTCCTTAGCTTAAAAAATGCTCTGCTTACTTGCATGCTTCAATCAAATTCAAATTACTTATAAATTTTTAGTTTTATATGCCATATTTCGTAAAGCATAGTAAATTGCAGTTTATTGTCTAATTTGTTTTATTTATATCCTCATTATATTTATTTTGTAGATGGCAAAACTCTTGAAGCACATGTTAATGGTAATGAACAGCCAGAATTATCAGATAATCTAAGATCTATACTTGATGCAACTAAGGATATTTGTACCCATGCTGCGGGTAATAATGACACGGTAAGTTTCTACATGAACTATTTTTAAATAACTACGTACATTTAAAAAAAATCTAAACTAATGTAATTCAAATTTAGGGTCTTACTGAGGCAGCCATGAAATTTGCTGAATCTTCAAGAAAATTGACCTATATTTTTAACCCTCGTTCGAATCTAAGGAAAGGAAATCAGGTACGTTGGTAACTAATCCACTAATATAGACCATAATTATAAAAGAACAACATGCATTAATACAATATATATTATGATAGAGAATAATAAAAATATCAACGATGAAATTACTTCAGAATTTTAGATCAAGTTACTAAAGATGTTTTAAAATGAGATTATTTTCAAATATATCTGTGAAAAAAATACTTTACTTGCTTATTAATAATAAATTTATAAATTACTAACGCGAAATCTTAAAGGATAAATGATAAATCTTTAATTATTTATTATTATTGAATAGTTTATAATAAACTCTACAAAATATGACAATAATTATATTCAGATCATAGACCTGGCTAGGGATGTCGAAAACAAAACATCAGTTCTGTTGCAAGACACTCATTTACTAAGCGGAATGCATGATCGTTTGTCGTCACCTTCAGCTGATGACCTTAAATTGAACAAAGCTATCACGGCATGTAGAGATGCTGCAAAAGAACTGGAAAGATGTGCAAAGGTATGTTTTTTATATTTAAAGAAAATGTGATTTGAAAGAGTTGTGGAAAGTAGAGGAACTAAAAATGATATACAAAGATCCGAAGCATAATTATGGAAATTCTTGATCTCTGCCTACCCAAATAGGAAAGCTCACGTAAATGATCACCGCCGCCCATAGACATCCGCAACACCAGAGGTCTTGTTGCGTTGCCTACCTTTACGGAAAGAGTAGGCTTTTAGAAAGTATTTTTAGAATGTCGTATCAATTCAGAAAAACCGCTGGTGACAGCTGATTCTGGCTGGTTTTTATAGGAATCGCGCAAATATGCGTGATTTCTTTTTATGATATCAAAGTTAAGTTAATTGAAGATACGTTCAATATTTATTTTTTTATTATATTAATGAAATTCTTAAGGTTACCATCGACCAGTGAAATTATTGTTCGATATTTGCTTTTTTTACTAGAAAATTCCACTTCGTTAATATTTTAATGCTTACAGCTTACAGCCCCTTCAATCCAAGAGCCTGTTTGCCAACGTGCTTTGTCTGCTGCCTGCGAAGGCTTAGCGAAAAGATTACAAGATTTGGCTCTAGCATATAAGCCAATATTCAAAGACCCAAGTCAACAGCATCATGCTGGAAAACTGGTTCAGCAAACCATGGATATTACAGAAGCTTTGGATACATTAAAGGAAGCCTACTCCCAGACACCTCGTGAGTATAGACTTAATGACTTGATGAATTAACCGTAAATAATAAAATAAGAAGGGGTTTGTTTGTTCTGAGTCTGGCAATATATAGAAATAAATTAAAGATTTTTTATCCTATTCGCTTGAATACAACAGATTCAAACAAATAAATTTAAGATTTTTTATTGAAGACATCGACAGACGAGCATGAGGTTCACATAATGGTAGGGGCAGAGAACATCAGCTAATGATGTGCTATTGACTTATTTTTTTCATGTTAATAATAATATTATTAATGAAATAAAGTCATAAAGTACATACTTTATTTCATGATTTCTCCTTGATTGAAAGATACATCAACCGTTATAACCTAAACTTTTGATATCTTTAAATGCTAGAATCCTTTTTAATTATGTTATTTAAACTTTATTTTCAAATAGTACATGTCACTTCACTGGACAATACTGGGGAAGACAGAAAACGGTTAAAATTTATAGCGAGCTTATCATCTGCCAAAAAAGCTTTATTGACTGCCGAGCAGCAAATAGATAGTGAGCACGAAGCACGAGATAGAAACAAAATGGTACGTATGATTGCTGACTATAGACTGCCAAACTACGAAGTGATTCACCTGAAAGTAAACGAGAATCCGCAATATTAGACAGAATAAAAATCTTTATTAAAACATTACTAACTTATTAAAATATAATAAAAGAGAATATTAGACGATGATAAAAGTCTGGTAGAAGAATACATAAAAACAATTTTTTAAGATTTTTGTCTGTCTATCTGTTCACGCTAACATCGAAGATACTGATCCGATTTTCACATACAACTTCAACAAATAGATTAATCGAAGTTCGGAGCAACATATACTCTTTGTTTCATCGAAATTGGATGTCGGGAAGAAAAGTTCTCATCATTTTAAAATTGAATATTCTTTAGTTGTATTAGAGATTTTCTTCTATCAAATTCTTCTTTTTTTATAATTGATCGTGTTTTCAGATTGGAAAAGACTTGAATGTACCCGATGCTCAATCGTCCCTTTCTCAAAATATAGCCTTATTGAATGCAGCAGTAGCAACATTGTTACATGCTACAATGGGTAATATAAAAAAATATTAATTAAAAGAGTTAATTTTATCCTTTCACCTATTTTAATGGAAGTTACCTCTACCATAGCCCACAGTAAACTATACAGAAAATCGTATACACTTACTTGTGGGAGGAAATATAGAATTATGTTCTATATTTCCTCCCACAAGTTTTTTGCTAAGAGGCAAGACTTAGGAGGAACTATTTTTAATTTTATCGTTAAAAAAAATTACAATTTTCACAAAAAAACACGTTATTTTCGAATCGAATTCACGGAAAAAAAGAAATAGATGTATAGTAAAAAGAATCTAAGTAACCAACTAAAGAAGTAATAAAAACAAAATATACCAAATATTAATATATATTATGTAATATCTGTGAAAATATTCTTAAAACTAATTGAAAATCTTTCTTATATTAGATATACCAGAATATGAAGCAGCTGAAGGTGCAATTATTGCTATATCTAAGCTGACTCCAAATATACTGAACGGTAATAATTTTATTAATAAAAAACTTAATAAAAACAAAAGATTGTTGAAAATACAAATGTTTCTTTTTATTGATTTAACAAAAACCGATATGTTTTAGCCGCAGAATGTATACACTGCGAAAATCCACGTGAAAATATTTTAGACAAATTAAAACCTTTGGTCAAAACACTCGAAGATATATGCGATAACGTTGGTGAAAATCGCTTCAAGGTAAGTACCTATGATAAATATTCTTCTTTGAGGAAAGATTATTCAAATATTTATTTTACTTTTTTTTTACAGGATCTTAATAACAATGCGATGGAATTTTCTGAGCAATCTGAAAAAATATACAATGAATATAGTCCTCAGACAGATCGAAGAAAAGAAAATCAGGTACCAGATTTATACAACATTTAAGGAAAAGGGGGTTTTAACATTTAACAACAACAAGAAATTTGTTACAATTTAAATGGAAAAGGATCTAATGGATATTAACTCGGAACTCTGAGACTTTTTATAATAAGTCCCTAAATTTGCAGATACTGGACTTATCTAGAGGCGCCTGTAGAGATGCGTCAAAATTACTCACCAAAGTATATCAACTAGCAAAGGAAATTGGCGGTGAAGAAGCAGCTGGTCTTGACGATTGTGGAACACACATAGTTGATACAGCACAAGTATTTTTAACAGCTGCTCAAGTAAGTTAATACGTAATGGAAATAATACAGCTGATACGACTAGGTAACTTCTAAGATGCGAGTGTTTTATCGCTTTAATTGCTGAAAACATACTCGTGACCCCTAAGGTAGCGCGTTTATTAGTATGTGAGATCACTTTACAGCAGAAGGTTTTTCTCCCACTACTAAAACCATTGTATTTTATCTTGCTTTCCTGTCAAATCTTTTAGGTACGTGATTTTCTATCACTTAATTATGTTCTATAGGTAACAGCACCTACTATGAAGGAACCTGAATGTCAGTCTGCTCTACTTTCCTTCACGGACACATTCTCAGATCTAATAAAATCCTTGGATAATCTTTGGACACCGCTAACGGTCAATGATCATCAGAATCTTGGAGATCAGTTAAGAAAAGACTCAAATACACTTCAAGCTACTCTGAATAAGATGAAAGAAGTCTGTTTATATAACAGTGGTACGTATTTTAGCTATAAAATACAAGTTAATCAGCTGATTCAATTCTTTGTGGATAATCTTAGTCTATCAATTTGTAAAGCATAGAAGCAAAATGTTTAAGTCTAAAACAATATTTTCAATAAGGATAATTTTCAAAAAAAATTTGCCATCTATCAGTTTTGTTAATATGCTCGTTTGATTTTCTTACAACATAAAAAATTCAAAATTTTAGAACAACATTGGTATTACTATTTTAAGCATCCATAACAAAAGGTTCTAAAAGTCTGTATTTTGTTATAGAAGATGAAGTTAATACAAAGAAGGAACAACTACTAGCCAAAGTCACAGAAGCAAAAGATAAATTAAAAGAGGCTCAAATGTTTTCTGCAAAAGAGAAGTTAGAAGAATTACCCGCACCGCCATTAATAGAAATAGTTTCTATAATGACTAAGGTAAATCCAACTAAAAAATATATATTTGATTATGTAAATTGCCTATCTACCTCTGTGAATTTATTTTTGATAGCAATTGTTAAAATAAATTATAGAGAGGATGAATATCTGCTATCTAGCTATTAATGTCGGATGTTAAGAAATTGAATAACTGCAATCCAAACTATAATTTCAGGATAAAGGTTGTATTGAAAGAGTTAACATTGAGCCAACTAAAATGTTACTTTGTGATAAATTGTCGGAGCTGAATCAAATTGTCGCTTTACTAGTTCAGGCTGCATCTGGTAAGATCCAACACTAATTTTTAATAATATATATGAATAGTATGTATGTGTTAATTAAAAACTGGATGTTATATAATAAAAACGTTTACTTATAATAATCCGTATTCGGACAAAACTTTATTCAATATTTTTTTTAAGACGTTTTTGAATATCTATATATAATTTCTTGATTCTTTCAACATGTGTTATAATATATTATTATCCTTCCATCTATTTTTTTTTTAGTTCGTACTAACATGGATCATAAGACACAGGAAGAGCTAGTTGAAAAATTTGCTACGCTTGCACCAGAAACTGTGAAAAGTAAGTGAAAACAAAAAAATAAACTTTTATTTTTCAAAAATAAACATATTATATTGGATATTTGAATGTATTCAAAAAATTAATTAAGATTAATTGATAATCCAAACCCTGCGTGTTGTAACCAAACGTATTACATATAGTTAATAAGACATACTGTAATATATTAATCTTAAGAAATATACAGAGAAACTGCAAGGAATAATAGCCTTTGGATATAATTTTCTTTATAGTTTGAACATAAGATATGTCTTTAAATAATAAAAACAATTTCATAAGATTCGATCATAGT
The DNA here is from genome assembly GCA_905404175.1 of Anthocharis cardamines. Classification (NCBI taxonomy): domain Eukaryota; kingdom Metazoa; phylum Arthropoda; class Insecta; order Lepidoptera; family Pieridae; genus Anthocharis; species Anthocharis cardamines. Next base: position 648,438 of record FR989975.1, read on the forward strand.
CAGATATACGTCCTAAACATCAAATTGAATCCTATTTTTCAATAATAACCTATCTTTAACATATTTCTTACAATAAGTAAAAATATATGTTTTAACTACATATAATACCTGTATAATATTTATTGTTTAGTATAATATTAGTATAGTACAGTCATTGCATTGCACTCAAATTATTTATAGTCCCATTAAAAACATATGAAAACTTTCATTAAAACTTTTTAGATTAAGTCCTATTTTTTAGACAATTTACGCACATTATTTTCGGGAAAGTTATTAAACCTAGTAAGTATTTTATAAAAAATATTTTATATAGATGTTCTCTCTACGCATAAGTACTTCAATGATGAAACTTCACAAGCTTTAACTGAAGAAACAAAGGCTTTGTGTGAAGCCGGACACGAGATATTAGCAAGTATTGAAACTGAAAACATTGAGGTAAGAAGGCATCTTCCTAATTCATCATTCTATCAAATCTCTCTTAAAATTTCTTGAGCAGTATTCAACTTGTACCTAGATATCCGAGCGGGTTACCTGAATGTAAGAAATCACTACCGCCCATGGACATCCACGACTTGAAAGTCTCAGATGCGTTGTCGGCCTTTTAAAAATCTATTGACTCATTTTTTGAAACCAGCGAGGTCATAATTAATTGGAAAAACTGAAGGCGACAATTCATTCCACAGTTTTTTTGTACGTATATACTATGTATAATACGTTTGATTTAATCTTAGGATGTTCGACTTCGAAATATTCTTAATTTGAAATGAAATAAATGACCACTTTAGACATCCTATAATTGAATATTGAAATAGAAGAAGTCCTATTTTCGATGGCTACTTCTGCAGTTCATCTTGAAGCAATTTTATTTTGCCAACCTCAATTTAATTTCATATAAGATAAAGTTTTAAGTCAGTAGATATCTCATATATTTAGCGAGTAGGGCGCTACAAGATATTTTATATTAATTTCAGGAATTGAATAACGCAGTTTCAAAGTATGCCTACTCATCTGGAAAGCTGTATTACATTTTCAGCCCTTTCAAGAAATCGGAAAGAAGTAGAGAGAATGAGGTATGACCAATATTACAGTAATAACTTAAATAACTCTAAATATAAACAAAACCTACTGACCTCATGCATCTTATTTAAGTATAACGTTTCATTAGTGAGCAAACAAAACTTGTACTTACTTATGGACAGTGGCGGGACTACCACACAAGCCCAAAAGCCCGGCTTGCCGACTCGTAATACATAACTTATATAATTACGTAATCATATAAGTTATATATGACTTTTAAAATAACGTTAAGGGCAATATTATTTTTCTTTTTATATTTGCATTAATAGGCAAGCCGGGCTTTTGGACTTGTATGGTGGTCCCACCACTGTTTATAGATACATTGAAATAAAAATGGTTGTGCGAATCATGTAAAATGAAAGGCGATTATATACGTGCCAATTTTCAAGGTGATCTGTGAAACGCCGTCGGAACGCCGCCGAGTAGCAATATACAAAGATCCACTTTTATTTACATACCTTCACAGATTTTTTAATAACAGAAAAGAGACGACAAAGGAGTTTTATATTAAGCTTACATTTTCATTAAAATTGAAGCGTAATTGGCTTTCTTACACCAGATACTACACACAGCTCAATCAGCTTGCGAACGAACCTCTCTCATGCTGTCGCGAGTGTCCCGGCTCGCACAAACAGTTGACGTTGACCAGGCTGAACCATTGGATACTGTGGGCGTTCAGTTAGCAGATGCTGCTCATCTTTTACTTACAAATGCACAAGTAAGTAGCCCAAAACTTTCTTTAACTTATTTCTAACTGGTGTGAGTGGTAGAGTCGGGAGTGGTCGACCTAGGCGAACCTACCTCCGAAGAACCTGCGACCCCCGTTGGCGTCCACTAAGACCAAGGAGCGGGCGCGTACCTCGGGTGCGCAGTCGGATTCGGCCGCAGTTCCGGTGCCGAAGAAGGTGGTGGCGGCGTTGCTGAAAAAGCCGGCGCCTGTGAGGGGGAAAAGCCCTGCTGTTGTGGTGCAGGCCCAAGCACCAGCGGTTGTGCCACAGACGCAGCCGTCGACCAGCGCGCAGGCGCAAGAGGGGACGTGGGCCACTGTGGTGGCCAAGGGGAAGAAGGGCAAGGGAGCGGGCAAGCAGTCCGCTCCCGCTGCGAATACCTCAGTGGGGGCGAGTCAGCCGACTCAGCCAAAGGCGGTGGCCAATCCGGGACCTAAAGCCCACAAATTGGTCTCTCCCCGCGCTGCAGCCGTGGTGATCACGCTGCAGAAGGACGCGGCCGAGAAGGGGGCAACGTACGCGTCGGTCATCACCAAGGCTAAGGCCGCTGTGAAACTGGCGGATATGGGGATCTCCGGGCTGAGGATCCGCCAGGCGGCAACGGGGGCTCGAGTCGTTGAGGTGACGGGCCCTCAGAGTGGGGAAAAGGCGGACCAGCTTGCTGAGAAGCTCAGGGGCGTCCTGGAAGGGGATGCCACCATCGACAGGCCGGTGAAGAGGGCAGAGATTAGGATCTCCGGCCTGGACGACTCGGTGACGTCGGATGAGGTTGTTGCCGCAGCAGCGGCAAAAGGGGGTTGTGAGCCGGTGCTCATCAAGGCGGGAGCAATCCATAGGCGGGACGACGGACAGGGCACGCTTCTTCTCCAGTGCCCTGTTGACGCGGCGAAGAAGGTGGCGAGCGGTCGGTTGTTGGTCGGATGGAGTTCGGCCCAAGTCGTAGTGCTAGAGGCGCGCCCCATGCGCTGCTTCAAGTGTCAGGGGTTGTCGCATACGAGTGTCAGATGCCCCTCCTGCGTTGACCGCACCGGTCTTTGTTTCCGGTGTGGCCAAGAGGGGCACAGGATCGCCACGTGCACGGCCAGTCCAAACTGCGCTGTATGTCGGGACGCGGGAAGGCCGGCGGATCACATCATGGCGGGGAGATCGTGCAATCCCCCCTCGGTTAAATCCGTGAAATCGAGGGCGGCCACTTCGGCTGGGGTATCGGTTGATGCCTCTGGGGGAAACCAAATGAACGTTGATGTCTAGGTCGGCCTTCAGTTTTCTCCAGGGGAACGTCAACCACTCCGCCAGGGCCCAGGACCTTTTCCTCCAGGCCATGGCGGAGTGGGAGATAGACATTGCGGTGGCTGCGGAGCCGTATTTCGTTGCCCCCCAGCCGCATTGGGCGGGGGATTTAGGTGACGACGTCATGGTAGTTGTCCGGTCGGGCGGCTTGCCGCTCGACGTCAAGGAAAGGGGGTCTGGCTTCGTCGTGGTGAAGTGGGGCACCTGGGTGGTAATCGGGGTATACTTTTCCCCCAACAAGCCGTTGGCGGATTTTGAGCACCTTCTCGACGGCCTCGGTCAGGCGGCTCAGCGCGCCTTACCATCGCCGCTGATAGTGTTGGGGGATTTTAATGCCCGGTCACGGGCCTGGGGGGACACGCGTGACAACCGTCGGGGTGGTGTGCTGGAGGAGTGGCTGGTGGAGACAGGGCTCGTTCCAGTAAGTGTTGGTAGCGTTCCGACATGCGTCCGGCCGCAGGGTGAATCCAGGGTGGATCTCACTTTCGCCTCGCCTGTGGCCGCACCGAGGGTGCAAAACTGGAGGGTGGTGGAGGATGCGGAGACTCTCTCGGACCACTTGTACGTCAGGTTCGAGATCTCCGCATCCGGGAGAGTTCGGGACGTTGCGGGTGTTGGCGCACTGCGTCACTTTCCGCGGTGGGCGGTGGGTCGTCTCGACCGCGACCTAGTAGAGGAGGCGGCCATCCTGCACAGTTGGTGCTTCCCGGATTCATTCTCAGGTGAGATCGACGTGGCGGCGGAGGATTTCCGGAGGGCGCTCGCGGAGATTTGTGACGCTGCGATGCCGCGTGTGTTGAGGCGTCGACCCAGGCGGAAGGCCACATACTGGTGGAGCTCGGAGATAGCGGATCTGCGGCGGGAGTGCAACGTCGCCAGGCGTGCGTATCGGCGGTGCCGCCGCAGACGTCGCCGCGATGAGCGAGAGGAGGAGCTGCTCCGCGAGCAGTACAGGCGGAGGAAGGAGGCGTTGCAGAACGCCATCAGCGAGGCGAAGGTGAAGGGAAGGGAGGAGATGCTGGAGGGTCTCAATCGGGATCCGTGGGGCCGCCCCTACCGTGCCGTGAGGAGGAAACTCCAAGGTACGGGGGCCCCGCTTACGGAGACCCTTGAAGCAGGCTTCCTGGAACAGGTGGTGGCAGCGTTGTTTCCCGCAGCGCCGGACATAGTTGTCCCGCAAATGGCCGCAGAGAGTTTGGGAGTAGTGGAGGAGGAGGCTCTCCCGATCACAGACGGGGAGTTCGAGGAGGTATGCGAGCGCCTCAGAACTAGGAGAAGGGCACCGGGTCCGGATGGGGTACCCAGTCGTGTCCTGGCCATAGCGGTCGGGCACCTAGGGGAAGGGCTGCGGGGACTGTACGACAGGTGCCTACGCATCGGACAGTTCCCAAAGCTATGGAAGGAGGGGCGGCTTTGCCTCCTTCCTAAGGAAGGGAAACCGGCGGACTCTCCGGCGGCTTACCGACCAGTAGTCTTGTTGGACGACGCTGGTAAGCTCCTGGAGAGGGTCATCGCGACGAGGGTGTGCGGGCACCTCAGGGATGTGGGCCCGGATCTGGCGGAGGCACAGTACGGCTTCAGGGCGGGTAGGTCGACGATCGACGCGATCTCGGCCTTGAAGTCGTACACACAGGGAGTCGTTTCAGGTGGTGGGAGGGCGTTGGCGGTGTCACTCGACATCGCCAATGCCTTCAACAGTCTTCCCCTAGGGGTAATTGTGGAGGCGGTACGTTCCCATGGGGTGCCTCTTTATCTCAGGCGCCTCATTGGGGACTATCTTACAGGTAGGCACATCTGCTACGTGGACGGAGGGGGTTCCCTGGTCCGGCGTCGCGTTCAGTGTGGGGTCCCACAAGGGTCGGTCCTCGGTCCCCTCTTGTGGAACATCGGCTACGACTGGGTGCTAAGGGGCGCGCTCCTTCGCGGGATGCGCGTCCTGTGCTACGCAGACGATACCCTAGTCGTGGCCAGGGGGGGGACGTTCGCCGAAGCTGCTGGGCTGGCGTCGGTTGGGGCCTCGCTCGTGGTTGAGCGGATCGAGGCGCTCGGGCTGAGGGTGGCGCTGGGTAAGACGGAGGCGCTGCTCTTTCATGGCCCAAGGAGGGGTCCACCGTCGGGGGCGTCAATCGTTGTGGCGGGAAGAAGGGTGGTGTTGGGGTCCAGGATGAGATACCTGGGCCTCGTCTTGGACGGGAGGTGGAAATTTGATGCCCACTTCTCGTCGCTGGACCCGAAGTTGGTGAGGGTGGCTGGCGCTCTGAGCCGTCTGCTGCCCAATTTAGGTGGTCCCGACCAGAGTGTCCGGAGACTGTACTGCGGAGTGATCCGCAGTATGGCCCTATACGGGGCCCCAATCTGGGCGGATGCGCTCAGCGCGGACAATAGGAGGGCGCTGAGGAGGCCGCAAAGGATCGTCGCGGCGAGGGCAATCCGTTGCTACAAGACTGTCTCCTTCGCGGCGGCCTGTGCTCTGGCGGGCACCCCGCCCTGGGAGCTGGAGGCGGAGTCTCTTGCCTCAATTTACCGTTTCAGGGTGGAGGCAAGAGTGGAAGGTGTTTTCCCGGCGGTTGAAGGTCTGGCAGATTTCAGGCGTCGGGAGCAATTTGCGGTGTGGGAACGGTGGAGGGACGACCTTGCCAATCCTCAGGTGGCGGGTCCTCGGACTATTGAGGCGGTCCTACCGGTCCTTGAGGACTGGGGGAGGAGAAAGAGGGGGGCTCTTACGTATAGAGTGGTGCAGGTGCTGACCGGACATGGTTGCTTCGGTCGGTACCTGCACAAGGTGGCCCGGCGCGAGCCAACGCCGGAGTGCCACGAGTGCGGCGCGGCCGAAGATACGGCGCAGCACACCCTGGCCGAGTGTTCGAGGTGGGCGCGGCAACGCCACGACCTATCATCTGTCGTCGGCGGGGACTTGTCCCTGCCGAGTGTTGTCCGCGCCATGGTGCGGGACAAATTATGTTGGGCTGCCGTAGTCTCCTTCTGCGAGCAAGTTATGCTACAGAAGGAGACTGCGGAGAAAGAGAGAGAGCGTGCTGCGCTGGCGGGCACGATTAGGGCTAGGAGGGGGGGGGCGCGCAGGAGAAGATATGCTCATCTCCTGGTGCTCCCGTAAATATTAAGTTGTGTTCGTTTGTTGTTGATTGTGTTTTCGTGTAATTTGTCGTGCCGCTCTGTGGCAAATCGCCGAGGCCGCGGTGGCTTACTGTGTTATCCCGCGGTCTCAACATGGCGAAAAGTGGGGCCAGAGGGGGTTTAGTGGGTCGGGGCACCAGGCTGTCTGGCTAGCAGACAGTCGCGAGTGACCCAACCCCACACTCTCCCGGCAAATGTAAAAGAGCCCCGCCGGTGAGGGAGGGCGAGAAGAGCAATGCTCTTAAAAGATCGTCTCGCCCTCGGTTTTGTGAAACTTCCCCCTCTATAAAAAAAAAAAAAAAAAAAAAAAAAAAAGGCGAACCTACCTCGATCAGATCGGGGACGTTCTTCAAAAGGGCCAGGTCAAAAGTAACAGACGAGTGTGTATGAAAGCATTGATGAAAGTAGAAGAAGCGAAAGTGGAATGTAAGGATCGAAGCATATGGAATTCCGTGATATCTGCCTACCCCAATGGAAAAGAGTCGTGATGTATATGTATGTATGTAAATGAACTATGATATAATTGCGTATTCCTATAATTACCATTTATTAATAATTTTGCAGCTTATTGCACCAAGCATTCGATTAGACCGCTCCCAGACGTTCCTCCTCTCGTCAATCGACAGGGTTTCCAGATTAGCTGAAGACCTCGGAAACACTTGGTCTCCACTGATTCAGCCGCACGAGCAACTTGGTGAACAGCTGGATAAAGACCAGAAACAGTTAAAATTAGACCTGGAGAGGTTGAAGGATATTTTACAAGGTAGTTAAATAAGCCTTTAAATAAGACTGTCAGGGCGTTAGCAAACTGCCTAGAACTTTGCCTATGTCTAATAAAGTGGATGGAAATATTAAGATTTCGCTTATTCGACACACAATGAACATATTTATTAAGTATATTAAGTGCTTACTTTCTCAGCTTGCTTGTTTAATGACCGAAAGGTCTCAGAAATGAATATTCTTTCTTTTTTCTAATCTATAATTTCATAACATTATATAAGATTATATAATCACAACGTCAGAACAAGTTTTTTTTTATGTTAGATATTGATAGATGAGCATGAGGTTCACTTGACGGTAAGTGATACCTCAGCCACAGAACATCAGTCAATGATGCACTAATTTTTACTTCGAGCATTCTGAAACCGAAACGCACAATATGCACTTCACGGTTTTTCCAGCTATGAACGGTGGATCGTTACCCGGTCGGAATTTCGATATTCCTCCCACCCGATCAATGCCCGAAATTACCAGTCGTGGGGAAAATATGCTTACAGAAAATTATAAACATGAATCCCGGTGGAATTCGAACCCACGACCCATCAATGCGCACAGCAGGTGTTCTACTGAACGCGCCAACAGGTCCGTGGAAAGATACTCATAATTTGTTGATTATACATCAATATTTATAGATTTACTCTGTAAACTTTCATTGTGAACAATTATATTATACATTTACAGATAGCAGTAAGTCAACACTTCGTCCTGATTCTTGGAAAAATGAAGATGATATAAATTCAGAAATAGTTCCGGTACGTATAATTAATTATCATCAATTTGAACTTTGTGATCTCAGTTAATCATCCCTATAATGTGATTTCTTATTATGAAATTTCATATCCCTCTTATAACACGTGTGTCTCCTCATATAATGCGGGCATTTCCCACATATTTCTGTACTGTGAAATACAGAATAAAATTTACAAATATTTCGTTCGTAACATACCTTAACATTCGATTTAAACTTTTACGAGAAAAGTTAAACGTGAATCATTTAATTTTCTTTTCCAGGATTTAAGTCAAAATGATTCAAAAGTCCCTGATAGAGATTTGATAATTGAAGAAACGCCTCTTAAGGAATTGGCATCAAAAATACTTAACTCTGCAAAGGTAAGGAATTTTAAGGAATAAAATGCAATACAATTTTATACCAACATACCTACTTGTAAATGTTCATTAAATGTGTCAACGAGATTTAAAACTATTTAGCCTTATTCTAAGTATTACAATCCAACTAACCTAAAGTATAAACAATATTTCTAGAAGGACATGGAAAGAGGAAATCTATCACCAGAAGAACGAAATGCAATGAAAACCTTCACAAATGAGCTCAGTGCTGCCATCTGTGCTTTAGATCTCGCCAATGCTCGCTGCAAGATTGACCCTCTGGTAAGATTGTTTTAAATTCCGTTCATCGTACAAAATGCTAATCGCCTTGGGTTTACAAGAATGCAATGTAAACTAGGGGTTGATAACCAATATAATGAGTCTATCTATTTATTTAAAACATCAAAGATTTTTTATATTGGTATTGATATGATCAATCAATAAATTGACCGACTTGGTATTATATGGATCTCACAACTTTTTACGATAGAAGAACTGAGTTGCAGTTTAGTAGTACTGAAATGTAACTCTCTGCAGCCGCGAGTTGGAGTTCATATTGCTTAGCGAATAGCACTAAGTATAGGATCCATACAGTAGTGCAAAATCTACTTAAAGTTGGTTAAGTTTGAAGCATTTGGTATATGTATTGTCGTTTTTACAATATTCAGTTGTATATGAAGTTAGATTATGCTTAACTAATGTCTGACACTATATAGAAATCTCTTGTAATTTATAAAATATTCATTCATTCATATATTTTCTTATCAACAGGATTCCAAGAAACGTCAAGATCTCGAGAATGTCATACAAAATTTGCAACATCTTTGTTTAATTTCACGGCTCGATGACGACCAACAGAGTAACATTATTGATTTGATGGTAACTTTATTTTTATTTAGTTTCAACTGTCCCGGTATCTGTCTGTTATTGGTATAGAGCTAATAATGCAACGAGATCGAGTTTGGGCTCTTTTGGTTTATCTAATCAAATAGTCACATTAATGCATTTATTTGGCAGATATTTAATTGGTAAAATCAATAAATTCTAATTGGTTGTATGAGTTCTAAATAAGTAAAGTGAACGGTATATAAGTTTATACTCTACATCGCTATCGTGCGAGTTCGTTTCGTTCAATTTTGGCCAGGAACCTTCACGGGCGTTGACAGAATAAATCACCAAAGTTTCATCAAAATCGGCTGAATAGTTTAGCAATGCATAGAGGACAAACTTACATTGATTTTTATTTGCATATATAGGCAGATTGGTTTTAACGGCTTCATCATATATTTAATTATATTCCTTGAACAAGTTCCACTTTTATTTTTCCAGTTATTCGTCAAGGGTGTGACATCAGCTGCAGATGATGTTTATGGAGCAACTGCTTCCATCAACCCTGAGCAAGGCAAGAAGTTTTTAATGGTAAATTAAGTTTCTTAATTATATATAATTCCATATTTAAAACAGTTTTTTTATGTTAAAAGTTATCTATCTTCCTTACACCTTTCTATCTGTATTCCGTCTATATATCGCGGGTTCAATGACCGCTAGTACTGTTAAAGGATACCTTGCTCTCTCTCTCTTCATCTCAATAAAAGAGTATTTGAGTGAAATTATTTATCGTTTTTTTTTTCAGGAAATAAGAGATGGTTGTGAAGAAATAAAATCAAATTCCGATAACCTATCCAACCCTCAAGATATAATTGATGATTCTCTTATTAGTGATATGTTACTTATCGAGAAGTTTGCTCAGGTAATTCGTCACATTAGCTAAGGTCACGGTATTTCACACCGGTACAGCTGTGAAGTCCTTTCACCTTCATCATCTCGATGAATGGAAGTTGAGCACGGTAAGGTTCACGCGCAACTTCATTCCACGCACTACCAAACTGTGGAATGAATTACCGCCTACAGTGTTTCCATCCGACTACGACCTCATTTATTATAAAAAGTGAGCTTATAAATTTTTTGGCAACGGATCTGAGACTTTATAAGTCGCGGATGTCCATGGGCGGTAGAAATTAGTTACCATCAGGTAACCTACCTACTCGGTTGTCCAATCTGTTATAAAAAAAAGTTAGCCTTTATCAAGCCCAAAAGCGGTTGTGAGTGGAAGACTGTACTCATCTTTGAACTGCAGCTGTGCAATACTAGATTCACGCTTTAGATCCAATAGAGAAACGAACGAAGAGATTAAACAATAACGATACACGTGTCTTAGCAAAGTTATATAAACTTATAATTTTCAGAATATTTAATGAGGGATATGTTATGACTCTTATTTTGGAGATAGTGGTAATATGCAAGTGTTATGTCTTTATTACATTATTTTACAAAAATATACACCTCAAACCGCCTACAAAGGGTAACTACACAGGATAAGACTATTTTCTTTAAAATATTAATTAAGCATTCGTTAACATTTTTTCCTCGAGAAAACTGTCATAACACAATTTGATGCACTATTCATGGTAACAATTCTTAAACTTCTAAAACTTACCGATAGAAAGTCACATCACACATTAATACACTTTTTGGCAACACAATACACAACTGCTCTGGATCAACACAAATACGACACTGTTGACTGTTCATGTCGGTCAACTGAGTAGAGAACTTAGCGCCATCTCTCGATAACTAATTACAACATAATAATGACGATTTTACCAACGCGCATGAAATATTTGCTAATAATACATACATATACATCACGCCTCTTTCCCATTGGGGTAGGCAGAGATCACGGAATTCCATATGCTCCGATCCTTACATACCACTTTCGCTTCTTCTACTTTCATCAATGCTTCCATTCACACTCGTCGGTTACGAGTACTTTTGATCTGGCCCTTTTGCAGAACGCCCCCGATCTGATCAAAGTACGTTCGCCTGGGTCGACCACTCCCGACTCTACCACTCACACTAGTTTCATAAATCTTTTTCATTTCCCTACATTCCCAAACCAACTCAACATACCTTTTTCAATTCTTGTCACTACATCGTCTTTTACTCCACAGTCCACAACGCTCTCGAATTTCGCTAATAATACAAATATGTCAAAACTATGTATTATTATGAATTATAAGGCTTTTTTGTCGGGGAGCGAAACATTAGTTAAATATCGGAAGAAATAATAATAATTCACTCTATACCAGGAGTCCACCACTGAAACCGTAAATTATTTTCTTTTCAGGATTGCGATTCTGAAGTCTCAGCAATGCAAAAATCAGTTCAAAACATCAGCGATGATCATTCAAGGAAAATTCTAAATGAGAAACTTAGGGTTTTAATTGAGAAATGTGATTTATTGAAGTTAGTATTTCCTTTAATTTACATTTAATCTTTTATTTCACCTGTACCATATGATTGTCTGGAAGAAATCGCTGTTTATGTTTCTTACACTTTCACGCAAAAACGACTGAACTAATTTTGATGAAACTTAACAGTATTATTTTTAATATTATTGAACTAAATTATAGCGATTATAATATTATAGCGACAAATTATAACGATGAGTGTCAAGTAAATCGGAAAGATCCTACTATATATAGCTACTATATAGCTCTCATAGCTATATCTTCCATAATCGGATTCGTAATAGGAAAATGTCAGCCAAAACTTCGTATTTGGTTTTAGTAATAGATCTCCTGAACGCAACGTGCTTGGTAGGATCGAGACCTGTGATAAGCACTATTTTTACAGATTTGCCACGAAGGGCAGCGTATCGTCGGCGGCCGGTGTGGCGATTGAGGAAAACCTGCAAAATCTGACCGACGCTGAGAAGAAAATTGAGTTCCTGTTGAGTTGCGCTCAAGATGATGAACAAGATATGGACTATGTATGTTTATTTCTAATATAATAAAGCAAAGTTTGGAAACCGGTTAGTTTACTATGGGAGCTTAACCGAAATAACAAAGGTTTTGGTTAATATACTTGTTTACGCGCCTATGGTCAGCTGTGCTATCCTGCTCTGGCACACGCCTTGACCTCGCAGTAGTATCAATTGCATTTGTTCGCGCACGGGTGTCTACGCATTTTCGACTCCTGCGCTTCCGCCTTCCGCCACGCTGCGCCGCAGCAGTCGTGTCACAGCATCTATTATTTTACCTCCGCATTCTAAAACTATTGAGTGAGTTTGGGTGTTATAAGTGACCAGCCTACTGCAGAAACATTGAGAACTTGGAGGAGAAAAAAGGTTAGTGTCTTAGTGGTTAGCAAGTTGCCGTAGGCGCCATATTTGTTCTTCCAAGTTATGAAAACCCTCGTAATAGCTGATCCCTTTACCTGAATCATCTCATCATTCTCCCTATTATCATTTTCCGCAATACAGTCCACTTTCCCGCATTCCGCATTTCCGCAACAACAATACTTATGTTTTTAGTTATATTTACTGAAAAACTTAGCGTGGTTAGTTTAGACTCTAACTAAACTTTAGAGTGTATTTTGGAAAATAAAAATTAACCGGTTCCGAGGCACATAATAAAGTAAATTTTGGATCCTGATAGAGGCTGATCTAATAAAAGAAAGTTATATAATATTATATTTATTGGAGGTATAAAGAAATTTGAAAGTTTCTTGGTATCCAATGCTTTTCATCCCCAAATTTGAAATCAGCGTGTACAATTCGAACAAAATCATTTCTTCATTTAGGTAACACAATGTACAGTTATGAACGTACGAGCACCTTCAGTTATTGCTTGGTGCCATCATACATTTTACAAAAGCGGGTGACACCATTAATAACCATCACTTTAATATTTATTTTATATCTTTCTTAATGTTTTGTAAATGAATTCAGGATAATATCGCAAATAACCAAGCGCCCGAAACAGCAAAAACAGCGCTCTCCAGGGCTGTAATCGCTAGAAAAGACGACATATTACCGCAAGCGCTTACGCAGTACGCTATTAAGATGCTAGCTGCAGCGCCAAAGGGTACTGAGAGTCAGCTGAAGTAAGTTTTTCTCAAGTCTTTTTGCATATTTTTACAAATTTGTTAAGCCTTGGTTATCACAGGTTCGAATCCTATCGCGCCTTATATGTTTACAGAATAAAGATTTATAGTACAATATATCTCTTGTAACTAGCTTTTTCAAGGATATAACTGCAGCCTTAGGATCACCTGTCGATATCTTACATAAGAATTGCTTAAATGAATATTTAATGACATAGATGACAGTTACTGATAAATGAATTTGAGAACCTCATAAATCACAGGAACCCCTCAAAAAAAGTAAACAAGTCTTGGACTTCTCAAGAAAGCTCAAAAATCATATGTAAATACGGAACCATATCTACCCAGAATTGACTCGGACTTGACTAGATACGATAATGTTTCATATTTTTTATTTAAGGCTAAAGAGTCATTTAGAGAATCTTTCAAACTTATTGAAGAAGATGACTCTCGCTCGTGGCCGGCGAGTGGCCACGTGGCAGGATGATGACGGAGATGACGTCACAGATATCAATAAAAGCATAATAAAGGTAACTTCTAAGAAATAATAATTTAAACATTTATTCGATGGTATTATTTTTAAATTTAAACACTAATTTATGACATCACTATTTTTGGAGGAGCGAAAATTCCAAGGATCATACTATTTCTTTTTTTTTCAGGAGCTGTGCGACTTTGATGTAAAGAACGAAGACAGTGAAGCTAAAACGGAAACAATGGATCAAAGTGACATTCTAAATTTGATCGCACCTAAAGAAGTTCTTGTTTCCGGTGACAAAAAGTTAGTGTTACCGCCTATGGCCACCTAATAACTCTAAGCGTATTGACACTAACATTATTTTCCATATTTTCCCAGGGATCTTAGCGTTAAACTTTCCCAGCAAATACAAAAACTGAGTTTCATGATCGGTACCGTGATCCTGAGTTGTCAAAAACCCGAGAGCTTATCAAGAAGTGTGCATGCCACCGCTGGGGTGGTCGCAGAAATAACTGCAATAACACGGGCTATCAAGAATAAAGTAAGTTATTTGCAATATCATCGTGTCTTCGTTTCACCTCCGCGGCTAAAAAGAGGTCCAGGATTCCAGTCCCGGGAAAACAAATTTTAAAAAAATGTTTCGGCTAGGCATGATATTGAACAAACATAGAAATATGTATCCCATGACCCACTAAGAGACTCGGGAATTTTGTTTCGAATCAAATCATTTATTCATTAAGGTAAAACAATGTACATGTATTATGAACGTCAATAAAAAAAATTATTCTAATATTGCATTTACTACCAGTTCTCAAATCAAGAGCGTAGAACGGACGAGAAGAACTGGCAATAAACTCTCCGATTTCGAAATATTTTCATTTGTTTTATTTTTATTTTAGGATATAATCCAAGGAAAAAGAATTGAAGAGGCTAGTAATCATTTAATTGCGGCCACTTACCATCTTCTAGAAACATCTGAATCTGTTAGCCAAGTGAGTATATTATATGTACCTACATCATCATTTTTATATTTTAGTATAGCGTTGAACGCGGGTAGAATTATAAATTAATGAAGTTTAAACTGAAACAGATATTGGTGACCGAGACATGTCTCATGAGACTTTAGGTTATTGTTAGTACCAGTAGTAGACAGATTAATGCCCGAAGTGACCAGACGTAGGGAAGCCATGCTTACAAAAATTATAATCATGTCGTGCCGTCGGGATTCCAATCCACGACCCATCGATACGCACGGCAGGTGTTCTACAAACGCGCCAACGAGCCAATCTAAAGCAAGATAATATTATAAATTGCATTTATCTCCCATAACTTCTAAGCTTTAAGTCCGTTGTATTAAAAACACTACTTAAAGTTAATTTATATTAAGTTATTCAAAAAACTTTTTCCTAAAATTTCAGGCTCTTCACAAGCCTGAGTCGCGACGAAGACTATTAGATGCGTGTCGATCTTTGACTGACGCCGTGAATAAATTTGTAAGTGTATTAAAATCTAAGCTACTAGTTTTATTTGGCATGTGTTAATTATGTCGTTTATCAACTTCTTCTGTCCTATGTAAGTTACGTAATGTGCCCCGTATGGACTTCAAACTGATTTTACAATTTTTATTATAGCTTCCTATAGTTTCATTTCAAGAGTAATCATCCATTTTTAAATTGCAGGCTCAAGTATCATCTCCATCAGATAAAACTAAACGAGATGGTGAAGAATTGCAACGAAATGTGCAGTTGCAGCAAATCTTACTGACGACGGATCAACCGACTTGCGCCCTCGGATATGCTGACTGCTTGGAGGCGCTTCAGGCGCAAGGAGAAGTTATACGTTAGTATTTTCTCTTTTTTTTTTTGCTTGTCGATATCTAAAATTGGTAATTAAATTGGAAGACCGAATTTTTCTAGTAAAAGGTATATTATACAAATACGTAAATACGTGACTGAATGATTTATTGATCTATCAATGCACAGCTCAAACCTATTAAATATTTCAAAAATTAATATCAGTTACCTTATGCAACGAAAAAAGGGCTTCATCTAGTCTTTTGGTTAAAAACATAAAAATACTAATATCAGATTTTTTGAATATTTTACCCATAAGTCGATTGAGTAGTGAGATTCTCAAATTGAGTGACAAGTGACAAGATCACGAGTAAATACTAGTTTATATACGAATAACTTTTAAATTCCAGATAAGCTGGACAGCCAGGAGTTGATGTCCCGCAGCGAGTGCAGCACAACGCTGCGGTACGTGACAGCTGCAGCGTGCACCAGCGCGGAATATGCTGCACACTCTGCTTATTTGGTAAGACATTTAATGCTAAACCTAATTCTAATAGTTGTTCTAAGCGTAAAAGCGATTAATTCTTACATAATATGTATCTATATTATTACAGCTGTCAATTTCGGAAGAAGACCAGGAAATGGCCAGAAAAGGAGTCTTTGACATTTCTCGATTAAACAAAATTACAGACAATATTGATGATGTTTGCTCAAAACTTATTTCAGCTGATCAGAGGGATCAGGTAAGCTATTTATATGGTTCCTTTTTTATGTTAGATATCAACAGACGAGCATGAGGTTCTCTTGATAGTAGGTGATACCTCGGTCATAGAACATCTGCAGTCAATGATGCACTGTCGAACTATTTTTTACTTTGAGCATTCGGAGCGAAGGATCGGAGCCTTGAGGGATCATTGATAATTGACATTGATTTGCACACTTTCTCTGTAGATCCAGTTGTCACCAACGGTATTTCCGAACCGATACCACTTGGGTCTTCTATTTTCTTAAAGGCCGGCAACGCATTTGCAATGTTGCAGATGCCTATATGCACTTACCATCGGGTGAACCCACAGCTTATTTTCCCATTCATTTCATAAAAAATCCATTTATAAGTCTTAAAACACACTTACTGAAACTTAATTTAATTACAAGACATCTTTCTGATCACATTTTGCAGATGATAGCTTTAGAACCAGTCTTGAATAAACAATTACAACAACTATCTGAAACTATTGAAAATTCCGCTAACAAAGTCAAAGAAGAAGACAGTCAGAAAGTAAAAGAGGTTTATGGGCATGTTAGTTCAGCAATGGAAAATTTGACACAAGGGATACATGCTTCGCCTTTTAAGGTAATAAAAATTGGTTGGAGCCTTGTACTGTAGCTTTCTACTCCGTGTTGCTATTCATGAGATTACTCTCTCCAAATACACAATTAAAATGTATCTCTTCATAATAATACCATACATGATAATAGATACATCAAAAAAAAACTTATATAATTATAGAAGTAGGCGTTATAACAGAGAAATGTTATTTAAGAGCAAAAATCGGGTAGGTTCGTATGATGTCAAGCTGTCTCCAGCTTACTCTTTTTAGTCTCCTGTATTTTCTTTCACGATATTAAAATGTTTAAGGCTCACTGTCTTTCATCTGTGTACATAAATTAAGTTTATTCCTTTTTTATTAATTCAGGAAAAGGTGGTAATATCGCGGAGCATGAAATTACTGGACGCCATTAATAGATTGAAAATAACTATCAGTCGCTTGCCTACACCAAGATTGGATGAGTCGCCGGCGAAACGGCAAGAAGTAGAAACATTCACGGGACTCGCTAAGTATGAAATTATTTACCTGTAATATTTACTTATGTACGAGGACATGAACTGGAAATGAAGTCCATACGTGGCTAGCTTAATCCCTCTGAACCTAAAGTTTGAAAATATTAATTGAATGGAAAATAAAAACGCAATAAGACTTAAATTCCTATTTCCAAGGGTAATATTAAAAAATATACAACAATTTCACATACAATTCTTATTTCAAGTTTTTTTTTTAAATTATTAATTAAAGTCCTCCATCAACAAACAAAAACAATTAATGATAATTTAACCTTATATCTAAACATTATCCTTAATTGCACATCTCTAATGGTGTACATAACATTTCATAAACTAAATATATGTGTGTTTACACACTCGATAATAAGTTCATCATAATTAATTAATTTATAGTTCATCAAAAGTTTATTATGTATGTATGTAACCTAACAGGGACCTCCTGACGGAGACATCTCGTCTGGTGAACCAGGTTACATCATCAGAGGAAGAGGTGATGACGTGGGTGATGTATGGCAGTAAGCAAGTTATTAGAACCTATGAAGCTCTGCTGACTTACATCAGGTAACGTTTAAAAAAATAGTTTAACATGAGTTTTTACTAAATAAACACCACTTTGACTTATAACCTAAGGTAGTTTCAAGATTTCAAAGCTGATTGCATGAAATTGGTTGATTGCTGCTGAATCTGACATACATATTTTGCGATATCTAACTCTAGACATAAACCACATATTCATAATACACAGCTATAGTATATCATATGGCGCATAGTATTCAATTTAAAGATTTGTTAATGTTCTAAGCACATACGTCATCCATGTGATATTTATAATGAAATACAAGGTGGGTAAAATAATCCCACATAGTTATTAAGCTTCAGAAAAAATATAAAACCATCTTTGGATACGTCGTGATGAATGGTTCTGAATTAGAGGAGAATACATGTAGCAGACATGTGATTGTTAAGATGGATGTGTGGTGTGACCAGAATAGAAAAGATGAGCAATGATCTGAGGATACTTGACCAGGAAAAGATCACAGTAGTTAAATATATTTGTAACAAAAATATATTTTATTGCAGAAATAAGGGTACCGAAATGAAATTGCTGCAGACATCAGAAGTTAAGTCAGAGGAACAGGAACCACAGAAAAGCCATTTGCAAATACAGTAAGACACGATATTAAAATATTTTTCGCAAATTATACTTATACTGGATATTTAATAAATATATAATAATATATATTTTGACGGGCTCCTTGGCATGCATCACCTGCCGTGCGCATCGATGTAGATGTAGTGGGTTCGAATCCCACCGGGACAACATGTTTAAAACTTTTCTGTAAGCATATTTTTCCCACGTCTAGTAACTTCGGGCATTGAACGGGTAGGAAAAATATCGGAATTCCGACCAGGTAACGAAATTGAGAAGTCCATATTGCACGTTTCGGTTTCTGTCTATGGATTTCCGAATACTTGAAGTAAAAAGTAGGTCGATAGCGCATCATTGACTGATGTTCTGTAGTTGAGGTATCACCTACCAACAAGTGAACCTACAAGGGTACAAGCTCGTCAAAAATGTATCATACATGTACATAAAATATTAAAGAAATAAATATTACAACATCTGCGTCCTAAACTTTAGATAGATACTTATTGTACATATTTTATGACAAAAAATTTAACTTTAATATTTTTATTTAGAATGGACATGATTAATAAATGGCTTCGAAATCCAGCGTGCAAGCAAGATGTGAAGAATGACGCCATACTCGCAGCAGAAAATATTATTGACATGGGACAAAAGGTTTATTCAAATATGATTAATCATTAAAAACGACCGTTCTCGCTGAGGGCTTAGTTAAGATAAAGATTTTTTGATCATTCCACACATGAAGTAACCTCGTTGTAATTTTTAATGGTGACACTAATTCAAATTGAAGCAAAACTATTCGTCTAAATTGCGGTAAATAAGATAAATGTATGTATTTATTTATTGGAAACGCTGTCAGCTACAATCAGTTACAAGCGTGTTCAGCACTGAATTACAAGTACAAAAAAAATACAAACTTTATTAATCACTAGCTGATGCCCGCGACTTCGTTCGCGTGGGCTTCATCATAAGCTGAACTTTTGAGCAAGCTTTCTTCATATGATATATCCTACATCCTCAGTACTTGATGATTTCTTGAGGGAAAGAGCTATTAGAGTAGTCATTGACAGTTAAAGAGCTATTAGAGTAGTCATTAAAAAAATTAAATTTATGTGTGCAAATAGGCAAAAACGTTAAATATTTAGGTCTATATTCACTCACAAGACACCTGAAGTAAACTAAAGTAAAAACGTCTTAATTATTGATTACTGGAAAGTATTGAAAACATCGTTATAAATAATTAATCGCGTTTAAATTCGGTAAAAATCATATTATTATTATTGAAAAGTTATTTTAATAAAATATGTTTTTCTTGTCACAGATGTGCGAAGATTTGAAAGATTCCGAGAAAGAAGAAATGTTAAATGTGGTTATAGAAACCAAAGAACTCCTAAAAGAGTGTTCCGTTAAATACAATAGTGTGAAAGCCAGGTAAAACTTATTTGTGTAGCATTACTATCAGATGGTTCATGGCTTCGATTCCCGCCACGTCTAATTTAGACAAATATTCGACTAAATATGTAAAATACATAATATAATTTATCTGCTGTCTGAATAAGTAGATAAACTGTCGGAAAATGGCGTTTAGGAAATTTATTAACCCATAAATATCAAATAATAACTCATTTGGTATTAATTAAGCCCATTGAAACCACCGCACTAAGCAACGGCCATTATCACAGGCAGTTTGGGTTATTTTAAATAATTCATCAAAATAACATTCTCAGCAAAACGATTCAAACTTATTTCCATTATTCAAAATTGTTTAATTTTTCATCTCATTTTCAATAATTTGTTATAGACTTTAAAATTAAACAGATGGTTTTTATGTATAATGATAGTCTATATCGTAATTGTATTTTAGCCTTTTACTGGAAAGAGTAAGAGAATTAAAGGGAATGTTGGAGCGAGGAGCGGTGACAAGAGTTGTGGAAGAGTTTTTGGATGAACAGCCTTTGGAATACTTTGAAAATATCCATAAGGAAACAGGTAAACTATAACACCATATTTTTACCATCTTGACGCTTGGAAGTCTAGCACTGTGCGCTTTATGCGCAATTTTCGTTCACGCACTACGCTATTGTGGAATAAATTGTCGCCAGCAATTTTTTCGAACCGGTACGACTTGGGGACCTTCAAGAAGAGAGCCTATTCCTACCTTAAAGGCCGGCAACGCAACTGCAAGACCTCTGGTATTACAGATGTTCATGGGCGGCGGTGTTCACTTTCCATCAGGTGAGCCGCAGGCTCGTTTGCCCCCTATATTATTAAAAAAAAAAAAAAAAAATACAAGACTATGTTATATGACTGTCACCAACTCCAAATTCTTGCACCAATTCTTAATTATTATTGTCATCAACTTTAAATTATTGTCCCCAACTCCAAATTACGGTCCTCTGGGAATGCACTTAGCATGCGATGAGAGGACATTTAAAAGGTAACCACTATGATGATTAAATTGGTGGAAATAATGTCAAAAATCTAAATTTCTTCAAAAGTCACTTAATCCGGCTAAATATTCCAAACCTCACACAAAACCACGGTAACTAGGTGTTACATGAAATTAAATAACATAGATGAATGAATGAATTAACTTAAAATTAATTGTGCAAGGGGCGACCTTATCGCCTAACGGTAGGTAACCCTGACATTTGAGAAGAAATTGATTGTAAAAATGGATAAAGAATAATAACATCAATACTAAAAATTAACAGAAATAACATAAAGTACAATAAAGTCGAAACAACAAATACATATACAATAAATTATTCACAAATACATAGTCCAGATACATCAAAAGAAAGCAAGAAATATAAAAAAAGAAAAGAAAAAAAAAATTAAATATTCACACACTTTGAAGGAAATGATTTTTAAGAGATTTTTTAAACGTAGATGTACATAGATGTACATTTGAGATAAGAGTAGTTATTACCCCAGTCACCGTGGCGCTGCTAGTATCCATGTGAACGCACACTCCCGCACCCAGCCGCTTTTAGAGCGTTATTGCCGTTCGCTCGTAAGAGCAAGCGAGACAACGCGAGGGGGACCACTGCCTGGCCGACCATAAGGCCCTAGTGGTTGATGTCGAGAGATTGTATGATCAGATAAACTTTTATGGCGCGATAAGGAATTATTGAAGTCTTCGTGCTAATTGTCGGCGCAGATTATAAATTACTACTAAACCATTTAGTAATTGGTGAATCTCATTGATTTTAGATGTAAATAAACGTGAATTCCTACTGGACAAAAAGATAGCAGAACTCCTCGCTCAGCTCGCCCGAGTGTCGAGAACTGCTAAGTTTGTGTCCGACACCAGTACCGCGCCTATCCGACATGACTTGATGAAAACCAGCAACCAGGTACGAGTACTTCGATTAACCCACATCTTTCCGCCATCTTATTTATGGACACTGTTTGATGTGACCGCCTTCGTGGCTCATTGGCGATGTATTTGGCACCGGAGATCCTGGATTCCCGGGGAAACAAGTTTAAAAAAATCGTTTCGGTCGGGCAGGGCATAGAAGGCTGATCACTTACTTGCTCAGGCGTTTACAGGCAACTTGCCTTTAAAGAAAAATGATCGGTGAAACAGACACAGAACTGTTCCATGCCACGCCATTCGACATTGAAACATATTTACTTAGAGTTAATTACGTTTGTCGCGTTAATAAAAACATTAATTTTCATTTTATATGTTGTATAAAAGACAAAACTAGTTCAAAGTATATTTAAAAAAATCTAAGACCTTTACTTAATATATAAAAAGAGGTGGCATTGGGGCTTTATGTCTATAAGATACCTCTATTAGATTATGAAAACTTTATCCAAAAAGTAATAAATTTTAATACCAAAATTATCTAAAACAACCACAACTAATTCGAAAACCGTCAATCGTAGCTGTCAACTTATCAATCAGACAAATACTAGAAAATATGCACTTTAAGTAGGTATCATTTTGTTTCGAGCACTACAAATTGCACTATATAATATGGAGGTTCATGTTTCATAATGCCTTATATATTTTAAATTCTACACCACCATATTTATTAAAGGATGAGAAGAATAATATTTAATTAGAGATATATATTTAATAGGTGGAACTCCTTGCTCCAACTTTGGTAAAAGCTGCTCAGGATTCAGTTCGAACTCAAGACAAAGTGAGTATAACCTACCTGAAATAATAACAATAATAAACCGGTTCGAAATCGCAAGAATAATACGTTTATAAAATACTTAAACAAAGGAGTGGGAATCGAAGACACGATATTCTTATTTAATAATAATTTTTAAATAGTCTTGCCAAAATCGGTTATCCGAGTCCCAGGCACCAACAACTTGCAAAAGTCTTCAACTCGGAAACACTTTGATAGCGCGATTCAGGATTATACACCTTTTCGTAATGATAGTAGCCGCAGATTGCAGATGTCTACAAAAGCTACTGAAAGAATGCAAAGTATTCGTAAATTTCATTGTGTATATCATTTCTTTTTATTACACAGTAGATAATGAAGTCTAATTATATTCTATTCATGTGGTGGTGGTTCTAAATATTATCATATTGATTTCAGCAAGAGATAGAGAATTACATAAAGCTAGTTATGCAGTATGCGGATTCCTTGTCGAGGGTTCGTGAACTGTGTGATAGGGCAGTGGATCCCATGGACTTTGCACAGGCTGCTGGTAAGTGCCAACTCGGATATTAAACTATATTACTTTAACTATTTATGGGAATAGAAATCATATCGATTTTTATTCTGAAGTGCACATTGCGCGTTTCGTTTTCAAGGTAAAAATAGGTCGACAGCGCATCATTCACTGATGTCCTGTGGCTGGCGTATCACCTACCATTAAGCGAAGTTGAGGTTCACTTGATGGTACAAAGATATAATATGTAGAAAATAAGAAACATGTTGGACCAGATTTGAAACTAAATTGAAGAATCCATAAAAAATATCTTTAGCTGTTTTTATTAAGCTAAAATACAAAAAAAACTGTAAATTGTTTCAGGTGAAATAATGGCCCGTATTAAGGAGAGCTCTAAGAATGATCCCCAGAAATCAATTCATACTTCAAGAGTTATTATCAAGTAAGAACTTATTTTAAAACTAAGCAGTTCAAACTTACTCTCTTGATGATACGTGATCACCGATGCTCATGGATATCTGTAACAATGGATATTCAGATTCAATGCCATTTAAGGAATGATAACGCCGCTGGAAAGCAAAATCGTGGTTAATGGCACTATTACTATAGTAATGATAGTATTTGAATGAATTGGATTTATAAAGCAAAAAGTTATAACTAAGTTGCCAACTCTATGTCTGTAAATTCGTTTCTTTTTTTTTTATAAAAAAAAAATTTTCTGCTCTGGTGAGCAATTTTGGATATGCAGCCGGCCTAGCATGACCGCCAAGAGATATGTCGCGGACGAGAGAAGACAAACTAAGATGTAAGATATCTCGATATATTATATCTCGACATCGACAATTTTGATAGAAAAGATATCTCGATCGACAAATATATCTATTTTTGATATTAAAAGTCGAGTTTTAAGTGTAATTATCATGTTAGACCCGGAAGAAATAAAGAGATAATCGATTAAAACATGAGAAAACGGTCGACAAAATTTTGTCGCGGTTGTCATGCTAGGCCGGCAGGTTACTACGTTTATGCTTCTAACGTCGAGTTATCCTCTATCCTTGACAGTTTATACGTGAAGTCGGACACCGCTTATGATAATTGATTTACAGTATTTGCAACATTCCTAAAATGATAGTAATTTTATGACTCAGTTGGTGTTGAGCCGCCAAATTGAAAAATAGAGAAGAACTTGTTAAATATTAAAATAATATTGATTTTCAGGCTAGGTAACCGTGTAGTAGAAGCTGGAATGTCGAGTGCCAATGTTCAAAAAGACCCAGAACTGCAGAAAACTCTGGCCAGCATCAAGAACAGCATCGCATCTGCATCCAGTACAAAAATAGACTTGGCTAATGAGGTAGGTTTGAATACCTATATAATGAAAATGAGGGCTGCTTAGAACCGACATATTTTGCATTAAACAAGCATGTCGGTTTGGGCATATAGAGAGATAAGAAGGAAAACGAAAAAGATTTATGAACCTGGTGTGAATCAAAAAGTCAGAAGTAATCAACCTGAGTGAATGTACTTCGATGAAATCGGGGATGTTCTTCAAACGGTCGAAAGTACCGTATGCGGAGCATGTATGTAAGCGTTGATGAAAGTGGAAGAATCAAAAGATGTATGGCAGGATTCCGATCCTTCTATCCCATGCTACAACATATGAAAATCCGTGATCTCTTCCTACCGTAATGGGGAAGAGGCGTGAAATATATGTATTATATTTCTGTACCTGTTTTACAATACTTTTTTTATCAGACCGAAACTTATTGTTTCTTAATTCTTTTCTAGAAAATCGAACATAGGATTCCCGTGCTAAATATAATAAAATACATAAGGTACATAACGTATGGTACATAATGATCTGTGCAGGCAACTTTACCACAACAATATGAGATATATAACATATAACATTGACTAATTTGTGTGTATGTGTGTCACAGATAATCCGAAGGACAGGTGAAGTGGAATCAGCTCTTGGTGGAGAGACAATCTTCCAGAAGGAGCCGGAAGCCGATCAGCATATCTTTGTAAGTCACGGTTATGTACATTGACAGACAAACTTGATGTTCGATACTCGTGCATGGTGGAAGAATAAAATGAGGTGTTTGGGAAACAAAAGCATTAACTGCTATACATTAAAGTAAGAAAATATAAGATTGTAAGCTAATTTATAAAAAACTAGCAACGCGCCCCAGCTTCACACGGGTTCAATATAAATGTACTACACACAAAACATAGCCTATATTACTCGCGGATAATGTAGCTTTCTATTCATTCTTTCGGTCCAGTAGTTTTTGAGTTTATTCATAACATACAAAAATACAAAAAAAAAACCAATCTTTCCTCTTTATAATATTAGTATAGAGTATAGAAGAGGGAAATCTTCTTCAAGCAATTTCAAGGTGACGAATATAATATGCACATTTTAATAGTTCATAATTAAGATTTTTTGTGTTTATTTTGGTCACAAAGCTCTTTCTTTATTTGTTCTCGTTCTTCTTATTCGGTAGAACACCTGCTGTGTGCATTGATAGGTCGTGGGTACGAATCCCACCGGGATGGCATGTTTATAATTTTCTGTAAGCATATCTTTCCCATGTCTGGTAACTTCGGGCATTGAACGAGTAGGAGGAATATCGAAATTCCGGCCGGGTAACGAATCACCGTTCATAGATAAAAATACCGTGAAGTCCATATAGCGCGTTTCGGTTTCAGTCTATGGATTTCCGAATAGTCGAAGTAAAAAGTCGACAGCGCATCATTGACTGATGTTCTGTGGCTGAAGTATCACCTACAATAAAGTGAACCTTATGCTCATCTGTCGATATCTAACATAAAAAAAATCATTCATTTATTGATTATTATAGGCGGCCGCGCATAGCCTACACGCAGCGGTCCGCGAGTGGTCGGCGCGCGACAACGAGGTGGTCGCGGTGGCCAAGCGCGTCGCCGTACTCATGGCGCAGTTGGCACACCACATGTATAACGGTAAGTGTTGGGTAACAAATCGAGGCACTAGGTGCCAATTCTATTGGGCGTGCAATTAGTATTAGCTAGTCGGTATTAAGACAGTTGGCTCTTTAAGTGCCAGAAAAAAGCCTTATAATAGACTAGTCCGCCTCAGCTTCGCACGGATGCAATGTATATGTACACAAAAAAAAATAGCCATGTTACTCCAGTGGCGGAACCACCACACAAGCCCAAAAACCTGGTTTTCCGGCTTACCAGAGTAAATGTAATTATATAAGTGATATAATTACATAATTATATGACATGTATATAACAACGTTAAGAGCATTATTATTTTTCTTTTTACAGTTGCATTAATAGGGCAAGCCGGGCTTTTGGGCTTGTATGGTGGTCCCTCCACTGCGTTAATCGCTGATAATGTAGCTTTCTATTGGTGAAAGAATTTTGAAAATCGGTCCAATAGTTTTTGAGTTTATTCATAACATACAAAAATCCAAAAATACAAATATTTCCTCTTTATAATGTTAAGTAAAGTAATAAATAAAGTAAAGTATAAAAGTATAGATATACATGGTAAATAGTTGAAAGACCTCCCAAACGGGCCAATCTTCCTATATTTGTCTAGTGAATTAGACATTTGACGTAAATACGATACATATTTACGCTTCTTCTTTGTCGTTGCCTCATTAGTGAGCTGTCTCCATTTGCTTCTGTCCTGCGCCAGTTCAATCGTTCGTTGTAGAGTTTCTCCTGTTGCCTCTACAATACTTTTACATCATCGTTTAAATAATAATAATCTTGTTATTTTTTACAGACCGTAAAAGCGAACTGATTGCGACGGCGAAGGCGATCGTGGGCAAGTCGCACGAAGTTGCCGCACTCGCAAGGAAACTGGCCATGGAATGCTCCGACACTAGAATTAGAAATGTAAGTTTTCCAAGTCCTATCAATTCTGTTTCTGTTTCACAGATCATTTTGATTTATTTTCTATGTAAAAAGTGTCACAAGTAATCATCAAAATACCTGATGATAAACAGGGCTGAATTTAGACGTCTGGAGTCCTTGGGGCAACAAAGGAGTGGCGACCAGGCCCCAAATTATTTTATAAATAAAATTAACATTTTTTATTAATATTTAAGATCAATATAATGTTTGTACAAAGTACACTAGGTAAAGATAAAACAGCGATAAACAAATATCAAAGGAAAAGTTGTTAACTAGTGTTTACTCGTCGGAATTTGAAGTCTCTAACTTTGGGGCTCCTCTTATGTGGAGGCCCCGGGGCTGTTGCCCCAGATGCCCTCCCTTAAATCCGGCCCTGATGATAATTGATATTTTTTAAGATATAAAAAGATAAAAGAAATACTTTTTAAACAAGAAAATTGAGCTATTATACATACTAATGCTAGGATGATATTCTTTATGCCTGCCTACGATACTGACTGTACATATTCAAATTCAAATTCAAATTCAAAAATCATTTATTCATTTAGGTAACACAATGTACACTTATGAACGTCAATAAAAAATACATATTAAATGCTTCTAATTTTACATTTACTGCCAGTTCACAAATCAAGGGCGTAGAGCGGACGAGAAGAACTGGCAAGAAACTCGCCGCCACTCTTTTTAATCGCCAAGTTTTTGTTTTACAAATGTTTTATAAGGGGCTGCAACCATTACACCATGTTCCACATGACATCACACAATTAACTATAATTATCAAAAAATATATATAAACGAAAAAATAAAAAATAAAACAAGTATACACGTACATATATTTAGTTATTCAGACCTAATTCCTCTATTCTATCAGTAATATTTGTCATTTACAGAACTTACTGCAAGTATGTCAACGAATTCCGTTAATCAGCGGACAACTGAAGATGTTAACCACTGTTAAAGGCTCTACATTGGGTAAACAAGGTATGTTAAGTCTGATCACTATAAGTTTTAAGTTTTAAAACTAATATAGACAAACCCTAATATTACATCTCATAATAGAGTTTACTAACTTTGTATAGAAAATCTCACAAAACCCTGAATAACTGAAAAAAATTGAAACTTAGCTTAATTAAAATTAACTATATTCTTCCAGGTACCGAGGAAGATAAAGAAGCCATGAACATGCTTATCGGGAATGCACAAAATCTTATGACAAGTGTGAGTACCACCAACAGACATCTCAGTCGTATAAAGACAACGAACGACTTCTACTTATATTTATACAACTAGTCGTATAATGACATCGTATTAACTTCTATACGACTTAAACGTAAACGTAACGTAAAACCAGTGTTATCTTAGTATAATGTCTATACGACTTTGACACCGATATTAATCGTGATAGAGTCGCGAGAGCTACTTTTACAAAACGATCGTGTTATAGTGATAAATTGAACTTTTAACTTTTAAAAATAGTCAGTTTGAACACTTTTACGCTACTATTCAATGACTGGATGTCGTATTGGTGTATAAAAATTTAGTTACATTACAACCTCAAGCTTGTTGGCGCGTTTGGTTATTGGTAGAACACCTACCTTGCGCTTTGATGGGTCGCGTTTGTCGACATATTGTCTATAATTTTCTGTAGACTTATCTTTCTCACGTCTGGTCATAGCTCTTAAAATATTTAACTTACAGCAACCATTTTAGTGTCTATTTTTACGAAATATCCCCTAGTATCTACGAAAAATATAGTTCAATGGCTTGTATTTTTCAATAAATCTCAAAACTAATTATGTTACTAAAACATTTTTTTTGTACTTTATTGATAAATTTTGGTATGTAGTGCTGAATTTACACCTTTATGGTGGAATTTTTTTGTTTCCACGTCCGGCGCTTAACGCACGGAAGTGGTCTAAAATTGGATGAATAGATAGAATACGATATTAAAATGGAATTTTGTTTTTTTATCTAGATACAAGAAATTGTCTACGTGGCTGAGAGCGCTTCGGTCAAAATCAATTCCCAACGCGGCCGGCGGATCAGATGGGTCAGACGGAATTATTATTAATATACAAAACATAATCATTATGTTTTTTTATTTAATTAATGTTATTATGAAAAGCATTCCAAGTCACTAAAATAAATATACTATATACGTGTAGTGTTTTTAATTTTCTATAATATAAACGTATTATCCCACATCAAACGCCACAAGCACGAACTACTATCGAGAAAGTATTTGTATTGCAGTCTCGAAAGTCAAATGTGAAATCGGTAGGATTGCCAAGTAAAATTGGTATATTTAGATCAAAAATCGGTAGATGATTAAGAAAACAATAAATAACGCTCATAACGTAAAAGCCGTAAACAGTCTAGAATCTAGACTGCGTTTCTGCTTCATCTATATATACATATACATACATATAATAAAAGAGTAGGATCGAAATTACGCTTCACTAAATATTTTTACCAGAAATTAAGAGGGGTGATAAAAGAAGGATAGCAGAATGCATAAATGCAATTTTTAAGATTCTTGTCTGTCTGTCTGTCTGTCCGTCTGTCTGTCTGTCTGTTTGTTCACGCTAATCTCCGAAGATACTGAACGGATTTTCATGCAATTTACACAAATATATTAAGTAAAGCCCGGGGCAACATATAGGCTTTGTTTTATCGAAATCGGTTCTCGGAAAGAAAAGTTATCATCATTTAAAAATAATTTTAAAGGCACCATATCACCAAATTGCAATGCAAACTGACTCGCGTTGAACTTTTTCGAATTGTCAGATGTCAATCACAGTTTGATATGTAAATGAAATACTTTGATTATTTCGCCATTTCCGATATATGTAATCGTAGTATAGTGGATATGCAGGCCCATTGCGTAACTTCAGATGCGAGTTCGAATCTGAAGTTGGACGGAAATATTTTTTTGTATTTATTTTTTTTTTTTTTTTAAAGAACTATATTATAAAAATAGAAAATGTATTATTGAAATATTATATGAAAAATTATTTCTTATGAGATCGTTTATTTCACCTTTTCATCCATCCTTTCTCTACAGAATTACGATTATTCGACATTGCTTTTATTGCTTCTTAAGGACTGTCTTCGTATCTTAGAGGTTTCCGCATTTAGCACCAGAAATCCGAGTAGGAATCCAGGGAAAAGGGAATTTAAAAAAAATGTCTCAAAATGAAAATGATCAATTAAATGAAATAAATATCGAGGTGGATACAGTATCTTCACCACTAATTAAATTTATAAAAAAAATAAGTAAATTTCTTTAAAGTCAGGTTCATTTTTCAACAATGGTATTTCTATTGAATTTCAAATCATACTTCGAACCCCAATCTCAACCACCATTAAACGTGTCGATAATATGATGCAAAATCAACCGTCAGTGACTAATTTGATAGCTCTTTCCCAAAAGAAATCACCAAGTACAGAGGATGGAGGATATGTCATTTGAAGAAAGCTTGCTCAAAAGCAAACCCCACGCGAACGAAGTCGCGGGCATCAGCTAGTTACCTAATATGAAAATACTTGAGATTCTAATATAAAGTAAATAATGTTATCTAACTGTCATCAAGTACCGTAAGTTGTCTCTGAAATAAAATATATGAAATCTATGACTATAATATACTAATTTTAATAGCAGATTTCTTGTAAAAGTGCGTTATGTTTACCTAGATTCCAAGAATTATAATAATTAAGCCTTATATATTTAATCCTCATATAACATAAGAATAAAACACTATGTGAATTTATGCTTATTGTACGTTTGCAATATACGTTTAAGCTATTTCTATTAAAATTATCATTTATTTTTAGATACTGCATTCTTTACAATATACCTACTATGTCAATGTTTACAATAAATAAATTATTTACATTGTTAATGGTTTTTTATTTCGAATACTATTCTTAAACTTGCATTTTCATTCGATTTCTTCGAAGTTTTGTTATTGGCATAACAAATAACAACTTTGCACTTTTAATAAAATTAAGCATTTTATTACAACACATAATAAACGGAAAGGAATACATCCCGAAGGCGTCAGCAATGATAATACTCAAGAAATCGTCAAACATCTGACGAGAACAAATTATTTATTTATTTCAGATTCATCCTGAGATGATATCCATATTTGTTAGTACAATTATTTGCAAAACTAATGTTAGTATTAGTAATAATATATTTTTAACAATCATGATAATATGAATAATTAAAAAAAATAACAGGCATAATATAATAACAGGCAGGTCTGGTTGGACTTCCCGATGATGGCGGCAAATTACTATACGAAAGCGTGCAGCGGTATCCAGCGAGCCAGCATCGGAGAGTCCCACCGTTCCGCCAGCGCGCGCAGGATGCTGTCGGGACTGTGCGCGTGCGGCGCATGATAGATCATAGAAGCGCACCGCTTGCGCAAGATGGCCGCGAAGCCGTCTGTGTGAGCCGGCGCGGCGCGGCAGTCCCATCAGCAAGTGAACCTCATGCTCGTCTGTTCATATCTAACATAAAAAAATTATCTTGAGTAGTGTTACTTTAAAAACCTCAACCTCCACGACGCTGCGGGTTACCCGGTAAAGTTGAATAGTTTGTCCAGTTCCTAAAAACTACTTGGTTAAAGTACTTTTTTAAACATAAAAACACACGCACGCATAATACCTTCACACACACGCAAATACACACTATCGCTCACCTCAAATCACACATCTACTTCACGAAGTATCACGAATATTTATTGTACTTATTATTGTATAATTTGTTTTCTTTATATTTTTTTATTATTTAAAATGTATTAAATAGATTAGATTAAAATAAATTTTAAATATAATCGTGTTTTTTAGAACACCGAAGCGACTAGTAACCCACAACAGGGTATCCCAGTGTAGGGCCTAGTGCCCGTTCTTTACAATGTAAAACTTTTGTTTTGGTTACAAATAAATAAATTTCAATCATATTATGCAAAATCGCATTCGCTAAGCAAAATCAACCTCCTCGCCTCGCTCGATTACACACACACATACACCATTTAATGGTTAGCATACTCGTACGAATAGCATACTCGTATCAGTTATAACGACTGCATGTTAATGACTGAATAGCATTGACATAGTATTAAATAGACTTCAGGTCGCATACAAAATTCACGAAAAAAGTGTACCGATTATTTAAGCCTCGTTCCTTGTCAAATTTTGAAAAAATGACACTGCTCAATGGGAACAAAGAAAAGAGTGAAGTTGAAATATGATTTTATTAGTTACCAAAATATAGTTATCTCTCCCCGTCAAATGTTGAACATTCGCGACGTAGCATCAGTTAAATGTTGATCGCTTGGCAAATGTTGATCAGCGGCAGCGTTTGTTGATCTGCTGTCTCTGTTTACGGACTACGTTGATCGCTTTCGATCAACATTTGCTAATCTTAAAATACCAAAAATTATCCCCCCGCATACCCCCGTATGTACAAATCACACTCTGGCACATGTTGATCACATTTAAATGTACCAATCAGAGCTCACTTTCCTTGTGATTGGTTTTTAGTATTGAGACGTAAACGAACTAAAACAGTAAGTAGATATCTGCCTTTCTTCGATCATCAATTGGATTTTGTTATCATTTATCAAGGTAAAAATATAATTCGGATTTTTACATGAAAGACGATTCTACATTGTTTGCAGATCTGAAATATATTTTTTCAAAACGGTGGTTTTCTTTTAAGTTGATACATTTTTGACAAAATACGACTTTCTATCCTGCCTGGATTTTGTGGTGGCATGGGATTGGATTGGCATACAGATTCATACTATCAACATTCTATTTTATGTACTAGATACTGTATTTGAATTCTCACTTTGTGCTGGCTATAGTTGTCAAAAACCCGTTAGCTATCGGTATATTTAACCAAATCTTTGGTTAACAATCCTTAAAATGGGTATTTAACTAATGGGTGTTTAATGTTTATCTGACTGCGATCTATAAAATTTGTATTGTATTTGTTTTGTGCCTCTTACAGTGTCATATTTTTAAGGTTTATGTATGTATGTACTTGAGTTTCTATAAGCAATTATAACTTCTTAATGCCTCAAAATATACATTAGATAAACGGTTTTTTAAACATTGTAGTTATCAAAGTTATTTAAGTCATTTAACGTAAACTTAATAAAATTACGTACAATAAAATTAGGTGTACTACTTCCGAAAAGAGTAAACCGAATTTCATCATAAAATTTGGCACAGACATTCCATTTGACTATCTTATCTATCTAGTCCCCTTAAAAGGATTTTTGGCAACACGCAATATTTTTCGAAATTTTGAAAAAAATGATATTTTTTTTTGATATAGTCGGACAAGCATAAGGTTCACTTGATGGCAGGTGCTACCCCAGCCGCAGAACATTCGCATTCTGAGAATTCGGAAAAAAAAATTTGAGTACGCTGCTTAGCACGCTCTAGTATATCTATACGTATACACCTTACGCCGCTTCTATAATGATGACCTAATTAAATTCTTACTAAGATGTAGTTTGGAATGCTACTTTCAAAACATCTAAAATATGAATGGGTACATATTCCGTGCTACAGCAGATCCCATCCACATTCAGGGTATGTAACTCTTCAGTTCGTTCTCTGCAATACACATCGGTGGCAGATCCTAGCCTTGGTTTGGCTATCCTGAAAAATGGCATTGCGCTGAGAGCGAGATTGCTATCAGGCCTGACGCATCGGCGTCTCGTGCTATAAACACCAACGCATTCAAAATAGAGTATAATTTTGCCTCAAAGTCCTTCAAAACTACTATTGCCTAGGCAAAGTCTGAGTACATTGGCAGAATTGGCGAGAATTTAGAGCGACGTGCGTTCTGGTCTCTCGCTAAGGCCGTCTTAGGGAATTTCTGTCAGCCCCCCCTTCCTTGATCATCCCTGCACAGGAACGATAACTCGTTAGCCCATGCTGCGAAAGAGAGGGCCGATCTTTTGGGTTCTCTTTTTGCGCCCATATTGACTCTGATTGAGCAAGGATATGCAACTCCGACCACTCTGTGGTGCGATAGCTCCATGCCGGAGGTGAAATTGTGGTTGCGTGCTGTGTTCTTTACTTCTCTAGATATCTGCAAGTTGAGAGGGCCTGACGACATCCCTCCTAACGCATATTATTCGACAATCTTACTTATCAGGCGTCCGTCGTCCCAAACTCATGAATGATTATTTTGGTGCACCTGATCCCTAAAAAAGGTAAACGCTCAGAACACTCCAACTCAGCAGTTTACCTGACTCATCGATGGGCATCACAGGCTTTCTCATTGCGTAGAGATGTTGGATCACTTCCATAGCATAATATGTATTATGTTCAGAGGAATTGTACGGATTAATTATATTTGAAGTTAGTTTGATATTTTTACCATGAAATCACCTTCTTGAAAAAATAATATGCATGTGATTCCAAAAAAATGTTTGACCCTAAACATTTTTTTTAAAAAATCTTTATTACTAAGACGTAAATGTCTATGCCAACAACGGTTTACTTGATGTCATATTCTATTAACAAAGTTCGCAAATTTGGCGGGCTTTTAAAATCGGCGTTATCGGTTGCCAATTTATTACTTTTTTTTTAAAAAAAATTTCTATTATATCTACTAAATGAAAATATACAAGAATATCATTAATAGAATAAAAAATAAATATCTTTATTATAAACTTTAGATACTCCAAAGAAGTAGTAGAAGTAGTGGTGAGAATACAACTGAATGCATAAAATAAAGTTTGTCATATTAAGAATTAAAAAAAATATAAAAATAAAAGTCAACAGGTATTAAAACTATATTAAAAGATCAGAATTTGCTTATCCAGTCTCATATTCATATTTTTTATCACTGTTCTACCCTATCAAAAAAATTAAAAAAAATTATCTTATATTTTAGAGAACAATCTATTTAAGTTTCTTTAAATTCGTGACGTTTTAATTTTTGTTTTTTTTTTTGTAATAGAAAATAAATTTTTGTTTTTTTTTTTTTATTTTGTAAGAGAAAATAAAAAACATTTTTTCAAAATTAAATTAATTATTTTATTGGAAAAACTAACGCGAGCAGAAGTGTGAGAACTTAGGGAAATGTTTCTCTTAAGAAAGTGATTTCATGGTAAATATATCAAATTCCGTAACTTCCCAGAGGTGGCATCTCACCCATGCTTATCCTGCTATATTCTTTCATCCTCACCATCTCAATGCTTGAAAATTCACAACTGTGAGTTTTCTTATGACTTGTCTGTCTCCCACACTTACTCGGTGGAACCAGTTGTCGGTGGAATCAGCGATATATCCGAATTGATACGACTTGGGAACCTTCCAAATTAACTAATTTTTCAAAGGCTGGCAACGCACCTGCAAGTCCCCTAGAATTGCAGATGTCTATGGGCATCGGTGAGCCGACAATATTCAATATAATCCGTTTGCCCCCTATTCAATAATGAAAGTTAAGATATTTTATTTAAAGAAAAATATAAAAAGTTTTTTTGTCATGTCGCATTTGCATTATATAATATATTATTATTAATTAATAATGTTAAGCAACGATCAACAAACAACGAATGTATATTAGAAAGAGATCAATGTATGATTGTAATACGTAAAGTAATCTGTATATGATCCATATTTGATGGTTCAATCTGATATATTTATAAATTATACAAGATCGAGCCACATAGTGCGCCTGTATGTGACGAAAAAAACCGTTATCCTTAAGTACAACTGTTTAGCCACGATCAACCTAAGATGGTTATATGTAAAATATAATCCGTATATGATCCACATTTAATGGTTTAATTTAATAAATGTCTTATACAGATCGAGCCAAGTAGTTCGAATGTATGTAACGAAAAAAACCGTTACGCGAGCAACGTGAGATGGAAAATCTGATGACGAGTATTTCACTCGGGGGTGATCTCAGACGCGGCAACGTCGCGAGTAGATAGGCGTATATTTTGTCCCTTTTTTGATGTACTCCAGAGGAGCGCGGCAATATGGTGTTAAAGGGTGATCAACATCGGCCTTAAACTCGGACACGATCAACATTAGGTGGGGAATGGTAATTATATATATATATATATATATATATATATATATTCCAGAAGCTTTAAAACACATATAAATTTTAATTATGGTTAAATATTAAGAATTCTGATGAAGTATTTTAGTCACAGAACAGAACATTTTGTTTGCAGAAAGACTATGAGGTGACCATTGTATGGTAATTATATATATATACATCCTGCAACCTTTTTGGCGTCATGCACGTGGTGCATCATTACGACGTCCCCCAGTTCCCCTCACTTTATTTAACATGTCTTAATGAATATTGCTTAGTTTTTTGATTTCAAGCCCCTTGGGATACGTCGGTTCCCGATAAAAAAAAAATTTGCGATATTCGTCTTTCAGTTATGCCCAAACATTTTTGAACCCCCAACCATGGTGATACATTTTAGCCATCCTAGATATATTGATCATAATTTACCTATGGCATCGATTATTTAGCGTCCTCACAGGATGGACTGTATTTGGGAGTGCGACGTTGCCAGCTTTGGGTTTATTGTCTCTTTCTTTTCCTATCGCTTTTCTGTACTAAACAGTTTCAACGTTTATTTTGTTCCAATATTCGCAAGGTTTATACATATACGGATGCCCAATATGTTATAATGTGTAAATACAAAGCTTTCTCACGGAGGATCAGCGAAAAACCTGAGCGGCTTCAAAATTTCTATATTAGATTCATATTTGGTTTGCGCAAATATAATCGTGTCTCTCATTTTCGCTCTTAGCTCAAATGGCTGCCCATAAAACTTCGCCGGAATAATTATGTCCTCTCTATTATATTACTTTGTTGTTGTATTTGTCATCTCCTGTGTTTTTTTCCTGTATGTCATAAAAAATCTACCTACCAAATTTCATATTTACATTAATAAAATGATAGTATTTATAATAAAATGAATTAACTGGGAACAGTGCTTTCATCTTACAGTTGGTAGCTTGCAGCCACATAGTACCACCTCACATAGTACCGTATGCCTCAAGATCACCATCGATCGGCTGTTGGGCGTCCGTGTACAGCTATTGGGCATCCGTATATGGCTATTTGGCGTCTTTACAAAGTACAAAGCTTGACGCCGGTTTGTTGACAACAAATAATAAAAACTACCGATCACAGATAACAGAAGACTTAACAGTACAGATACCAATATATCATCACGATTGATATAGACGTTGTAGAAACTTCCACCCCTTTTTACCCCTAATTTCATCTTCAAGAAACATTCAATAAGTTCCAATAACTGCACGTGAGTTTATTTGCACACACTGATGTAAAACAAACAATAATCAAGCGCCGAATATTATGCAACGCGTACGTGACTAGGGTTACCAGATGAAAAAATTAAAAGTCCGGAGGAAAGGCCTGATTTCCATTGAAAAATCCTGAGATTTTTTTACAGTTTCAGAATTTTCTCTCAGACGTACCTACTTAACAATTTATAAAACGTAGTAATATTTTCTTTACTGCGGTTCTTCTTAATAAGTATTGATTTTAATTGTGCAATTATTACCAAAGGAAGATTATTTAACTTTTTATTGGAATGTAAGCTGTGGTTTATTAAAAATTCTATTCCTGACATTTCCTGGGATTTGCAAAATCCAGCCGCAATCCTGAGAAGAGTCCAAAAATTCTGAAATCTCAGGACAAATCCTGATATATGGTAACCCTATACGTGACCGAAGACGATATATATTGTTTTGATTGCGGTAAGTAGTTAGTAGATTGTGTAACAGATTTAATGAGCGAGATGGCAACGTCTCACTTGTGGACGCCAAATACGCGACTCCGTAGTCGGGAATTCCCCTAGATATACAGTGTGGATATACGCGCTGCAGCAGCGCCTCACCTGCGCGGTGATTTCTTCGGGAACTTTTCAATATTTTATTACAACCATTTAAAGCGACTTTTAGCTTCCGTCGATTTTTGTACTACGGCTAGCTAGGATCAATAGGACCTAAGTGCCACCGGCTAACAAAGTAGCGTCCGGTATGCGGACGCCAAAAGCAGGTGGACGCCAGTTTTAATGCACTTTCGCCTTCAGTGGACGGCCAATTGTTTGCGGGATAAATATATATATATATATATATATATATATATATATATATATATATATATATATATATATATATATATACATCTATGTATTATACATACACACTTGACTAACTTCGAAGACTTTGGTATTATTAGTATAGTTTATGAAACACCAATGTGTAAATTATCATGTATCTAGTAGGGTACAAAAACTATAATATATTTGATAAACAATAATATAATGTTTTATATAAATAGTAATTCGTATGTTAAATAATAATATCCGCAAAATGTTCCAAATATACAGATTGGAATATTTTCTTTTCCGTTTTAGCGTGAAACCGTAACAAACAAAAAAAATCACTTTCGCATTTATAATATTACTACGGATGCTTATCCTTAGATAGTAAGAATTATTTTAGTACTAATCTACTCCATGCATCCACTATTCTGTTACACAATAGTTTGCGTATGTGTTGGCCAACCTTGACCAAACATTTGTAGCGTTCATTTAAAACAGATAATTTTGTTCAAATTTTCAATTATTTGTTAGTTTGAAAGCTTAAAATATATCTTATTTTATATGTACTAACCAAAAATAAGACTCCGTCCGTAAAATTGTTTTTTCGGGAATTATTTTCGCAATTTTTGAAGACAAACTGTGTCATTGTGAAACGTCTTAATATTGGCCATGCTTGAAGAGAACTAAACAAAATAGACTCTCACATTTCAAGTGAGCCGATATTTACCGGCACGGATTTTTTGCGTCGACCCGATATCTAGTATATTGTTGATCGAAGCTGAATAGCGTAAAAGTTACTTGAACAGCTGTTACGCTTGATTAACTGTCAATAAATATGTATGTACTTATCCTATTTTTAAATGTTTTTACCGACTTTTGTCGATTCATTCGTTTAACATAGAGCTCACGGTTTAATTTAGTCTGATCGTCAGAAGGTAGAATCGATCCGATTAGTTGCAACCCTTACTAAGGTGCAGTTTGTACAAACTCGATACAAAGTCGGCGAAATCTCGAAAGTATTATTCATATTGTATTTTGTAATTATTTTCGCATAATAAAAATGACGTAAGTAATTTTAACATTAACTATTTATTTATTAATTATATTACAAATCAATATTTATTTCTAACTTAATACTATAATATAATAATAACTAAATACATTTTCAGCAACAACGTATAATCATAACACGTTCACGGGCAGTTACAGTTTAACTTGTTTTATAGAATGACACAATAAATTCCTGCCGTAAATAATATCCTATTTTTAAACGTCATCATACGTTGTACCATATCAAAATCTCAAATCAAGACGTACAATCACGTTCTATCCACGAAAGGGTTAATCTAGTGAATGATTAAAAAAAATACCAATGAATAACAACAAAATAATATTTCAGCTGTGCCAACAATCATAATTCTAATCAGTGACGAATTTGAAACACTGGCCGCCCTAGGCCTATAGATAATTGCCGCCAATCTGCTCCACTAAAGCACGAAGTTTTGAATTATACATTATATACATAATATATGTATGAGAATTAAAGTAAATATAAGGAAAGTGTGTAAATGATAAAATTATTTCAGTGTTGTTATAACATCTGATGCATACCGTTTTCTCTTTGTGAGTAAGAATTAAATGTTTTGTTCTTCTGCCCGGGGGCATTGTCGGGACATTTCGCCGCCCTATTCCTCTGACCAAATCAGAATATCATAATCAAATAAGAAATTAATGATTTTTTATAGCTGATTACTACGAATATCGCAAAAATATGAGATCAAGACCTTCGACAATTTTATTTTTGTGGACAAGCTTGTTGGACGTTCTTTAAGAATATTCTAGACAAGTCAAAATTACTGATTGTTTAAATTCAAATATTCCAACTGAATGACTGAAAAAACATATTGGACGGTTGAACCGTAAAAGTAGTAAATAAATTATTCCATGAAAATATTATC
Organism: Anthocharis cardamines; assembly: GCA_905404175.1. NCBI lineage: Eukaryota > Metazoa > Arthropoda > Insecta > Lepidoptera > Pieridae > Anthocharis > Anthocharis cardamines. The sequence continues at coordinate 688,430 of FR989975.1, forward strand.
TGAAGAGGATATTTTAGTAATATTATGAGAGTTATCATCACGCTTTTCTTTTTGAACAATTTGCTGTAGGTCATGCTCTTGCACTATAGAAAATATTTTACTCTTAGCGACATTTAGGTGATACGGAGAAAATGTTTTTAATGTTGTGCCAATGCTCAAAAGAAACGCATCGACAGGATCAGAGGCATCAAATTCAGCAGGCATCGATGTTTCGGCAAATACTGTCGAAGTTTCTTCTTCCTGGGAATCTACAGTTACCTCTCTCTTTCTATTTTTTCTGTACTCTGTCTTCTTCTCCACTTTCGGATTGATGGGTTCATCGGAAGCGTCATTACTCTCAAGATCATCACTCACATCATTCAGTTGATCACTTCCTTGAGCAGACTCTTCTTCATATATTCGCGTAATATCTTTATAATAGGGCTTCAAAAATGATATTTCGTGCTCATATTTGTAAAGCTTTCTTCTCTTCTTCTGCCGTAAAATTCTTCGGTAAACATCTCTTATGTTGATCCAGCGGAATTTACAATCAGCGGCTAAAATAAAAAATAAAAATATTGTACACACACAAATCACCAGTAAATAGAATTAATAATATATTTACTACTAGTTCGAGTTTGAGTATAAGATCCAGACTATACTCGAACTCGAACCAATTCACATTACTATAGTAGTGGTTGAGCATTGTACCTACAGCTGTTGCTACAAAGAAAAATCGTCAATTATAAAAACGACTTACCAGGCCGCTTTAGTTCATCTCCAATCTTCTGCCATGCAACCTCTCTCGAATTAAAGTCCATGTATTTTGCATGATCATGATCATATAACACGGGATTTTCCTTTACCAATCTTATTAATTTCTTATCAAATTTTTCGGGCGTCGGTAACATGGCGACACGGCAGTCGGCAACGTCGCACAGTCGTTTACGTCGGTCTCGTTGCGTCGTAGTCGTATTACGTATATCGTATTCGTTATGATTCAATGAATATCTAACAGTGTTACCAGTTTTGATTTTCCAGACTTTTTTAAATATTCTAACAGATAATAAATAACTATTAAATATTTGTTAAGAAAATACACTACCGTTGGAATAATCTAAGAAAAAACATTTAAAATTTACAACAATAACATATATTTTGAGAGGCTTACCCATCACAAAACATTGATTTTTACCACACCCACAAATAATTTTTGAATTCTTCATATTAATTACAAAGTACATATTGTAGATGTCATTATGCATATTTTGATATATCTTATAAATTTAAAATACTGAGTTTACTATAAATTATTTGTTGTTTTATTTAAAATCTTCACCGGATTTTTATATTATGTATCCCGACGTATCGAAAGCGTCGCAACAAGTGTGGTCATGGCCCATGGGTATGGTAGGACTTTCAGTTATATAGAATGTACTCTGTGGGTAGGACACTGGACAGATTAGTGACAGCTCAGATTAGAGTGACAGTATTTTTTTTACATTTTTATCCTGACGAGTGACGTTTCGGATGCTTTTCAGCAACCGTGGTCGCGGGGAGACAGGCGCGTTAAACAATATAAATAATAAATAGCGTTTTAATCCGGTATACAGTATTTTATTTAAAAAAAAATACACAAATAATCATTCACAGTTTGCTAAATTGTTTTTTTATTTATTTTCACATTTAGCAGAATTTTGATATAATCCACTCATAACTTTTCACCATCACAGGCATTCTTTTTAATTTTTCAGTCCTTTCCAAAAAGAAATTCAATTTAAAGAAAATCCGAATACACATCTTCATTATATTTTTTACCACACCTTCTTTTACCTCTTGTTTGAATAAAAGTAACAAAATATCTTTTATGATACTAGCAATGAAATATACTTGCCAAATTTGATACCAGGGCTTCTAAGTGCAAGTCCGTAAAAATACCAATGTCAAAGCCAAAATCAATACTTGAAAGTATTTGGCAGTATTTAATATACAATCTAGTTCATACTGGTTTTCTGCCGAGTCCACTGTACTCTGAACTCATCATACGAAAAATACTTTATATAGAATTTTTACGAGCACAAATACACAAATACAATTGTGCTCCTTTTTTTAAACTAATATGGACCATTTTCCTATGCTAGTATTTTCAATTTCAGCTCTGCACACACCTAACCTGACCCACGGCAGCTAATGCTTTCATATTTGCAACTTTTCCCCCTCATAGTAGGTCTCTACCTCCAAGCGGAGCTCTAGTTTTTAAAATTTGTAGCGTATATACATCTAATCTTTAGATATATAATATTATAATAGTAAATGTTATTAACAAGATATCACCAATTATTATTGACATAGAACAATAACATTCCTCAAACATTTAATGTTGCCGAGTTGAAACCAGTACTGAATTTTACCTATTATAACTAGTACTTGGTTGTTCATCCTTATCTATTATCTGTTGTAACTCATAATCCTGGACAATTTGAAATATCTTGCTTTTAGCTTGATTCAAATAATATGGAGTAAATTTCCGCAATGTATTCCCTACTGTTATTAAAAATACATCCAATGGATCAGATGTATTTAACTCTTGATATTCAAATTGTTCTTGTCTTTGCATAATAGGGTTTAACTCATTCCTTTGGTCAAAAACCTCTGTGCCAAATACTTCTGCTGGCACTTCAATTTCACTGGCCTCTTCTAAATAGTCTTCATAATCATTGGAACTCATTTCCTTGAAGTATGGGAGCATGAATGATATTTCTTCTTCATACTTATAGTGGTAGCTTTTCATATGTGGGTTGCGGATACGGTCGCGAAGCCTTCGACGCATCATATCTCGCATGTTCACCCAGCGAGACTTACAGATACCAGCTGAAATAGGAGTTTTCTTATATATTGGTGAATGAATTAAAATTGAATTTTCATCACTGATCAATGAAAATTTAGTATTAGTATGTGCGGGAAAAGTGTTAACACCAATCGGGTGTAAAATCTGTCCTAAAATAGTACACAATATTAATAAAAATACTAGTAGACTACACTGTTACCAACCTGGCCTGTTCAAGGCATCACCTATTTGCTGCCAGACTACTTCTCTAGCATCAAAATCAAGATATTTCGAGTGTTTTGTATTATATATTACAGGGTTTCGTTTGACCATTTGTAGCAATTTTAAATCCAATGTTTTATTAAACGGTAATGGCATTATTCATATAAGTACTATTTATTTAAATAATATTGCTCTTTAGATTCTATGGCATAGAAATAAGAATAAACATCATTGATCATTAGGATTTAGGTACTTAATCTGAGTTGATCATAGTTGTCACTCGTCTGCAATCCTGCATAGCACTCATACTTCATAGCAGTGTTGAGTGTTGCAAGCTGTGTCTTGTCAAAACTCAAAAGTTACCTAAAATGGATAAAAAAGTAACCCTTTAGTATGAAAAGCATTTATAAAATTATTTAACATACGAATTACTATTTATATAAAACATTATATTATTGTTTATGAAATATATTATTATATTTTACGTTTCATGTTGATATATTATTTTGTACCCTACTAGATACATGATAACTTACACATAGGTGTTTTATAAACTATACTAATAATACCAAAGTCTTCGAAGTTAGTCAAGTGTGTATGTATAATACATAGATATGTATATATATTTTGGTAACTAATAAAACCATATTTCGACTTCACTCTTTTCTTTGTTCCCATTGAGCAGTGTCATTTTTTCAAAATTTGACAAGAGGCGTGGCTTAAATAATCGGGACACTTTTTTCGTGAATTTTGTATGCGACCTGAAGTCTATTTAATACTATGTCAATGATGAAAAGTAACCTTTATTTATTTTTTGTTGGTAATATTTCCAAAACAAACCAAATGTGAGTGTGTGAGATGTCCATTCATTAAAATATGTGTTATGGATACTATATCAGTGCGTGTGAAAAATACTTGTTTTTAGAAGTTGAACCTCAGAGGATTAATCGTTTGTGAGTTGCACTCACTGTCTACCAATGAAGATTTTCGTCAACCAACATTGCATTCCGTTTCAAGGTTTAATTAATTCTAAAAAATCCGCAAAATCTCCTAAAAGTAACCATTCGAGTCATGTAACCTAGAAATAACATGAAGGAGTTAAAAATCACCAAAAAGGTTACAAACTTAACCTTCTGGCAACTCTGGGCTGTCTGCTTTGAGCTTTCCAGTGTTGTCAGCTGTGTCTTGTCAAAAGCAGTGTAGCCAGCTTTGTCTTGTTAAAAGTTACCTAAAATGGATAAAAAAAAGTAGGTAACATTTTAATATGAAAAATAACCTTTATTTTATTTGTTTATTAGTTTTAGGTATTTACGTACAGAAATATTGATATTTTAGTAATGTTTTCCATTTGAAGTTGCATTTATATTTTAAATATTACTGTAATTTGCAAGTGAAATAAAAATTATAGAAATTTATCTAGCCTACCGAATTGCCGATTAACATGGTTACAAAATCAGTGCGAGAGAGAGACTTATTCAAGGTTACTTCAAGGTTGTTTCATGTAAAGAATAAAAATGAATTTTACAAATTCAAATTCAAAAATCATTTATTCATTTAGGTAACACAATGTACACTTATGAACGTCAATAAAAAATACATATTAAATGCTTCTAATTTTACATTTACTGCCAGTTCTCAAATCAAGGGCGTAGATCGGACGAGAAGAACTGGCAAGAAACTCGCCGCCACTCTTTTTAATCGCCAAGTTTTTGTTTTACAAATGTTTTGTAAGGAGCTGCAACCATTACACCATGTTCCACATGACGTCTTTAAGTAATTTACTATAATAATAAAAAAATATATATATACAATATACATATACAAATTCCGCAAATCACCAAAAAAGTAACATTTCGAGTCGTGTAACCACAGAGTACATTATATTATAAACTAGCGTGTAACCTAGAAACCTAAGGAGTTAAAAATCACCTAAAAGGTTACAAAAGTAGGTAACCTTCTGGCAAATCAGAAGTGCTATCTGCGTGATGTGTCCCACAGGACACAGACTAAATAGTAAATACATTTAGCAAAAGTAAGAGCACTATTTAGACGACAGTTCTTTGATAAGACTATTATAGAGATTTTGAGGCCTGGTTCTCGTCACGCCAAGTCAAGTATTATTTTCGGGAACTATTTTTCACTTATTCATTTTAAATTTTTCATATTTCTCACAGTTTTTTTTTCCTTTGATAGGACTGTCAAGTGCCACAGGCCACAGCCAAAATACGAGTTGACAATTGACATAAATTATCTTTCACATTTGACACTTGATAATGTGTCTGCTTCACTCTGATGACTGACGTGCAGCTTAGATAATTCACAAGTCCGTACGCAACTTTCAGCTTTGGATGTGTTCTTTTTGGTTGTGTGAAGTGTGAAGAGTTTGAAGACGATCTTATATTTTTTCATCCTTCATCTACAGTTGTTAAGATTTTATTCTCTTGTGTACTCTTTGCTTCCTTATTTCGTGACTTTGTGTTTTTCTAATGTATTTAGTGTAAACATCCAAGATGCCTGTATTTCATACGAAGATAATCGAAAGTATTTTAGAGCCAGTTGCTCAACAGGTGAGTCAGTGTTCTATCTTATTTATAGACATCCCTTCATGCATAATTACTACAGTTTAGTTTATGACAATATTCACATTCAACACAGAATTTAGAAATAATAAAAAGATCTTTCGGAGAACCAACCGACACTAATATAATAAATTATTACTAATTATTAATACACACTACACACTAGCAGCTTATGCTGGTTCGTGCGTATCTTGCTATTGGGTATTTACGTGGAGTCTGTTTTTCAAAGAGTCATCTTTAATGTTTGAATTTCAAATGCAATAAAATATTTAATATTTTCACGCGTAATTTCTGAAGCAATGGTGATAAAATTGTGTACATGTATCATCGATAATTTAAACCTTCATCCGGTTACTTCAGGGTCAGGGTTTTTTGCTACAAATTTATTATCAGTTATTGTGAAAAGAGTCCAAAGAGGTTTGATATTTGTCCTCAAGATAAAGCTTAAATTGTTTATTTTGTATAAAACTTCATAACTAAAATATACATATTTACTTTATCATAGCTGTTGACTAAATAATAAAACTATTATGTCAATGATATTTATGAGACTATTCTAAAGAGATTACTATACTGTTTGGTTTATAATCATAGATTCATAAAGTCACTTCTGATCTAATAATATGTTGCTCTTTGCGTCTGTGAAAGGCAGTTAAGCCTTTGGGCATTTACACCTAGACTTAGCTGAGCAGCTATTCAGCTTATTGACCAAATACTAAAAAAATAATGCTTAAACTTGAAAGTATTCCTGTTACTTTAATTAACAAATAAATATATGTGTATATATAATAGTCCTTTAGTGCAGCATGGGGCAGAGTAATTTTTCTTTAAGGACTAGTGATCAGTCTTCTGTATCCTGGCTGACTGAAACATTTTTTTAATCTTGCTTCCCTAATATCCTAACCCAGGACCTTTATTGCTAAATTCAATGCATACCATTGAGCTATAGTAGTAGTCGTTGAACAAATATTATTATCAGTTGAAATTATTGAAAGGCAGACAGGAAGCCCGCATTCCGCAGTTCTCAAATGAAGTCATCTTGGGTCGAAATTAATGATCCATGAGACAAGTTGCTGGTTAACTATTCAATTGAACTAATGAGTCATTTTACTATAGCAGTCGGTTGTTTGTATTTTGTAGTAAGTATATTTACCTGATAGGCAGGGACTGAAACTGGTTAATTTTTATTTTCCAAAATATGTGTCTGACTGAGATACCATGGTATTAGTTTTAAAGAGTAATATGTACACTAAACTTACCACAGTAATTTTTTATATATGAATAAAAACGAAAGAATATTAATGAAATCCTTTATTATACCGATATAACTCCCATAATAAATTAACCGGTATTCAGTCCTTGCTGATAGGCAGAAGTTGATATACAAGGATAGATAACTTATATTTTTTTTTAACCCTCACCCTACACTGTAAATAGTCACTTTGATTGTTCTGTTTTGCTATGAAAGATCTCATTCAACAATCCCCGCTGGAGGAGACCAAGTAACGTCTTAAACGACCCTGACAAAGACCTAACTAAGGCTGTACACAGGCTCCAAGTCACTCGCGACAACAACACACCACACACCCGATACCGCCCTTGCCGGCGAAGGCGTGGATTTCTATCCGATAATTTTCTTAATTAAAAGAAAGACTAACAAGTCTGCTTATGTTGAGTGATTACCGCCCGCGCCGGCAATAAGCACTTGCAGAGTGGAGAGTTGCAAATGTGTTGCCACTTTGTAAATATGCAGTCACACTTTCAAACTTATGATATAAAATTAAGAATCAATTGGAAGTACTACATAGCATTGAGGAGACCAAGTAATGTCTTAGATCCTTATAGACGTAACTAAGGCTGTACACAGGCTCCAAGTCACTCGCGACAACAACACACCACACACCCGATACCGCCCTCGCCGGTGAAAGCGTGGACCCTAGCTCCGCGTATTTCTATTTGTTAATTTTCTTAAGTTAATACAAAAGACTAAATCTGCTTATGTTGAGTGATTACCTCCGCCAATAAGCACTTGCAGAATTTAGAGTTGCAAATGTGTTGCCACTTTGTAAATTAGCAATTACCCTTACAAACTTATAATATAAAATTAAGAATCAATTGAAAGTACTACATGGCATTGCATAGTACACAAAACTATTATGTATGTCATATTGTTATATTATATTTTGCTTAGTTATTATACTAAGGTGTTACTTACAAAAATTCGGTCTAGTATTATTAGAACTGTGAAAACAAAATATTTTTGTGATATGCGATTCTCAGGGTATACAACAAGTGTTGTTTTATATGTTTTTTATATGAATAGTCATCATATAGTCTATACTAATATAGCCATTAAAAGGGGCTCCATCGTGAAAAAAAAAGTTTAAGTTTGCTGCTATCATATTACTATGAAACTTACACTACATTATTCTTATGTCACAAGATATCAGTGATGCGGTGTCGACCTTATTTTTTGTTCGGAAACGTATAGATATAAAAATCATCATTTCACGGTTTACATGTATTCCCATTCGATGTTTAAAAAAGGGTGGGGTTCGAATCTGGACCCGTTGAAACGAAAGACAGGTCAATGTGCCCGTCAGAACTAAATAAAACTAAAAAAAAGAGAATATAAACAGTGTTTATGCTGTACATTATTTAGGTCATACTGCACTACGTCAAACTGCGCTTTACGACTAATGATATATAAATTTTTATTTAATTCAGTAGGTACATAATACATAATGTATTCGATTTCTTTTGTAAGACTTGGATATACATTACGATGGAACTTCTATATAAAGAGGAAAGATTTATTTGTTTGTTACGATCTAACTCAAAAACTACTCGACTGATTTTAAAAATTCTTTCACCATTAAAAAGCTACATGTTCAGTGTTCACCGAGTAATTTATTTCCAGAAATAGTTAGGGATCCATACTCAAACTTGAATAATGTAACCAAAGGTATAAAAGAAGGTTGTAGGGATCTCTAGATCTACCGAACCGATTTTAAAAATTCATTCACCAATAGAAAGCTACGTTATCAGCAAGTAACTTAGAGTACAACTTTTTTTTTGTTGTATAGTACATATTATACATTGCACCCGTGCGAAGCCGTTACTATCTGACGTAAAATTGTTAACACATTAAGATAAAACATGATTTTACCGCTTTTCAACCATTCTAACCTTCGAAGCCCACAGTCACTAGTTGGTAACGTGAAGGGCATACGAGAATAGCCAATTTCATAATCACGCCGGATGTCAACACGGTCTAATTAACCTAATTAGAATACCCGATCACCTAGTGGGGTATGAGACAGACATATTTCTATGGCTGTTTTTATCCATACATATAATAAAACTGTAGAATGTCAAATGTCTGTTCATAGAAAAAAAATACTAAAAACCGTGTAAGAAGAGAAATAGAACAAATTTTAAATTGTTTCTCTGTTTGTACGGGCTAATCTCCGAAGATACTAAACCGATTTTGATACCCAAATAAATAGGGGCAACATATAGGCTTTGTTTCATCAAAATAGGTTGTCGGAAAGAAAAGTTATCATCATTTAAAGATTATTTTAAATGCATGGTGCCAACAAATTTTCTTATAACACAAGATATCCCCATGAACCCTGAACATCCTTATGTTATTTTTACTTCGAGACTAAAAAAAACCGAATAGGAAATCTAAATAGACCGAAGCGCAATCATGGCTTTTCCATCTATGGTTTGTTTCGTTAATTGGTTGGCATTTCGATACTCCTTTCACCCGTTTTATTTTCGATGTGGCCACATGAAAAGAAAAACATGTTTACAGAAAAAATATAAAAAAACCGGTGTGATTCGAATTCATGGCTGCAAGGCAAAATGCCCAAGGTTGGCCAACTCGCAAATGACCCCTTTTTAAAATACTTCCTTAGCTTTGTAGCCTAAATATGGCTTTTCACTTTCACTCAACGGTAACAAGAGTTTGTGTTATTGTGCCTAATTCTTAAATCTTAAGATTCGATAGGTCATGTGTTTGACATATGTAACATACTTATTTGTTTCTATAAACAGCTGATCACTTGACATTAAATGGTTCAAAGAAATATCGAAATTCCGACCGGGTAAAAAACCTAGATTCATAGAAGGAATATATATAAATAGTTTATAAGTTTTAAGAATTGTATAGTTACTGAATTTGTTTGTGCAATAGAGTTCTAAATAAATAAATACCTTGTGAGCCTTACGTGCGTCTGACAGTATCTAACATAAAAAGATTTCTTTAAATAAATATAAGTAGCACATTGCGTTATCATGTAAACATTGATTATGAAATACAGTTGTAGCCAGGTGATACAATAACTTCTAATTTAACGCGTGATTCAAACGCCAGCTTGTTTTGATCGCGATTTCCGCTCGCCTATTATTAGGGATATTTCATGGTATTGACATACTGGTCTGGGAACTGTGGTTTTATAATAATACTAGCAAAGCGCCCCGGCTTCACATGGGTGCAATGTAGATGTACTATACACAAAGCCTATGTTACTCGCTGAAAATTTAGCTTTCTGTTGGTGAAAGATTTTTTAAAATCGGTCCAGTAGTTTTTGAGTTTAATAATAACATACAAAAATTTAAATAAAATACTGTATACCGGATTAAAACGCGATTTATTATTTAAATTATTTATCCCGACGTTTCGGATGCTTTTCAGCAACCGTGGTGCAATGTAGCATGTGCTGAAAAGCATCCGAAACGTCGGGATAAATAATTTAAATAATAAATCGCGTTTTAATCCGGTATACAGTATTTTATTTAAATGTGTGATACTCGCGTTAATAAAAGACAATATTAACATACAAAAATACAAATCTTTCCTCTTTATAATATTAGTATAGAAGTATAGATATAAAATCAATTAAGTTTTTTTACACTACCTATCAGTAAAAGCATAAAATTATTGTTAACATTAGCATTTCTGTCATTTCATTATATTTCATAGTTTTTTAACGCATTTCTAGGTACGCACTTCTTTAGTTCCACGTTGCTTCTGAGGTATTTTTTAATCAACTTAGTTTAATTACTCTTTTATTCCACTCAGAGGATTCACGATCATTCATGCGTAGTTTCAGAAGCTAAATTGTGATCAATATGAATACCGTAGCAACAACAGGGTATCTGCACTAATTCACTAATTTCTAAACTACTCGTAGGTACTAATATATTAAATTAAATGGAGCAAACACGATTATAAACACGGATTGTAGCTATAAAAATTGCAAATTGTGCGTTTCGGCCTTAGTATGTGGATTTCCGAATAGTCAAAATTCAAAAAAATTCAAAAATCATTTATTCATTTAGGTAACACAATGTACACTTATGAACGTCAATAAAAAATACATATTAAATGCTTCTAGTTTTACATTTACTGCCAGTTCACAAATCAAGGGCGTAGAGCGGACGAGAAGAACTGGCAAGAAACTCGCCGCCACTCTTTTTTAATCGCCAAGTTTTTGTTTTACAAATGTTTTGTAAGGAGCTGCAACCATTACACCATGTTCCACATGACATCTTTAAGTAATTAACTATAATAATCGAAAAAATATACGAGTATATATAAACGAAAAAAATAAAAATAAATAAAAACAAAGATTTGTCCTCTATCAGCAGAATGTATGGTGAAGTAGGAGCACTCACTTACATTCTCGTGGGAACAACACGCAAATACATAGACGAAATAACTAATATCACCGCATACACGAATTCAAGTTCGACCAGTCACCACAAGTAGCACCCGTTCACGAGTATGACGCATGGCCAGCCATCGACCCCCTCGCCATATTTTAGGGAGAGAGACAACCCGACGCATGGACGCCGCCACAAGCAATGACATTTAAGCGAGCATGACGATCCTTGAAATGTGAACTTGGCTACATAAGAAAACAATAATAATATTAATTATTCTGAAATAAATTAGTACTACATGGATCACGGTTTGCTCCCACTTTACATTAAAAAGGTCGTGGATGTTGACGATCGCCCCCGAGTCTGGAATTGCAGCCGAGAGATTCAGTCGCGTTACCTCTATACTGGAGCAAATCATATCCAAGCACTAGGATCGTTTAAATATTCATTTATGTTATAATAGGCTTTAGCAAGTAGTTTTACTTTAACGTACGATTTAAATTTATTTATTGACAACACTTGTATCTCACTAGGGATTTTGTTGAAAAAACGTATACAATTGCCTTGGAAAGAATTACTCGTTTTATGCAGCCTTGTGGTTGGTGCACTAATTTTGTCTTTATTACGAGTACTATAATTGTGGAAGCTACTATTCTTTTGAAAGATATCTATATTTTTCCGCACATATAAAATATTCTCATAAATGTATTGACTTGCCAAAGTCAAAATATTTAATTCTTTAAACTTGCTTCGAACTGACTCCCGTGGGGATAATCCGCAGATCGCTCTTATAGCCCGCTTTTGCACTACAAATATCGATTTAATATCAGCTGCATTACCCCACAAAATAACACCATATGACATAATACTATGAAAATAGCTGAAATAAACGAGCTTTGCTGTATTCTCGTCAGTAAGATCACGTATCTTTTTCACTTCTTCAGTCGAAGTAAAAAGTAGGTTGACAGCGCATCGTTGACTGATGTTCTGTGGCTGAGGTATCACCTACGATCAAGTGAACCTCATGATCGTCTGTCGATATCTTACATTAAAAAAACGTTTATCGATTTATGAAATGAAAAAGAGTGGTGCCACCTAAAGTAAGAATAGAAGACGGTATTCAGGCGCGCTGAAATTTTTTGTTTGGACTCCGGAACTTTGTTTTTTATTGTTCTGGCAAGCCTAGCTATAAAGAGCAGCGCCCGTTATCGTATATGAAACAAAAGGGCCAACAACAAACAAAAGTATTGTTAAAGCTTTCGACAGAAGTGTGCTTGTCAGATAAAGGCTTTAACGGTGGAATTGTGGGTGAAGGTCAGACGCTGCGACAGTGCAAGGCTGCTCCGAATGCACTTTGTAATTGAATTATTTATCCGAAATGTATTTATTTAATAAGGCTGTATTTATTAATTATTATATTTATGAAAGGTGATATCCCAGCCACAGAACATCGGTCAATGGTGCGCTTTTTACCTCGAGCATTTGGAGACTGTAGGCCTATTACGAAAAACGAACGCAACGAACGGATCGAAACGAAAGAACAAACAACCTCGTATTTTAACTTATTAAGAAAACATTTTTAATTCTATTTACGATTATTCTTACTATCATAGTAATGTCAAACGAAAGACATAATCTCTTATTGCGAAAGACGAGTCGAACATCGAATTCATAATAGTAAAATGTACGATCCGTCAGCCGAAACTTCGTATTTTGTTTTGGTAATAGGCCTCCTGAAACCGAAACGCGCAATGTGCACTTCACGGTTTTTCCATCTATTAACGGTTGTTCGTTACCCGGTCGGAATTTCGATATTCCTTCCACCCGTTCAATGTCTATGATTCCAGCCTCCAGTGTCCGAATCTTTCTCCTTTAGACAATGCTGTTTTGTATTTGTTATCAAGTGACAAAAATGATTATATCTATGTACGTTTAAAAAGTAATAATAATAGTAAACAAAAACCAAATTGTTCAGGACATCAGTTTAAAGTTTAATTTTGTTTGGGCATCAGTGACAAAAAAAGTATAATTAGTATAAATTACGTATTCGAAAGAGCAGAAAATTTTAAGTAGGATGGCATTCATAAGTAATTTTCCACCAAAATGTCGCTTATGCCCTATTATATTTTACAACCTGCGTAGGAGGTGGTGTCAACTCTGCCATATGGTTGACAAAACGAGTTCGAAAAGCGCAAAAATATCAAACGGCTAGTTAGATGATTGCTTGGCTTCAGTCTATAATGTTAAATAGGTTAACAGCGCATCATTGATAAATGAAGTGCCATCTATTACGAAGCTCTTCTGGTAATTTATCTAATAAAGTATATTATGTATAAACTTGATTATAAGTTTTTTTTTTAATATGGAGGCAAAGTATACGAAGTATATAAGATTCTGCAATAGTCTTGAGGATGCATTGAGAAATACTATCTATTATAATTCGTTACATTATATTCAAATACAGTAAATTACCGGGTATCCTAGTGGGGCATGGAGCAGACCCATTTCTGTATCTGTTTCACTGATAATTTTTCTTTACAAGCAAGTAGGTGATCAGCCTTCTATGAGCTTCTAAAATAAAAAATAATAATTCTTGTTTCCCCGGGATTCGAACCCAGCCGGGCTAGCATGACCGCCACGAGATATATCTCGCGCGAGAGAAGACAAACTAAGATGTTAAATATCTCGATATATTATATCTCGACATCGACAATTTTGATAGAAAAGATATCTCGATCGACAAATGTATCTATTTTTGATATTAAAAGTCGAGTTTTAAGTGTAATTGTCATGTTAGACCCGAAAGAAATAAAGCGATAGTCGATTGAAACACGAGAAAACGGTAGACAAAATTTTGTCGCGCTTGTCATGCTAGGCCGGCAGGTTATCCGGTGCATACGCATAGCGCTCTTCATACGTGTCAGAGGCGTTCAAAGATAATCGAAATCGAATCGAAGCCGAGGGCTGACGTATAAAAGAATTCTAATGGGAAATATTTTGCAAAGTAAGATATCAAATCTGTCTACGCATTTTGATAGTAAGACAACGATGGGCCTTCCTTTTACTGTCTTAATATCAAAATGTTACCTAAAGGCTTAACTACACACGCTTTTTTAAGAATCGGCCACCAGTGATTTAGCGAGTGCATTCTGCATCGACTTTTTGCGTTTGATCGCTGCAGTTAAATTGTGGATTTAGCGACAGTATCGATATTGTACAATAGGTCAACCAAAATTGAAAGGAACGAAACGAAAGAACAAAAAACTTCGTATTATAACTTATTAAGAAAACATTTTCAATTCTATTTACGATTATACTTACGATCATAGTAATGTCAAACGAAAGAGGTACTGTGTAATAGGAAACTGTACGATCCGTCAGCCAAAACTTAGTATTTTGGTTTGGTAATAGGCCTCCTGCTTCGCAGTATCCGAAGCGCCGCGGCCGTTTCAGTGTAGTATTGAGTGTAATAAAAGCGTTTGGATCGCCACGGCTAGAGTTCATAAGTGTGCGCGCTGAAGCGTTCAGACGCGGCATCGAGCTTCCGAACAGCAACTAAATCGCCGGTCTACTAAAAATAGCGAGTGTGCCTTGGCCTTTAACAATATACAAGACAAGTGAAGATAAGGGCAGGGCTAGCGCAAAGGGTGCGGTCTAACCCACCCCAGCTCGTCTGCCCTTCAAGTATGCTCTGCGGTGTATGAGTCAATATTGTTTTGGGAAATGTCTGAGGGAAGCGAAATTAAAAGGTCAAAGTCAGCCGGTGTGATTTTGACTTTAATATAGTATCACAAACTTCTTGATATTAGAACCTTGTAATACCGCGTTCGGTTTATATCGCGTATGAGGTTTGAATACTTCAAACAAGTGGTAAGGAAATCGAAATTCCATCCAGGTTTAAAGCTCAGAAAAGCTAAAGGTCCGAATGCTCAAAATGAAAATAAGTTGACATTGCAGTCACTGATTGATTTATTATTATTAATAGATATAGATACATTTACTATTTCTATATATTTATAGTTTACTAGCGACCCGCCCCGGCTTCGCACGGGTCTAGATTTTTTGACAGAAAGGCAGGGGTTGGTAATAGAAGAGTGAATAGGGGTATCATTTAAGCTATCACCAATTTAATTAGTTTTGTGTTTCTTAAATAATAGGGTTTGTCCTCAAAATAGTAGATCTGTCACCAAAATGTAGTCACCAAACAATGCAAAATCAGTTCCACAATAAATCACCTAAAATCCTGAGATATAAGGTCTAGTACCAAATAAATGTTTTTGTATGTATTATAATAGGTGTGTCCTAATAAGTATTTAAGCAAACTAATTTAAAGAGATCACCAATAAATCATATTATGTTACTAGAAAATGGAGAAGGAGAATAGGAATCGGTTCTGGCACTCGTCGGCCGCTACCGCGGCACCGTTCGACTCGTGCGCGGTGGTCACTATACCAACATAACCTAACCTAGAGACGTAACGATTTATTTGGTGACAGATCTACCATTCTGAGCACAGAGCTATTATTTAAGTAACAAAACTGTTATTATAAGAACGAAGTTTATATTCAAGTAATGCAATATAATTTTATTGGTTATCGATCTCTTATTTTACACATATATTAACATTAATTTGATAATTCATACCTGGGAACAATTTTTGTTTATCTGAGAACGAAAATATTTCGTGGCGATAGATCTATTTATTAGGTGATACAACTTGATGACAAATATAAATTTTGGTGATAGAAAATATAGTTCCCAAAATTTAGGGTTGTATGTATTTTTTAATGCCACATTATAAAAAAATAAAAAATTTCGTCCAAAACTTAAAAAAAAAATAGATAGTAGCCGACTCTCAGACCTACTGAATACGCATATAAAATTTGGTAAGAATCTGTCCAGCCGTTTCGGAGGAGTATGGCAACGAAAACTGTGACACGAGAATTTTATATATTAGAGATACTAATATTATAAGGAGGTAAAGTTTGTGAGGTTGTAGGGGGTAATCTCTGGATCTACTGAAACGATTTTAAAAATTATTTCACCAATAGAAAGCTACATTATCAGCGAGTGACATATGGTTTCTTTTGTGTATAGTACATCTACATTGCACCCGTGCGAAGCCGGGGCGTGTTGCTAGTAGTCAATAAGGGTATAGTAGTAATTTAGAAAACACCATCTTTCTATTTTTAATCAGAATAATCAGCAATCGAAACGCGCAATCATTACTTTTTGTTTTTCATTTGGATCTGAAATAATTTACATAGGCCTCCCACCCGTTTTCGACTCTAAGAAACATACGTTTTCGTTACTTATAGGTCGACAACGCATCTGCGTGATCTTTGGTGTTAACGTGTGCTGACTGCGGTGATCAATTACCGTCAGATGCCATCTGCCTATTTTTCTCTAGTATATAAAAAACATAAAATGCAAATAATACATTAATAAATAAGACGCGTCACTTTTCTTGCCATTTAAGAAGAAATGCTACTTTTTAACTGAGGCACAGGTATGAACTATACACTGTAAAAGGTTTCCCAGCCCACGCATGACACTTCTTTATTCGCGTGGTCGGCTGCGCGGGCGCCGCTACCATATATGG
Organism: Anthocharis cardamines; assembly: GCA_905404175.1. Classification (NCBI taxonomy): domain Eukaryota; kingdom Metazoa; phylum Arthropoda; class Insecta; order Lepidoptera; family Pieridae; genus Anthocharis; species Anthocharis cardamines. The sequence continues at coordinate 705,312 of FR989975.1, forward strand.
GGTGTGTAACTGTGTACGTAACACACCTTATAAGAGGTTCATTCATAATGTTTTTCTTTGTGGCATTCTCTCACGTATACTATGGCATTCTATTACGTAATTATACTATCAAATAATTTGTTGTTATTTGTAGTACATAGAACACACGCACACAGGAATAAAGCATGGCATGAATACGAAATTAACGAACATTAATTTACTACACGAGGTTTAAAAAATTCCTACTAATATAAATGTAATGTGAGAATGTTTGATACGCTTTCAAGCAAAAACTATTGAACGGATTTTGATGAAACTTTACAATATTATTATAGGTACACGCCAACGAGCCCGTCAAGTTAAATGAGAAATTGATGGTGACATACTTTGTCAATTCATGACTTCGCATAGCAATCTTACATCAGAGCCAAGAATATTATGTCCTTATCAACACAGTGCAATAATTGTATGATTACGGATATATTGATATATGAATTATGATGCACGTCAATAACGTCCAATCATATAATATTTTGAATTTTATTAAAACAACTTTGATAACCTTCTCTTTAGTATGGAGGGTTCGATCATCTTTAGTGTTAAAATATTCGCTCAGACTAAATAGTAAATACTGAAATGGTAGTCAAAGGTTGAGAGCTACTTGATAATATGTTCCTGTCCTTTATATTATGTATGTCAATGAAAGTGACAGGAATAATTTTAATAATTATTATTATTTTATTTATTTAATATTATTAGCGTATGACGATTCGGCCATAAGATTATTATAAGAAAATACAATCTTTATTTATTTAAGATTGCCTACAGAAAATATAAATACTTAAAAAAATGGTGATTGCGTTTCTACTTACAGGCTATCAAACATGCATGAAACATTTTGTGACGTTTTTTGTCGTGTTTTGTTAAATATGTTACCGTACGAACCGTTCGTTTATAATTTATAATCGCCCAAAAAATTGTACACAGACAATAAAATCTTGCAATTTAAATTTAACGTAACGAATTTATAAACGAACAACCAACTAACAGTAAGTTGACCATTTTACTCTTTTTCAAAGCATATTTTATACATGAATTAACCATTGTTTGGTTATCGAAGTAAACAAATGCTCATCATTTCGTATTTATAGTTAGATTTACGAAATTAATGAACAACAGAAATAATATTCGACTCGACTCCGTAAACAAATTCAAGTCATTTATTCATTTAGGTAACACAATGTACACTTATGAACGTCAATTAAAATGAAATCCTTCTAATTTTACATTTACTGCCAGTTCACAAATCAAGGGCGTAGAACGAACTCACGTCTGGTAATTTCGGGCATTGATCGGGTGGGAGAAATATCGAAATTCTGACCGGGTAACGATCCATCCACGTGTGCGTGAAGTGCATATTGCGCGTTTCGGTTTCAGAATGCTCGAAGTAAAAATTTGGTCGATAGTGCATCATTGACTGATGTTCTGTGCCTGAGGTATCACCATCAAGTGAACCTCATGCTTGTCTGTCGATATTTGACATAAAAAAAAACAATATATTATTCCAGGTATCGCGACTGGTGATTCTACACGAGGAGGCGGAAGATGGCAACGCAATGCCGGATTTGGCGCGGCCGGTGCAAGCCGTGTCGCTCGCCGTCAACAATCTCGTTAAGGTAGTTTTTATTAATGTTAACAGCGGCTATATGAATATGTCTTAATCTTGGCATGACCGCCGTATATTCTTCTTCTTCAGCCTGTATTTGTTCACTGCCGACGTAGGCTGAGGCTACCAAGGTGTGGCCTTAAAGGATAATAATTAAAAGACGTAAGCTCAGTTAAACTGTGTCTTTAATACTGATGAAACTGGCACAGGACTGAGAGAAATGACGGATATTGAAGAAGGCATAACATCCCAGAGGGAAAAAAATACGTTATCTGTTTTATCATAACAGAGACTAAATAAAAAAAGTTAAATGATAACATATTGTAAATTGTATTATATAACAGATAATAAACGTTTTCTCCCCCCCTCTTCCAGGTGGGACACGAGACCATTGAATCATCAGACGACCCAATACTTCGCGCTGACATGCCGGGCGCGCTGCGGCGGGTGGAGGGTGCGGCAACGCTGCTTCAGCAGGCCTCCGATATGCTCAGATCTGATCCCTACTCCGGACCGGCTAGGTAAGAAGTGCTCCAGCAACGCAACACACACACACACTCGCGCGCACACATATACATGTCATAAACATAACTCACATAAACCACACATCTACATCATGAAGTATCAATATGTATTTATTTTTATGGATTTCCGAATGCTCGAAGTAAAAAGTAGGTCGACAGCGCATCATTGACCGATGTTCTGTGGCAGAATATCACCTACCATCTAGTGAACCTCATGCTCGTCTGTCGATATCTGACATAAAAAAAATACTTATTTGGACATCACTACAGAAGACAATACAATATAAGTCAAAGTTCCAGTAAACAGGTGTGGAGTGTTACTGTCCTAAAAAGTTTATCGTTTACGTGTACCACTAACGTTTCTGATATTTTTTTTCAATGAACAGAAATATCGATTCGACTGTTTTATTAAATTTATAGATTTGTAGAATTACGAGTAGGTACAATGAAAAGAAATATTTTAAATATACTTCTCTGTTGGTAGGAAAAAGCTGATCGAAGGCTCGAGAGGGATACTTCAGGGAACATCAGCGTTGCTGTTGTGTTTTGATGAGTCTGAAGTTAGGAAAATTGTCAAGGAATGTAAAAAGGTAAGAGAAATCTTATCCACTTAGTTTTTAGTTATACATATGTCTGATGCGGTCTGATGGTAGTCCGTATGGAAGTATGATCCGGAATAGCCGCTAAATATTTTTAATACTTTGAAATCAATATAAGAAATTTTATTAAGGTTTTGGACAATCGTAACATGTGTTTAAAATCTTCTCTTCTATGTTTAATGTAATATGTTGAATGAATGTTTAAGTTGATTTTTTTTTTGGAGAATGAAAGTAGAAGTTTTTAGACCTATAATTACGCGTGTTGTATTAAGCCTTTGGGGTTCTCTTCAGGTGAACGAAACGCAATAAGGGTTTTAAATTCTATACTATCTTTACACAGTTTAATACTTTCATGCGTATTTAAAATTTTGAATTGAAAGTTAAAATTGGCTGAGACTAAAGTACCACCATCCAGCCGGCCTAGCATGACAACCGCGACAAAATTTTGTCGACCGTTTTCTCGTGTTTTAATCGATTATCCCTTTATTTCTTTCGGGTCTAACATAACAATTACACTTAAAACTCGACTTTTAATATCAAAAATAGATATATTTGTCGATTGAGATATCTTTTCTTTAAAAATTGTCGAGATATAATATATCTCCATATCTTACATCTTAGTTTGTCTTCTCTCGTCCGCGACATATCTCGTGGCGGTCATGCTAGGCTAATATATCTGATATTATATGATGCTCTCCCCAGGTGCTGGACTATTTAGGCGTAGCAGAAGTGATAGACACTATGGAGGACCTGGTGCAGTTCTTGAGGGACATCTCACCAGCATTATCCAAAGCAGCGAGAGAGGTATGTTTTTAATTTTAGACTAAATAAAAATATGGGATATTTCCGCCATAGATATAAGAAGTTCTCTACCACAATTTAAAGTTTATTAAGCTTAATACTGAACACAACAACAAACAGACAGACTGTCGGATACAAATAAAGCTTAATTGTTCTATCACACTCTTTGTCTTTTGTTTCGTGGGTATTTATGTAAACATTTAGATAAATTTAAAAATAAACTCTCTGCCGCTTTTATTTGGGAATGGCGTAGTATATTCTCTTTTTCCATTCTCTTCGTTATACCATTCACATAGAGCAACACGGGCCACCGGTGAACCGGAGGGGAGTAGCCATACGCAGGCGTTCCCCTCTGTCAAAGTACAAGTCCAAATGGTCCTATGCGTACAATAAAACTAGTTGTAGCCGCACTTTTCACTAGACTAAATCCAGATGCGCGACTGAATCGACCTCCTAAAAAAATGCCGAATTGTTTGTGTTTCTTGTTGCCAAAAAATATCTGCCACGTCAAATTTACAAAAAGATAGCGTTACCTTTCATATGTAGGTATTTTTTAATCATATTATTACTATTTACTTCTTTAAAACTTAAAATATTACAATATTATCGGTCGTGTTGTTTCGGATTTTTTTACCAACACAGTCGCTCGACAGATCCGCGTATTGTATGAGCCCTCATACAATACACGGATCTGTCGAGCGACTGATCCGAGTTTATTTCCGAGAAGTTGCTGTCACCGAGCAATAGTGTTGTTGTCGGATTGTTTTAAGTTATCGAAAAAAATGGCAAAGGAGTCTTCTATACAGAGACAGTTTTGAGATTAAATTTTCTGATTCAAATATTATATTGTGATAATATACATTGTTAAAATATAATATAATACTTACGCGCGTTAGCACATTTATTAAAATCACTTAGTGTAAACTTCAACCATAATGCTTTTTTTATTTCCTAAAAATCCAAAGGATATGGAAAATTGTGGGCCCAAATTTAATAATTGCGATATGATCTAAAAATGACATATTTTTAATCTTATAATATAAAAAATCAACTCAATTCTCAATCTGGGAGAGGAGAAATATGAGAAATATAGTTTTCCTGAGATTCTCGATTAATTGAATCGATTACACAATCACAAAAAAAACCTTTGGACAAGGTAATTAACTCAAAAGTAATTAAATGCACTTTAAATACAATATATTGCATATAATTACAGTTATGTTATTAAATAAAATATAAATTATTAATTAAAGAAAATTAATATGCATGATTATCGATTAAAATCGATCTTTTATTTTAGTCTGTCGTTGGCATGCCGCATGACAGTTGTTTACTCTGTGCTAATTCGTTTCGTGTTTTCTACGTTTTGAGTCTGAGTGCTTTTCCGATTGTCGTCATTTAGGAATTGTTACGATTTGACAACTACAAATATCATTGATCACAGATTTATGATATATATGTCAGTTATTGATTGTAACATAACCTTACTTTTACTCAGTGGCGGGACTACCATACAAGCCCAAAAGCCCGTCTTGCCGATTTTAACATAATATGTGTTTATATATTTATATAGCTTATATAATTACGTTATCGTTTTTCAAATTATTTCTAAGATTTTATTATGTACCAACTCATGGTTCACTCTCCGTGACCTGCTACGTGCGCATTACCCGACAAGTTCATTTGTATTACGTAATAAATTAACTCCATCTTTAAAATAAATAAATTAAGTCGAACTTATAAAACTAATTTTCCAAACCCAGTTCTTGAAATTATCGATACTGCGTATCGACAGTTGTTGCAACTACGGCTAAAAGGACTTGTCAGTGTAGTTGCGCCATTTAATTATACTGTTATGACACGGAATGTTTAAATGTGTGTGTGAAATTGTTAGTGTATTTTTTAATTGTCACGGTGTGAGTTTCGTAGTGACAGACGATTGCTTGTGTGTGCGAACTTGAGTACGCACACATAGCGCAGGTTTCCCCCCGCAAAAAATGACAGATTGTTTGGTATCGGTAACGAACGCTATGGCTACTCCCCTCCGGTTCGCCGGTGGCCCGTGTTGCTCTATGTACCATTCATAAATAATTTCACCTCCACAAACACATTAATCCTTCACACAATCAATCGATCTTTTTGGCCTTCATCTCACTTTCGTATTCATAATTCTCATCCCTTTCCACCCCATTTCAAGCCAAAAACTGCGTAATAATATAATAAACCCTAAAATCCGTATTAGGTGGCGGCGCGCGCGGCGGAACTGACTCACCCGCCCCACGCCGAGACCCTGACCCGTTGTCTAGAAAGCGTCAAGAAACTAGCGCCGGTGCTCATCTGCTCCATGAAGATATACATACACATTCTTTCTGAAGGTATGTTAACAAATAAATATAAAAAAAAATATCCCATACTATAAACATTAATTATAATCTAAATACATTCTCAATCCTAACTTAAACTATATATTATGCTGTGTGGCGAATGAAAGGGCCGATGCTCAGCTTATGCTGTAAACCAGTACTGGCTATAGCGCTGCAGTTCAACACCTGTATAACTAAACAAAATAATTGACTGACCTAATTTGGTACGAATAAAAAAAATTAAAACTGACTTAATGATGCAGATACCATCAAGCGTTGAAGAGTTTCCGTTTATAATCTCGTAGTCCTTCATGAGATCCTAGCCAAATTAACGGTATGGCAATGAAGTAAGCCCAATTGAATAAAAAAAAATTGTTGAACATATTTTCTTCAAAATTTACGGAGATATTACATATCATTCAAACAAAAAAATACTCTCGAATTGAACCTCTTCCTTTTTTTTACAGTCGGTTAAATATATATATTTATAAGAAGAGATTAAACACGATATTTTCATTACATTAGCAGATTTTGATTTTGCAAAGCAATATAAAGGTTTAAAACGTCACCTCTTTGTGTCCAGGCGGTAAAGGCATAGAAGACGCGGCAGAAAATAGGAATTACCTCGCGCAACGGATGGCTGATGAAATTCACGAGATTATTCGGTAAGCGAATTATTTTCTTCATTGTCCATGTGATTTTTCCCAAAGTTATGTCGCACCTCCGATAAAATAGGGTTACAACTCGAAAAAGTTGAACTTTGAGCAAACGATACAGAAATACTTAAAAATAAAATTTAAAAAGGCTGTTTTGTTTTTATATAAACCAACTCTGTGAGAATTTTGATATGTTTTGTATTATATATTATTTCTGTTCCACTATTGCCTATTGCTACATTGGGCTTCAGCCAGAGTATCATATTGCTCTGATATATGCGGAGTACCTATCCATTTCGCGGTAGCATAATATACATAATATATCGATCGCTCACAGTAAAAAAGGAGAGATTCTTGGTAAAATATTTTTATTTTCTTTTTTCTTTTTTTCTGATTATTTGTCTAAAATCTAAGTATCATAAATCTATGACAAACTTTCTGTCGCAGACATTCAGACATTACTGAGATTTATTCAGTCCCGTACTGTTAGCGCTTAAGTGTCTCCTCGATATATTGACTACAGTTAATCACGACCACGGTCGCTCTGTATCTTAGCCCGTTAAACACTGTTTCGTAGAAACGCAAAGCATCGAGCTGGCCGTCATATAAGTGCTTCGTTAAATGTATCTCCTCCTGCAGTGTACTGCAGCTGACCTCGTACGTGGAGGACGGCGGGGAGAAGGACAACGTGGCGGTCTTGAAGGCGCTGCAGGCCATGATACACAGCAAGGCTGCGGCTGCGCATGATTTTCTTAATGTAAGGAGATTTTACAACGCCATAGTTTGTCATTCTCCTTTTTGTCTATGTACATAGAAGAACAGGCCTTTTAGGAGCGCTTGGCACGGTTTTTCTGGGGTAAGAGTAGTTCTCCCCCCAGCCACCGCGGCGCTGCTAGTATCCGTGTGGACGACACTTTGACGCTGGAGTCATAGCGCGCACTCTCTCGCACCCAGCCGCTTTAGAGCGTTATTGCCGTTCGCTCGTAAGAGCAAGCGAGACAACGCGAGGGGAGGAGACAGCGGACTGCTCAGATGTGTGTGTAACACTGATACATTGCCGCGCGCTCTACAGGTCAAAAGTAGACCTACTTTTTCTGTGCCAAAAGTTTGTATGGGCCTGTTCTTCTATGTACATCCATTTTATTTGATAACTAGCGTACCCGACAGACGTTGTCCTGCCAAAATGTTGTATTCAATATAAAAAAATATTTCTAGATTTGTAGGTATATGGTATTCCTACTTCTATTGTATAATTATTAAAATGACTATTAAAAAGCAGGGTTTGGTAATAAAAGAGTGAAAATATAGGGTTGTATGTATTTTAATGCCAAAAAAATAAAAAATATTTTTTTGCGTCGGACACCCCTTATCACTTAGGGGTTTGAAAGATAGATAGTAGCCGATTCTCAGACCTTCTGCATACGCATGTAAAATTTGGTAAAAATCGGTAAAGCCGTTTCGGAGGATTACGGTAACTAACATTGTGACATGGAAATTTAATATATTAGATATGTATAAGCAGGACCCGGAGGCCGGACGCAACACGGCGGGCGAGCGCGCGCTGCGCTCCGTGCTGACGGCGGGCCAGCGCGCCGCCGAGCACCTCGCGCCCGCGCGGGCCGACGCGCTGCGGGCCACCGTCAGGTACGCGGCCTATTGGTCGAGGTCATCTACGGTTGTTCGTACTGATTGGAGCAGCAGATTGTAAATGTCGCTACAATATCATCCGAGCAACTATATTTCGGACTTTTTTTACTAGAATCAGTATCGTAAAGTTCCAAGTTAAGAATAAGAATAAGAATAAATTTATTAGGTACAAACAAACAATAAGAAAAAAATACTATAAAATCAATAATATAAAAAGAAAAAAAAAATTGTTTGTTTGCTATCTACCTAAATGGTGAGGTTACTCAGCTTGTGCTATGTCAATACTATTGGCATAGCGCTGGTTTTCAGAACCTCACCAATGTTGTTAGTTACTAGGTGTAATTTTGAGAAAATAAATGTCTTTAACCGTAATCTTTAGAAGTTTGAAGCCCAATTAATAATATCTATTTCAGATCCGGCGGTATCAACGCTGACGTGTTGTGTGACGAGAGGCAGTACGGACGCGGGAGGGATCCGAAGGTATTTGAATGAATGAAAACTTTATTTGACAGAGATATTTTGAGAATCTAATCCCAATGCAGATGAAAAATACATGACTGAAAGGGTTAAGATGATGATCGCAGCTCCTATTATTATTACTGTACGATATATAATTCCTAGGCTTTAAAACTGGCCTCCGATCTCGGAAGTCAGCTGGATGAGGTGGAGGGAGTCGTGAATGAGGGCGTGAGGTCCGCGGAGAAGCAGGGCGGCCGGACCATACAGGCCAGGTGAGTTGTACACGAAGAAATATATACATCATACAGTGCGAAGGTACAGTCGCGATGTTATTTTTTTTTTTTTTGAAAATGTTAATTTATTATTAAGCAATAAGTTTTTACAAAAAGTTAAACGTTGTTGGGACATCCTTTTAAGTAAATTTATACCTATGTCCCGCTCTTCCATACAAAATGTATATTTTTTTATAACTAAAAAATTAAAGAAATTTAAAGAATTACTACTTACTTAAGATGTTAATTCAATATATGGGTAGGTCTCTTGACAGAAGACAGAAATGAGAAATTAATTAAATATTTTGCAGAGGTGCTTGAATCTTGAAATGCCCCGTGAAAAAATTCACGTACAACAAAAAAAATAGTCAAAAAAATAATTTAATCAAGTTTTTGAATTATGGTTATTTGACAGCATTTGATTCGATGCCGCGCGACCGCTTGAAGGTTAAATTGGATACTATTCTAAAAAAAATACAAAATAAATCTCACTCTGTACGTATATGGACCAACATGGAACCTAGCTAGCCCTGCTTCCATCAGTCGTAGTATCATTAGTTTATCATTTTTTTTTTAATATAATATAGGGGGCAAACGAGCCTGCGGCTCACCTGATGGAAAGTGAACACCGCCGCCCATGAACATCTGTAACGCCAGAGAACTTGCAGATGCGTTGCCGGCCTTTAAGGTAGGAATAGGCTCTCTTCTTGAAGGTCCCCAAGTCGTACCGGTTCGGAAAAATCGCTGGCGATTTTTTGTTTATTTTAAATCATATTTTATTTGAATTCGCGTTTCCATTTAAGTTTCAATTTATTATATTCTTCCTAATCCTATATCCTCTCTTAGTGCACGTTCTCCTTCATAATTATAACCCTTGCAGCCACACCTCTCAGTAACAAGGTCCTGACAGAATAACAGCGTCGCAGCTCCGGCTACGACAAAATGCTGAGTCAGTTACCCTTTTCCTGAGGGTGAATACAGATATAAAAATAAACTATCTCATATACATTTGATTGTTATTGTATTTTTATCATGTGTTGTTTTTGTATTGTGTTTACCCTGAGAAATAAATGTTTTCTATTTCTATATGTACAGGCTGGAAGCGGCTCACAAGTGGCTGCTGCACCCCGCTGCAGAGCCCGCCACCAGGCTGGAGGGGCAGAAGGCGATCAGCAGCATCGTCGCGCAGGGGCACACTGTATGTAATGTAGTGTAATGGTTGCAATTCCATACAAAAAAAATGTTTATTGACGTTCATAGGTGTACATTGTGTTACCTAAATGAATTTGAATTTGTACATACAGCTGCAGCGTTGACGTACTATTACAGGGTGAGGTGCAGTTAGGGGACGCGAAAAAATGTTTTTTTTATATATATTTTTTTATATTTAAAAAGTTTTTAATGTAAAAAAAATATTGACGATCATAAGTGTACATTGTTTTACTTAAATGAATAAATGATAATTTGATTTAAATTTGTTCAATTCATAAAAATTATTACAATATTGTCATGTTTCAACTTGACTTAGAAAAAAAAATTTAAAAATATTGACGTTTTTATATTTTTTACAAATATGACATTAAAAGTCAGTGTAAGCATTTTATGAAATTAATATGAAAAAATATAAATAAAACACGTTTTTTCGCTCCGCTGACTGCTCCTCAGTCTATTTGGACTCATATAAAATTCACGAAAAAAATTAACACCTATACAAACTTAGATACATGTATGATAATTATCAACTAAAAAAAAAACTAAACTTAACATTTTAATTCGTGTAATTGTTGCTTGAAACATAAATTGACGATCTATAGATACATTATGTACATAAAGGCAGTTTGTATGATTTCTTCTTAACTAAATAACGCTTATATTTTATATTATTTAAGAATGTTAGACATTCCTTATCAAAATAAATAAAGCCCTATAATATATTAAAAAAATACATATTCAAATTCGATTCACTAGTTGCAAAGGTAACTCTCGTTATAAACAAAATTGAATAAATTTAAATTTAAAAATATATTAAGGTCATAATTTCGACTGTACAAGTAAAAAAATATATTTTAAATCTATATGTAGGTAAAAGTTATAGGTGGAGAGCGAACGGGCTGTGTAGACCGGTGATAAATAAATGATGGGTATTTCTTACTTGAAACGTCTTTTCTTTTTTAATATTAAATCAATACAGACAACACAAACTCATATAAAGATATATTAAAAAGAGGTCAGCAACAGTTTGGTCTGCATTCATATTTGTTTTAGATCGCAGACAATCTCCACGGACGGGAGAAGGCGGAAATAATGCAACTTTGCTCGGACGTCCAGCGGCTGTCCGACAAGCTGGCCGACTTGTGCGGGAGCGGCCGCGGCGACTCGGACGAAGCCAGGGCGATCACTAGGTTAGTGTTGTTTTCTATTATTTTGTCCTTATATTGATGGGACTTGACAAACACTAACCGCGGAATACTGAAACGATGATCAAAATTTGAGGGCTTCTTAAAATGTTTCTGTCTTTCATTTTACCTTCGTAATGAAAGAGTTAGATATACTTTTAAGTACACCTCAATGTTGATTAGCGTTCGAGAATTCGGCCGTAAGGCCAGTATTCTAGAACGCGACTCTAAATACTGTCAAAATATCAAATTTTAAATACAGGATGTCCCACAAAAAGAGTTTCGAAAATCCAGAGACAGAGCACCATAATATATATAACGACATAATATATATGCGATTTTTCACAGGTTTTTTGTTATGAATTATCGTCTGAATTTTAGAGAAACTTCGAGAATTTAAAAAAACTAAAAAAAAGTAGAAGACAATTTTATTTGTGTAATGAGAGGGTACTCTTATTGAATAACACTAACCTAAAGAGAAACTCTGTTATCAAGGTGATATACTAAAAAAAAAAGAGCGATGAAGGAATTCATTTTTTACCGTTAAATGCCGCCCCCGTCAAAGTGCCGCCCGGGGCGCACTCTCCGCCCCCCCCCCCATGCTACGCCACTCACTCAACAATCAGCTAACGCATGTGTGTTCGTTTGTCTAGAGACCTGACAGACAAATTGCATGAGCTGAAACGCGGGCTGGACCGCGCCGTGGTCAACCGCGTGGTCGAGGACTTCATAGACGTGGCCGCCCCGCTGAGGCACTTCACAGACGCCGTCAACGCGCCGCTAGGTGGGTGGCCTTTGTATGTTAGATTAGCGACACGCCCCGACTTCACACGGGTGCAATGTGGATGTATGTTTGCATCGTAACTCGCTGATAATGTAGCTTTTATCGGTGAATGATTTTTTATTCAAATTCAAAATCATTTATTCAATTTGGTAACACAATGTACACTTATGGACGTCACTAAAAAGATACATATTAAATGTTTCACATATTTTACTACTTACTTAAAATCCGTCGAGTAGTTTTTGACTTAAATCGTAACAAACAAACAATCTTTCCTTAAAATTAATATTGTTTCATTTAAGAAAAATACTCTTTTCTGTATAATATATCGTTACATGCAGCTGCCTCAAATTACCGCGTATGAAGATTGTTTTAATTTAAAAAAAATCAGTGAATTTGTTGAATTCTGTGGATTTGATGTATAATTTAATAGTTTCGTTAACTAATGGTTTGTATTTAAAGGTCCGATTAGTATTACTATCGATCAAAGACAAGTATTATTGATAGTTATTACATTGAACTATTCAGGTACACCAGGACGCGAGCAAAAGTTCGAAGAGAAAGCGAACGCGCTGCAGGCGTTCAGCAGCAAGGCCGCTGCGGCCGCCGGGATGGTGGCGGCCGGCGTGCGGCACAACAAGCGGCTGGCTGATATGCTGCATCATAACGCTAAGGAGGTCTGTGGGAACATTATAGACCAGCCCGCCTAGCATGACAACCGTGACAAAATTTTGTCGACCGTTTTCTCGTGTTTTAATCGATTATCTCTTTATTTCTTCCGGGTCTAACATGACAATTACACTTTAAACTCGGCTTTTAATATCAAAAATAGATATATTTGTCGATCGAGATATCTTTGATATCAAAATTGTCGATGTCGAGATATAATATATCGAGATATCTTACATCTCAGTTTGTCTTCACTCGTCCGCGAGATATCTCGTGGCGGTCATGCTAGGCCGGCAGGGATTATAGGAAAAAGCTGCTATTTTGAGGCGAGAATTTTCGATTGTAAATTAGGGTGTTTTTTTCGATATTAAGTCAAAATAAGGTGAACAAATATTTGAAATCAAATAAATTACAGTGTATTTGGGACATAAAAAGGTAAGTTTTCACCAAACGTTTTTTTTTTGTAAAAGATAATAAATAACCAAAAACTCGGTTGTTTCAATTTTTCACAGAAATTTTGAGGTTATGTGAAAAAAGCATAAATACAAAAGTTGTAGACACCTTGTATACATACATATGTATTTTTCACGCCTATTCCCCATTGGGATATGCAGAGACTAGGAATAGAATTGTAAAATTTATAATAGGCAAAAAAATGCTAACGATAATGACTGAAATATTTACGATAAAGATCTTTTCGACAGGGGTTGTTGTGCTGAATCGAAAATAACGGGACGCAAACGTAATAATCAAATGGCTTCTTAATTTATAGTGTATTATACGAGAAAAATCCCATAAAATTTGAATATATATGTACGTTTACATAAATAAATACGTTTTTTTTTTCGTTTTTCTTTTCAGGTGGAAAAACTATCCCCGCAACTGATTTGCGCGGGGAAAATTCGTCTTCATTATCCGGATAGCAAGGTAAACTAATGTAATTAATCACAGTTTCTTTTAAATATTTCCTTACTATTAAATTTATAGAAATAAAAAGTTTATAGACAAGATGCTATACTATAAAAGTTCATACAATAATTGTACGCTGTAACCGGCATGCGTAGCAATGCAATAAAGAGTGTGTTCGGAAATGAGCTGACAGTACAATCAGTACTAGATATCCGTTCTAAAATACTTTCCAGCATGGCCGTTACAACTGAAACGTATCACCGTTATGTTGGACATTGGTCCTATGGAATTACTGACTTCCGGCTGTCGAGACTGTCAGCACCGAGATAGTGCACAGTCAGTATTGCATATGGCCGCGCATCGTGCTGTGTTCGGGTTGATTAAAGTTGGATTACTCGATTAGTTTAAAATTATTTAAAAAAGATTAGCGTCTTGTGTTAACGCAAGGGGTATGGAGTGTCGTAGTATTGAAATAATCGGCATTCCGTATGAAAGATGCGTTCGGATTTAACAGTGGTGGCAGCACTATCAGTAAAATAGGACGCGCAATTACCAGTAAAACCAGCGTCAGTACTGATAGTATGGTCAGCTCATTTCCGAACACGCTCAAAAAGAACGGCAAAGAGACGAGGTGGCACGTCGAAATGTATGAAATCACCAATTTTCAAAACTCCCTGAATACTTTCCAAGTAAAACGACCAAATGACTGGACTAAACGGACGGCTTTGCAGGTGGCCGAAGAACATTTCACCAACTTGAAAACCCAATACGCCGACGCCGTGCTGCGCTGCCGGGACCTCTGCGACCAGGCGGTGGACCCGCTGGACTTCGTCAGGACCGCTGGTAAATACTTCATAATTATATAACATTATATACAACTATTATAATTATATATTATAAGCTTGATATAGTTCAAATATGTTTGTCTCGCTCTATCGAATATAAAAATACTACAGAACGAAAGAAACAAAACATATTTGAACTATATCAAGCTTATAATACGTTTATAAGGCCGTTAATGTTTTTTTAAACGACTTCAAAAAAAGGAGGAGGTTCTCAATTCAACTGTATTTTTTTTTGCGGCGGTTGGCTGGCGCCATCTTCAAAAATAACTGTTTATAAGTATTAAATAGATATATTAAATAGTATCAATAATTTTGTTGATTGCGTTTAAAGATATTGCCTAATTATTTCATTTTATTATGAAAAGACGCAAACATATTTGACATATTAAAATAATATTTAAATAAAAAAAATTGGCAGAATGTATTCCAGTGATTTAAGCATAGTTTGAGATATCTTTATTGCAGCGAAATAGCATGTATGTTTGTAAGATACCGCTTGGCCAAATTTGTTTTTTATTGTGTCTAAATAAACTTTAGTGAATTACTGAAGTTTTTTCGAAGTCCGATTTTCATTTTAATTCATAGCCCAAATATTGTTTTAATAAATGCAGAATCTTTGGTAATTTTAAGTCTATGGTAATATTTTGCGCATGCTTTTTGTAATACAATAGTATTTGTTAATTCTTCGTATTAAATTTACTATTTAATTATTTATTATTAAATTGATAAATTTGTTCATAAAATACATATTTGTAAAAATAATTCTGACTGTTGAAATGTATAAAAAATAATATCAAAATCAATTCAGTTCAGCCACAAATATGGCATGTGAGATAAATTAACATGATTGTTTGTATTTTAAAAAAATAAATATTTTTGTAATTGTTCAAATTACTTATATATATTTGTTTTATAGGTGAATTGATGCAGAAACATACGTATCTATGTGAAGACGCGATACGCAACAACGACTCGCAGAAGATGGTCGACAACACATCCGCTATTGCTAGGTAGGTTACATTTTGAATATATCCATGGGAATTTACCGAAACTTCAGCTCTGAAATATTTGTATTGTTAAGGTAAAAGTATGGCTATTTCTAGCTTGATCACGCTTATACGGCTTAACAGATTTGCATAAAATTGGTCACAGATATACCCTGAATTAAATCATGACGCTAGTTAAAATATTACCCAACCCGCCAATAACTCATTTAAATTTATTTATTTTTCTGTACGTACACGTATTTATTTTGTAATATAGGTTTCCTCACTACAGCACACAAAACAATATTAAATTATATTTTAATCCTTGGGATGAGGCACGTTTCCGCCTAACCTTTTCCAGACCCATAATCTCACATATGACTGGGTAGACCCCCCCGTCTACCTTCATCCCCATAACGCCCTCTTAACATGACGTATGCCCCGTAACGTGAAGTATGCCCCGTAACGTGACGTATGCCCCTTAACGTGACGTATGCCCCGTAACGTGACGTATGCCCTCGCAGACTGGCGAACCGCGTGCTGCTGGTGGGCGGGGCGGAGCGCGAGAACACGGAGGACGGGGAGTTCGCGCGCGCGCTGGCGGCCGCGCTGCAGCGGCTGCAGGCCGGCATCGCGCCCGCCGTGCGCCGCGCCAAGCTGCTGGCGCTGGGCGACGCCGCCGCCGCGCCCGCCTGGCGCGCCGCCAACGGCGAGGTGGGTCTACACGAACCGTAGTCCCCAGTGTATAGATAGCGCGCTGGCGGCCGCGCTGCAGCGGCTGCAGGCCGGCATCGCGCCCGCCGTGCGCCGCGCCAAGCTGCTGGCGCTGGGCGACGCCGCCGCCGCGCCCGCCTGGCGCGCCGCCAACGGCGAGGTGGGTCTACACGAACCGTAGTCCCCAGTGTATAGATAGCGCGCTGGCGGCCGCGCTGCAGCGGCTGCAGGCCGGCATCGCGCCCGCCGTGCGCCGCGCCAAGCTGCTGGCGCTGGGCGACGCCGCCGCCGCGCCCGCCTGGCGCGCCGCCAACGGCGAGGTGGGTCTACACGAACCGTAGTCCCCAGTGTATAGATAGCGCGCTGGCGGCCGCGCTGCAGCGGCTGCAGGCCGGCATCGCGCCCGCCGTGCGCCGCGCCAAGCTGCTGGCGCTGGGCGACGCCGCCGCCGCGCCCGCCTGGCGCGCCGCCAACGGCGAGGTGGGTCTGCTTTATAGGGCTCCATCGGTGTCCGCAAACAATAATCATCAATAGAATTATTTCATAAAATAGAAAGCTACATTATCAGCGACAAAACATATTACTTTTTTGAAGAAATGAAAACATTCCCAGATAATAAAAGCGTCGAGCGGCGTGGAGGAGGCCCTGTCGCGGCAGTACGCCCCCCCGCCCCCGCCGCCGCCGGCCCCCACACTGCCCGACTCGTTCTCGGCCATGCGCGTGCACGTGCACGAGCACGCCCCCCCGCGCCCGCCGCCCCCCGCCGCCGCCGCCCCCCCGCGCCCGCCGCCGCCCGACACCGACGACGAGGGCGAGGACATCTTCAATCGGCAGCCGCACCCCAGCCAGCCTATATTGGTGAGTGATGTTAGCTATGTAAGTGAATACGGAGCATATGTTCTTAAGCCTATAAAACCAAAGAACATAGAAGCACAAACTCATACAAACTTTTGGCACGAAAAAAGTAGTTCTACTTTTGACCTGTAGAGCGCGCGGCAATGTATCTGTGTGACACACACATCTAAGCAGTCCGCTGACTCCTCCCCTCGCGTTGTCTCGCTTGCTCTTACGAGCGAACGGCAATAACGCTCTAAAAGCGGCTGGGTGCGAGAGAGTGCGCGCTATGACTCCAGCGTCAGAGTGTCGTTCACACGGATACTAGCAGCGCCGCGGTGGCTGGAGGGAGAACTACTCTTACCCCAGAGAAACCGTGATAAGGCATGTGCTTCTATATACAATATACATCTATGTTCTTTAGTAAAACGCATCGCATCATGTCACAGCAAACACATACAAATTACAGTATCGTCAAATTGATGATTTCCGTGTAGTAAAACCATAATTTGAACTGAATTTTAATAAAAATAATCGCGTTTTTCTCTATTAATCCTAATAATAATTACACGTCAACGTCAATCACCTTAGCGTCACAATGGCGTCTGGTCTGTCTGGTGTCACCCGTTCAAATACTAACATGTAACTCCCTGAACAGGTGGCGGCCCACAACCTGCACCGCGCGGTCCGCGAGTGGTCGTCGAAGGACAACGAGATCATCGCGGCCGCCAAGCGCATGGCCATCCTCATGGCGCGGCTGTCCGACCTCGTGCGCTCCGACTCCAAAGGTACGCTCTAGGGTCCGGCTGCGGGAGCTGATACGATTGTTTTTTTTTTTTTTTAATTTATTTGGTCCACAACTTGAGATTAACACTATACATACAAAATAGAACAAACACATATGCAACATGCGCAATGTTACCTTTGATATCATATTGTTGGTGGCACATGTTACCCAACGGTGAGTATTCACCACTACCCATGGACAACCGTGACTCAGCGTTGTTGGCCTTTTAAACATTTATAGTCTCGTTTCTTGAAGCCAACGAGATCGTAATCAATAATTGGAAACCTTAGGTTACCCCCTTAGATGGATTCCACAATTTTGTTATGCGTGGGATGAAGTTGCACGTAAATCTTAGTGTTCGTCTTCCATACGTCAAGGTGATGAGGGTGAAATAATAAAAAACTAAAAAATTACCATGCGTCATCATTATAACAACTAAAAAAAGTTATTAAAATTGTTATAATCTTAAACTATACTAAAACAACAACAAACAACGAAATTACAATCCGGCTCGAAGGACCAATAAGATGTACTGCTGTACAATTTGATATTGATTTATTGATTGATATAAAATAAAATTATTTAAATAAAAGAATCGAGTACGTGCCGTGACGGCTGATTGTGTGCTGATTTATTGAGTATTTCAAAGATGTGCAGTTTGCTAAAAGTGTACATATTGTCGATAAAACTATTGAATTTATATGCTTAGCTTAGAAGATACAAGACCACAATAATTTCCTTCAGTTCATCGCTTTTTAAATAGAATTCGTCATTCAAATTCAATTGTTTTTATATTAATTTTATACTGTACGAGCTTCTGTCATATACTTGCCGCGCCTGTTAAGCACAACATATTGTAAACACATATCAAAGTACATATATTATACTCCTGAGCTTATAAATATATTCATCATGGTATATACCTATTTGCTATATGTGACGTGAAGTCATTGTATAAAAAGTATTTAAAAAAAATATCATCAGGATTTTTACAAAAAGTCAGCTCATTTTATTCATTTGTCAAAAACCACACAAATATAGATTGCAACTTGCAAGGACTGATCCACTCCATCATTGTCAGATATTCAGTTTTTAGGTATTAAAATTTTTTGATGTAATTTTTCGATTCGTTAAAATTTACGATATCAAAAAAATTCAATATTTTAAGTTTGTATTTATCATATCTTATCGTATCATATATGGGAAAATCATGAAGTGCATATTGCGCGTTTCGGTTTCAGTCTATGGATTTCCGAACGCTCTAAGTAAAAGTAGGTCGACAGCGCATCACTGACTGATGTTCTGTGGCTGAGCTATCACCTCACATCAAGTGAACCTTATGCTCGTCTGTTGATATCTAACATACAAAAAAAAATTCATACATGGCAATTATCCATTCCTTTGCAATCATATTGTCATTATCACAACAAAAGCCTTTTATTTTAAGTCATCTTAGAAATATAATATGTATATAATCACATTCGCTTTGTATGTCTGTCCGTATGTAATCTGGATAGAAATCTTTATGAATTTAAGCGGTAAGTGTATATTGCTATTTTATATTGCAGTGTAATTATTGCTTAAGAAATGCTGGAGGTAATAACGATCATAATTTGATTTATATATAGTTTTTAAATGAAGATATTTTTTTATATGGGTATGTTATTAGGAGGGATGAAAAGCATGTGTCTAAAAAGTTATGAAAGTGGATGGGTATATGGACCATAAAAAAGATGGATTGATTGTGTGAAAAATGATATGTGTTTCAGGGGTGTGACTGATGATATGGCGAGTGAAAGAATAGAACATACTACGCCGACCCCAAATAAAAAATTGAAGTAGCCAAAATATGGCCATATACACAAAAAACTATGTTACTCGCTGATAAATAAGCTTTCTATTGGTGAAAGAATTTTTGAAATCGGTCCAGTGATTTTGAGTTAAATCACAAACAAACAAACAAATCTGTCCTCTTTATAATATTAGTATTGAATATAGATAATGCTCCATATACAGGCAGTAAACGTGAACTGATCGCGACGGCGAAGGCGATCGCTGAAGCTTCGGAGGACGTGACCCGCCTCGCCAAGAAGCTGGCCCTCGAGTGCACCGACAAGAGGATCCGGACTGTGAGTTATTGATGATAGGTTGTGGATAGGTTGCTATAGCAACTCTGTGGCAAAAAACGCCGTGTGTTTTAGATAAATCGACGTGTACGTAGAACTACATTATTTTTTGGAGAAATTAACTTCATGAACCATTATTTGACTGTTATGTTCGAAAACATGTTTTAAAATTTTTTGAATTTACTTGTAAATTATATAGGTCAGTTATATAGGTCAGGTTATATATAAATACAAAAAAGCGACTTGATATCATAATAAAAAATAGTACTTTGTACGAAGATATCATAATAATAATAAATTTTAACTTAACTGCGCAAGCGCATTATTTTCTTAGGAAGCATTCCGAAAGCCCTTTATTACGTTTAAAATGTGATATTCGCGTTGTCAAGACTCAAGTCTTGTCTTGAGCTTACGCTCTTTTCACTCGAACGCAAATTATATAGAATGGACATAGTTTGGATTGTGTCACTTATGCATAATAATATAGATTGTCTGTCAGTCAAGTTGTAAAGGTTGAAAATGTAATTTCTGTAATTATTTGTTCCAGAACCTCCTGCAAGTGTGTGAGAGGATCCCTACCATCGGAACGCAGCTCAAGATCTTGTCCACCGTCAAAGCTACCATGCTGGGCGCGCAAGGTATGTGTCTGATACTATTGGCTGAATGGGGTTTTTGCGAATTACTTGTATATCTTTATATTATAGTGTATATTAATATCATTATTATCTATTAAAATATATTTATTATATATTTAAATTTATATGCAGTCGGTACGGCGGACTACAGAGGTAATTATGTTTTTTAATATTGGATTATACGTCACTCGGCCAATATTTATTGTAAAAGTTTCGCTTGAATCTTTATCATGATTAATTTTTCTGTTAATGACAAATTATATCAAGTGCATATATATTGGTGACCTCAATTATTATTAGTTCTCAAACATACATCACGCCTCTTTCCCACTGCGGTAGGCAGATATCACGGAATTCCATATGCTCCGATCCTTGCATACCACTTTCGCTTCTTCCACTTTCATCAATGCTTTCACACACTCGTCGGTTTCGACTAGTTTTGACCTGGCCCTTTTGAAGAACGTCCCTGATCTGATCGAGGTACGTTCGCCTAGCTTGACTCTAGCACTCACATCAGTTTCATAAATCCTTTTCTTTACCCTACCTTCATCCATCCTTTCTACGTGCCTAAACCAACTCAACAACCTTTCTCAATTCTCGTCACATCATATTTTACTCCTCAAACAGCAGTTGGATAATAGGTGTAATTGTTACTGTTCTAGGAAGCGAAGAAGATCAAGAGGCGACTGAGATGCTGGTCGGCAACGCGCAAAACTTGATGCAAAGCGTAAGCTTATTTTTATAACTACAAGTTGCCTTGGCTTAGCCAGTTTACGAAATATGAGAGATTTTCTAAATTTTACGCCTGGTTGCCAGACTTAAAAAACGAATTTCTTAAAATCAATATGTGGAGGAAGGGAGGTGTGGTCTTCCTCCAACCTAAAGGGAGGATCCTCGACCAGTCGAACCACTGACTGGCCGGCCCTAAGGCCCCAGTGGTTGTAGTCGAGATGTTGTATATATACTCAGCGCTCCGAAACATTTATATAGCGCGATTCAGGATTAGACGTCTTCGTATTGATTCTTGTAGCGGATTATAGATGTCGCTACAAATTCTATGTCAACAGCAAGTTCCTGAACATAGCCTAAAATAAAACCTAGCCATAAAATTTAGAATATCTATCATCCAGAGGACAGCGAATCACTGACCTAATGCTCGTCTGTCGATATCTAACATCAAAAAAGCTTTGAACTCTTGTTTGTTGAAACTGCATTTGGTTTCCTGTGCTTCCAGGTGAAGGAAACGGTGAAGGCGGCCGAGGGGGCGTCTATAAAGATACGCACGGAGCAGGGCGCGTACCGGCTGCGCTGGGTTCGACGCTCGCCGTGGTACCAGATATAGACGCTGTACTGTATGCCGTTATCAGTACCGTACGATGAAAAGAACTCAAAAGTAACCAATGTATGTAACATATTATTCCTGTCCCTTTTCCCTTTAGGTAAAAAGAAAACATAGTGTTCTATTCTCTTCATTCACTGTTTATATTGTATCAGTCTGAACACAATCCAACATATAACAGCCTATATTGTAATCTTCGCTCGACTAACGGTGTAAAGTTTCAGTATTGGTTCGCTATCAAATTCGGGGCTTCTTAAAATATTATTATAACAGTATCTTATATGTATTTTAACGAAAATGACATGAATACTTGTAAGTTATTCTCAATTTTGAATTACGTTTACGAACCGGCCATAATACTATTAAAAGTTGATGTAACTAACACCCAGCCTCGGATCAACTTCTATACTTCAGTTAGTTAGGTTCGAAGACCTATATAGCCCAAACGTGTGCGTGCGCTTATACGCACGTGCCTGTGTGCGTGCGGGTTTTCGTGCGTGCACGTTGTAGTTGCGATATGAAAAGCTAATTAATTAATCTAATATAAATGGCAATTGAGTGATCGTCCTGTATCTTTTGTTGGGAAAATAATTTAAAACATCTTCGAGTCATAAATTATTTGAAGTAAAAAAATCAGTTTTTTTTTGATACTACGGAAGAATAATTTCTATTTCTTAGTAAAATAGGTGGTGTTGCCATCGGTATTAGCTTAAAGGGCCAACAAAGTATAGACATGCCTTTTTAACAATGTATACAGGGTTATACCTTAACCTATATAAACTAAAAAACAAGATTTATTAAAAAAAAACTTTAATAAAAATATTAAAAATTAATGTCGGTAAAAACATGATGGAACATTAATTTCAATTACAAGTAATTATATATTATTTATTATTATTATTTTTTATTACAAGTTCATATTAATTGTTCTTTTCTCTTTTTATTTCATGTTAACAATCTCTTATTTCTGGTATTTTATGGGACTCTATATATTTTCGCGGTTCTAAAAAAATCTCTAAAATAATATTTTTTTTTACTCCATATTTTTCTTTTTTTTACAACGAAATTGAAGTGTGATTTAAACTTGGAAGTGCCATTATATGTGCTTTATAGATGTAGGATAGATCTGGTTCGTGTGTTTTATTGAACGGATGAAATATTTATGAATAATATAATAAATTGTATATAAATTTTATTTTATATTGATAGATTGGAAAACATTATGAACATTATTGGTTGAACAAACGAACACCAGCTATTTTTATTTTTATTTTTTGTATAAATATATTTATATATATTTTATTTGTCTCATAATACTGTATTCTAATTAAGCCATTAAAATGCTATCTCTGTCTGACTTGATAGGTTTTAGTGAGTCAGAATGAGAGGAATAATGCTTTATTGACAATTTTTTATGTAATCGATATGAGTAGATGGCCTTGATATAGTGATATATAACTTTAGGAATCCTATTAGATACTAATAATATTTATAAATATAACTTACAAAATGTCAATATTAGATATTAATAGTTGACATCGTCTTTCTACAATACAGCTATGAGATTATTTAGATCCAAAAGTGGTAATTGTTAGTGAATTGTATCAATAATAATAATTTTTACTAATAAAAAAATGTATTAATCTTGCATTTGAAAAGTTATATACTAAGAATGTAATGTAGCCTTAAATCCATATATCAGAGCCTTAATATGTAAGTAAATATGTATTTTTGTAAGTGTCATATAACAAAATGTATTTTTCATCTCATAAAGCTATAATTATGTATGTAACATGTTGTGATGGTAGAATATAAGGATAGTGTTTTAATATCAAGAAATGTTCATACAGCGCATGTAAATGTACGGATGTCAAAATCAAAATCAAAAGTTTTTTTATTTCAAATAGGCCTTTGCAGGCTCTTATGAAACGTCTAGTTGCACGGTTCCAAAAAGTGGGTCTCATGGAGAAGAACCGGCAAGAAACTCCATGGACACTTTTTTCATGATTACTGATGTATGGGAGATACCATACCATAATAAACTTAATACACCAGAAACAGAAATTATGGATGAATGGAACTCCACAAAGACCGAGTTTTAATGAAATCAGAAAAAAAACGATGCGTACGTGCCCTTTAAAGGTTTATTATACAATTAAGTATGAAAAGGCAGTTTTTTTTATATTTTACATTTTTTTTAAAATTACAATAAGTAAAAAATTGCCATAAATTTTTGAATTTAATTTATTGAAATTCGATTATGTGTTTTGAGATACAAGCCTTTTTGACATATCTCCGTCCTTTTAAAATGTTTGTTTGGCCCAAAACTTCACACAGACTGTATGTTAGAAACGTAACCTTAAAGGTTTAATAAAATAATACATAATATTGTGTGCGCTTCATATTTTATTTGCATTATTATTATACTTTGTTACATAATTACATTTGTTTTTTTATTTATTCTAATAAAGCTTATTATTATTTCTTTTTTTATTTTAAAGGTCTTTTTGGAATTATTCCTATTATTAAATGAAATGATTTATACATTTAAACTTCTAAACAAAATATACAATGGTTGTAAGAAACACATAAAATAACTAAAAATGGTGACTCAGCATTTGCTGCGTTTATCGTAAGTAAAACACAGCGCTGTGTTTCAGTATTTTCTTTGATATTCTTTATATTACTTATTATATAATGTTAATAAGTCTATGTAGCCTTTACATATAATAAAAAAAATAAGATAACTCGAATACCGAGTGGGTGGTGGTGGGATCTTTGTATACTCTTCAGAATTGGAATATTTGATGCCTGATATTTTATGTGTGTTAATCATTTATTTATTTGATGGTTTTTTTCATTATTTTTGTTTTCCTTGGTCGTAATTAAGTTTTGAACATAGATATGTATATTTTACAAGATTCTAAGGTACTGTTATCAGGTAATGAGCTTTCTGTCACAGCTTTAGTAAATTTTGATTTCACTAGATTTTTAATAATTAGGATTTTTAAGTGTCCAATTGTTTCCAAACTATCAGACAGATAGCAATAAGTTGTGAAAAAGTGTCTGATACGTCAGTCTAGCAGATATGCTGTCAGATTTACTCGATAGAATTACTATAAACAGCGAACACAAAAAATTCGGTCGCCGACTATAAAAGACTAAAATTTACTATTTAATAGCAAGAGCAAAACCTTTGCCAAAATTATTGTGGCCTGTATAGAGTATTAGATGCTGTGATTGTCGAAAGTAAGGTAGAAATAAACTGATTATTCTTATATCTAAATAATTGTGTTTTAATTCCCTACTTAGTTATTGTACGATATCCATGAATAGTCTGTCCATAAATTTTGCTTCACCACCACCTTTTTCTATAATAGCAAAGAACAGATGTTCTTACACAGGCTCATACAAACTTTTGATACAGATAAAGTAATTCTACATTTAAACTGTAGAGCGCACATTGCTGTGCGCTATCGGTGTGACACACACATCTGAGCAGTCCGCTGACTCCTCCCCTCTCGTTGTCTCGCTTGCTCTTACTGAAAGTGGCTGGGTGCGAGAGAGTGCGCGCTATAACTCCAGCGTCAGAGTGTCGTTCACACGGATACTAGCAGCGCCGCGGTGGCTGGAGTGAGAACTACTCTTACCCCAGAGAAACCGTGTCAAGTGCGCCTATAAGGCCTGTTCTTCTATGTACCTATATCTATGTTATTTAATAATAGCTACGCCGCTAACTACGTCATTTACGTCATTTTTTACGAGTTTTATCTATTTTTACAACAAAGCAATAAAATATCATTCTTAATAAAGTCATTTATTTCCTTAAACTATTTGTACAGTAACAATTAACGATGTCTTTAGTTATGTGCACAAGTGATGAAGTATAAAAGGCGATTTTACAACCGTCGGATATCCTGTTACTCTGATATTAAAAAATCAATACACACATTTTTTTACAAAATGTTCTTATACCCTGAAACAATGCCATAAAAATCTTCAACATAATCACATCTTGCCTATTTTAATTTATTTTCACCTTATTCATTTTGTATTCTGAGATTGCCTTTTTGACATATGGCGTCCATATATTATTCTCTTATTGTATGTTTTGCTTGTGAGTTCATACATATAATATCATAGCTAGACTTATTGACTAAAATTCAATAAGGCGCTATACAGACTTGGAGAGTATTTTGTGAAAAAAAATAATTAATTAAGTTCTACTTATTACATGGTTAAATATTACATTAACATTTTCATTTTCATTCGTTTAAATGTTATATCAGTTTAAAGATAATATGATAAGAAACAATCCCTGTTTATTGTAATACAGTGTGAAAGATAACTGATGAAAATCTCATACTTGTATGTGTTACATATTTTATAAACGAAAATAACAGACAATATTACATAATATTCATGTATGAAGTATCATTTCCCGAATCCTGTTTTCAGAAAACGTTTCTTTTTATGGAATAGGGCTGGTTGCCCACTTGAGATGATCGAAAACAACTTGTATTTTGAAAAATCTGTTGGTTAAATCTGACGGATATAAAATGATTGCCAAAACTAAGCAACAAGTTATAAAACATACATTATAATGCGGATTTTCAGGTAAGTTATTGACTCATTTGTATATAGTATAATATACTATATACAAAATTCACTATTTAAAAATATATATATTATATATTTTTAAATAGTGAATTTGCTTAAATATGTTTAATTAATAAAAAACTTAAGGATTTAGATGTCGAGGACAATGTTTTGTGCAATTTTGACCTTAACGCTAATTTTAATAATTACTCTAACTACTTAAGAATACTGAGAAATTGACGATACTTCGTAGTAAATCTACATATAGTACTAGTTAGGTAATTATCTTACATTTTAGAATTCATTTAGGTAAGGTACATAGAGGTTTTCGATGCGGTGCCTTTGCACCAACTATATATGAAAGCACTGCTTACAAGTTACACATCAACATGAACTATAAAAATTGTGCTTATATTAAATCATAAGTAATACCTTATATAAATAATATATTATATATGAAATCAGTCGACAATGATTCGTTTAATTTCAACTAGGTTCATTTGACTAGTTCTTAGAACCTTTCTCAGATTATTTAGTGATCTTGAGTACGAAAATTCTCTTACTTTCAACTCATTTATGTATTAAGTATCTTTTAAAAGGCAATTAAATATTCACTTCTGGAAAAAGCCTCTAGAGCAAGGCAGACACATTTTTAACTTGTGACGTCATTGTATATGTAACTTGTGACGTCATCGTATATTAGACATCTATCAATAACATATGCGCCAATCGAAATGCAATACAATTTCATGTTTTCCCAAGATACATACAATCTTTAACGACCTTATCGCTATCTCGTAAAGCAGTATTACAGTCTTCCTTAACGATAGAAAGAGACAAATCGATACACGATTTATCACGCTGTCACTTTCTCATGTAAAGAGGTGGGAATATTATTGCTCTAAGCAGTTTTTCTCTAAGATTTTTCAGTAATTAGTAAGAAGATTTCACAATATGGTGTTCTTAGTGTGTGTTTGTTGGATTTTTCTCGTATTTTAGCTATATAAGTAATATATTATAAAGTGTGCTTGTTATTATTACTTTTAAGTTGAAACAATGTTTTCTCGCTAAGTGAAATGTACATATTTCTTTTAGAGAAAATAAATAATCATAAACCATACAATATTCTTCAATCTCCATAAGTGTTCATACACTACTTGCTCATAGATAGCATTTTGTAATTTTATTTTTAACCTTTGAAGCAAATCATTTCGGTGAAGACATAAGTTTCCTTACATTATTAACAATGAAACGTGGTATAAATTGGCCTGAACGCATTATCACTAAATCAAATCTACTAAAGAGCAGTCTTGCAGAAATAATTGAATCTTCTAACAGCCCTTTTAATATGATAGTACGGGAGGTAACGTTACATTTTTCCTGGGAATTTAATACCGAATTAATTTAATTCTGAGAGAAATTCAATGTACGGAGATTAGCAAAGTGAGTCAGTGGCCGCATCCGCGGTGGAGGTGAAGATGACAACATGTGAAGGTCGAGATATTTTTTTTTATCCCAATAATTTCATACCGTTTTCAGAAACTCATAATATGAATTTCCAGTTCATTCTAGCTGACGATTATTTTTTTGTTCAAAATGTAGGTACTAATATTTCATAAAATTACTCTGACCAAAAATTTCCTCTCTCCGCTCCACCGCTATCGGAGTAGCTGACTTCCAGAGATCTGATGTACTAGCAGGGACTGAAACCGGTTAATTTTTATTTTCCAAAATACGTGTCTGACTGAGATACCATGATATTAGTTTTAAAGAATAACAAACACTAAACTTACCACAGTAATTTTATTCAGTAAATATAAATAGAAACAGAGAACATTAAGAAAAACCTTATACCGGTATAACTCCCATAGTAAATTAACCGGTATTCAGTCCCTGTGTACTAGGCAGATCTTATGTATCATTATGATTTTCAGTTGGTATGAAATGAATTTTTAAATGTAACGCTACCTCCCGTACTATAAGCGCGTCGGACCGCTCACAGGTACTCCACAATGTCGCACTTGATGGATATGTTGGGGCAGCTGACGCCGTAGCCGAGGTCGAGCCCGCGCGGCTGGCTGCGGTGCCGCTCCGTGAGCAGCTTCTGGAAGATGGGCAGGATCGCGCACTCGAACAGCTCCGACTCCGAGCTGGCCGTGAACATCTTGCGGTCCGCAGACTCCTGCCGCTTGGACTCGGCTCTGTACGCGGACTTGCGGTCTTCGCGTCTGCTCGGGGACTCTGTCATTGTGAAGAACGGCTTTTATTATACATGTGGTACATTAAACGAAAGTTATTTAGCGTTTTTAATGTACTACACGCAGAAAACAACATTTATCATCTGTCAAAGTGAGAATGAATGGAAGTTTGTTACGTTCACACAAAAACTACCCAACGGATTTTCATGAAACTTTACAGTAATATTGCTTATATATCAGAATAACACATAGGCTAAAATTTATATAGATTTTTTGTATATAGGCCGTAATATTACGATAAGTATCAAGTAACTCGGAAAAATTCCTGCCTTATATCTTGCGTGCTATCTTGGCGTGCGCTGCATAAACCGTTGTAGTTACACAAAAATAATGTATGATGGCATTGTTTATCATAGTTCTAAATAAAAGTCCGCGACACCATACATCTATCTTTTATGTGGAAGCCAATATATCCGAAATTATAAGCCATAAATACATTTAAATTGAATACAATTTTACAATGCACATTTTATAGTATTTAGCTAATTCTTATTAAAATTAATACATTTGTCGCTTTCAGTATTTAATGTAGATGAACTTTGTCTTTTACACTAAGTATTTCGGTCGAATAGGATTGCCACGCCATTAAGCGGAGATTGATGAAAAATAACACCTCGGATAAAATATAAGCTACCCGTTGTACTAATTCTACACAGACGAAGTCGCGGGCAGAAGCTAGTAATAATAATAATTTCTTTCCCAAAAATATAGCCTTGCTTGAATATAATAGCTTCATTTAATTTGGTCCTGTCTCATATGGGAAAATACCAACCATTGATAATAATCAATATGACTTACCACACTTATTCCTTGCGGCGACGTTGGGACTGCTCTTGTGGTGGATGGGCCGGGCGGCGGCGGGCGGAGCGGGCGCGGGCGCGGCGGGAGCGGGCGCGGTGGGCTGCGTGAGGCGCGGGGTTTCCCCGCCCATCGCTCGCTTAAGCGGCTCTGCTTCTTGCCGGAGACGTTTGGCTGGGGACTCATGGCCTAGTTGATGAGGAAATGCATATGAACAAACAGGAGTAAAAACAAATTGATTAAGTTTTCATTCCATTTCCAATTACAACTTAATCAATAAAATTCAAGTTTCAACGGATGAAATCGCGATTAATTCTGCATATTTTTATTTCGGTATTCGATTGCTAAACAGCAAACGTGGTCGCTGGAAGTTTCAAATTCTTGAAAAGCTTTCATATAAATATGCAATATTTGCGTTTATAAAAGAAAATGTTATGCTTTTATTTTCACATGATAGGTATATTATTCAATTTGTTTAATATCAGAAGATTCTGTAGTGTAAGCTGTGCTATATATTTTAGCCAGGTGGGAACTTATATATTAAAGTAAAATCAACCTGTTAAACAACTTAATTGTGTAATCAAAACTTCATAGGAAATGGAATTATTGGGTTAGATCACCTAGTCTCATCAGCAGAACAAAAAAGGCGCTTTTGCCATACGTCTACTCGTATAAAGATACTATATTTGGGCTGTAGACGTATGCTGAAGATTCAACAATCAACAATAACTTATATGTAATTCATTCCACAACTTATACATGTTGACGTAGCGAGCGCTATAAATAAACTGATTCAAACGGAACGGAACACCGAGTTAAATAGCGCTGGCAACCGGTCGCCCCCTCCACTCATGATTTGCAGAGAGGTCGATGACGTCACGATGAGGTCGTTATTACAACGAGAGGATGAGGTATTAGGATAATGTACCTTTGGAAACTCTAATGGTGTCTGGATCTGGTTTCCACGTCTCCGTCTCTTGAACACTCTTACTGACAACATCGGGAATCTTCTCCGGTATTCGAGACTCTTCCTTCTTTGGAACTTCTCTCTCTGACTTCTCCTCTTGATACCTCATCTGAAAATACTTATTTAATATAGCAATAAAGTACTACATACGATGGTAATTATTTAAAAGCAAGTAAATTTTTGGGTCTTTTTGACCGCCTCCGTGGCTCAGTGGTGGGTTTGTCCTTGGTTTGAATCTCGGGGAAAATTTAAAAAAATGTTTCGGTATGGCAGGGCACAGAAGGGTTGTCAAGAAAAATAATCAGTGAAACAGACACAGAAATGAGTCTGCCCCATGCCCCACTAGGGGAGACTCAGTATATAATATTCTTTGGTCTAGTCGACAGATGGTATTTTACTTAAGTAATAACCCCGTCTCTTTCTAAATGTATTTTTTTTTTAATTTCTGGTGTACAATAAAGTATTTTCCATTAAGTAAATTCTTTTGGGAAGTTATAAGTCAAGCCACAAAATTATTTATTGCCAACTTTTTTTTTTTTTTTATGTCAGATATCGACAGACGAGCAAGAGGTTCACTTGATGGTAGGTGATACCTCAGCCACAGAACATCAGTCAATGATGCGCCGTCGACCTAATTTTTACTTCGAGCATTCGGAAATCCATTGACTGAAACCGAAACGCGCAATGTGCACTTCACGGCTTTTCCATCTATGAACGGTGGTTCGTTACCCGTTCGGAATTTCGATATTCCTCCCACCCGATCAATGCCCGAAGTTACCAGACGTGGAGAAAACATGTTTACAGAAAACTATAATCATGTTGTCCCGGTGGGATTCGAACCCACGGCCCATCGATGCGAACGGCAGGTGTTCTAGCGAACGCGCCAACGAGCCCGTCAAAAACGTGATCAAACTTCTAATTTTATAACTAAGCAACGGGAATGGCATAGCTTCTAATAAACTAATTCATCTTTTTACAACGCCATCTAAAAAGGACTACTACCTAGGTTAGGTTATGTTGGTATGGTGACCACCGCCTTTTTTTTTTTTTTTTTTTTTTTTTTTTTTTTTTTTTTTTTCGTGGGGAAATCATCAATGATACCCGCCACCTTGAGGGCGGTGACGGGTTATGTCGGACTCTCGCGACCGGACTCCAAGGAGTCAAATCATCGCGAGCTTACCGACTGACCACCGCCTGCCAGAACCGAATCCTACTTATTTTACTTGGCATCACGCTGAGTTGTATTTAGAGTGGATTTCATGTATTGCCAACCTGAGCAGTGGATTGCCTCCTCTTGTTGAGGGCCTGATGAGGGGGCGTGCTCACGGGCTGAGGGAATTCTGAACCACGACGCTGAAATACAATTTAAATTTGCTTATCAATAGAAATGATATATATCTGATAGTTATAAATTATAATATCGGATTGCAGTCCATAGCAAAACGATAAAATGCAATACGCACTTAGCAATTTGTTCTTATCGTAAATGTAGGTACACTTAAAATATGCAATAGAAACAACATTTATTTTTATTAAAAACTAGTGAACCCTAGTGAAAAACAAAATTAAGGCGGAAAATATATAGTCGTTTTCTAAAAGCAAATCAAAAATTATTGTACAGATGCCATAAAGTGAACGCCTTTTGTATTAAAACATATTACCTATTACTCGTCTAGTCTCGGCTTTAGAGTTTATTTTTCTACTACCCACATGTTTCCAATACTCGCTATGAAATCGTTTATAAATTTTATTGCGTTATATTTCTAATAGGATCGTCGAGAAATAATGATCTTGAACCCTATAACAAGGAATTTGCTATTTAGACCCGTCAACTTACCTTTGAAAGTCGATCGGACATGCGCAGTGTTAACGCCTCCCGATAGCCTTCCGGTGTTCCACCACGAGTGTTGCCAGCTACAATAAATAATAGTAATATAGCCTTTATAATAAGTCAATCCGACTGAATTAAAAATCGGAACATTATTTTTAAGGGTTAAAAACATGTTACCACGGCGATTATTTTGAATTTTTCCAATTCATTCCATTCCGGAACGGAATAAATTTGAAATAAGTTTCCCAAGATTTTGAGTGAATATTTGTAATAAGTGAAGCCAAAACCTCTTTAATACCAAATTCACTGTCGTCAAACAACTTTTTTTAAATCCGCCATATTGAATCCATATATATATATATATATATATATTTCGTAATCCCGAAAAACCTCTGAGTACAAATCTCCAAGGCAGTCGAACGTAAAGAAAAATGTATGTTTCTAAGGGTTAAACCTTTAATAGGAATTATAAATAATTCACTCTATTTTCAGGCCGACGCGACGTTCCGAATGCAAGTTCTTATGTTTCTTTTTGTAGAATTTGAGGTGACTTACGTAAGGTATCATCGCTCCCCGTACACGTCTACATCACTAGAGGGCTTGCAAGGGCGTTGTTGTTAGCTCATTATGTACTTACTGTGGTTAATAGAAGAGTTTGAAGCTCTTCTTTCTATGCTCTTAGTCTCAGATTCTCTGAAAACAAATTTACGATATTAAAGGCACAGTAAAAGCAACATTGTTATTTTGTGTAATATTATAGTATGTTATGTTATACATTATGATTTTAAAATTAACTAGCAACACCGGGGTTTTACGAAATAGGGATGAGACATTGAGGAGAAAAAAAATCGATTTTTCTCTTTTCAATAATAATCGATTTGGTAAACATCGATAATGCTTGCTTTTCTTGTGAAGAATTGTAAATTATTAATAAATACAAAAAGTCTTGGAAAAAGTAAGAATTTTTATCATAATATCAAAATCGATTTGTATGTAACAAATAATAATCGGTGTTTTCCACAATCGATTATTTTTTCACTTGCCTGGTGTGAAAGTGTTAATGAAAGTGGAAGAAGTGAAAGTGGTATCGGACCATATTGAAATCTGTGATTTTAATACATTGCCACCTCAGTCTTAATGGTACGCCAGTTACGATTAAATCGATTGCCGAGGGAAAATCATAAGATGTGTGATAATTTGAGATAAACATGTACCTTCCTGCCTAAACATTAAGAATGACCGGCGATTTTTTTTTTGTAAATACTTTAAGGCGTATTTAATATAGAGAAATACATAATGACCTGTGATGCCGGGGGGACGACTGCTGGCGACTCTTTTCGGAAACACTTCTTTGTATTGGCGAGTGGGCGTGGGCTGGAATACAAAATAATTAATTTATACATTACTTTAAGCAAATACATTAACAGTGCCGTTGTTAGGGCACTGACACCCCAAGCAGGGATATTGTGGCCTACTTCAGGAACTCAATATGGAGTGCTATATTTTGCTGATTTTTTTATATTTTTTGTATCTTATATTTTCTTATTTTTTTTTGTAATTCCATTTATTTTTATTTATTTTTGATTCTCATGCACATTTGTTATTACCTTTTATTTTGTTAATTTTCTTAAATTGGTTTATGATTTTCTTCAATAAAATTTAACCTTTCGGGCCCTTTTAATTAGAAAAAAAACGAATAGTTTAGAAATTTCATTGTCACTTGACAGAGCAACCAGGTTACATTATGCGTAGAGCTCAATATTGAGGGTATGCAGCATCGGAAGACAGAAGACCAGCTAAATTTGGCGTTGTGCCCCTTCTTTTTTTATGCATAATAGTCAGACGTTTGACCACGATCCCACCTGATGGTAAGTGGAGATGCGATCTAAGAAGGGGCACGTCTGTCTGGAAGAAGCCTATTCACCCCGGTCTTAAATATACCCAAGTTATAGTGGTCCGGAAAGATAGAAACCGGTAGGGAGTTCCATTCTCATCTCCGTATTTAAAAAAATTCTGTGGGAGGGAAGTAAGAAGAAAGGAAGAAGGAAGAGTGTAAGGAACTGGAAACCCTACCGGTTTGCGGTGACTTCTGGCAGGTGTACTGGAAGGTGGTGGTGTCCCAGAGGTCGCTCTGTACCACGATGTAGTTCTCTTTCTTCCGCCTTTCTGAATCTCTTCGTTGACCTGAAAAATGTTGTTTGATTCTTTTTATTACGAATGAATGAACTAATAATTTATTTGACAGTGAAAAAAAATAATAGTAGAATGAAACCCATTAGAAAAGGAAGAGAATATAATAAAAATTAAACCCCCCTTATTTTCAATCAAAAATTGTCGCGTCAAAGTAGCAGCTTTTTTAAAGCAGTTGGTGGGCTTTTTGTTCATTGAAATCTCTACTTCCTGATGGTTTCAAAAATTGTCGACACTGGTCTATTGTCTAAAAAGAATTGAATTAAAATATAAATATAAAAAATACAACAATAAACAACACTTGTGTCAAGAAGGAGGCCACTCATCATACATTGCGTCCGCGCCATGCAAATCGAACGCAACACTGATTTTCAGTGACTTCCTCAAACAATGAAAACAAGATAAGAGAGACTGCCTTTATATAATAATAATCAGTGAAACGGACATAGAGATTTTTATGCCCTTAGTCCCAGGGAAATTTGGGAATTCACTTTATATCTTTTTTGTCGAGTTTAATAAAAAAACGGATGATTCAAAAGTGTTTGGTAAACATAATATTATAATTGAATTAAATTTCATTTGTTTTTTGTTTCTTCCTAAGAGACAAAATAATTGATATAACTTTTTCCAGCGGAAATCGAACCCGTCTCAAACCATACAAACGGACTACCTATTCTATCCTTTTTATATCGATATCGACAGACGAGCATGAGGTTCACTTGAAGGTAGGTGATACCTCAGCCACAGAACATCAGTCAATGATGCGCTGTCGACCTACATTTTACTTCGAGCATTCGGAATTCCATAGACTAACGACCGAGACCGATTCCATGCACTTCGCGGTGGTACGTTACCCGATCGGAATTCCCACCCGTTTAATGCCCGAAGTAGAAAACGTACAGACGTAGGAAAGACATGCGTATACACATGTCGTCTCGGCGGGATTCGAACCCGCGATCCATCGGTGCGCAAGGAGTTCTGCCGAACACGCCAACGAGCCCCTCAGTGTACCAATACTTACAGGACTTTCGTCTCTCCATCGACGAATAGTCAAGATCTAAGTCGAGAATGTCTTCCGGTTCCTGTTTCGGTTTCGGAGGAATCGGTGGATCCCGTTCTTGTCCTGGAAAATGTACAAGTGTGTGTCGATTATTATTATCCTCGTAGTTTTAAATAGTAGAATCAACAGGCTTAGATCTAATTAAAATATTAAAATACTAATACTAGTTTATTTGAAGACCTAATTTTTTAAACGACTTCAGAAAATGAGGAGGTTCTCAATTCATCTGTATGTTACTTTTCTTTTCTTTTTGTATGTTTGTTACGCGATTACTCCGCAAATTATGCATGGATTTGGATGATTCTTTTTTTGTTTGGTAGGTAATATTTCAGAGGTGTTCCATAGAATTTGAATGAATGAATGAATGAATGAATGAAAAACTTTATTTGACAGAAATAAATAGCTTAGTAATCTAATTTAAATATAAGTTTAAAAATTAAATATAAGTTTAAATATTTTATCGAAATTTATTCGGTACTTTTTTAGAAATTCAACAAAAACAAAAATATAATATATACAGATGATGTTTATCATTAATGTTGTTGATTTGACTTTAAGGCTGTTGCTTTTATTTTTTACTTTTTAGTTTAAGTTTGTACTACATACTGTATGTAGTTCAAGTTTTTTTTTTTAGTTTTAGTTTTTTTTTTGCACATTGCATTGCGCCTGCGCAGCGGCTTATTCATTGGCTGTTTTTTTATATTGTAGAATAGGGGATGAGAAGAGTGGAGAGAATGTATAAAAGGTGATACCTCACCGGCAACCTCTCCTTCATTTTTACATAGATTTCTTTCATATAGCATAGTGAACAAGTGAAAATTACCCTATTTAAGGCGTACTGTCAAAACTTCTACACGAGCAGTCTATGGGTCAATTATACTATCAGATCGCTAACTGCCATGCGTGTTCAATATAATAATGCTTTCAGGATTCAGGCCTCGTTTCTGCAGTGCCACGGAGATGTTAGCCCGAGCCCGTACTAATGACTTCTGGGCTGTTATTAGGATTCAGGATCTCTGTTGAGCCGGGTACGGGGCAGTCAGAACAGCATCTTAAAGACTGTAGCAGACGACCTCTCATCGCCTATCATGAGACACTTTGTGCGTACACTCGTCGGTTCGGATCGACTAGTGTACGCATAGACTCTCTCGTGAGTTTTTGTTCTTTTAAAAATATTGTACTTGTTTCTAAGTTTCTACACTAACACTAGTTTCTAAGTTTCCACTAACAAAATGGATTATTTTATCTGATGAATAAATACATAATAATAATAGATTACCTGATTGTCGGTATTTTTAATGTGTCTGTCTGTGAACTTACAATTCAAAGCTACTTACCAATGACCTTTCTCTCTAAGCCAGGCGGAGGTTCCTGATCATCCATGGACACCCGCATCAGGTCCGTGAGCAGCACGTGGCCGGAGCTGGACATCCGGCGGTGACCACGGCCGGGCCTGTGGTCGCGGGGAGGCGTCTTCATACCATCCGGGGTTTTTATTGGCTTTCTTTGAAGTTCTGGAGTCTGAAATCAGTCTAGTTGTGAATTATCTGTAGCTATTTAACTAAATTGTCATTGTTTTTTAGGATTAAAACGCGATTTATCCCGACGTTTCGAGTACTTTCAGCAAGCGTGGTCACGGGCAGACTGGAAGGTCACCGACAGCTGTCACATTTGAATTTTCATAACATCTTCTTGTTTTTTAGTATGTTGGAGTTGGGATTTTCGATAGTAAAATAAAAATAAATCGCAATGTAATCCCGCATTAAGTATTTTATTTCATAGATGGAAAACAGTGAAGTGCACATTGCGCGTTTCGGTTTGTCTATGGGTTTCCGAATGCTCGAAAGTAGGTCGACAGCGCATCATTGACTGATGTTCTGTGGCTGAGGTATCACCTACCATCAAGTAAACCTCATGCTTGTCTGTCGATATTTAACATAAAAAAATGAAATGTGTGATACTCGCGTTAATAAAACACAATATTATAATTTTTCTATTCTTCACCCAAAAAATATCATAGCGCATTCACAGGCGGCGGTGTTCACTTTCCATCAGGTGAGCCTCAAGTTCGTAAACTATAAAAAATAAGAAATCTAGAAAACAATATATAAAAAAGACAAGAGATAGATAAAGTACTGTTTTACCTTATTAACCTTTGGTGTTGCAGCCTTAGTGTACATGGGTTCCTGTACTTTAGCCGGCACTGACTTGGCCGTAGGCGTGTCACTTGGCTTAAGAGCTGGGATTGTCTTCGTTTCAGCTTTAGCTGGCTCTTGGGCTTTTGGTAATATCGGTTTCGGAACTTCTTGTTCCTAAGAAGAAAATGAGTATAAAGGCTTTTAAAATATATCGTCAGTCCAATTTGTCCAAAATAGAGAAATACTATATGTATTCCATTTGCAGAGGTAGATATAACATAATTTGAATATTATTATTATAAATAAATAAATCAGATGAACGGTATAAGAGATTATTATTTAAAAAAATCTTTAATCTTAATTCCCCACAAGTATCATTTTGGGCGCTTAAGCAGTTTTGCATTTAAACTGACAATATGTATAAAATCAACTCAGTCTTCCACTGGTGTCGTGCGTGAATCACTAAATCATATCCAGCCGGCCTAGCATGACAACCACGACAAAATTTTGTCGACCGTTTTCTCGTGTTTTAATCGATTATCTCTTTATGTCTTCCGAATCTAATATGATGCTTACACTTAAAACTCGACTTTTAATGTCAAAGGTTTAATGTCAAAGATATTTGTCGATTGAAATATCTTGTCTATCAAAGTTGGCGATGTCGAAATATATTTTAGTTTGTTCTCACTCGTCCGCAAGATATCTCTTGATAGGCATCGCTTGAAACCTCTTGTGATAAAACCCATAATTCAAATTAAATATTAATTTTCCTTTTCTAATTTTTTTCAATAAATTAGCTCACACATTGTGTTTAGTTTATTAATTATAAAACGGTGTAGCGTATTTATTAATAAACATATTTATAAGCTTGATATAGTTAAAATATGTTTTGTTTCTTTCACTCTATAGTCTTTTTATATCCGAAATTCGATCCGATGCAATCCGAGACAAAAGATATTTTAACTATATCAAGCTTATAATAGGTTTATGAATATTATAATTTTTTAATAATTTAATTTAATAAATTTAATAATTCTTAATATAACATTTGAATTTGTATTTTTAAATGGTAAATTTAAAAAAAGTTGTTTATGTTTTCTGTGTTATATGTAGTTTCACTTACTCTAACTCAACTTCAACGAAGATCCAATGTGGTAAGTCAGTACTTACCTCAGACGCCGACCAGCCGTAGGGCAGTTTCGCGAGCTGATCCTTCTCCGGCACGGCCTTCGACGGCGGCGGACTGGTGTAGTCCAGGTGGTTCTTGAACGATACGTTTTTAGTTTGCTCTTTCTTTGGCTCTTTCACTTCCTTTATCACGTCTTGTACGATGGGCTTCGGTCTGTTGAAAGATGAGAATATCATTTCAACTTGGAAATCATTTTTGCTTGGTTAAATATAAAACTCTACACTACTCTACTCTCTACTATAAATATATATGTCCGCGGGCAGCGCGGTGGGCAGGCTGCAGTCGGCCTCCCCCCCGGCGGAGGCGCTCAGGCTGCACGTGACGTCTCTCGTCTCAATATGAACTCACCTGTCCGCGGGCAGGCTGCAGTCGGCCTCCCCCCCGGCGGAGGCGCTCAGGCTGCACGTGACGTCACTCGTCTCAATATGAACTCACCTGTCCGCGGGCAGCGCGGCGGGCAGGCTGCAGTCGGCCTCCCCCCCGGCGGAGGCGCTCAGGCTGCACGTGACGTCACTCGTCTCAATATGAACTCACCTGTCCGCGGGCAGCGCGGCGGGCAGGCTGCAGTCGGCCTCCCCCCCGGCGGAGGCGCTCAGGCTGCACGTGACGTCACTCGTCTCAATATGAACTCACCTGTCCGCGGGCAGCGCGGCGGGCAGGCTGCAGTCGGCCTCCCCCCCGGCGGAGGCGCTCAGGCTGCACGTGACGTCACTCGTCTCAATATGAACTCACCTGTCCGCGGGCAGCGCGGCGGGCAGGCTGCAGTCGGCCTCCCCCCCGGCGGAGGCGCTCAGGCTGCACGTGACGTCACTCGTCTCAATATGAACTCACCTGTCCGCGGGCAGCGCGGCGGGCAGGCTGCAGTCGGCCTCCCCCCCGGCGGAGGCGCTCAGGCTGCACGTGACGTCACTCGTCTCAATATGAACTCACCTGTCCGCGGGCAGCGCGGCGGGCAGGCTGCAGTCGGCCTCCCCCCCGGCGGAGGCGCTCAGGCTGCACGTGACGTCACTCGTCTCAATATGAACTCACCTGTCCGCGGGCAGCGCGGCGGGCAGGCTGCAGTCGGCCTCCCCCCCGGCGGAGGCGCTCAGGCTGCACGTGACGTCACTCGTCTCAATATGAACTCACCTGTCCGCGGGCAGCGCGGCGGGCAGGCTGCAGTCGGCCTCCCCCCCGGCGGAGGCGCTCAGGCTGCACGTGACGTCACTCGTCTCAATATGAACTCACCTGTCCGCGGGCAGCGCGGCGGGCAGGCTGCAGTCGGCCTCCCCCCCGGCGGAGGCGCTCAGGCTGCACGTGACGTCACTCGTCTCAATATGAACTCACCTGTCCGCGGGCAGCGCGGCGGGCAGGCTGCAGTCGGCCTCCCCCCCGGCGGAGGCGCTCAGGCTGCACGTGACGTCACTCGTCTCAATATGAACTCACCTGTCCGCGGGCAGCGCGGCGGGCAGGCTGCAGTCGGCCTCCCCCCCGGCGGAGGCGCTCAGGCTGCACGTGACGTCACTCGTCTCAATATGAACTCACCTGTCCGCGGGCAGCGCGGCGGGCAGGCTGCAGTCGGCCTCCCCCCCGGCGGAGGCGCTCAGGCTGCACGTGACGTCACTCGTCTCAATATGAACTCACCTGTCCGCGGGCAGCCCGGCGGGCAGGCTGCAGTCGGCCTCCCCCCCGGCGGAGGCGCTCAGGCTGCACGTGACGTCACTCGTCTCAATATGAACTCACCTGTCCGCGGGCAGCGCGGCGGGCAGGCTGCAGTCGGCCTCCCCCCCGGCGGAGGCGCTCAGACTGCACGTTGACGTGATGTCACTCGTCTCTGAAATTCCTTTTAACATTATTCCATTAGTTTCAAAGCCTTCATCAAAAAAATCAAAAATAATTTTTGGGTTTACCAGAAACACCAGAAAACAAAACATTCTATCAGCATTTTATCTCCGTTATTATTAGTTATGGTTATGTATGTATATCCAGATGAGCGATATTAATTAATCATGCATATACTATCTATTTATTTCTTTATAACTGTTAAAAAATGTATGTTGCCTCAGCCACGAGGAAACTTCGATATTTTGTGAAGGCGCAGCATAAACACTACAACACCTTTAAGGTTGCACTACCGAGTACTATTTGCATGTGTGTTAAAAACGATAAGGCCGGCAACGCATCCACAAAAAGCTTTGGTGTTGCAGATGTTTGTGAGTGACGGTATCATTTACCATCAGATGAGTCGCCTACTAATATAAAAATTATGATTAAAATTCCTTTTTATCACATCTACATATTCAAAAAGAGCTAGTTGGTTTTTAATCCTTAGGGATTAAAAGTGGTTTGAATTTGGAACGTGGATATTGTTAGTAATGTTTCAATAACCAAAGAGATCGATATTGAAACGTTACTGTCAAAAAATAAAAAGCGCACAGGCCACAGACCAAATAAAAAAAAAGTTTATGTCAAAGTAAAAAAGAGCGAAACGCATTCTTTCCTTTGTGAAAAAAAATGGCGGGAAGTAACGTAAGACATAATTAAAGAAAGATATAATCATATAAGGAAAATATAACGTAAGACTAGGCGGTATGGTCGAAAGACTTTAGCCTGCCCTATGGGCGAAAATAATAATAAAAATCTTTCCTTTGTTATTGTTTGTTCAAATTAAGATCTTTCTTAACTGTTCAAATGTAAACATTAGCATCTAGAGATTTCTATTACTGTAAAATGTATGTAAATAAATAAACGTAATTTTACTAGCATGAGTTCCATAGCGAAAGCCGTGAGTATGGAGGAGGTAAGAAGTATTTTTCTTACTTAATTTTGGAAAGAGCTTTGTTATACTAAATACATATTAATATGACAAACAATTGCCAAAAATAACGCTACAATTTACCTGGATGACTGATATTTTCCTTAGGAAGGTGCAACTTAGTCCGTAGTGTGGCCGGGGACTTGGAGTCTCTGATGGAGGAGTCTATATCTTCACCCAGCTTGCTGAGCAGCATCTGAAGATTGATAAAGTTCATTGAACATTTTTATACACTACACAAAAAATAGTTTTTTTTTTTTTTTTTGTGAGTAGTGTATAAACACTGTGTGTTGTGTGTGTTTATACACTACTCACAAAAATTAAGGGATATTGGAAAAAAATCCAAATTTTGAGCTGATTTTGAACAAGGGATAACTCGGAGAAAATAAAAAAGGAAATTGTAGCTTCAAGTGTCTAGTTTTCAGATGTGGGGTGTAATTTGTTTAAACGTCGGTAAGTCACCATCCAAAAACAAAAAAAATATCTCAATTTTTGCTTATCTTCAGTCTGTGGACATCAAAAAATTTTTTTCATCATGCCACCATAAAAAGGATGGCCCTGTATGATGTTTTGGGGTGGAGTTATCATCGATAAAAGCAAAAAAGTCCATTCTAAGTTTGACAATTACTCGGGAACTAATGATCGTATAGAGAATGAAAGTTGGGTTTTGGAATCTGCAAAATATATATGACAATCAATTAATGGCTGTTTGTAAAAAAAAAAGTTCGAAGCGATAATATTGACTGATTTTTTTTTATGAATTTATGGATATTTGGAAAACCTGGTATACATTTGGATATCTATAGGTACATATATAAATATATATTTATATATATATATATAAAAGAAAGTTGTGTTAGTTACACCATTTATAACTCAAGAACGGCTGCACCGATTTTAATAATATCTTATTTGTTGGATTCCTCTATGTCACGAATAACAGAATAGCTATTAAAATATCGAAAAAATTCAAGAAAAAAATATATGCAAAAATTAATATTAAAATAAATTAGGTTCCATGGAGTTTCTTGCCGGTTCTTCTCCATGAGACCCACTTTTTGGAACCGTGCAACTAGACGTTTCATAAGAGCCTGCAAAGGCCTATTTGAAATAAAAAACTTTTGATTTGATTTGATTGTTCGGAACTCCGCCATCTTTCGCAATTGTCAGCTCACGTAACGCACAAAAAGCATTTTTGGAATAACAGATGTCCACTGAAAATTGTATAAAAAGTGGGCAAATGGGCATATTCAAATCTAAGAATAATTGTATAATTTCGAAGCCGACATTGTGGCAGAACAACGTCTGCCGGGTACAATAGTTATGCATAAACGAAAAGCAGCGCAAGCGCAAGGTACGTGTTCCGTGTTTCCAAGACTGCTGCCCAGTCTATAATGTTGCCACTCACTTGTATCTCGGTTTCCTTCGCCTGCAAGGTCCGCCGGAACCTGTTGTTGTACTGCCGCAGCTCCTTCAGCCGCCGCTCGAGCTCCGGCCCCGGAGACCGCACCTCGTGCGCCGAGACCGGCTTGAGAGTCG
Source organism: Anthocharis cardamines (assembly GCA_905404175.1). Lineage (NCBI taxonomy): Eukaryota > Metazoa > Arthropoda > Insecta > Lepidoptera > Pieridae > Anthocharis > Anthocharis cardamines. The sequence goes on from FR989975.1 coordinate 748,665, forward strand.
CTCTTATTCTCGTCCCCTGAGACCCGGGCGGACCGTTACGCCGTAATTCTAGCAGCTAAAGAAAGTATGGGTTGAGTATAGAACATATCAAGGATGAATCTGACAGCGATACATAAGGCCCATAATATACAAGTTGTCTGAGGCAATCGCTGAAAATCAGTCTTTCGTCTGATTCCCACGGCGCGGGAGCAATGTATGATGAGCGACCTCCTTTTTGACGGAAGTTTTCTTTATTATTAAATTTACTAGCATTCCGACCCGACTTCGCACGGGTGCAATGTAGATGTACTATACAAAAACAAAAAATATCGGTCGAGTAATTTTTCAATTTTCAAACAAAAATTCTTCTTAATAGTTTATAATATTAGTATAGATTACTTATTTGCTATGTGTTTCTGTAAATTCGTTCATATAACAAATGAAATATCTTTTAATCTCGTTGATGTTTATGGGCGACTGTGATCATCTGTGATCAAGTCAGTTGTTTTGCCTTACAGCTCTCTTACAATATTGACACGCCAATAAAATTATTGACTACGTGACTATCTGGTTTTGTACATATACTATACGATAATATGAAGGTTACCTTCGGAACGAACACCAGACAAAGAGTTGCGGTCGTACAGAATATGATGAAAATCGAAATAAGGACGAAGAGAGCGTCCTTGTGATCAGCGAGCACCTGGAACATGGAATATTGTTATTTTTAAGTCTATCAATATCTTGACTTGAATTATCTGCCGTGCGCACCGATGAGTCGCGGGTTCGAATCCCACTGGGACAGCATGTTTAAAATTTTCTGTAAGCATATTTTCCCCACGTCTGGTAACTTCGGGAATTGATCGGGTGGGAGGAATATCAAAATTCCGACCGGGTAACGAACCACCGTTCGTAGATGGAAAAACCGTGAAGTACCACATTGCGCGTTTTGGTCTGTCTATGGATTTCTGAATTCGCATCATCAACTGATCCTGTGACTGAGGTATCACCTACCATCAAGTGAACCTCATGCTCGTCTGCCGATATCTAACTTTAAAAAACTCACTGCGCCATATTAATTTACTTTGCAGTTTGGGCTCAAGATAAAGCTATAAGGATTAAATCTTGCGATGCACAAGTAGATGGATATAACACTTGGCAACACATTTATTACTGCCCATTTTTTAAAAAGATTTTATTGCCTGGTAACGAGACTTTTAAGCCAAATCTTATTTTCTGGCACCAATTTTCATTTTTTTAACTCGTATGTATTTTCACTTGATTACTGCCATACCAGAGCTATAGGAGCGCCCATGATGCACATGATGAGCACGTTGTAGACAGACAGACCGATGTGCTTGGAGTCGTTCAGCGCCGGGATCGACACGTGTCTCGTCTCCCACGCTAAAAATGCCCCGAACACCTAGAATAAAATTGTAAATTGTATATACGAGTATATATAGTCAAATCCCCGTCCTCGATCAGATCGGAGATGTTCATCCAGTTGTCGCCAGCGGTATTTTCGAACCAATACGACTTAGGGACTTTAAAAAAAGAGCCTACTGATTTCTTAAAGGCCGGCAACGCATCTGCAAGACCTCTGGTATTGCAGATGCGTATGGGTTTCAGTGATCACTTACCATCAGGTAGGCCGACAGCTCGTTTGCCCCCTATTCTATACAAAAATATTTACATGATTACCTAAAGAACTTACCAAAAGCAACCCCTTATAGATGTAAATCACTCCAATGAATATAGGCATTCGTTCAGACTGACAGTACTCGTTTTCTTGGACGATCACGATATCTTCACTTGTCGGATGAGGCTGAAACGAGAGGTATCTCTATTTACATTGATACATGTACTTAGTAGTTATCAAATAATATATTTTTATAACTTTCTCAACGAAGAATATTATTAATGTTTTTTTTAAAACTTATTTACCATTTAAAAATACATATTCAAAAGTTACATTAAGAATAGCTTCAAAAACCCACTGAGGTTTAAAGATGTGATAAAATTAGTCCACACCGAGTTAGTACGTGTACCGCAAATATCCTACATATTTCACTATGCCTACAGTGTTGATAAAAGACAAATCTTTGTTTCTTTTTTCTTGGTTATTTTTTATTATTATAGTTACTTACAGATGTCAAGTGGAACATGGTGTAATGGTTGCAGCTCCTTATAAACATTTTGTAAAACAAAAAACTTGGCGATTAAAAAGAGTGGCGGCGAGTTTATTGCCAGTTCTTCTCGTTCGTTTTAGGCACTTGTCTCACCGGCAACGATTAACGAGTAACGAGTAGAGCTAGAACTAGAAACGAGTTAGCGAGACGCGGGGAGCGAGTGCGTAGTTTGTGTAGCTCGGCTATAAGCGAGTGTGCGAGTGAGGCGGGCGATTACTCGCATCACTCGCCACCATACTCGAAATAACCACTGGTTGCTCTCTCGGCTAATATAAATTTGAAGCATTTAATTTTTTTTTATTTAAGTACATTCATAAGTGTACTTTGTGTTACCTAAATGAATTGTAATTGATTTGAATTTGAATATTTATTTATATTTTTTATAATCGATATTCGTAGTATCAAAAAAAAAAAAAATTTACACCCGGATTTATTGCATTTACCATATATCGTACAGGGAACTGTAACCATTAGAGCAGGCCAATTAAATCCTGTAATAAAACTGGCCTGCTATTTCGTACTAAAGGTGCCATAAACGCAGGCCAGTCAGTGACCACGTGTTTCAAGCCGTCCAGTAATCACATGACACCCCAAAGCTCATTCTGTCCTGCGTTAGTGTACCATAACGTGTTGGAAACAGTGGCGTAGTTAAGTGGACCAGGGCCCCGGTGCGAGAGAAAAAAATCGCAATCCTCCCCTCGTCTAAATTTTTTCAGAAACTGCACAACATTAATTATTTGCAAATTATTACTAATCAAGGACGCTCGGCGCTTCCATTGTTATAAATGCTCGTTAAAAATGTTAAAAACAAATTCAGAGCAGGCTTGAATTTCTAGTTTCAAAAGCTGCCTCCCCCTCTTTCCAAAGCTCAGGGGGCTCTCAGCTTCGGGGCCCTGGTGCACTGCAAAGTTTGCAGTATGATAGTTACGCCACTGGTTGGAAAGTTAAATTATTGTGTTATTGTGTTATGTTTAAATATATATTATGTTAATAATATAGCCACCAAATAAAAGTTGAATTTCTATGTAATCTATACTATACTAATATTATAAAGAGAAAAGGTTTGTTTGTTACGCTTTATTCGAAAATACTCGATCGATTTTAATTTTTTTGTTGTTCTGTATAGTTTTTTTTTTCATTTACATTACACCAGTGCGAAGCTGGAGCGGATCACTAGTCTATACTAATATTATAAAGAGGAAACATTTGTATTTTTGTATGTTATAAATAAATTCAAAAACTACTGGACAGTTTTTAAAACATTATTTTGAAAGCTTTGAAAGCTACATTATTAGCGAGTAACATAGACTATTTCTACATCTACATTGCGCCCGTGCGAAGCCGGGGTGTGTTGCTAGTACTTACATAAGCCTCCATCTGCTTGGTCGCTCGGTAGAAGGGGTCCGACACCTGCCACGTGATCATGATCGCGAAGTCCGCGCACAGCAACACGCCCACCACCATAAATAGCTGGTAATCCTTTATAACCTAAAAAAAAATATAAAAATATTGTAGAGGAAGGGAGGTGTGCTCTTCCTCCAACCTAAAGGGAGGATCCTCGACCAGTTGAACCACTGACTGGCCGGCCCTAAGGCCCCAGTGGTTGATGTCGAGATGTTGTATATATACTCAGCGCTCGGAAACATTTATATAGCGCGATTCAGGATTAGACGTCTTCGTATTGAGTCTTGTAGCAGATTAATTAAATTAAATTAATTAAAAATTCTTTATTTACACCAATTCAAATATTTATTATATTATAGATTATTATAGATGTCGCTACAATATCAATGCTCACTCAAATATCAAAGACATGGTGTAATGGTTGCAGCGCCATACAAACATTTTGTAAAACAAAAAACATGGCGCTCAAAAAGAGTGGCGGAGAGTTTATTGCCAGTTCTTCTCGTCCGTTCTACGCCCTTGATTTGAGAACTGGCAGTAAATGTAAAATTGGAAGCATTTAATATGTATTTTTTTATTGACGTTCATAAGTGTACATTGTGTTACCTAAATTAATAAATGATTTTGAATTTTTTTTTTAATTCAAAATAAAAGGAAATAGAGTAAAATTCCAAAATCCTTCTATGTCTTTTGATTAAAATTATTTCCTTTTCTCTCTTTTTTTTAAAGAATAGAGGACATTAGGGCAGGTGCCTCACGTAATTGTAAGTGATTTCTGCAACACCAGAGAACTTGTAAGTGCGTTGCCAACCTTTGAGATTATAGATATTATCAATATTGAGTAATAAATACTTACTTTTTTATTGAGCTTAACGTCAGTGAAGATGGAGTGCACCCTCCAGGTCTTGGAGAACATTGCACCAAAGGCCAGGCTGAACCCCGCCATGAGCAGCCAGGCTCGCGCCGTGCATATGTACGGGAAGGCCGCTACGACATTACACTTTATTTAGAACAAGTTGTTAAACAAGTTATAACCGTGACAAACCGTCGAAAATTTTCGTCGTAAATGTAAGTTACTACTGTTAAAACGACAAAAACAATATCAACTTTGGTTGCATTGGTGCCTGGTGGTGAAAATATATGTGTAATCTAATATTATTATTAAAATATGCTTGTTGCTCTATGTTTATTTTTTACTTTTTATTTCAAAACATTTATACTTATCGACCATTATTTGAGATTTATGTAGGTATATACGTTATTTTAATTTAAATTTGAAAATCCTGAATCGGAGACCTATTTCCTGCACTGCACAGGAACTCTCTAATGTTAAATATAATCATTGTTTAAATACGTTCTTTTAGTTTTTTTTTTTACTTTATTTTATTTTTAAGTATATCCTGTGAGTGTTTTGTGAAATTAATGTTTTTCTTTCTTTCTTTCTTTCGGACGTATGTATATCCATGAAAAGGATCCAACCCACACAGTTATTATTTAGAAATTTCAGGTTTCTAAATTAAATATCCCGTCAAATAAATAGCCTGTCAAGCAAGTGGGATGGTACACTATGCCGAAAAAACACTTGGCTAAGGCTGTTTTCTTGATATGAAAGTATTTGACATTAGGGCCTTATTGGTATACCTACTTAAGTCATTTTGAGCAAAGTTATGTCAGATCCTTTTCATGAATATTACGGTCAATTTACCCTTTGCACTCCAGTGGTTACCCTCATTCACTATCTGATTTGATGCCGCAACTCAATGAAGAAGGTCCGAAGTGCAAACGGTTAACATATTCATTGATTGAAATATAGTATGTTCAGTGGCGGGACCATCATACAAGCACAAAAGCCCAGATTGTAGGTTCAACAAGCAGCTTTTTAGTCGAATTAGCTGCTATTCGTTTACCGCAAAAGCTGCTAAATATATTTACTGTTTCATTCAACGTTTTTCGAACGCAACGCGCGAACATTCAACGAACATTCAATGCGTAGTCGCTAACTGCAATCCAGTTAATAAAATGAATTAAAAAAAAAATTAACAGGTTATCAGTTTGTAATTAGCAGTTTCATTTCGTTAACACAAAAACCATCAACGACCCACCTCTACCAGATTGTTTATAAAATCTCGTATCACGGTTTTTGTGACCGCATTCCCCCGAAACGGCTCGACCAATTCTTTTATGTATATTTGGTAGGTCGTAAAGTATATTTTGTACTGCTTGGTGATTAGGATGACCCAATTTTTTTTTCTTCTATTTTTTTGACTAAAATTGATTTTCTTCATTAGTATAGCCGTGCGAAGCCGGATTGACCAGCTAATAACTTATATAATTACGTTAATGGAATAATTTTTATAGTTGCATTGCATACGGCAATCCGGGCTTTTAGGCTTGTATAGTAATCCCACCACTGAGTGTATTTGATACTATAAAATGGGAACCATTTATTTTTAATTTACCTACATAAAAAGTTGATATTACAATATTCAAAGATAGGATAGAGATAGGATAACTAAAACATTTTAATACACAAAAAAGAAGTTAATTGTTTTAGTCGTAGAAAACAGTTTATAGATGTAACAGTTAATAAAGCTAATAAAATAAAAAAAAAACAAGCATGACTTATACTGCTCCAAAACTCAAAATATAAGTAATTATGCAAAAAACGTAAGGAAAACATTAAACACAATTACAAAATATTGACACACGTCTAACATATCACACGGTAAACCATCAAAAGCTCTGCAGGTGGATAAAAAGGAAAAAAACCAAAACTTGGAAACATGCTGTCGACTCCGGACCTAGATATCGCCTAGGCCTTTCTCAGAGGTCATTCTGGGGGGGTCAGAAAAGGGGTTCCCAAAGTTTGGTTCGGGGATCCGATCTGCCTGGGGTCGAAGCTCAAGCGAGGGATGGGTCAAAGCTTTTACCTCCACGCGGTATTTCCTGAGAAAGACCTAAGAATCATTGGATGAGAATATGAGTGACAAGTGCCAGCGACATGCGAATCCAAAGTGATATTATATTTCCATTATTTATTTGAAAACTGAATTTAATAAAATAACTAAGAAAAATAATGTTATTTTGAACGTAGAACTGGCTTGTTGAACGGAAATTAAAGTACGCACCTATACTGCTGAGACTGGAGTCCAAACCCAGGAAGATGACGCTGAGGTACGTGAGCATACAGCCAATGATGATCAGATTATTCAAGTGTGGGGACGACATCTTGATGTACCTTAAAAGTTCCAAGATTTAAAGTTTTGTATCAACGCTTACGCAAATTGTCAAGAAAGGATGGTTAAATAGTAAGAAGAATATCATAAATTGCAAGATGAAAAAATCTGTTAATATCCGATTCGTGACTGCAAAAAACCTTCGATGTATACTAGTCACAAAACTTAAGGGATATAAAAAAACTATTTTTTAGGTGATATTCAATTGGCTATAACTCGAAGGAAAATGATTTTATGGCAAAATAACAGCTTGCTCCAAGTGTCTAGTTTTCAGATCTGAGCATATTTTCACATTTACCGTGCCAGATTAATCCTAAGAAAACCACCGAGAAAAACATTATCCATATTTTTTTTATGTTAGATATCGACAGACGAGCTTCGATTCGATCACTTGACGGTAGATGATACCAGCTACAGAATTGACGACATGAGTGACGCATCAGTCAATGATGCGCTATCGACCTAATATTTACTTCATGCCTTCGCAAATCCATGGAACGAGACGTATACATATAGATAGATAGAACATTAATTTTGAAATAAATACGCTATAATATAATATGAAATATATACACTTATTTCCAGTAAGATCAAATAAAACTGAATATTGTCGCTGCTTTTGCCAGGTAAAGAGATGAAATTGTCAGCATGAGAATTATTGACATGACATTACCTTTGATTTCTGTAGTGTATGTTCATAGCCAGGAAGCCGGTGGCGAGAAGGATGCCGATACAGGAGCACGACACGAGCACGATGTAGATGGTGAGGTTCACTTGCGTGTGCTCTATCAGCCTTAGCGTCCGGTCTTTAGGTGGATTTCTGAAAAAAAATATCAATACTTAATCATGAATTTAGTTGCGAAACCGGTTTTTAACGATTTTAATCAAGCGGCTTTTTTCGTTATTAACGGTTATTTAACCGTATTTTATGCTTATTACATTTGCGTTGAATGAATGAATAACTTTTATAGCTCCAATTGCCCTAGCGAAAAATATTTATGTAATGTACTAGAAGGATTCCAACGACACCTCATATATCTAAATCTTTTCAGGCATTTAGATGTTCTAGTTGCTTAAAGAAACTTACATACATATTTAGATACATCAAGCTTAAAAATATGACCCTCCTTTTTCGGTATAGTCGTGTAAAAAGCACAAATACAATACCATCTTTATAGATCGCAGATGCATAAATAACCGTTAATAACTGCATTTTATGGGTTATTAACTAAAGATTTGGTTAAATAACGATAGCTAACGGATTTTTTACAACTATAGGCATGAACACAACTTTTATACCCTTATAATATTATTAGTATAAACAGGGACCAAATTGATACCCCTGAGGTGTACCACGAGGTAACTTACTTCCCGATCCACTTAAAATGATCCCCGCTACTCAAGTCGAGGTGGTCCCGCTCAGCGCAGTACTCCCCGACCTTGACTTCTCCGACGAGGTCTCCTTGAAACTGCTTCAAGAGGATTGACGCTTTTCGTTCGTTGTCGTAAAAACGCACTGGCCCCTATGAATTAAACATTGTTAACTAAATGAAAACAATAACATATTATAAAAACGCAATTTATTAATTTTACTGTAGTCTTCTTCTTCTTCTTCCTGCCCTGATCCCTTTTTTTATTTGGGGTCGGCGCAGTATGTTCTCTTTTTCCATTCTCTCCTTTCACTCACCATATCATCAGTCACACCTTTCAAACACATATCATTCTTCACACAGTCAATCCATGTCTTTTTTGGCCTCCCTCTTCCCAATCATTAATTTTACTGTAGTATAGTTCATTAATATATCGCTCATTGAATACAAAACTGCCACAAGTCAAACTACACTTTTTTACAAAAGGGCTTATGTTTACGTTTTTTGTTGTTTCATAAGCTCTTCTGTAAAAAAGTGTAGTTTGACTTGTGGCAGTTTTGTATTCAATGAGCGATATGTTTATTTCGACTCAGACAGCTGTCCCTTCACAATCTGCCCGTGATGAGGAATGCAATCAGCTGTTAAATCGAAAGAATAGTTTGTTTGTTTGTTAAGATTGAACACAAAAACTATTGGACTGATTTTAATTTTTTTTTGTATAGTACATCTATCTACATTGCACCCGTACGAAGCCAGTAACACGCCCGAGTACTATAATCAAGTCACAAATAAATATATCATGTACCAAAAGTCAAGTGAGCCTCAAGCTCGTTTGTCGATGTTTGACATTATTTTTTTTGTCTTGTAATGTAATTTTGATTTTATTTGTGGGTATTTTACCTGAAATAAAAGATTATAATATTATTAAAGTGTTTATAAGAACCTTACCGTGACTCCTTCGAAGGTAACATTAGTAAGCGCGTCCAGAAACAACTGCTCCCACTCCTTGTCCCGGTACTTGAAGTCCTGCACCGTCCGCTCCTTGTACTTCAGCTTCACGCGGTGCGCCACCGTCTGGATCGCCAGCGCCATCGCCCAGATTCCTTAAAATTAGAATAATCAATATTATGTATTAAAAAAAAACAAATCCCGACTTCAAAACTATACCTACATATAGTACTCGTATGTACAAACTTAAACTAAAAACTAAAAAATTATATTCAACAAAAAAAGAATCGCCGAAACGTCGGGATAAATAATTTAAACAATATAAAATTCATCAAAAAAACATACAGGCGAATTGAGAACCTCCTCCTTTTTTGAAGTCTGTTAAAAGTGGGAAAAACCTATGTTGATTTTTCCAATACGAAGATACAGGGGGTCGAAAATGGTTGGCTTCGAGAAGAATGGTAAGCCTTGCCTTTTTGCTTGACTTGGCGGGGGCACTTTCCTTGTAAAATATATGGGATATAAGAAAAATAAGTTGACCGTGTAGATATTTACTACTGCAAATTTCGTTATTACTTCAGTCCCTATTTGAGCTCATGTTTTAAGGATGCGTATATCTCGGCCTATATAATTAATTTGAACTGTTCGCCCAAAAGCTTAGTAAGAAAAAAAGTGAACTTCCGAAAATCCTTCACAGGATTTTCGACTAAAAAATTTAGAAAAATATTGCGAGTTGCCAAAAATCCTTTCACGGGGACCCTTGGGGACCCAAATGGAACGTGCGTACCAAATTTGAAATCAAAAGTTGGTTTTGACTTTTCAGACAGTCAAATATGTCTTTCATGTAAATAAACACTTAAGTTCTAATTATAAATGAACAGAAAATTACCATCATAAGTGTAGCCGTGGAACCGCGAGTACTCGATACCTCTCCTCCTGTCATACTCCACTTGGTAGTCTTTAGCCGTCTGAAAACCGAGAAAACCTTATGACCATAATAATATTAATAGTTAAAAAACATCTCATTTTAATTTAAAATGGAGCAGACTGTTCGCTCTAAAATCTTTGAAAATCAGTGTTGCGTCCCATTCCCACGGCCGCGGCGGCGCAACGTATGATGAGCGGCCTCCTTTTTGACAGAAGTATTGTTTTAGTGTTGTACATATTTTCATATTTAAATTAAGCTAGATTAATAAGATATTTGTTTCTGTCAAATAAAGTTTTCATTCTTTCATATCTAACGCTAACAATGTAAAGTAATATTACATTAACGGTATTTTAAATAAAATAATTTATACCTGATTTAAACGCATAATTTATATTAGGGTTATGGAACCAAGTCAATAATACTAAAAAAACAAAAGGACACCGTTAGTCAATAGTGCCATAACATAGAAAATTACAGCAAATATCCTCTCCTCCGTAGAAATAGATGGTGTTAGTTTGGCAACTTTGTGGAAATTCAAATCAGACAACTGTCAATCTTTGAGTCTGCCGATGACCACAGTTGCTGGAAAGCATCCGAAACGTCGATATAAGTAACTAGCAATTGCCCCCGCAACCCCCCTTTTGGGTTGAATTTCGTAAAATCCGTTCTTAGCTGACCTCTACTCGGCGAAAGGAATATTCCTACCATATTTCAAGTCGCTACGCCTTATGGTTCCAGAGATATCGTGATGAGTGACTATATAGGTGGAAATCTCTTTTATATATATAGATATAGATAAATCGCCTTTATTTATAGCGTTAAACAGTATTTAATTTAAATGTGTTTAAATTAAATACTATGTTTTTTCGTATTCACTTTCGTATTTCACAGTCACTTTTTTGACTAGTAGTAGTGAGTATCTGCATGAAAACCTATCAGAAATCTAACCTGACCTTGAGAAAACAACTACGCAATGTGTAGGTACTCCCACATAAAACCACGAGAAGGGGGGGGCCTTCTCGTTATTTCATGTGGGGGGAGTGTAGGACTCGACCTCACCTCTGCTAGTTAGAGAGCCGGCTGAGTAATACCCACTAAACCCCTCTAGAATCTCAGGTCTTCTAACCTTACTTTAGGTTATTTGACCATTACCGGATACAAAAGACTTGATGGAACAACTATTAAATCAAAATTATACAAATATTATACATCGACACTCACTATACCAGACACAGTGGTCTCCCCAGTAGTCGACAGCGGCAGCAGGTCGGTCAGTATCGCGGTGTCCAGGGCCGTGGTCAGCTCCTCCTGCGGGCAGGGCGCGCGGCGCTGCCACCACTTGTGGCTGTAGGTACCCAAGAGAAGCCAAGTGTACGCTCGACCGTACATTTCTAACCTGTGAACAAAAGTAATATCATGATATTACCAACCTGTACTAACCCATACTAATATTATAAACTAACAACGCGCCCCGGCTTCACACGGGTGCAATGTAGATGTACTATACACAAAAAGCCTATGTTACTCGCTGATAATGTAGCTTTTTATGGGTGAAAGAATTTTTAAAATCGGGTCAGTCGTTTTTGAGTTTATTCATAACATACAAAAATACAAATCTTTCCTCTTTATAATATTAGTATAGAGTATAAATATAGATGTGAATGTAAGTTTGTTTGTTATGTTTTCACGCCAAAACTACTCAACTGATTATCATGAAACACATACACACATTCTTAGAGGTATTAGAAAGGACATAGGATCCTTTTTATTGAAAAAATATATTTTTACGGAGGGTAATAAAAAAATTTTTTTTCGGAGACGATTGTTTGTCAAAATACTAGACTCGTGCGAAGCCGGGGCGGGTCGCTAGTAATATTATAAAGAGGAAAGATTAATTTGTTTTTTTAGGATTTATTTCAAAAACTCGACCGATTTTAATTATATTGCACCCGTGTGAAGCCGGGGCGCGTTGCTAGTGTTAAATATATTTCTAATAAGTTTATTTCTTGTAAGTGATTTATATATTTTTTTTCTTTGAGAAATAATAAAGATCTTTAACCGTAAAGAATATACAATTTTATCTAAACTTCACTCACTTGTAAGCTTCGCAGAAGATCCTCATAGCCCAAGTTTCATTGAAGTTTCCTAAGATAATTCTGATATCCTTCTCTTTCAGTTTGTAGAGCGCCGTCCGCACCTCCGTGGCGAAACTCTGTGTCTCAGCTATCTCAAAACTACCGTTGTCCAGGTCAGCTAGAAGACGGTTATGCGCCTGGAAGTCCACATTTCGAGAGTACATTGCTAAATAAATGTAAATTTTAAAAATAGTGAATTCCGCAGTCCCCTAGTGGGGCATGGGCAGACGGTGTCTGTTTCACTGATCATATTAACTCAAATAAGTGTGAAATTAGAAAAAGGGAATTCCCCATTTCTGTGTCTGTTTCAAGTAGGTAGACAAGTAGGTGACCAGCCTTCTGTGCTCTGCCAGTCCGAAACAACTTTTTTTTTAAATCGTGTTTCCCCGGGATTCAAATCTAGGACTAGAACCAGGAGGTACTAAACGCATTGCGCTTACCACTGACCCACGGAGGCGGTACAATTTTAGGGAAAAATACCTTTTTTTTTAAATTTATTTATTGTAGTCAAAAACATTATTTATTACTTTAAAGACATTGTAAAAACCACTAATGTTTACAGTGCAACGGTATCGAGAATCTTTACGTAAACGGATATAGTTTTAGCTATTACAATACTAAAGTATTCATAATTTATATTTATAAATAAAAATCGTAGGTAGGCTTTAATTTATTATTAGAATTTAATTCACCTAAAATATGTATATCACATCATATTTAACATAAGGTTATGTTTTATGTATCTAAGGTAATTTTGTCCTTAAAATTTTAAAATTGAATTACACTTACAACTTTTAATTTTATAATTATCAGGTCTTAGCACGATACCCTTGATATTTATCACATATTGTACAATATAATATCTTTTTTCCTGACTGCTAGCTCTACGATACATGAAGAATAATTTCTTCTTCTTTGATAAAAAGAAGAGATTCACATACTGAAGGTAATCCCAATAGGAATGCAACTAACCAGAGCATATCTGGGTTCGTTCTGATAGATCGTGCCTACTCTGGTCCAGTTGAAATGCTCCAGCAGCCGGATACGGGGGATGTTGAAGGCGTTCTCCGAAGGCACGATGCGGAAGAAATTGGGAAACGCTTCCTTTGTGAACATCGGGTGTGTGTCTGCATACGACAGCTGTGGAATTACGTATTTTGTTAGGTTTATGTTAGATATCGACAGACGAGCATGAGGTTCACTTGATGGTAGATGATACCCCAGCCACAGATCTAATTTTTACTTCGAGCATTCGGAAATCCGTAGACTGTAACTAAAACGCGCAATATACACTTCACGGTTTTTCCATCTATAAACGGTGGTTCATTACCCGGACGGAATTTAGATATTCCTCCCACCCGATCAATGCCCGAAGTTACCAGACATGGGGAAAACATGCTTATAGAAAACTATAAACATGTTGTTTCTTTTAAATAAAATACTGTATACCGGATTAAAACGCGATTTATTGTTTAAATTATTTAGTCAATATTGTCATAATATAGAAAATTACAGTAAATATCAACTCCGTAGGAATAGATGGCGTTAATATGTAATTATTGTAAAACAAAACTTGGCGATTAAAAAGAGTGGCGGCGAGTTTCTTGCCAGTTCTTCTCGTCCGCTCTACGCCTTTGATTTGTGAACTGGTAGTAAATGTAAAATTAGAAGCATTTAATATTAGTAATATTAGTAATTTAATATGTATTATTTTTTATTGACGTTCATAGATGTACATTGTGTTACCTAAATTAATAGATTATTTTTAATTTAATTGAATTAAATATGGCAACTTTGTGACATTTCAAATATAAGACAACTGACATCTTTCAGTCTCCCGCGACCACGGTTGCTGAAAAGCATCCGAAACGTCGGGATAAATAATTTAAACAATAAATCGCGTTTTAATCCGGTATACAGTATTTTATTTAAATGTGTGATACTCGCGTTAATAAAAGACAATATTATGTTGTTTCTTTAGTTCAAAAAGGTACTGAGTAAAAGAATCTCACCTGGGTAAGATGCCAATGTTTGGAAGCCTTGGCAATGGGATCCGTGACGTGCGTACAGGCTGCCCCGAACAGCATCAGCTTGTGAGGTCCGCTGTGCATCATGTCGAAGAAGGACTTAACGCCTACTGCTGCATTACACTGGAAACCATAAGTGGACATTTTTATCCTTACGGCCTAAAATATGTTTTGTCTCGCTCTATCGAATATAAAAAGACTAAAGAACGAAAGAAATAAAACATATTTTAACTATATGAAGCTTATCTAATATATATAAAATTCTCGTGTCACAATGTTCGTTCCCATACTCCTCCGAAACGGCTCAACCGATTCTTATGATTTTTTTTACAAAAAATCAGTAAGTCTGAGAATCGGCTACTATCTATCTTTCAAACCCCTAAGTGATAAGGGGTGTCCATCCCAAAAATTTTATTTTTATTTTTTTGGATATTTTTATTATGTGGTATTAAAAAAATACATACAACCCTAAATTTTTACTTTTTTATCACCAACCCCTGCTTTTTAGAAATTATATACATGGCAAATCAACGTTTGCCGGGTCAGCTAGTATTATATATTAGTATAGAATATTATAGATTAGTATAGAAAGGATATTACCTCGGTGTCATTCCACCACATATGCAGCCGGTAGTTCCTGAGGACTGTCTCGTGTTCATTGACGTGGTCCAGGGCAAGTTTGACGCTCGGCATTACCCCTCGACCTACAGCGGTGTTCACATAGCTTTGGTACTTAGCTCTTTATAACAGGACACGACATCTAGGGCCGGATTTAGGGTCCCGGGGCCTCCACAAAATAGGGGCCCCGCAATTGACTTCGGAAAAAATCTTTCAGATTTCGACGACTTGTAAACGACTTTTCTTTTGATATATTTTTCACTGTTTTACCTTTACTTAGTGTACTTTGTACAAACATGATTAAAAAATATCGTTTATATGGAAAATATGTATTATGGGGCCTGCGGCTTCCACTTCTTTGTTGCCCCAATTCCTCTACGAAGGAATAGGTATAAGATGAGGAAAGCTTGATTCCTGATATCAAAAGTAGACTGACAATAAACTTTTGTAACGTAATATAAAATAGCTTTTGCATTTATTACTTTATAGAATTTTCCTCGTTTTATGACTCGTATTGGACAATTCGAATGTTTAACCAGTCCTATTTCTTATTCAGGGTCATTCAGCCGTAAAAACGTTTTTTTTATGGAATAGGGGACAAACGGGCAGTCGATACACCTGATGGTAAGTGATTACCGGTGCCCATGGACATCTGCGACACTAGAGGACTTTCAGGTGCGTTGGCCAGCCTTTAAGAAATGAGTAGGCTCTTTTTTTGAAGGAAAATGAATTATAACTGAAATTGCTGTGGTAATATTAGAGTTTTCTTTGCGGTTTTTTTAAAACTTTTATGGCCCTGACCCTCGAAAAAGTATTTTGAAATTAAGGTATCGTCTGTGGCCTTCTTCATTGACATAGCTACTGTTCAACAGCCAATCATCATGTGAAAAATTATTGACTCCGCAAAGATAGATACCAGTGTTGGAGTTCTCCACTCCCTTCCCAAAGGGGAAGAACCCAGCGATGTAAACATCTGTTCTGCGGTTCAGGATAGCATCCAGGTTGGGCTTCTGCGGTACACCCTGGGTCAGCACCAGCAGACACCACAGAACGATCAAGGTCATGGTGAAACCTAGGGTGATTATTGAGTTTTTTAATGTCTATGGTTTTTGACGATTAATTGGACCGCACCTCGACTCAGGCCCGTAGAGTGGGGGTAAGACGAGATCTTAAGATTTTGAGGCGAATAAACTAAATATATATCACAGTAATTCGAAATTCTAAGTATTCATATTTTTAAATGATATTCATTAAAAGCAACAAAATCACCTTTGCCCCACCCTTGGGGTAAGATGGGATATAACAATTTTAAATACATCTTATAAGTAATCGTGTAAATACTTAGTAATAAATTAGCTTTAAAGTATAAGGATTGCGTTGAAACTATTTCTTCATATCACAATATTTATATTTCTGACAGTCACGCTCGAATCACTATAAAAAGACATCAAATTGTTAAAAACTAGTTTTATTCCCACAGCAACGTCATTTGATCTCCTCGGGTTTTCGCTATGACGATACTGAAAAGTTTCGAGATGCAACTACAAAATTGCGCTAGTTATTTTATTAAAACTGTTTTGCCTCGATACCCCGTCTTACTCTATTTTCCCTTATTCCAAGATGAGTCTCAGATTTGGATATAATTATTTTGCTACTTGTCAAAGTATTTTTTTCAATGTAGAAATATGTAATTTGTCAGCCGGGCTAGCATGACCGCCACGAGATATATCTCGCGCGAGAGAAGACAAACTAAGATGTTAAATATCTCGATATATTATATCTCGACATCGACAATTTTGATAGAAAAGATATCTCGATCGACAAAATATGTACCTATCTATTTTTTATATTAAAAGTCGAGTTTTAAGTGTCATTTTCTTGTTAGACCCGAAAGAAATAAAGCGATAGTCGATTGAAACACGAGAAAACGGTAGACAAAATTTTGTCGCGCTTGTCATGCTAGGCCGGCTGCTCTCAAGAATTAATTACGACTTGAGTAAGATTTCGGAATACGGGCCTCAGTCTTATATGCGTAGTGAAACTTTTTGTTAGGAAAACAAGGATAAAAATATATTGTGGTTAAAATAAAATATAATTATTTCAAAATATTAATGGCCGTAGTTACTCAATTTGAATTATTCTCTATAAAACTTGTTATATAGATTACACTAGATTCAGAAAGATTTTTTGAGGAAATCCAAGTATGTTATTAGAGCGATTGTTTGAAACTCCAAAGATGAAATGATTAGGGAAAATCACATAAATACTCCTTTGATTTGAATCTACTGAAATACAATATAATATTTAAGCTGCATGTCTTTAAATTACTTGAAAAGTAAAACATTGTAACAATCGAAATTATAAAATCAATATAAATAAAAAAATAAATATAAAAAGCCTTTTATTTCCTTAATATATAAAAAAAATTAATCTAATCTTACAAACGTTAATAATTTGATCTACATAATGTATATTTTTTTACTGAAAACAATAATAATAGTTTTTTTTCCTATCTTTATATTATTATTAATTATTGTTATATTAAGGACCTCTTAATAGAGTGAAGGTCTCCTCCACGTCTCTCCACTGTTCTCTATCCATAGTTTTTTTTTAAATCAATATATTACTAAATAAAAATATGTAGACGTAGACGGGTAAAGTCGTACAAAGTTGATATTGTACGTATAAATATTTAATAACCCAACATTACCTGGGTCTCCAGTCACACACATTCAC
Source organism: Anthocharis cardamines (assembly GCA_905404175.1). Classification (NCBI taxonomy): domain Eukaryota; kingdom Metazoa; phylum Arthropoda; class Insecta; order Lepidoptera; family Pieridae; genus Anthocharis; species Anthocharis cardamines. Next base: position 766,235 of record FR989975.1, read on the forward strand.
AAATTAAACTCATTTTTCACTAACACATGTCTATTAATTAAACACATTATCAATTTTTACGTTTTAGAAATAGTCGATGTGCAAAAAATAAATATCTCATTATCACTGTAAAACATTTTACTGGTTTAATCTCAGCCAATAATTAATTAAAGAAAGTATTTTCCAGGGTATTTTACAAGGTATTATTACGAAAGTGGCGGAGCTCGCGGTAAAATTAGGCTTTGAAGGAATCGATCGAGGTAGCTCTGCTAGTGATGCGCATGTGTCGATGAAATTTCTATTAATATTAAATCAACAGGTTAAGCCAACTAATGTGTACATTTATGTTGATGTATATACTAGTAGTAAGCTCATCTTGTTTTGAGGCTAGAAGGGTACTATGACAAACTGGTAGAATATATAAGGCTTCAATCATTATGTGTAAGTATGTTGATTTTTTTTTAATGTCAGATATCGACAGACGAGCATGAGGTTCACTTGATGGTAGCCCAGCCACAGAACATCAGTCAATGATGCACTGTCGACCTACTGTTTAACTTCGAGCATTCGGAAATCCATAAACTGAAACAGAAACGCGCAATATACGCTTCACGGTTTATCCATCTATTAACGGTGGTTCGTTACCCGGTCGGAATTTTGATATTCCTCCCACCCGATCAATGCTCGAAGTTACCAGACATGGGGAAAACATGCTTACAGAAAATTATAAACATGTCCCGGTGGGATTCGAACCCACGACCCATCGATGCGCATGGCAGATGTTCTACCGAACGTGCCAACGAGCCCGTCAATTCAAGTATTCAAGTAGCTTTGCAATGTACTAGACATTGCAAAGCTAATGAACAAAAAGACTTAGGTCATCAATTTTACAAAAAAAAATCCACGTAGTCCATCCATATAAATAATATTTAATTAAGAGAAAGATATGCCAGAAATCCTTCTATTCAAATCATTAACATATTATAATAAACGCTACAATATAACTTATTCACTATCGACTATGGTGACATCACTATAAAATGTTTATCTACACATGCGCAATGCGAATTGCGGTCCCGGGATTTTAGCAAAGCGAATCTTCACCCTGCAAGCATTTAATTCAATATAACAGCAATGTTTGTAATCTTATTCTTAATCTTACGTAATTAAAAAATATACATATACTACGTCACTGGTAAAAAGGCAGCAAAACCTCTTTCCATGCAGAAACAAAAGATTTTTGAATTTCATGTATTTACTTTAATTTTAAGGTTGGATAATTTAGAAAGCAATGTAACTATAGATGTACTATACACAAAAAAATATAGGTATGTTACTCGCTGATAATGTAGCTTTCTATTGGTGAAATTTTTTTTTAAATCGGTCGAGTAGTTTAAAGCTAAATCGTAACAAACAAACAAATCTTCCCTCTTTATAATATTAGTTTAGATATACGATAATACGATTTTTTTAAAAGGAACATAGCTATTTTCCAGACATTTAATGTATGTACATTGTACATGTATTATATTATATCGTCAATGGAAAGGCAAAACTGACAAAGCGTCAAAATTATAAGTACTTACTTGTGAATATTGATACCCCATCATGTTTATTTTTTTAGTACATTTATATTGCACCCGTGCGAAGCCGGGCGGATAACTAGTCCTTATATTATAATATAATATACGAGTATCAAAGTTTGTATGTTACTATTATTATAATTAATAATTTATAATAGTGCGGTCGCGGTCGTCGTAACACCTATCTGTCTGTTTGTTGGCAAACGTTGCTATATAATTATTTTATGTTCAGCTAATTTATAATATTATAATAGATTTTGACATAATATAAATAATCAAAGTATATACTTAGTAATGAAAAATATTTGAGTACAAAATACCTTTCCCGCAAGCAAATTAATAGAAAATAGAAAACCATTTTTCACAGTAAACATTGAATCTTAATACTTTAAAAATAATATGTAGTAAGCTGAATTTATTTTTTGTTAATTCTTTTTTTTTCGTAGTTTTCTTGTATTTTCAAATTAATTTTAAATGTCAGCGGTCAGCTTCCAAGTTACAACTTCCAATAGGAAGGTATTTTCCAATGATGATCAAGTACAAACTGACATTTCAAAGATGACACGCATTCACGCTTCTTTTCATAACATAAGATATTTAATAATACATTTTTTTTTAATTAAAATTATCTTAAACCTTATACATTACTTTTTTAGTTTATATATTCAATATAATAATTATGATTTAACTATGTAATATGTTAAAAATCAACACAATTACGTTCCTTTACACATGTTTCGCTTGAAATTTGAAAAGTTCCACATAAGCGGTGTGTTCTGTCATAGCTGTCAACCAGGATACGTGGCCCGAAATTTGTCCGTGTTTTTTGTGTTGTTTATATTTTTTGGTGTGAGAATTCGTTAAAATATAGAAAAACATAAGTAAGTACGGAAACATTATTAAATTAACATTATATATTAACATAAAGCCTTCTTAGTTTTAATCTGTGTCATACATAAATACGATCTTAAAAATTAGTCTCCAGCTGTCAAATTTTAAGTGAGTTTATTTTATTAAATATACTTTTGATTATCACTTATTTTTATGTAATACTCGCCAGAAAACATGAATAAACTATTCACTGTTCGTGTACCCAGTATTGCTTTTACCAGATTAAATATTTGAATTAGAATTAAGATTGAATCATGTATGATCTAATTATCTCGTACATCTTAATCATTGCGACTATTTTTACTGTGTTTTATAGTCACTATCAGTTTGTAGATCATTTTGTGGGTCATTTGCTTATTACAGAGATGTTGTAATGTATATTGGGAATTACATATCATATCAACAGACTGCTACAAACTGTTTGAAACAGTTCCATTATTTTAATAGTAAAAGTCCCATTCATGAACTAATTTAGTAATAGTTTTAAGATTTACGTTTTATGTAAACTTATTAAATACCCAAACGATAAAGCTGCTATCACTGTATAATTGACTTGTAACACACCCACACTTCACACGGGTGCAATGTAGATATACTGTACACAATATAAAATAGCCTATGTTACTCGCTGATAGTGTAGCTTTCTATTGATAGTAAAAACGGTTAAGTAGTTTATGAGTTAAATCGTAACAAACAAACAATTTTTTTTCCTATTTATAATATATTATTAAGAAGTATAGACTAGACAATATTATTGTAGATGAAGAAGCATATACCAAGAACTTTATTGATTTTACAGTGAAGAAATTAAAATGTAATGCACCAAATACATATATTTATTGAACAAAAATGCATGGAGCATGCATGCAGCTTAGGACACATACATTATTGTTGTTCCTGTAATTATTACAGTGTAATATACTTGTTAGCTGTAATTGTTCAATTCCGAAATATTGATGTTGATTTTTAAATAGTGGTACTTACAAGTTTCTTGCTGAAGCAACAATCTGAACTGTTGATAGCTTTAAAAACACAAAGGACTTGTAAAAGTTTACCTAAAAAAAGTTATACATTTGATTTGAATAAACTGCAACAATTAATGATGAGTTATTTTTAATATTTTATGCTATAACAAATATCTTATTTTTTACAGATAGACACAATGATGAATCCACAGTATCCGCCTCCAGGGCAAAATAATAATGCACCAAGTAATCCACTGGGGTTCCCTCCATCACAAGAGTATAACGGAGTTCAAAATGCTAATGTGTACAGCCAAATGCCACCCAATGGCCCTCAAAAATTTGAAAACGACATGTCCCAGAAGATGCAAACTATGAACCTAAATGGACCTCAAGGAAATATTCCATCTTCTCAACTGCCACCAGGACAGATACCTCAAAATTTTCCACCTACTTCTAATTTCAACCAAATGCAATCAGGTGCTAAACCATTTCAACCTGGCAGACCTCCAGTCAGCAGCGCTCCACAGCAATTCCCACCTTCAATGGGTCAGATGCCTCCATCTTCAACTCCTGGACCTCAGTTTAATCAAGGGCCACCTACATCAATGCAAGCTCCAAAACCCATGCAACCATCTGGAGTACAGAGTCAACCAGGTATGCCGCCAATGCAGCAAAAGCCAGGAATGCCCCAAATGCCTCCTCAATTTAGCCAGGGCCCTCCAAGTAGTCAACCAGGTATGAATCAAACTCAGATGGGACCTGGACAGGGGCCCCCTGGGCAAAATATGGCTCCAAATTTCCCAGGTTCAGGTTCATTACTGAATCAGTCGTTCTCACAGCCTAATTCCATGCCTGGGTTACAATCACAGCCTCCGTCAAGTCAACCGGGTAATGGGCCAACAAGACCTGAGTCTCAAGAATTACAACAAGGAATTTCTAAACAACAACTGTCACAACCTGGAATGCCTCTACAACCAGGCATGCCACCACAACCAGGCATGCCATCACAACCAAGCATGCAACCACAACAATCCCTTCCATCTCAACCTGGGCCACCACAAAAAGGCTTTCCACCCCAACCAGGCATGCCGTCACAGCAAGGCATGCCAACACAGCAAGGAATGCCAACACAACCAAGCATGCCATCGCAACAAGTCATGCAACCCCAACAAGGCATGCCACCACAACAAGGAATGCCACCACAACAAGGCATGCCACCACAACAAGGAATGCCACCACAACAAGGAATGCCACCACAACAAGGAATGCTTTCAAGGCCAGGAATGCCTCCTCAACAAGGAATGCCTCAGCAGGGCATACATCAACATCAAATGGCTCCACAGACTGGTATGCCTCCTCATCCAGGGATGCCACCGCAACCTGGAATGCCTCCTCAACCTGGAATGCCTCCTCAACAAGGAATGTCCAGACAACAAGGAATGCATCCACAATCAGGATTGCCACCACAACCAGGAATGCCTCCACAACAAGGAATGCCCCCTCAACCAGGAATGCCTCCTCAACAAGGAATGCCTAGACAACAAGGAATGCATCCACAACCAGGAATGCCTCCACAACCAGGAATGCCTCCACAACAAGGAATGCCTCCACAACCAGGAATGCCGCCACAACCAGGAATGCCGCCACAACCAGGAATGCCGCCACAACCGGGAATGCCGCCACAACCAGGAATGCCCCCACAACCGGGCATGCCACCATCTTCACAATATAATCAGTTCCAGTCTATGCCAGGCATGCCTCACATGCCACCTCCACTCAGTCAGCAGGGACAGTTCACTGGACCACCAACCAACGCTCAATATCCAGGTATATTTATTTCCAGTAATAATATTAAACAATTGCTTGAAGAAAATTTGATAGTGTTTCATGTCCAGCAAGCTATGTGAACGAATTCTCAATAAATAGAATTAAATATTTTATATATTTTAATGGTACCATAGTCATTCCTTGGGGGCATGGGGCAGATCCTTTTATGTTTTTGTTTCACTGATTCAATTCAAAATAATTTATTCATTTAGGTAACACAAAGGACAAGAAGAACTGTTTTACAAAATGTTTATAAGGAGCTGCAACAATTACACCATGTTTCACATCACCACATGACATCTTGAAGTAATTAACTATAATAATAAAAAAATAAAAAACAAAGGTTTCTCCTCTATCAATAGTAGGCATGGTGAAATAGGAGCACGCACTTACATTAACGTGGGAACAACACGCAAACACATAGTCAAAATAACTAATATCACTACATACACGAATTCAAGTCCGACCTGTCACCACAAGTAGCACCCGTTCACGAGTACGACTCATGGCCAGCCATCGACCCCCTCACCATATTTTAGTATTAGATAATTTTTCTTTACAGGCAAGTAAGTGATCAGCCTTTGGTGACCTGCCAAAATGTTTTTTTTTAATCTTGGGTAAACAAGATTGAAAAAAAAAACATTTTGGGCAAAGTTTCCCAAAAAGCATAAAGGGACCCTTTGTGCTTTTTTTATTTTAGATATTGACAGACGAGCAGTGACACCACAGCCACAGAACATTAGTCAATGATGCACTGTCGAACTACTTTTTACTTCAAGCATTCGGAGTTGAAGGAAGAGCACACACCTTACTCTGCCAATAATAATACTTTTTAATCATTTTAGGGATGCCTCCACAACAGGGGTATCAGTCTGGATCAGGGTACCCTCCGCCATTCCCCGCGCAACAGCCAAGCTATGGACAACAGCCGTACCAACAGTCGCAACAGAAACGGCTTGACCCTGACCAGATGCCAAGTCCCGTAAGTGCTAAGTTCTTTCATAAATAATAATAAAGCCCATTTATTTCATGTTTTGTTTTACAATGAATATTTTTTTTATAATTATACATCATTTATGTTTTAAATTCTTTCTATTTTTTCACTATTCTCTCCTAGAACATGAACCCTGTTTGGGTATAGGCCTCCTCTAGCTTGTACCAGTGCTTTTATAGTTCCCCTTAAAACTTAGCTTTTAAAATTGTCAAGTCAAAAAGCTTGTAAAAGTTTAACAGTTATATTTGAATTTGATGTTAACAAGACTTTTCTGTAAGTATCCAGTTTTGAGAATAAGAAGAAATCAAAAATAATATTATAATGAGGAAAGATATGTAGATATGTACAGCTACCGGCACGAGTCGTGAGCACAATTTTCATTGGTCGATATGACGTGAACCACGCTGACGTGAGCGTGATTGGTTCGGCAGTCGACGCTCGTCGTCTATTGGGTCCGCGCGTATCATTCGACTATCGTACACTTGAGTGCAATTTTAGTGACAACTTTTTAATTAGTGTATTTTTGTTATTTTTATTACTGATTTGATTTAACCTTAAAAACAAAATATGCAGAGCACATAGAATTCGATGTTAAACAGACAATCCCGAACAAAGATCTACTCAGTGTTTTGTTACATGAAATAAATAGGTATTACGAAAAACACGATGGACCTTTATAAACAAACTGCAGGTGCGACTAATACAATTTAATTAATTAATTAAAGAAATAATAAAGGTGCCAAATAATTTTGCCCGACAGTGTACTTACGCTGACTCAATCCCCACCACGGTTCATCTGTGCTCACGACTCGTGCCGCTATCTGTATATAATGTATATGACTTTTGTTTTTTTATGTTAGATATCGACACGATTATTCATTTATATTGATATACAACAATTCTCCAGATCCAAGTGATGTCTGATGACCAGAGTACCCGTGGCGGGGTGTTCCTGACCAACGATAACGGTTTGGTACCTCCGCTAGTCACCACTGACTTCATCGTCGAAGATAAGGGGAATTCTAGTAAGTTAACATTTGCGTAAAATCCATACATAATATCACAATATTTTTTTTCAAATATCTCAGCTGCAAGATCGTCATATGCTTAATTTTTTCATTTTATTTTATTCAGCATTACAAACCGTGAACTATGAATAAAACAATAAAAAATATATTTTCCTATTGTTTAAATTAGTAAATAAGGTAGAAAAATCTACAAAAAATACATATTAATGTAGAAAAATATTTTTGCTAACAAACAGTTTTGGATTTATTATTGTAGCTACAAATATCTTTACTACATATTTATACTTATATTATAAAGAAGTTATGTTTGTGAGGTTTAAGGGAGTAATCTCTGGATCTACTGAAGCGACTTTAAAAATTCTTCACCAATATTTGCTATATTATCAGTGAGTAACATAGGCTATATTTCTTAAGTTGTTTGTATATCTACATTGCACCCATGCGAAGCCGGGGCGTGTTGCTAGTAATCGATAAGATAATAAAAAAACAATTTAGTGTATTATTTCAATTATATTCGATGCCTACACGCACAGTCGTAACTAAATGAAATAGTAACCAATTGTATTTCTCTTCAGGTCCGAGATACATAAGAAGCTCTTTCTACAGTGTTCCTGTCACGGCGGACCTCTTGAAGCAGATTTCTATGCCTTTCTGTTTAGTTGTGAGTATAATACCATGTTCTATAAGTATTTCTAGACTGGCGTCATTCACCAATAAGCTGACATAGTCTCACATATTAAGTGCATATTGCGCGTTTCTGTTTCAGTCTATGAATTTCCGAATGCTCGAAGTAAAAAGTAGGTCGATAGTGCATCATTGACTGATATTCTGTGGCTGGAGCTGTGGGGTAAAAGAGCAGATGACTCTCATGACGGAAAGAAATACCGCTGCACATGTACATCCGCAACACTAGGGCATTTGCAAATGCATTGCCGGCCTTTTAGTTCGGACCATGCTCTCTTTTTGAATATTTAAGGTTACCCTCATTTAGGCAAATCGGGTCAAAATTTCGATTCGAAGTCTTGACCTACCATTGCTAATACCAAAGAACATAGATTTACATAGAAGCACAGGCCCATACAAACTTTTGGCACAGACAGAGTAGTTCTACTTTTGACCTGTAGAGCGCGCGGCAATGTATCTGTGTGACACACTCATCTAACCACTCCGCTGACTCCTCCCCTCGCGTCGTCTCGCTCGCTCTTACGAGCGAACGTCACTAACGCTCTAAAAGCGGCTGGGTGCGAGAGAGTGCGCGCTATGACTCCAGCGTCAGAGTCGTTCACACGGATACTAGCAGCGCCGCGGTGGCTGGGGTGAGAACTACTCTAACCCCAGAGAAACCATGCCAAACGCTCCTATAAGGCTTTGTTATCTATGTTCTTTGCTAATACTAGTGTAAATTTCAGATCTCCCCGATGGCAGAAACAGTGGGCTCGGAGCAGGAGCCGCCGCTGATCGACTTCGCGGCGCTGACCGGCTCCACCAACATGGGGCCGGTCCGGTGCAGCCGCTGCAAGGCATATATTTGCCCCAACATGAAGTTCATAGATGCGGGCAGGCATTTCAAATGTGCCTTCTGTAAGGCTACTACGGAAGGTGAGGGATTTAGCATAGAAAATAATAGAAAAATATTCTTCTTCCTGCCCTGTTTCCTTTTTTTTTTTATTTGGGGTCGGCGTAGTATGTTCTGTTTTTCCATTCTCTTCTTTCACTCGCCATATCATCAGTCACACCTCTCAAACACATTATTCTTCACATAGTCAGGTATGTTTTTTTTTCCCTATAGCCATCCACTTTCATATTCAAACTTTAAAAAAAAATACACTATTTAATATATTAAAAATATATTAGCAGTGTTTCTTGTCGGCCTTTTCTCTTTAGTAAAATTTTAGAAATAGATAATTATGTTTTACGAAAAACAGATAGTGCCTGAAGTGGAATACTTCTCAGTAATGTTGGGCAGTCCCTACACTGATTTTAAGAAATAATGAAACAAATGTAAAAAAAATCAATTTATCTTTGCCTTGATTCCATTTAACTGATTATACCGGTATGTAAGTGACAAGTCTTCTGAGCACAGCCAGATTTTCTTCTGACTTTGCCGGCCCTTCGCGGTAGAAGTAACGTTATAAACCGGGGATAGTTTTAAAAATTTACAATTTAAAAATACTTGTAAACTTTTACTAGAATTATTATAAGGATTACTAGTAGAAAAAAACATAGATGTACAAAGAAGCACAGGCTTTAGAGGTGCGCTTGGCACGGTGTCTCTGGGGTAAGAGTAGTTCTCCCCCCAGCCACCGCGGCGCTGCTAGTGGCCGTGTGGACGACACTCTGTCGCTGGAGTCATAGCGCGCACTCTCTCGCACCCAGCCGCTTTAGAGCGTTATTGCCGTTCGCTCGTGAGAGCAAGCGAGACATCGCGAGGGGTCAGCGGACTGCTCAGATGTGTGTTTCACACCGATACATTGCCGCGCGCTATACAGGTCAAAGATAGAACTATTTCTTCTATGTCATAAGTTTGTAAGGGCCTGTTCTTCTATGTACATCTATGTTTTTCGCTAGTAGTTAGTATTTTTCCTTATATACAAATATGTAATATATTACATTCCAGTTCCGATGGAATACACTCAGTACATAAACACGATGCAGCAATACGGCCGGGTCCCGGCCGAGATGGCTCTTGGAACTTACGAGATTGTCGCCACCAAGGAGTATTGTAGGGTGAGTTGACATTGACTATATAGGTGATGTTTTTTCCTATGTCTGTTTATATTAGTATTATTAATTAGTAGTAACACACCCCGGCTTCGTACGGGTGCAGTGTAGATGTACTATACACAAAACATGTTACTCGCTGATAATGTAGCTTTCTATTGGTGAAAGAATTTTCAAAATCGGTCCAGTAGTTTTTGAGTTTATTCATAACATACAAAAATACAAATCTTTCCTCTTTATAATATTAGTATAGACTAATAACACACCCGGCTTCGTACGGGTGCAGTGTAGATGTACTATACAAAAAAAAACTGCACCAAAATGACAAATTACCAGTAAAACAAGTACAAAAATATGTCTGCTATTCACTTATATTCAGACTGGACAAAACTGGTGTATTTTTCTTGCCCATTTTATATATTGACAGACGGAGTATGAGGTTCACTTGATGATAGGTGATACCTCAACCACAGAACATTAGTCAATGATGCGCTGCCGACCTACTTTTTACTTCGAGAAGGTCTTATTAATTTTTTTTTTTTCAGAATAACACGCTACCTAATCCCCCTGCGGTGGTGTTTGTGATCGACGTGTCCTACAACTCTTTGAAGAACGGCCTGCTGAGGACCATTTGCGACAACATTATGGACATCATTCAGGTAAATATCACTTCCTATTGTCCAGTACACATGTCTTGACGATAGCGGGTTCGGTGCCCGCCGGGTTTTACATATTTATAAAAATAATTATTTCTGTAAATGTGTTGTTTGTTTGGCTATTTTTGAGCATTCAATTAAAAGTAAATAGATGGAATTATAAAAAATAAGAAGAAAAAATAGTTATTAAGTACACACAACCTCAACAGCGACACCTCCATAACACTTATTATATTTCACACTAGCAACACGTCCCGGCTTCACACGGATGCAATGTAGATGTATTATACACAAAAACAGCCTATGTTTCTCGCTGATAATGTAGCTTTCTATTGGTGAAAGAATTTTTGAAGTCGGTCCAGTAGTTTTTGAGTGTATTTGTTACAAACATACAAATCTTTTATAATATTAGTCTAGATTGAATTTCGTCTTGCATATAATAGCTGTAAATACAATAACAAACTTTGTAAATATATTTTTATATCCATAAAACATTTGTTCATCGCCATCATAGAGCAACACGGGCCACCGGCGAACCGGAGGGGAGTAGCCATAGCGTTCGTTAGCGATACCAAACTGTCTGTCATTTTTTGCGGGGGGAAATCTGCACTATGTGTGCGTACTCAAATTCGCACACAAAAGCAATCGTCTGTCACTACGAAACTCACACCGTGACAATTTAAAAATACACTAACAATTTCACACACACATTTAAACATTCCGTGTCATAACAGTATAATTAAATGGCGCAACTACACTGACAAGTCCTTTTAGCCGTAGTTGCAACAACTGTCGATACGCAGTATCGATAATTTCAAGAACTGGGTTAGGGAAATTAGGTTTATAAGCGATACAAAGCACTTAATTTATTACGTACTACAATAATACAAAATGAACTTGTCGGGTAATGCGCACGTAGCAGGTCACGGAGAGTGGACCATGAGTTGGTACATAATAAAATGTTCGAAATAATTTGAAAAATACTTCGTTATTATATATATTTCATGTATCCCTTAAAGGAGATGGAAACGATTACATAAAACTTTGGGCCCCCAATGTTACAATATGAAATTGATGTGAATTAATAGATTGAGACTTAACAGTCCTTCGATGAAAATTCTATTAGTTTTGACAATCTGAGAGCCGAGTTATTAGAGTTTTAAGTAGTAAAAGTAAGGTTATGTTACAATCAATAACTGACATAAATATATCATAAATCTGTGATCAATGATATTTGTAGTTGTCAAATCGTAACAATTCCTAAATGACGACAATCGGGAAAGCACTCAGACTCAAAACGTTGAAAACACGAAACGAATTAACACAGAGTAAACAACTGTCATGCGGCATGCCAATGACAGACTAAAATAAAAGATCGATTTTAATCGATAAAAAATCGATAATCTAGTATATTAATTTTCTTTAATTAATAATTTATATTTTATTTAATAACATAACTGTAATTATATGTAATATATTGTATTTAAAGTGCATTTAATTACTTTTGAGTTAATTACCTTGTCCAAAGGTTTTTTTTTTGTGATTGTGTAATCGATTCAATTAATCGAGAATCTCAGGAAAACTATATTTCTCATATTTCTCCTCTCCCAGATTGAGAATTGAGCTGATTTTTTATATTATAAGATTAAAAATATGTCATTTTTTAGATCTTATCGCAATTATTAAATTTGGGCCCACAATTTTCCATATCCTTTGGATTTTTAGGAAATAAAAAAAACATTATGGTTGAAGTTTACACTAAGTGATTTTAATAAATGTGCTAACGCGCGTAAATATTATATTATATTTTAACAATGTATATTATAACAATATAATATTTGAATCAGAAAATTTAATCTCAAAACTGTCTCTGTATAGAAGACTCCTTTGCCATTTTTTTTCGATAACTTAAAACAATCCGACAACAACACTATTGCTCGGTGACAGCGACTTCTCGGAAATAAACTCGGATCAGTCGCTCGACAGATCCGTGTATTGTATGAGGGCTCATACAATACGCGGATCTGTCGAGCGACTGTGTTGGTAAAAAAATCCGAATCAACACGACCGATAATATTGTAATATTTTAAGTTTTAAAGAAGTAAATAGTAATAATATGATTAAAAAATACCTACATATGAAAGGTAACGCTATCTTTTTGTAAATTTGACGTGGCAGATATTTTTTGGCAACAAGAAACACAAACAATTCGGCATTTTTTTAGGAGGTCGATTCAGTCGCGCATCTGGATTTAGTCTAGTGAAAAGTGCGGCTACAACTAGTTTTATTGTACGCATAGGACCATTTGGACTTGTACTTTGACAGAGGGGAACGCCTGCGTATGGCTACTCCCCTCCGGTTTGCCGGTGGCCCGTGTTGCTCTATGATCGCCATATACTAAAATAATTGCTGTCTAAATTTCAACGATTGATATTATTGCAGTCGATGCCAAAAGACGAACAAACAGGCAAATGTATGACGCGTGTTGGATTCATCACATACAGCTCCACCGTGCACTTCTATAATATCAAGGTAAGATTTATAAAGTATTTTACTACGATAAGGTAAATTATATGTCGATACCTTCAACTTTATTTGCGCTAACCAACAAATTTGTTGTTTAACGTTAGGTTTTTAAAAGTTTGTTTTGACATCAGCGAAGACGTCAATCCTGAATCGCGCTATCAAAGTGTTTCCGAGAGCTGAGTACACATGACGCTGATTTTAAGTAGTCTCCCAATGTTGTAGAAAATAATAGTGGAAGATAGTAAAAAAATATAAAATTAGACGCTTGTCTGTCAATATCTGGTTTTGAGGGTCTCGTCTCTCAAAACCAGTTATTCAACTGGTAAGAGATAAAGCGTTCGAGAATAACCGTTTCTTTTCAGGGTTCCCTCGCGCAGCCCCAGATGCTGTCGGTGGGGGACATCGGCGACATGTTCGTCCCCATCCTGGAGGGGTTCCTGGTGGAGGCGGAGCAGTCCGGGCCAGTTCTGGAGGCGCTGCTAGAGCAGCTGCCCACTATCTTCGCTGAGAATCAGCATACCGAGATCATATTGCTACCTGCTGTGCAGGTTAGTTTAGTTGTTTGCTCACTCGGTTTTATTTTTTATAGAAAAACATTATAATTCATGTCGTAAATCGTTTGCGTAGACCTCAATGTTTGAAACGTGATTTGACGATTTTTTTTTATTTGCGATGGTCGATAAAGGGCCTCAAAACGGTCACGAACCAAAGTCCGTAACGGGTCGAAAAAATATCAATAAAGATATGTATTTAAAAAGAGCAAATTGAAGCCTGATTCTTTTATGCTGCTTTGTAAATTCGAATATATTTTTATTTGCCAGAGTTATCCAACTTTTAATGCGGCCATAAATATCGACTGGTGTATCCAAACTTTTGTGTGGTAGTATATGTGAAAAATAAGGAAATTTAACTAACTTTCCGCCTTGTATGCGCACGCGCAGGCGGGGCTGGAGGCGCTGAAGGCGGCGGACACGTGCGGGCAGCTGCTCGTGTTCCACACGTCGCTGCCCACGCTGCCCGCGCCCGGCCGCCTGGCTGCCCGCGAGGACCGCAAGCTGCTCGGGACTGACAAGGAGAAGCAGATATTGAGTGAGTCTTGTGCTTTAACATTATTTATGGATGTTTTTTCTGGTATATGTTTTTTAGTTACATTTCACTTTCTTTTTTTATGTCAGATACCGACAGACGAGCATGAGGTTCATTTGATGGTAGGTGATACCTCAGCCACAGGACATCAGTCAATGATGCGGTTTCTACCTTTTTTACTACCAGCATTCGGAAATTCATCAACTGAAACCGAAACGCGCAATGTGCACTTAAAGGTTTTTACATCTGTGAACGGTGGTTCATTACCCGGCCGGAATTTCGATATTCCTCCCACCCGATCAATGCCCGAAAAATTTACTAATTTTTCAAATATCTAGGACTATTGTTTATACGGCTCCTATCATGCATTCTGTAAGTACACTTGTCGGTGCAAATCGGCAACTGTACGCGTAGACTAACTCTTGGTTTTTTCTCAGATCTCAGAATAGATTTAGGTACTATTAGAATTAAGCAATAGCTTAATTGTTAATAATGATTAACAATTATGGATCCTTGTTATCTGGCTAATAAATAATAATAATAATATTGCGTGCTGTTCTCAAATGTACTTTTTAAATTCTATCCTTTAAAACGTCAATAACATCTTTGTACTGAATATTGTCGTTTATTAACGCGAGTAACATTAATTTAAATAAATTCTTAATAACGGATTGTAAAGTCTGTTTGTTTACTGAAAAGCATCGCAAACGTCAGAATAAATAATAGATCGCGTTTAAATCCGACTGATTGTACCGGTACTAATCCCGTTGATTATATCTATCATCGCTCCGACTGATTGTACCGGTACTAATCCCGTTGATTATATCTATCATCGCTCCGACTGATTGTACCGGTACTAATCCCGTTGATTATATCTATCATCGCTCCGACTGATTGTACCGGTACTAATCCCGTTGATTATATCTATCATCGCTCCGACTGATTGTACCGGTACTAATCCCGTTGATTATGTCTATCATCGCTCCGACTGATTGTACCGGTACTAATCCCGTTGATTATGTCTATCATCGCTCCGACTGATTGTACCGGTACTAATCCCGTTGATTATATCTATCATCGCTCCGACTGATTGTACCGGTACTAATCCCGTTGATTATATCTATCATCGCTCCGACTGATTGTACCGGTACTAATCCCGTTGATTATATCTATCATCGCTCCGACTGATTGTACCGGTACTAATCCCGTTGATTATATCTATCATCGCTCCGACTGATTGTACCGGTACTAATCCCGTTGATTATATCTATCATCGCTCCGACTGATTGTACCGGTACTAATCCCGTTGATTATATCTATCATCGCTCCGACTGATTGTACCGGTACTAATCCCGTTGATTATATCTATCATCGCTCCGACTGATTGTACCGGTACTAATCCCGTTGATTATATCTATCATCGCTCAGGCCCGCAGACGACGGCGTACAACGAGCTGGGCCAGGCGTGCTCGGCGGCGGGCGTGGCCGTGGAGCTGTTCGTGTGCAACAACTCGTACGTGGACACCGCCACCATCGGCCAGCTGCCGCGGCTCACCGGCGGGCAAGTGCATAAGTACACGTATTTCACGGTGAGTTCCTGCCCTAGAATCAAGTCATTTATTCATTTAGGTAACACGATGTACACTTATGCCGGCCTAGCATGACAACCGCGACAAAATTTTGTCGACCGTTTTCTCGTGTTTTAATCGATTATGTCTTTATTTCTTCCGGGTCTAACATGACAATTACACTTAAAACTCGACTTTTAATATCAAAAATAGATATATTTGTCCATCGAGATATCTTTTCTATCAAAATTGTCGATGTCGAAATATAATATATCGAGAAATCTTACATCTTACTTTGCCTTATCTCGTCCGCGACATATCTCGTGGCGGTCATGCTAGGCCGGATGAACGTCAATAAAAAAAATTAAATGCTTAAAGGACGAGAACTGGCAATAAACTCTCCGTCACTCGTTTTAATCGCCAAGTTTTTTGTTTTACAACATGTCGTCTTGAAGTTATTACTTATAAACGAAGGTTTGTCCTCTATCAGATAAAAAAACAAATAAAATTACAGTAACAATAAATTAAAAAATAAATGATATCACACCTTAAAACCCAAACTGATATTTAACGAAAAGTATGTATTTGGCTAATCCCGATTAAAGTTCTTGTAACGTGTTCCTAATAAAGACAAAGTGACACTTGCGCCATCTAGCGGCATACAGTTGACCTTTTGAAGTTGCGCCTTTGCATTTTGAAGACGAACAAATTGCCGGTTCCGGAGAACAAAATGATAATCTTATATATAAAATTCTCGTGTCACAATGTTAGTCTGCATACTCCTCCGAAACGGCTTGACCGATTCCTCTGAAATTTGGTAAGCATATTGGGTAGGTATGAGAATCGGACAACATCTATTTTTCATCCCCCTAAATGTCAAGGGTAATCCACCCCTAATTTTTTTTTTTTAATTTTTGGACGAAATTTTTTGTTTTTATTTTTTTATAATGTGGCATTAAAAAATACATACAACCCCTGCTTTTTTGTCAAAAAAATCTAGATCCGTGCGAAGCCGGGGCGGGTCGCTAGTTGACATATAAAATGTATAGCAGTTATCATTATATTTGTTATCCGGAACCGGCGAAATATTCTTACAAGATGGTTTTGCATTGATTATTCGGTGTGTAGGCGGAAACGGACGGCAGCCGGCTGTGCCGCGACGTGCGCCGCGTGCTCGCGCGCAGCACGGCGCACGACGCGGTGATGCGCGTGCGCACCTCCACCGGCGTCCGCGCCACCGACTTCTACGGGCATTTCTTTATGTCCAACACCACCGACGTCGAGCTGGCTGCTATCGGTATGTCTATTTAAGGTGACACTAGTCGACATTTTTCCCATAGAAATTTCGGGGGGGTATTACTCCACTATTTAGCACTATACATGCAAAGCTAAACATGATATCGTTTTGTCTCATTATTAATTTTGTCTGTACGGAAACAGAATGGTAAAATAAAAAACCATTAAAAAGTTACGAGCTACCAAAGATTCGTTTTTATTGCCATTTTTAACACAACTTTGGGCTTAAATTAGTAATAAAATAAGTATCAAATTTTCAAAACAAAGTCGGTACCGACAAAGCACGATTAAGAAAGAATACAATAACTTTTATTTGTAATTGATTTATGCATTGGTTTTTTCATAAAACTCGATTTTCCAAAGGCTTTTTCGTATTTTTTTAGACGCCCCTTTTACTATGAATTATCGTGCATCTCACTTACTGTGGTAAGTTTAGTGTGTATTACTCTTTAAAACTAATATCATGGTATCTCAGTCAGACACGTATTTTGGAAAATAAAAATTAACTGGTTTCAGTCCCTGATAGCGAGTAAAATAATCTGTTGGATAAAGCCCTTTTACACAGTTAATAAGTGTCTGGAAGATAAAACGCATGGAGTACTGGAGCTGGGACACCTCCATTATTGTCACACAAAATATTTATAGTGTTCATATTTTTATTACAGTTGTAAAATATTGATTTTAAAAAAGTTTCTTGCCGGCTCATTTTCGGTAAAAGTAACATTCTTAAAGGCCGGCAACGCACCGGCAAGCCCTCTTGTGTTACGGATGTCTATGGGCGGCGGTGATCACTTACCATCACGTGAGCCGCCAGCCCGTTTGCCCCCTATACTATAAAAAAAAATCCGAACTGGGGGTAGATTTAAACATTGAATTATTGAAAAATACATGTAAAAGCTTACTTGAATAATGATATATTAGAAAATTTATTGAATTTGTCTCAAACTTGGCTTAGGATCTAGATTTGGAATATAATATTCAGAAGGGGAAACATAATATGTTCCGCTAGCATTTCTCTGAGTAACTTAAACTCGGATAATAATTTTTTATTGATATCCGATGAAAACAAAGAGCAATATCCAAGATATATTTATTATGTTCATCTCTAAGTTAGTATGGCTAGCGTTTAACAGGCTGTGAAAAAATTATTTCATTCACAGTTTTATATCGAACGATTAAACAGTTTGCTTACTTGCAGTTGAAACAAAAATTATATTTGCACCTGTTTCTGGGCATCGGACTAAATACAGTACAAGACTTTTATATTGCTGATTACGATGTCCTTTCAAAGACGGAAATACTGATAAAACATATCGACGGGTCCCAAGAACAACATCGTATCTGTGAAATCGTTTATTTTCACATACGATGTTGTTCTTGGGACTCATCGATATTTTTATTCCCCAGATCCTGACAAAGCGATCGGTGTTGAGATCAAACACGACGACAAGCTAACAGGTGAAGACGGGGTGTACATACAGACAGCGCTGCTGTACACACACCGGTCTGGTCAGCGGAGACTGAGAGTGCTGAACTTGGCGCTGAACGTGGCCCACCAGCTCTCTGATGTGTACAGATCTGCTGAGTTGGACACCATGATTAACTTCCTCACCAAGCAAGGTCAGTGTTATAAAGCTCAGTAAAGATTGATACTGGAGTTGAAATCTGGAACAGTTTTTGTGAGATAGACTTGTTTTTATTCCATAAACAAAATATAGATCAAAACTAGATTCAAAAATGTGTTACCTGAAATAAAATATAAGCCAACTAAGAAATTGCAAAAAATCACTTTTGTATATGATCAAAAGTATGGAACTAAAAATGTGGTAAATTCTAATGGTACATATTTGTATCTTGTATTTCCTATTTCATAAGTAGATGAAAGATGTTTATTAAAACTTCCACATACGAAAATACATAAAAAGGAATATTATTTCTTAACCCTTAAATGCATAATGTAGGATGCAGACTTGGTACATAATATTCATGACTGAAATGAACATACAGATTTCAACAAAAAAATAAAAAATCATGTATTTAATTAATAATACACTCAAATGGCTGTCTCAGATTTTGCAACATTTGCCAGATAAACCCAGCACATTGGGCAGTCTCCGTCATCCTTTCTTCCAAGGACTGTCTCTTGATTTTGTCATGTCAATACTATTCAATACTGGTGGGAGTGGGAGAGTCGGGAGTGGTCGACCTAGGCGGTACCTCGATCAGATCGGGGACGTTCTGCAAAAGGGCCAGGTCAAAAGTACTCGTAACCGTCGAGTGTGTATGAAAGCATTGATGAAAGTAGAAGAAGCGAAAGTGGTATGTAAGGATCGGAGCATATGGAATTCCGTGATCTCTGCCTACCGCAATGGGAAAGAGGCGTGATGTATATGTATGTATGTAATACTATTCCTGTTATCTTTTATTAAAATTGATGAAATTGAAAATTGGTAACATACAGCGGTATGGGCGCTCCGTGACACCCCCCCGCGCGGAGTCCGCGAAGGCCTGACCACGCGGTGCGCGCGGTCGCTGACTGCGTACCGGCGGCACTGCGCCTCGCCCTCCTCCGCCGGGCAGCTGGTGTTGCCAGAGTCTATGAAGCTGCTGCCGTTGTACACCAGCTGTTTGCTGCGATCCGATGCTATTGCGGGAGGTATGTATTGCAAAACTCACCCCAGCTTTATTTAATTGTTACTTATTACAGATAATGAGATGCGTAAGTGTTGACAGTTTATTTCTTTTCTATTAAGGTGTTGTTTTTCTATTTAGGATCTTTTGTACAAAGTTAAGCCTAAAAAATGGATTTATCCCACACACGAGTGTTGTGTTTGTGTTTTTATTAGATCCTTCTTGTTGATGTTAAAGCTGTTCTTGTAGACTAGGTACAATTGTACACTAGAAAGACAATTTTGTTATTGGTCCTTTGAGCCGGATTGATGAAAACTCCTAATTTTACTTCTTAAAAGCTTATTACTGTTCACGCCCAAAACACTGTATAATTGTATATACGCCTTATTCATAAACGTATTATAAGCTCGATATAGTTAAATTATGTTTTGTTTCTTTCGTTCTGTAGTATTTTGATATTCGATAGAGCTAGGCAAAATATATTATATAGGGGGCAAACGAGCCTGCGGCTCACCTGATGGAAAGTGAACACCGCCGCCCATGAACATCTGCAACACCAGAGGACTTGCATTTGCATTTTTTCAAAATCAAATCAAAATTAGCGTCACAAGCTGAGTCTTCTTTTGGCAACAGCATCCTTAGATTAAGTTAGTAATGTAATAAATGAACTGTGTCCGCGCCAGGTCCGGACGTGACGTGCGACGACCGCTCGTGCGCCATGTACCGCGCGCTGACGGCGGACGTGTCCCGCTCGCTCGCGTACACGTACCCGCGCCTGCTGCCGCTACACGCGCTGCCCGCCGCGCCGCGCCCGCTGCGCGCCTCCGTCGACCGCATGAGCGACCAGGGCGTCTACCTGCTCGGTAACTATTGATGGACCGGCGACCCGCCCCGACCCGAATAGTCTGTTACTCGCTGATAATGTAGCTTTCTATTGGTGAATTAATTTTTGAAAACGGTCGAGTAGTTTTTGGGTTAAATCGTGACAAACAAATATTTTCTGTTTATAAAATCAGTATTGATATTGACGGACGAGCATGTGGTTCACTTGATGGTAGGTAAAATGTTAGCCACAGTAAATCAGTTATCGATGCACCGATGACTTGTTTTTTACTTTTCACTTCACGGTTTTTCACATGCACATACACATGTAAGAGTAGTTCTCACCCCAGCCACCGCGGCGCTGCTAGTGTCCGTGTGGACGACACTCTGACGCTGGAGTCATAGCGCGCACTCTCTCGCACCCAGCCGCTTTTAGAGCGTTATTGCTCGTAAGAGCAAGTGAGACAACGCGAGGGGAGGAGTCACACCGATACATTGCCGCGCACTCTACAGGTCTAAAGTCGAACTACTTTTTCTGTGCCAAAAGTTTGTATGGGTTTCTATGTACATCTATGTTCTTTGGTAATACTGAACGTTCCCCACGCAGAGAACGGGGTGCACATGCTGATCTGGGTGGGGTCGCAAGCGCCCCCGGACTTCGTGCGCGACGTGTTCGGGGCGCCCTCGCCGCACCAGCTCGACACGCGGGTGTGCGAGCTGCCCGACCTGGACAACGAGCTGAGCCGCTCGGTGCGCGCGCTGCTCGAGGACGCCCGGGATAGGAGGAAGACTGCTATGAGGGTGAGGACATTTTTGGGGTTTACGGGCCTTAATTGTGCTATACATTTTTCCTTCAGTCCAGTCGGTTTGAAAATCTTGGGAGTTTTTGGGGTCGCTAATGACGAATTTGAACTCCAAATGTGAAATTCAAAATGGTGGAACCAATATGGCGGACAAAAATTCGCAAAACTGTGCAAGTCAGATGAAAATATATTGTCTTGGATTTTTTGGGTTTGTGATTATAAATGCCCAATCAAATCTACAAAATTCGAGATATCAGACCCAATATGGCAGGTTGAATAATCCGGAATATGGAGGATTCCTAAGAATATTTTCTTAATATACCCATCTTATATCTTAATATAACGCATTATTCATTGCTGTCCTGTGAATAAAGCCTTTAAGCCTCTATAATAATCATAAAGACTCGTTTGTCGATAAAATATATTTATTGTGCTTGGAAAGCCTCGATTTAGTGATCTATTTAATATTCACAGCTTCCTTTTAGTTAAAATTAAAATCGCTAAAATATAAGATATCTCCAAGTTAAAAACAGCCTGCTTCTCTATCCCATCTTAATCTTTCATTTTCGTATATCTGTCTCTTTCGCACGTGCATGTAACTATCTTTTATCTCTGTCGCACGTGCATGTAAACTATATCTGTCTCTGTTGCACGTAGCTTGAGATTGTGCACCAGTACGGCAAGAACGAGGCGATATTCCGCAAGCTATTGATCGAAGATCAGGGTGTGGATGGAACTCGGTCTTATGTGGAGTTTCTGATGGACGCACACAAAATGGTGCAAAAATTGATGTAGGTTCGATTTTGGGGCAAATTTTAGGTGATTTTGATTTGATGTGTAGTGTTTTTTTTAGGTGTGGGGTTTTGGGACAGTGAAGATTTTTTGGAAGGGGTAGTTTGTGATTTATTTAAACCCATTTAAGCTGGTTTTAACATTTCGGGAGGTGTTTTTTGGATATATTCAAAAATAGAGAGAATAGTTATTTATTGGCTTCTGGTTTGAATTTTTGTTGTTTGAAAAACAGTAGCAAAAGAATATAATAGGATTTTTTGAAACTGTTGAACTTATTTATAAAAGAGTCGTATAAAAACAAAGCCGGGTTATAGTATAAAAGAAGTGTTTAAAGGTTATATTCAAATTTACATTTCAATAATTATTCGCATAAACCTTCAAATTAAATATTCGCCTTTGATTTTATACGACTCATTTACTAATTTGTTGTTTTTAACATTGGCTTATAATATTATAGTTTTGTTGCCATCGGTTCTGGTTTTCGGTGGTGGTTCTGACCATGAACATCAATGGTGTGTTTTGTGTACAATAATTTGATAAAACAATGTTCGTCAAAAGGTACTTTATACAGTACCCAATAGTATATAATATTATATTACACTAGCCGTCCCCGCCCGCTTTGCTGGGCGAATTGTAAAGGATAGACGAATATGAACTATCCACATAAATTTGAAAAATAATGGTAAAGGGTTGATGGAATTCAAAAAATGAATAGCCTAAAACCTTCTACAATTAATTCCGCGTCGAATGGTCATGGTATCATGCCGATCGGTCCAGTAGTTTATCGATAACAAAGAAAAAAAAAGTTGCTTATATATAATATATAGATTAAATAGATAGGAGGAATTCTGGATATTACTTTCTAGTAAGAAACTACAATACATACCAAAACTGTTGTTACATACATACTTAGGCTGCACATTTTGGATTTTGTATCTTATTTCCAAACTCTTAAAATAAAAATATTTAGGTAATAGCGATTGTTGATGAGTCTGAAGCCTCACCTACCAACTACCAGTAAAGTAAGCGTTACGCTCTTTTAGTGCAATATGGCATAACTTTTTTATATATTTTACTAAGACAGCTGAATTAATTAAAATTACACAGTACACTAACGTCATCTATTTGTACGGAGTTGCTATTTGCTATAATTCTCTATATACAATACTGTTTAATCATATCCTCTTGTTTTTAAATATGTTTGAGATAGATTATACAAAAAATACATTTTACTTTATATTATATTTTTTTAGTTCTTTGCTTTTTCTTTTAATGGTTTGTAAGTTTGTCAAATGTTTATGTATGTCAAATATATTATTATAATTTCTTGCAGCTAACGGTAATGCGTCAACACGATAAGCTGGAGACGGTGCTGCGGCACTTCCTGGTGGAGGACCGCGGCGTGGACGGCTCCTCCTCGTACGTGGACTTCCTGTGCCACATACACAAGGAGATCCGCAACTTGCTATAGCATTACGACACCTAACCGCATACATGAGGGCTTTTATGAACCTTTGTTCGTGGTTCCACTTCATTTGGGCTATAATTTGAGCAAAATTAAGCAAGTTATGGAAAGTTCATTTTGTTTTAATTAGTCCGTATTGTACAAATGGACCAAACGTAGGCATTTTAATTGTACAAATAGCCCAAATGAAGGTACCCTTAATTTGTACAAATAGGCCAAATGAAGGCACCCTTAATTTGTATAAGTAGGCCAAATGAAGTGGCACCATCAACGCTGGCCTCAGATGATTTGCGTCGTGGTCATACATTATGGAAAAACTCTGTAAAACAGCGTTTACGATATTAATTCCTAAGGAAACAAACGCTGTTGAAATCTTCCTATCTTTAGACTCTTTAATGCTCGGTTTATACGTTCATTTTATTAAATTTTACGAATTTACAAAGGTCGTATAAGAACGTAGCTTCTATCAATGTTTAACAGTACTGGGTGGGTAAAACAATGTGACGTCACACCAAAAATATAATATCTTGGTCAAAAGCATTTTCACAACCAGTCTCCAATTCGGTTGAGCAAACCAAGAGATAGGTTATTTCAAACAGCTCGTTTCATAAAATATACGAATAAAGTTTGGCTGAATGGAAACATTGTTTTAAACTTCGTTCTGGGCTAAAACATCGTTATATATAACTCCGAAGTCGCCAAAAAAAGCAATATTTAAAATAATTCAAAATTTTTAAAAATAAAACGTTGATACACGACTAGAATACATTCACCAAAAAAACCTATTTGGTGAAAATTCTTTTATTAAAACTAATAAACCAATCCCGACTAGAAATATGTGCTGTGTAGTACTTGCTTATATTTCCATATTATTCCCAATATGAATAATTGTGAACGTCAAGATGGCTAAAGAACTTTTATTTAGTAATTAGTAACGAATTCATACTATTTTGTTTGTAATTAGTTTCATATTTTTCTCACACTATCTTGAACTTCACAAGGATTCACTCTGAACGAATTACAATTACAAACGATCAATAATAATTGTGATCGTGAAAGATTTTATGTTTATTGTTCAGAATATGAATGACAGTTAAGGCTTATCTACACTGTATCGTTTGTATTGTATTGGCACTAAGTTTCCAAACAATAAAATATAAATTAAACTAATTACTCGTAATATGACGCATTAAGCTGTAATTTTTTTAATACAATTTAAATAATATTTAATTTTGACAGAAGAGTCATGAGCGTGTAATATATGTAATATGTATATTGTTACAAACTATACAAAATATGTTCATGAGCCTTAACTATCTGTGTACTTTAATTGTATGTAGTTGTAAAATTGATAAATTGTAGCGCTGTTCGTGTGAAATCTTTTGTAAATATATAAAAAATTGATATTATAGAAGATTTGAGTGAATATGCAGATTAAATCAGGTATTTTGGTGCGCACTTATAATCTCAGGATATGTTTATTTTAATATTTTGAATATGCTAGAATTTATTTTTAGTAAAAGTTCATTATTTTGTTAGCCTTAGAATACGAATAAAAATATTATAACTTCAAAAGTGCTTCACTCTTATCGATATGTGGTTATACCATACAGTAAATATATTGCTACATACGAACTGTAACAATAAATATGCTAAACCCCGGATTCTAAAAGGTTGGTCAATTTAAAATTTATCTAATTAGTAGCGTTAAATAAGAGTCAATATATTACCTTTTCAGAAACTGATGTTTAAATTTTAACAGCAATAATGCATATATGTAGTGAGTATGTGAAAAATGAGTCGTCTTCCTAAGGCTATGTAATAAAAGCTAGTTAATATAAAGTCAACGACCATATTCTAATAATATTTTTTTGTATCGATATAAATGTATTCCAATATGCACTAGGCCTTATAAGATCATGTATCTATCTAGTTTATATAGGATAATTCAATTATTATAGGTTCGATTGAAGTGTAAATAAAGTACATTGGCATTATGTTAGAGG
Source organism: Anthocharis cardamines (assembly GCA_905404175.1). Classification (NCBI taxonomy): domain Eukaryota; kingdom Metazoa; phylum Arthropoda; class Insecta; order Lepidoptera; family Pieridae; genus Anthocharis; species Anthocharis cardamines. The sequence goes on from FR989975.1 coordinate 791,874, forward strand.
CTTTTAATTATTAAACTACCCTAAATATTAGAAGCTTATTATATATATTATATATGTTTTTTTATGTCAGATATCGACAGACCAGCATGAGGCTCACTTGATGGTATGTGATACCTCAGCCACAGAACATCAGTCAATGATGCGCTGTCGACCTACTTTTTACTTCGAGCATTCGGAAATTCATAGACTGAAACCGAAGTAATGTGCACTTTACGGTTTTTCAATCTATGAACGGTGATTCGTTACCCGGTCGGAATTTCGATATTCCTCCCACCCGATTTTTTACCAGACTTGGGGAAAACATACAGAAAATTATAAACATGTCTCGGTGGGATTCGAACCCACGACCCATTGGAGTGCACGGTAAGTGTTCTACCAAACGCGCCTACAAGTCTGTCGAAATACGAGAAACAAATGGACCAAATGAAAGTATTTTAATTGTACGAATAGCCCAAATTGAGGCACCCTTAATTCGTATTCGTGAAAATGAAGTGGCACCATCAACGATCGTTAAATATGTTGACCAATGGGCTCAGACAATTTGCGTCGTGGTCATACATGATGGAAAAATATACTCACTATTAAAATAAAACATACATTAAAACAAATTACTTATTGAAATGAAATACATTTATTTTTTTGGGATTTATTGAATGTAAAAGTTTCAAATATAGAAGAATATTGTTCACTTCAGTAACTTAGTTTTTCAATTTTTTTATACGATAGATATACATTTTATGGTGAAAGAACGATCGTTTTGTTACCCTGTAATAAAATAAACGAGAAATCAGTAAAACACTTAAATACAGGTATGAGAGGAATATCAAAAATGCGGTCTGTTGGAACGTTCATAAAACTAATCATTCACTTCACGTTAACCACTGTATTACTACTAGCGATGTACCGGATATCCGTATCCGCGGATATCCGAGGGAGAATAAAGATCTGTATCGATCCGTTACTTTTATGGCGGATCTTTTGCCTTATTAATTTTCAATACATAGATGACTTTCTATGTAGGGTTTAGGTGATGAAATGATGAAAATAAAATATTTGAAACTAAATAATTAAATATATTGTCGAAGGTCACGCGCATCGACACCGATTAACTAAAAAAGTTCGTATCCGTGGATCTTGACCCCAAATATTCGTATCCGTATCTATTTTAACGATCCGGCACATCACTACTAAGTACGTACGTACGTACGTATATTTGAGTCTATTGGATTTATTCAGTTAATAAAACACCGAATATGGGCACCATTTTTATTAGCAGAGCGTGGTTGTTTTGAACACATTACATTTTTCAGATTTATAACTACCATAGATAGTAAAACTAGTGATGTTCCTAATGTGTCTCAAACTACAATCTTAATAGAGTCTGCCCCATATCATTTTATATATTCCTATAGTGTTTCGAATATATTAGAAATGTTACCTGTTTTGGATACAGCACCTCGATGATTGGTCCTTTATATTTGCAAGGGATGCAGTATTTGGGACAGTGGTTCTTGCGTTTGCAGCAGATCACTGCCGTCCACATGATGAGGAGCAGAACAGCTAGCAGCAACTTCTTCGGCGACATACTTGTGTTGTGTCACTATGGAAACATTAAAAGTGAAATGATTATTTATAGTCGGTTTACATACCGTCAATCTCCGATGCGTTTAGCACCGGGAGTCCTGGGTTTGAATCCCGGGGAAACAAGATTTAAAAAAAAAGTTTCGGTCCGGCAGGGCACAGAATCGCCTACTTGTCTGTAAAGATAAATGATCAGTGAAACAGACACAGAAATGGGTCTGCCCCATGCCCCATTAGGGGACTCGGGATTAAACTTATTCATACCGTCAATCTTAATAAATATGGTAAAAACTAAGGTTGATTAGTTTTTGAACCCAATATCCATCGCGTATTCAATGCAACTAAACACGAAGAAATTGTGTGAAAGGGCAATAAAAATATACCTTCAACGATGGCTGAGCCCTAGCTTTTGGCCCTCCGAACTGATTACAAGGTCTACAGTCACTTTGGCAGCAATGTTTCCTATCTCGCTTGCAGGCGTTGGCAGCCTCTATCATTGATAAGGCAATGTGGATAAACACCAGGACAAATATATTGAGGCGAGGCATCTTGGCTGGAAAAAAAACTTTTTATAGATCACCCACCTTTAACGTTAATTAATATTAAAGTTGCCAATAGCAGCATTTTTTTAAAATGTCAGATATTGACAGACGAGCATGAGGTTCACTTGTTGGTAGGTGATACCTCAGCCACAGAACATCAGTCAATGATGCGCTGTCGACCTACTTTTTACTTCAAGCATTCGGAAATCCACAGATTGAAACCGAAACGCGCAATGTACACGTCACGGTTTTACCATCTATGAACGGTGGTTTGTTACCCGGTCGGAATTTCGATATTCCTCACACCCGATCAATGCCCGAAGGTACCAGACGTGGTGAAAACATGCTTACAGAAAAACATAAAAATATTGTCCCAGTGGGATTCGAACCCACGACCTCGCACGGCAGGTGTTCTACCGAATGCGCCAACGAGCCCGTCAAGCCCACTTTTATGAATACGCTATGAAGTTCAAATTATGTAAATTCACATTCATTGAATGCCATGAGCTGGCATAACACAATATTTAGCGTTATAATATAGTTTTTAAATGAAGAAATCGTTCGCTTTTTAGCAAGCGACATCTGCCCATAGCAGGCGTTTTAAAGAGGTAATTGAATTAAATTATGCAGCCTACCCTCTTATGTTCATTAGAAGTGTGAGTTACAAATTAAAAATTGTATATGGGTCAAATGGGAGTACCTTTTTACACGCTTTATTATTCTCACTTCCTGCACTTTGCGTCAGTATCGGAGCACTCGTTGTATCTCACTCTGGTGCACGCGAAGCACGACTCCAAGTAAGACAGCAATAGTGTAACCAGGAGAACTACCACCTCTTGGAACAGCTCTGTTTCCATGCCACTGTTTCAAATGAATACGATGAGGCCTTGTGGGAATTTCAGTTTCGTAGACACACTAACAATCAAAAAGTTGCGCCTGTATTTTATCAAATAGCAATTTTCGCTAGAAGCACATTTGATATTGTTCAGAAACATTACATATTATTATGTATCACACCGTTAGAATAGAATTAAGCGTATCGAAAATTATTGTTTTTTAATCGCCTATAATATTCTATAAAATTTGGTCATTGTATGTCGGTCACATAATTTTAAACTTAGTGTGACGTCATTATATTCATTATTTAATGTAAGGCAAATATTGTTTTCATGGTCACAAAGCTGTTGTTAATGAAGAAAACTAAATCATGAATTAGGTTACTTTAATTCTTGCGATATCCATATAACATATCATTACAGCTCTAGTGAGAGACCAGCAGGCCTAGCATGACAACCACGACAAAATTTTGTCAACTATTTTGTCGTTTTTTAATCGATTATCTCTTTATGTATTCCGGATCTAACATGACACTTACACTTAAAAGTTAAAACTCGACTTCTAATGTCAAAAGTAGAGATATTGGTAGATCGAGATATCTTATCTATCAAAGTTGTCGAGGTCGAGATATAATATATCCATATATAATATATCTTAGTTTGTCTTCACTCGTCACACACAAAAAAACATTGAAAACTATTTTTTTTATGTTAGATATCTACAGACGAGCTTGAGGTTCACTTGATGGTAGGTGATACCTCAGCCACAGACCTACTTTTAACTTCGAGCATTTGGAGATCCATAGACTGAAACCGAAACGCGCAATGTGCACTTCACGGGTTTTCCATCTATGAACGATGGTTCGTTACCCGGTCGGAATTTCGATATTCCTCCCACCCGAACAATGCCCGAAGTTACGAGACGTGGGGAAAATATGCTTACAGAAAATTATAAACATGTTGTCCCGGTGGGATTCCAAGACCCATCGATGTGCACGGCAGGTGTTCTACTGAAAGCGCCAACGAGCCCAAAATATACTAACTTAATAGTAATAAATACTACACCTTATAATTACTAAAGTTATCCACGTTTACACGGGGGGTTATTGGGGTTACAAACCACCCGTCGTTTTCCACCACAAGCGAGAACCAGTCGGAGTAAAGCCAGTACCACTACGGCTACACGTGTCCACACTACCATCATACGGCCATCACAAAACTTGGGTTCGTCTAGAAAAAGAACTTTACATTCAGTCTCAGCTCAGCCGGAATACGAAGTAGCAAATGCAATTGACATCTCAATTCAAATTCTTAATTTAAAAAAATAATACTAAGTATATGTTCGGTGTCCAATGCACCGCACGCTCGTCTGACGACATCTATAAATTCGTTTGTGCACCGATACAAGCACCAATTGTCTATATTACACCATAATTTATTCAAATTTTTAAATTGTTATTTAATATTAAAAAAAAATTATTTTAGGTGATATACCGGCTTTTTAGACGACGCGCCTATGCCGTAACGCCCAAGCGGGGTCCTATTTCCAGCGTTAAATTTTTTTTATAAATAATATAGATAGAGTTCCGGGAGTCAGGACTTTTTTATTGGAAATTTCCTCCTCTTTCAGGATCTTTAAAACTCCTTAAATATCATTATTTTAAAAGTTATAAACGAAAAACTAAATACCTACCTTGTTTTTTTTATCTTATTTTGATAATAACAATTGCAATTTTTTATGTGCTAATATACCCTTAAAAAACATTTTTCTAGACGTCATTCCGAATCGAATGAGCTATGGCACATATTTTTAGGATCTTTATTTCTATTTAACACGTTTTTGAACTTGTTGACTAGACTATATTTCTAATTTATAAACGTAGCATTATCTTTTATCTACACGTAATAGTTAGGTACTTAGGTAATATTTGGCTATATACAAATTTCATTTCATTACTCGTATATGGATGTTTTATTATATAGGTGTTAATGATAAATAAATAGTCTCATTGAATTGAGTAACTAAACAAATCTTTTAACAGAGTTACGGTATCGCCTTCTGAACAATAAGATGTAAATTTCATTCCAAAAAATAAGTAATCTTGGGTGTCATTCTATCCAAAAAAATATTTATTACAAATTTCGATATTAAACCAAACCGTTTAGTGCCCGAAGTGACCAGACGTTGAGAAGACATGTTAACAGAACATTATAAACATTATCTTAGTAGGATTCGAACCCGCGACTAATCGTAACGCAAGGTAGGTACGGTAGGTAGGTAGGTTACCCAACGGGCAAACGAGCCTGTCAGAGTAAATAGGTATAGGTATATAGTACTTCCTAAGGCCTCTAACTATTGTAAATTATACTAGTGTTATATACACTAGTATATTAAATAAAGTTCCTTTTTCCCATCAAAGGACAAGAAAACGAAGTTTAAGAAAATCCAATTTCAAACCCGATTCAAATGCAAAGTCCCACAGCGCAATATCTTGAGCTTTGATGCATTCCTCAATTTTATGTTAGAAATCTTGTTTCCTGGTGTCTGTAAAGAGAAAATTTAATTTGAGACTTTCCACCGTGATCTGCAACCAAACATTTATTAGTAAACAATAATAAACAAGTCTAAAGTAACGGTGGAACTTGACCCAAATCAAATAATCTCTATATAATAAGAAAATAAAACAATTTCCTGTCAAGAATTTATTGTTAAGATGTAATTAACAATTTTACTGCCACGATAAACAATTCATGGCCAGCCAGCTTAAAGATCCATGTATGCGTAAACTTATAAAAAAATATATTTCAAGTTCAATGTGTTCTTAAGGAAAAGTTCCATATGAAGGTCGCTATTATAAAATCCGATTGAAATTTCTGTTAACAATCTTCACTCGTAGGCTTCATGCTTCGACCAAAGAACATAGATGTATATAGAAGCACATGCCAATACAAATATTTGGCACAGAAATGTAGTTCTACTCTTGACCTGTAGAGCGCGTGGTAATGTATCGGTGTGACACACACATTTAAGCAGGCCGCCGACTCCTACCGCGTTGTCTCGCTTGCTCTTACGAGCGAACGGCAATAACGCTCTAAAAGCGGCTGGGTGCGAGAGAGTGCGCGCTATGACATCAGCGTCAGAGTGTCGTTCACACGAATACTAGCAGCGCCGCTGTGGTTGGGATGAGAACTACTCTTACCAAAGAGAAACCGCGCTAGGCGCGCCTATAAGGCCTGTTCTTCTATGTACATTGTACATCTATGTTCTTTGTTTCGACGGATAAATTTTGTATTTTTTTTGAGTGAGAGTTTCTTAAATTATAATCAACTGGTGGATCCAGATTTCGAGTTCTTTGTAAAATGCAGCTTCTGTTTTCTTCTAGTCATCATTGTTACTTCTATATATTAGACTATTTCCTTCTCTTCAATCCTTATACGGTCCACGTCGACAAGGCGCTCGACCGCTGCATGGAATCTTCTTCTTGCAAGCACTCCCGCTTGAGAACATCGAGAAGAGAACCAATAGAATTGTGTAAAAGAAAACCCAGTTTAATTTCGCCATATTTAATCTGAAAAAGAGATAGAATGCATTTGTTAGGTAGTCATTATTTTTGCTCTTATTAACGTTTTATAAATAGCATATTTTTTGGAGTTGTATGTTTTTATGTACAGATAGAGCTTGTATAAAAATAGGATATATCTATTAAGGAGAGTGAAGTGACTGATTCGTTTCGTGCTTACAAAGAAAAAGACAAGAAAACTGAGTTCTCATCTGATGAATTTAATGATATTATGGGCTGTTGGGATCTTATTTATCTATAATGTTTAAGACGTGTCCTTATTGAGCTAGTTTGCTTGAGTTGTATTAATCAACCATATTTAACATTTCGACAAATATAATTAACACATTAAACTCACATAATTTGTCACTTGCCACAAGGTGCCGGTTTTCTGCAAGCAATGTAAACCTTACGTGTGCAGCTGTGAACGCTGGTGAAGAGGGCGATGAGAGCGGTGATGAACAGGACAGCGTCGCGCAGGAAACCCATCCTCCTAGCCGGACACCATCGTCTACAACAGACCTACCTGCAAGTCTTTTCTATCTTTATAAATGACCTTAAAAGGGTCATCAGGATTTCCATATATGTATACTAATATTATAAAGAGAAAAGATTTGTTTGTTTGTTACGATTTTACTCAAAAACTACAAGACCGATTTTAAAAATTCTTTCACCAATAGAGAGCTACATTATCAGTCACATAGGCAATTTTTTTGTATAGTACATCTAAATGCGAAGCCGGAGCATGTTACTAGTGTATACATAACAGTATATAGCTTATTTTAATATAGATAACATTAAGATTCTATCTTATTACCAAAGTGTCTATATTCACGATATCCACCCAATATATTTTTTTGGTTCTAAAAGAATATCGGGTGGACGATAGTCACCTTCCTCCTTATCACAAACCACAATTAGCGAAGAAAACTAGCAGAAGATGGGGCAAATAGGTAAGCCGTTTTCTCGGTGGCAATGATCACAGACACCCATTAGATCTACATCACCAGAAGGTAGTGTACATTTTTGATTAGGCGCTGCTAAATACACTCTTGGAGCCTAAATTCGATAGAGAAGGATACAAGGTTCATTGAGCATTCTTAAGTCTGATCATGGCGCAGCATATCTTCGGATCTTCTTGTTAAAATTTAAGAATGTGCAATGGAGTCTCAACTCCACTCGTAACTACTCCACTTCCTACATACAGACGCACGGCGGGATTCCATAAGTTCAAAATCCGGAGTCACTTATTTTTCTTCTTCCTTCATATTTAAAAAGCGACCCCGCTGTTTTCTTTGACTATTATAATTTAGTTCTCTTCATGGCGCGAGTGAATCTAGCTTCTTATTGTTTTCATTAAGTATAATTACTTATTTTATATTTCTTCTTAGTAGGACATACTTTACTTCTTCTGTGTGGTCGTGGGGAACGTGTGACTTACAATACTTCTCCATTTCATGTCACTTATACGTATATTTAGAGCACACTGCACTAAAATAGACTACTTTAGTGCAGTGTGTGTGTGTATTTTATATTTACCAAAGCTTATACAGTAATTATACGGTTCCTATGACTTACTTAGTTTTATTAATAGCTTGTCAATTGAGTCCACAATCGAATCAATCGCTTAGAAATCGAAAAGATTTTTTTATATACAGTTTATGGCATTTCGATCAATAGTTTAGGTAAGAGTTTCCTTTTAAGATCAGTTAATTATTTACTTCGGATCATTCAATGCCAATTAACCTTGATTTGGGTCAAATTTCATATTTTTTATTACTAATTTACATTTACATATCTGATATTATAAAATAAGATTATTAAAATAATTATTATTATAAAAATATTGATAATATAATACTTACAGGGATTGTTTGTTTTAATTTTGCTGTTTGATAAACCTGGAATTTTGATTGTTTGATTTATGTCAGAAGGAATGTTTTATGTTTCGAAAGTTTTTCTTTTTTATTCCCATTAAAAAAGGGCGTATATGTTCTATAATCTATAGTCTATATAATACATATGTATGAGTTGTCTATGGCACATGGCCTATTGGAAAACGCACGCGCAATATGTAGAGTCTCTATTTCGAGCATCTAATTCAAATGTAAAGTATGCGTTGCAATACCCCGGATAGTAAAAAGGAGTATTTTTTTTGAGCCAGGAATCTTCGAGGGCGTATGCAGGATAACGCACGAAAGTTTCATCATAACCTGATGAATAGTTTAGCAATGCATAGAGGGCATACTTAAATTGATTTTTATTTACCTTCTAATATAAAGAATCTCCATGTCACAATGTTAGTTACCGTACTCCTCCGAAACGGCTTTACCGATTTTTACCAAATTTTATATGCGTATTCAGTAGGTCTGAGAATCGGCTACTATCTATTTTTCATACCCCTAAGTGATAAGGGTTGTTCACCCTTAAATTATTTTTTTTAAATTTTGGACGAAATTTTTTGTTTTTATTTTTTATAATGTGGCATTAAAAATACATACAACCGTATATTTTCACTCTTCTATTACCAACCCCTCTTTTTTTTTGTCAAAAAATCTAGACCCGTGCGAAACCCGGGGCGGGTCGCATAATTTTTTACAAGGTTAGGTGACAATATTCTTTATATTGCCATTTTAAAAATATCTGACGATTACTAACGTTGATTTGCATATAAGATGAACTTTTCAATACCACACTTTATAGCTTGCATCTATAATAAACATCTAAAAATATCAACGAGGAAGCTTTCCGTATATTAATCTGAAAGAGACGAGTCGTGCGCGCGTTTAAATATATCATTAATTATTTATAGATGCAATAAAATCGAAAATATTCCGAATAACCTAAATCAGAATTTGAAATATAGTCCCAAAAATGTAAGAAAGAATGTGTCATTTCGATATTCTGATTCAATTTCATGAGAGTTGAAAGTGAATCAGTGTTTTGGTAATGTGATGTTAGTGTGGTGGTGTCGCTACAGTGTGTTCGTGATATTTGGTGTTTTTCTTTTACGAAATTTTTTTCATTTCTTATGTGTATTGTATTATAGAAAGGTATGTTTTATATTCTTTCGTCTAGTGTAAATTTTTAGTTTAGTTACTTAGTATTTTCGTATATATTAAAAGGTCGGACTTATTGAAACTCCTGTAGGTAAGACTTGTTTGGATAAATATAAAATTATTTTATGTAATATAAATCAAATTAAAAACGGTATTTAAATAAAGAAATTATAAAAATGTACGTAAAAAATAATTGAGCATACTGCGTTCATATTATGTATTTCTCAAGCTCAGAATATTCTATCTACAAATCCGAAAATATTAAAATATTGTCTAATTACTATCCATATTTTAATAATATTATTACTTAGTATTTTAATTTGAATGATAGATATTTCAAGCGAGAGATTAGACTCTACATCCTATCTATCCTTCTAAACTAATATTATAAAGAGGTAAAGTTTGTGAGGATGTAGGCGGTAATATCTGGATCTACTGAACTGATTTTAAAAATTATTTCACCAATAGAAAGCTACATTATCAGCGAGTAACACATGCTATTTTTTGTGTACAGTACAAATACATTGCACCCGTGCGAAGCCGGGTTGTGTTGCTAGTAGCAGTAGTAATACTAAACATGTGCAATCTCGCTAAGGCGAGCAATGTACTTAATAAATGAGCAGTCTGAAACACTAATATTGTTTAGTGACAGTTATTAAGTGTTTCAACAACAACCTATAGACCTAAAACCATTTATCATTACACTGCTGGGCCTGTGGAGTTGATAGTAATTTTCTCGTTTGACTTATTTTTAATTAAAAAAAAACAGAAAATTTGTATATATGTACTGATATTATAAAGAGGAAAGATTTGTTTGTTTGTTACGATTTAACTCAAAGACTACTCGACCGATTTTAAAAATTATTTCATTATTTCAATTTTTTTTTGTAAGTACATCTACATTGCAACCGTGCAAAGCCGGGGCGGATTGCTAGTAGTAAATAAAGTAAATTCGCGAGTTTTCTATGTCCTTCTCGACCGAAACATTTTTTTTAATATGGACTTACGATTTTTTTTATAATAAGTATATTGTTTGGGCCTGCGGCTCACCCAGTGGAAAGAGAACAAGGCCGCTCTTGAATATCAGCAAGAGTTTATTGCCAGTTCTTCTCGTCCATTCTACGCCCTTGATTTGAGAACTGGCAGTAAATGTAAAATTAGAAGCATTTATTTTTATTGATGTTCATAAGTGTACATTGTGTTACCTTAATGACCAAATGATAATTTGATTTGCAACACCAGAAGATTTGCAGATACGTTGCCGGCCTTATTGATGACGGTTACAATTTTTTTTATACGGATCTCCTGTGATTAATACAACGCGCTTATTTCTGAATTATGAAAGTGATTCAAAAATATACTTAGAAGAATGTCTAAAATAACTAAATTAGTATTTTAAACTATCTTGGTAAGTGTAAAGAAGTTTGATCGAGTCAATCAAAGTTCACTTTGCTGTGTAATAAATTTTAAATCTGTATTTTTTAAAGCTGCAACCGAAAGGATATCTTAGCTTAACGTCAAATATCAATTATGATCTGCTTACAAGCGCGGACCCAGCCCTCAAAGAAGGTTGTGGTCACAGCTACCCGAAAATCAGACAGTTCTAAAAAATACTAGGATATCAGAAATATGGAACAATGGTATTCTGTCAATCTATAGGTACTTTGCTGCGTTCCGAATCACGCACGATTCATAGTTATTTATTACAACTCCAATCATTATCAGCCTATCGATCTCAATAGAACGTGAAAGTGTGACGTCACAAATCTATTAGGGTTCTGGGCATGCCCATAGTGCCTACAACAGTGTATCCGCGCTTGTCTGCTTAGTAATTCCCATTGTACTTCGATCATTCAAGACAAGAGTTGAATCTTCGCGGCTTTTCCATCTATTTTTGGTTAAGACGGACGATATATCGATATTCCACTCACCGGTTTAATATTACAAGTTGTCAGATACAAATATAAGGAAAATTATAAACAGTTCATAGGTAAAACCCGTAAGTCATTGAAAGTAAAGCAGGTACGCTATTTATTTAATGAGCGAACGACATTTTGACTTAGTAATGTCCGACTATATACCGAAATATATACTTAGTATAGGTCGAGCTAATAAATGAAAGGTATATTTGGTTAGTACTTTTTATTTAAAAACCCTTTTTTTATTATCGTCCTTTATTTGATCATTATTTAATAAATATTTTTTTTTATGAAGAGCGTATCTTCCGATTTAAATGAGCACCTCTAAAAATCAGTGCCGCCGTGACTATGTCACAGTACTAATTTTCAGCGGATAATGAAAATCTGTGATTCATTTCGTGCACTACACAGGAACTATATATAATGTTACGTCTATAATTATTTCTTTATGTTGTATATTTTTGTATGTTTATATTTTTTAACTTAACCGCCTCCGTGGTTCAGTGGTAAGCGCGATGCGTTTAGCACAGGAGGTCCTAGGTTCGAATGTCATAAACAAGATTAAAAAAAAATGTTTCGATCGGGCAGGTCATAGTAGGCTGATCACCTTCACTTGCCTATAAAAAAAAATTATCAGTGAAACAGACACAGAAATGGGTCTGCCCCATGCCCCACTAGGGGACTCGGGTATTCATTTTATATTAGTAACTTAAGTGATCTGTGATTGTGGGACAGTTCCGTTTCATAGTTCCGTTATGTTATAACAATTAGTGATAAGTATTGTTTTTTTATAACACAGTCTGAAACATTTTGATTTTTAAACATAAATGTAACACCCAAGTTTCTTGCCGACTCTTCTCAGTTTTTTTTACACGTAAAACGACAATTTTGACGGGCTCGTTGGCGCGTTCGGTAGAACACCTGTGCGGATCGATGGGTTTATAATTTTCTGTAAGCATGTCTTCCCCACGTCTGGTAACTTCGAGCATTGATCGGGTGGGAGGAATATCGACCGGGTTACGAACCACCGTTCATAGATGGAAAAACCGTGACCGTATTGAGCGTTTTAAGTTTCAGTCTATTGATTTCCAAATGCTTGAAATAAAAATAAGGTCGACAGCGCATTATTGAATGATGTTCTGTGGCTGAGGTATCATCTACCATCAAGTAAACCACGTGCTTATCTGTCGATATCTAACATAAAAAACAAAAAAAAATACTTTTATTTTGAACATTAATTATAAAAAATATCATCGATTTTTAATGTAAAGGAAATGTGGCTTTTACATTTTTCAGTGCACAATCTATCAACATAATACTAATAAACATAAATAAAACTATATTGTATAAAAGTCACTGTATACAAGCAAACCCGGTGCTTTTTTGTGTCATTCAATGAGCCATTTGGCACAGATATCTGCCGTCGACGGATATCGCGAGCGCCTGACAGATTGACTTAGATTTTTTTTGGTATCTGTCATCTGCTAGTTTTGAAACGTGAATAATGAATAAATTTTTGTCTAAAGTATTTAAATACGAATAGAATATTCAGATGAGTCTATAGTAGATACCAGAACTTCTTTTAAAAATATTTTCAATAGAAAAAACATTGGAGTTTTTTTTAGGCAAGTACAGTAACGCGTGAACTGTCAAACTCGCGAAGTATGCCATTACGTCCCATAATTCCTTATAGCGCGGCGACACTATCCAATGGAGTAATAATACAGTATGGGTTTTTGTCAAAATCAATGGGTTCGATTCCTGGCTAAGAATATTGGTTTTTCAAAAATCCATTGATTCAGTTTTAATATTCATTAAAATCGGCATCGAGACTCCTTTGAGTACTTTTCGCTCATAGTTTCGGATTTGACCATGGACGCCCACTTGAAGAATTCACCCTGTATATTGACAGGTCGGACTTGAATTCGTGTATGCGGTGATATTAGTTATTTCGACTATGTGTTTGCGTGTTGTTCCCACGAGAATGTAAGTGCGTGCTCCTATTTCACCATGCCTACTGCTGATAGAGGAAAAATATTTGTGTTTTTTTCTGGTTTATATATATTTTTTTATTATTATAGTTAATTACACAAAGATGTCATGTGGAACATGGTGATTGCAGCGCCTTACAAATATTTTGTAAAACAAAAACTTGGCGATTAAAAAGAGTGACGAAGAGTTTCTTGCCAGTTCTTCTCTTCCGTTCTACGCCCTTGATTTGAGAACTGGCGGTAAATGTAAAATTAGAAGCATTTAATATGTATTTTTTATTGACGTTAATAAGTGTACATTATGTTACCTAAATGAATAAATGATTTTGAATTTATTTGAATTTGAATAGTATATATATATATATATATTATATATACAGATAAGCAGTTGGCCATTAGTAATTCTTACAATACATTTTCATTATAGGTTTACCAACCAAAACTACAGACAACCTCCTTCTAAATCATTACCTTAATTACAAAATTCAAAATTCAAAAATAATTTATTCATTTAGGTAACATAATGTACACTTATGAACGTCAATAAAAAATACATATTCAATGCTTTTAATTTTACATTTACTGCCAGTTCTCAAATCAAGGGCGTAGAACCGACGAGAAGAACTGGCAATAAAGTCGCCGCCACTCTTTTTAATCGCCAAGTTTTTGTTTTACAAATGTTTTGTAAGGAGCTGCAACCATGACACCATACGAAGATCGATATCTGAGTATTTGCATATCTTCAGTATATGATATAATAAAACACCCATTGTTAAAAAGTTACAGATAAAATGAAATAAAACAAAACAAGAGCTTACATAATTAAAAAAACTAATATAAGTAATCATTTTCGATTTCCATCGCTCTGCACTGACGCCAAAATGGGATTGCTCACATACTCGGACAGTCCTGCAACGATAGCATTTTTTGACGTATTAATGCGACTCCAGAATGATGCAACCGCGATCTTATGATCGCTCAATCGATATAGGAATAATAAGATTCTAGACAATGGATATTTCCACACAGGCGTCTGAACTTTCAATTAACAATAGCTCAGTGGAAGTTACTCACAAGTTAGTAATGGATAATATCAGTTTGTCACTGTCGTTTGTTATCGACATTATCCAGCGTCCACTTGAACGATAGAACAGATTGAATTTGATCAAGTTTATATAAAAACTAGAACCATAATATTCTCTTGAAAAATATTCACTCATATTAATGGAAGACATTTTAAAAAAATATTCGTATTTTGAAATAAAATAAGTTTTATCAGATTAAAACGCGATTTATTATTTATCCTTACGTTTCGAATGCTTTCCAGCAAACGTGGTCACGGGCATAATGAAAGGTTACAGCTGTCTGATTTGAATTTTCACAAAGCTGGCATATTATTATTGCATTATATAAACTTCTCAGCTGGTATATTATTGCATTATATAAACTTCTCAGCCGATTATTACTATTGTAACCGAGTCTTTGTAAGCTAAACCATTGTTGAAAAGAGTGTCCATGGAGTTTCTTGCCGGTTCTTCTCCATGAGACCCACTTTTTGGAACCGTGCAACTAGACGTTTCATAAGAGCCTGCAAAGGCCTATTTGAAATAAAAAACTTTTGATTTTGATTTTGATGATTTTGATTAACGCCTATCATAAGGATTTGATAATTCCTGTAATTTTCTATATTATAGCAGTGTTGGCTAACAATGTCCTCTTGTTTTTATTTTGTGTGACTTGAGGTTTTAGATTATTAAATATTAGATCTCAGGTATAAAACCACCATCTCTATTAAAGTTAGTTTGTAAAAATTAACAAAACAGTGGGTAATCCCATAAAATAAATCTTCAAGTTTCATGGATTTGAGTTTACAGCGATTTCAGAAATGTTTTTATACGTATCTAGTAAACATACATCAACAAACGCTGGAATTGGTATAATCATTGGTACTTAAACTATTTCCCTAAATATTAAATATAACATCGGTTTAGAAATACCACTACTAATAAATGATTTCATGGCAGGAATTTCATAGTTTGTGGATTTTCAGGCTCCAAGACATATACTACTTAGTTCTACAAAACTTTGATTTAGGTCGGGATGTCTATTTCGACATTGACCAACAAAAAAGAATCCAAACAATCTCTGAATTTGTAAAAGAAGGAAAATTTTCCTTTGTTAATAAAACAAGTGGACGATAAAGCGTAGCATCGCTACGTGTTTACGTAGAGAACCTACGCTGCCTACGCCTTGTAGAGCCTCTACTAGTGTACCTACCTCAAATAAACAAGCTTGATTTCCGATGTAAAGGATAACACGCAATAAAAATTTAAAATTTTTACTTTAACATGATGTTTATTTTGCCTGTTTTTTATTGTATACTAAAAATCTAAAAAGCGAATGCTTAAAATTAATTTTTAATTTCACATATTATCCTTGTATTTGGTTAAAACTAATTATAAAGATGATAACATTGTTATGAGCAGTACAAAGGTAAAGAAAGAAAAACAAACATGTATAAGGTGGGCAATGCGTTGCCGTTTCGAAAATAATTCATTACGTCAAAACGAGGTCATGTAGTACTGAGTGAAGTTAGTGAAATTCTAACGTGCGCGGCGCATCCAACTCAACAGGCCTGAAGTTGCCAGCAAATCATACTAAGGATGTGCCAGTATCGAAGTATTTTATAGAATAAAGTAATTATTTCTTGTTCATTTAAACATATCGCTGTGAATCAATGACACCATTGTGAATTACAATTTGTAACGTTTATTTTACAAAAGACAATAGTTAAGAAAAATATTTTTCTATTACTGGTTTAAATCTTTGCCCACTAACTGCGTCCAATCAATATATTATTTGCAATTGAGTCATTATTTCTCCGGATAAACCAAAACATTTATTCGGAAAATATAGATTTCAAAAAATATTTTTAGAACAGCGCTTTTTATACCACTTACCATAAATATGTACGTCGAGTGTAATTAACATATATTTTCAAACTAATAAAAAAGCTATTATATTATACGTATAGTGGTATTTTAATTTTATCTAAATATAATAAAATATATATCTAAATAATGTCTTAAGTTTTGCTTTTTTTTCAATCATTGACATAAAGTAATTAGCCAAGATTTTAAACGTCCACAATTATAGCTAGGCCATAAAATCTTCAAAAAAAAACACAATTATTATACATCCTTGTTTATTTCTTACGAAATAATAATCAATTCTCATTGATACTCAAAAGTCTGACGATATGTTAACTACGTAGTAAATAATTCCACGTTCGATAGAAACTAATCGAAAACAGTTCGAATGAATCAATCTCTCACATCACTAGCCCCAGTCGAATGCGCGCGCTGCACGGTCGCACCTCCCGTCGGAGCCAACAGCCATCGCCTTGCAAAAAAATAAAAAAGAAACCAAATTCGAGGCGTATTCCAAGTTTAAAAAATGGCGTTTCGCGCGCGTCCTTACATGATTTGAAACATGTATAACTTTACATTCGAATGGACTTAAGTGTTTTTGTTGAATTTTGTGTGTGTTGTGGATAGATTGTGTGTGTTTTCTACTTTAATTATACCTTCCTACCTTGTAAGTATCATACTGCTATATTCTCTCTGCTAACAATTACGTATTTATTATTTACGTAAAAAAATCTATGCTTAACAAAATTGAATTATACTGCAACTTGAAATACAATACATATAATAAGCCAGTTAAACTCTTTTAAATATTTTTTCTATCTAATTTAACAGCATAGTATATTATAATAGTATAGATATATTTGTAGATATGTGAAGAGGAAATCACATATAACATGTTACCTGTACTTTATCAATATCGGCTTGAAATATAGTATCTGAAAACAGTGAATACAGAAATTATTTTTTAATGATTCTTGAAATAGTATCGTCTCTATCATAGCTCTTCGATAGAGTACAAACATCATTAGCAGTGATTAATGAGTTTCATTCAATGTCATTCGAGCATCGTTATTATTTTATAATGATCGCTCTACAATTTCTGTTCCCGTTAAACTTATATTTAAGATTTTTTTAATTTAAAACAACATAAAAATATACATATATACTTTTTTGTAATGAACGCTCCATCGTAGGCGTACATGATGATAAATGTTTGTTTAATTTACGGACTTTTACCGATCTATGATAAATAATTGTATCAAAAGTCAAAAAGTGAAAATATTGGAAATCCAAAGAGTGTCAACGTAGAAAGAGTCACAGATTTAAAGTGAATATAGTTAATATTCAAGGAATAATAGAGTTAAACACACAATTTAAAGTTAAAATAGAGTCAGCATCCTAGCGATTAAGTATTTAAAAGAATCAAATGTAGAGAAATTTAAAGTAGAGTCAGATTTATCGCAATTTTGGTATTAAAAAATCAAAAAGTTAAATGAGACGTTAAAATGAGAATTATATTAAGTTCATCAATTACGGTGTTTTTATTTACCCAAAATAACTCTGTGAAGACTTCTTGTGTAACCAATATATCCTGATATTAATTATATTTAAAATTAATAAGTACCAAGACAAGCCTCTCATTACTAAATGCTGACAAAGCCTCCTGATTGAATCTCGTCAGGCTTAACGCTGTCTCGAAGTCTACTTTAGATTACTTATCTCAATCTCAGACATAATCAAGTTACGCGGTAATCAACATCCTTGGCTATGGAAGATCCTAATTATCTTTCCAAAATATTACATATTATTTCCATTATTAATTTCTTAATAGGTACATCTCAAACATATGATTATTTGAGTAGGGATATAATAAATTATTTAGACTAGAAAGTGATTGACTATCAATTTAAAGATTATGAAAATAATTTTTTTTGTGTAAGATATCGACAGACGAGCATGAAGTTCACTTGATGGTAGGTGATACCTCAGCCACAGAACATCAGTCAATGATGCGCTGTCGATCTACTTTTTTACTTCGAGCATTCGGAAATCCATAGACTGAAACCGAAACACGCAATGTGCACTAAACGGTCTTTCCATATATGCCTTCATTATATCTATAAACATGCCCCGGTTATTGCTTGATGCGCTTATAGCTACGTATATACAACTACATACATATGAACTGAATTACGACTCAATCATCGTGTTTGAATACCAGATAATTATTATTACTTACAAGGAAAGGTTGATTACGATGCAATTGGTCGTTTGCAAAAGTATTGAATACACGTATGTGAAACCTATAGGTGACCCTATAAGGGGGTGAACTTTGAGGGTTGAATTCACCACCTAAAAATGTTTTTCCTCCGATAAAAAAATACATGTCTCTTAGATTTTGACGTAGAATAACATATTTCAGCAGCATTGAAATCGGAGACGGACACCTTGAAACCTTTCCACGTTAATAAATTTTATATTTAGTTTTGACTTCTGAACGTCAAAAATTTCGAGATTATTCCTCCATTGTCTAATTTATATATTTTTTGTAATCCTAGTAAACTTTCACACCCTAATGCTTAACCAAAATTGTTATAATATTCTATACACAACATAGGTTACTGTTATTCCGGAACATCGTTCTAATTCCAAACTGTAGTTAAGTATAAAAGCTTCAGTAACTATTTATGAAGTAGGAATGTTTACGACTAACATTACTAGAAGTAAAATACAAAAGGAAATGAAACATTAAAACGCCAGTCGGTCCCCACAGACGTGACCTGTTTTCCCTGACATGCGTTTGTGAAATAACTTTAATTACTTTTAAAAGATAACACATAACTTATACGGGAACTTGTGAATTGGGGGATTGCATTAAATCAACGAATGGTACAACAGTTTTCGATTGTTACAAACGAATTTTCCAATTGCTGATTGAAAAAACATGATTAAATGAATTGGCTTTTCTAACAGGAGTAACAAACATTTAAAGACATAACTTTTACTGGATTTATATTATATGGTAGCGACAGGTTGTATCGTATATCCAGCACAGCATATGCTGAGTCTTGCATATACTGAGGCTTGAGCTTTCACAAAGTGGCCATATGATATTCCTACGCAGTCGATACTTGTAGTAATTTTCTATATTACGGAAATATTGGATTAGTGTACTCTTGTATTTTAGTATGATTGTTTGTTTGATAATTATAAATTATTTTCCAGCCTAAACAACATAACAAAGAATCTATTTAATATTGTCTTTTATTAACGCGAATATCACACATATAAATAAAATACTATATAACGAATTAAAACGCGACGTTTCGGATGCTTTCCAGCAACCGTGGTCACGCGCGACTATTAAATCCGGTATAAAGTTATATGAAATATGTGATACTCGCGTTAGTAAAATACAATATTTTGATTGGTCTGATTTCTTCAGTCTCCTAAGACTTATTCCCAAATTTTAATCCCTCCACTTCCATAGTAACTTATCAAGTTTGCTTTTTCTATTCCTAACGTACTCTAAACTATCCCCAAACAATCAAATTAACAAACAAAGCAGAATAATTAAAAATAAGGTTTAAAAGCAAGGTAATTTAGTTGATGTAATCTCAACTCACAAGCGTGGGTGACTCCTTTCAAGATTCGCTTTAACGAAGTATTTCACTTTGACTGAGAGGTCTTTGTATTGGATTACTGGGTCAGATGTTAACAAAAAGGTTATTACCACTGAATATAAATTGCTGGTTAAGTATTTGAATTGGTTTTCTAAGAGTTGGAAATTAGTGAAAAACAAAAAGAAATATCTATTCATTTCTTAAAGGTCGGTTGGGTTTATTTTATTTTATAAAAAACTAGCAAAACGTCTCGGCTTCACACGGGTACAATGTAGATGTACTATACACAATAAATAGTCTATGTTACTCGCTGATAATGTAGGTTTCTATTGGATAATGTAGACTTCTATACTAATATTATAAAGAGGAAAGATTTGTATTTTTGTATGTTATGAATAAACTCAAAAACTAATGGACCGATTTTGAAAATTCTTTCACCAATAGAAATCTATGTATATTATCAGGACGCTAGGCTACTTTTTGTGTATAGTACCTACATCTACATTGCACCCGTGTGAAGCCGGGCACGTTGCTAGTCTAATAATAAAATGTTATTAGTTAAAAAATAATCCGAAACTGTATGAATTCAGAGAATGCGCTGTCGTCGCTCAGACGAGACAAACTATCTGAGTCCTTATTACTCTGTGACTCTCGTTTACTTAATTAAATATCTTGCTTTTGAAATGCTTATATACTTATATATATGCGTATTATAATTTATTCAACGATATTACTGAAGTTCTATGATTGCGTATGGCGATGAGAAGGATATTATGACTTGATGGACTCTTTAAAACAGTGGCGACACCTATACTATGTCGCAATTTCTGAATCACGATAACGAAATTTTGTTTGTCAATAGATTCTGCACTAGCAATCCGCCCGGCTTGGAGATGTACTATACAAAAAAAATAATTTTTAAAATCGGTCGAGTAGTTTTTGTGTTAACTTAACAAACAAACAAAAAATCTTTCCTAAAATCGATTAATTAATGAGTTGAAAGATTTTTTTATATTAGAGGAGGCAAACGGATAGGTGGGCCGCTCGATGATAAGCAACTACCGCTGCCCATGGACATTCGAAACACCAGAGGTCTTGAGGATGCGTTTCTGGCGTTTAAGGTTAGAGTAACCTTGTTTCTTGAAGGTTCCCAAGCCGTATCGGTTCGGAAAATATGCCACCGCAGACGAACGACTATCGAAAAACTATTCGAATCGTCAATCTGTCACTTGTATGAGAAATCATTTGAAACATACAAATGACAGCTCGACGATACGAATATTTTTTCGCAAGTTGTTCGTGCTCCCTCTGAAGTGTCGATCGGGCCAATCACCCGGCCGAGTGTAAAGTGACACTGACTCAGCATCTCTCGACTCGAACTAGTTCGTTTAAAATTTTAAGATATTTGATTTTTCGTAGAAAAAGTGTCAATAACCTGACAAAACGTTGCGACTCAATGAAAGTAATTACCTACTATGAGTATGACCTTGCTGCCAATGATGAACCCATTTTATACATTTTTTTTAAATATTTCATTTTAGAAAAATCTAAGAATAAGTGTAATTTAAAAAAAAAAGTGAATTAAGAGAATAATAACGTTTATTTTACACATTTTAACAAACAACTTGAATTATACTTATCATAAAGTTTGTCAATGAAACCTTATAACTACCAGAGATATGAAATAACATGTAGTTTTTTATGTCAGATCTCGACAGACGAGCATTAGGTTCAGGTTGTACCTCAGCCACAGAACATCAGTCAATGATGCGCTGTCGACCAAATTTTTACATAAAACATTCGGAAATCCATAGACTGAAACCGAAACGCGCAATATGCACTTCACGGTTTTTCCATCTATGAACGGTGCCGGTGGTTCGTTACCCGGTCGGAATTTCCATATTTCTCCCACCCGTTCAATGCCCGAAGTTACCAGACGTGGGGAGATAAGCTTACAGAAAACTATAAACGTGTCGTTCCGGTGAGATTCGACCCCACGACCCATTGATGCGCACGGCATCGTGTCTACCGAACGCGCCAACGAGCCCGTAAAAAGTTATATCACTTCACAAATATTAATTACGACGATATTATTTGTGTATCTTAGGTAATTTTGTCCCTAAGCTGTTAAAATTGAAAATCTTAAAATTTCATACATACAAACCCTAAATGGACGCTGTTAAGCAAAACAGTGACAACCCACAAAAAGATAAAAAAATAAATTTTGATACTAATCGCTTCCTTATGAGCTGGAGTACATGTTTCAAAATATATATATATATATATATATATCATTTAAATCGTTTTAAAAGCAAAAAAAAATAAAAAAGTAATGGGCACGAAACCCCAACATGTTTAGAATATTAAAAATAATGCACTAATTTCTATTACTATGATTGCTACCAAGAAAAACGATATACATTTAGAGTAATAATAATAATTACAAAAAAATCTATTATATCTGTTATTTTTTAACAGAAATTTAATAAAAACTAATTACAACTTCCATTTTAAATTTCTCAAAATGGCAACCATGTGGGTTGACACTGCATTACAAATATTACAATAGTTTTGGCTTTGACCAGTATGTTGAGAAACTCATTTGAAATCCTTGCCATATAAATACATACGTACATATTTTTTTAAATTCTATTGCTGAAATATTGTTGTTATTCAGTTGGATGTTAAGTATAAATGCGTTAGATTTCATAATTGTTTCTTTTTTAAATAAACTAACAGATAGTGTGGCATGGAGCAAACATCTTTGATTTTTCTGATATTCTTAACAGGCAAATAAAGCCTTTAGTTATCTGCACGACCGAAACCTTTTATTTTGTCGTTTACTCGGAATTTGAACCCGGGATTCAAAACAAAAACTGCATCCCACTGAGCCATCGTCTATCGCTATCACTTACTCTCGTCAAATAACCAATAATATTGCTCTGAGAGATTGCCATACGGACTCCGGCCTCGTAAAATGGAGATTGATTGCGGTTTGTAGAGGTCAGTGACCTTCGACCTAAATGTTCATTTGACTGCACCACTACCACTCCCTACTCAAACTACTCGATATATGTCCTACTTCCTTGTTCATCTTGTATGAGGTGTTATATAATGTTTCATAGAAAATAGAACCTTCAAAGAAAGAGCCTACTCATTTCTAAAAGGTTGGCAACGCACCTGCATGTCCTGTGATGAAAAAGTAGGTCGACAGCACATTAACTGATGTTCTGTGCCTGAGGTATCACGTGCCATCAAGTGAACCAAAGCTATCGATATCAAACATAAAAAATTCAATTATTTCAATAAATCATATGTCATATCCCATAGATTTGGATCAGTGATTGAATAACCATGCCATGTATTTGTGCCAAATATCCAATTCCATTCAGTAATTTCGATTAATCGAATAATAAACATTCATACTTTCACACAATATTAGTAAGAGTAGATGTGACCTAAAAACGTATGTTTTCAAAGCAGTTTCCGGCGGATGCCTTATGAGTGGTACTTTCATTCACTTCCGCAACAAACTACTTCCGGTGCAAAACTCATTAATATTTATCTATCTAGGTATATATTGTGATACTAGCAATATGCCCAGGCTTTGATCTAATGTAAAAGCGCTACAAATAAGTTATTCGCTGTTATAATTATAAACAACTACGTTGATTCACCTTATCTGCTAAGTAACATTTTACTGAGATGTCCTCGTTTGGGTGCCCGCTCTGACAAGACTTTTTCAATTCCATTCTGTAAAACTAATTATAGTATAAATAGATTCCTGGTCAGATCTTGTAGCACACATAATAAACATTATTGTCAGTTTGATATTTTTCAAAATAAACTTAGTACTTATAAGGCAAGTGTTAAATTGGTAGAAAGTAGAAAGCAAAAAGAAAGCAAAATCTAATATACCTATATAGTATAGTCCTAATGTCTGTATCAATAAGTTTTTTTTTTTTTATATATATTTTTTATTTTTGTGAACCAAAATTTTTATCAGTATTGTGTTGTTTTTTGTCTATTGGTGAAAACTGTTTTGGCCTATGTATATATCATGATTTCTATGTATTTGTATAATAATTGCTGTTTGTTTTCCTAAGTAAATAAATAAAATAAAATAAAATAAAATAATGTAGCTGTCTATTGGTGAAATACATAATTATTAAAAAATGTCCAGTAGTTTTTGAATTTAATCGTTACAAACTTACAAATCTTTCTATAAATACAATTCTTTACAATATTATTGTAGAATACATTAGAATCAAAATTTCTGTACATATTTTTAGCAGATATTAAAGGGACACAATATACCTACATGATTTAACGTTGTCTGTCTGTCTGTTTTTTCAGGCTAATCTCTGAAGATACTGAACTGATTTTCGTTTAGCTTTGACATAGCTATTTGAAAATTTAATAGTGGATCAAATTAATTAAAAATATATTTGATGTGCTATACAAGTATTATGATTTAAAATCCTAAGTATAATTGATAAATGTATGTCCTGTGCCTAATTTTTGCCTGAATAAATAAAAAAAAAATTATTATAATAAAAATGTGGGTACAGTGTACCTTGAACAGCTGTTCCCACCAGATGTTCGTCAAAATGCATTCTAAGAAACTCGCGAAACATTATTAAATATTCTGTCATAGTAAGCATTAATCATTGGCCAGTGTTTTGAAGTTCTACTTCAAACCCCTTTGATGCCATGACTGAAATGTACAGCTCCTACTAGAAATTATGTGACATTCAGATGACTATATTTCAGTACAGCGATGGTGAGGAATCCTTACAAGCACAGCTTCTCTGTATATTTGTTTATGTTAGATATCGACGGACGAGCATAAGGTTCACTTGATGGATGCGTTGTCGACCTACTTTTTTACTGCAAGCTCTCGGAAATCCATAGATTGAGACCGAGGTGGTTCGTTCGTTACCGGGTCTTTGTATTTTAGTTTTAAATAGTATAGCTGTCCCCGCAAACAGCATATTGCCGAACTGCCGAACATGATCTGTCTTAAAAAAAAAAGGAACAGTCATTAATTATCTACTCAACAAATTTCAAACTTTTTATTTTATCTGAGATCCTACTATGTGATTATTATTCCTTGCTATTGACCTAATAGAAATATGTAAATGAGGTTTTTCTATCACATCTCATTTTCAAGATAAACGTAATAAGTGAATACCATGATTTTCTTACAAAATCAAGCTTTCTCGTTATATTTTTTGACTGAAAAGGCGAAGCTTTCTTAGTGCAGCTGGCTTTCCTCTTGCAATGAGATCCTGGAGTGTCTCTAACAAGGCTCCAACAGTAATCTGCGAGCATAGCAGGCTCCCATCTTCCTTGAAAACGTTTTTCAATTGCAGCTACATCTTGATGAAAGCGTTCCCCGTGTTCATCGCTAACTGAACCCATATTTTCGGGGAAAAAGTCCAAATGTGAATGAAGGAAATGTAGTTTTAATGACATATTGCATCCCATTTTATGGTAGCAGTCCAACATCAGTTTTATTCATTTGCGAAAGTCAGCAAATTTGTTGTTACCAAGGAATTTTTTTGTCACGTCAATAAAACCTTTCCATGCTTGTTTTTCAGTATGGTTAAGGGTAGATACATCGGCATATTTAATACCTCGTTTAGATTTTTCAGAAAACCCTTTTAATTGCGTTAAACAGAAATAGCAATCCACGGCATGATTCGTTGGTTCAGTCCATACCATCGGCGTAGCTAATGGCATTTTTTTACTGTTCCATTGCACCAACCGTTCAGATTCGTATAACACCTTAGACAGCAGACTTTAGAGACCCACGCCTTATCTTGATTTCTCACATCACGGTCAAAATAGGCTAAGTAACATCGTTTGATCAGGTCAGAAAGTGGTTTTTTTTTCGATTTTGATGTAAATTCGCCACAAATATAACAGAACAAGTTAGGACTGTTAACACACGTACGTGACATTTTGAAGTTCAACAATTAAACTAACTTTTAAAGTATGTTTTGTTTGTAAACCAATCCTATTTTCGAAATATTCGCGCTTCAAAACCCAAACTTAGATCAAAAAGTTAAAAGTACCATTTCTCCTCTTCTAGACGTGATATCAAAATAAAATGCCTACAGATAGTTATTATTAGTCAATCTCAATATAAAACGATATGAACCAATTCAGATATTTTTTTAGTGTTGAGTAGTGATTATCAATAATACATACTTGTGATAAACAACGTATTAATTTAGGTAAGAAAATATAAAAACGACTTCGTAAATAGTGAATTATAATATAATAAGTTTTATTATCATAAAAATATATTATAGTGAGTCAACCTTTTTTAGGGTTTATCTTTTGATCACGACTTCTTCTGTTCTGTGCTTTTGATAGACATATATTATTGCCATTTTTTTATTATAACATTTTAAGAGGGACAATTCTATAATACTCGTACATTATTGTTGCGTAACTTTTAACTCTCGAAGCTCAAGAAGCTCTCAAAAGGAATCAATTTTTCCCCGTTTTTTCATTGATTCTCCGCTCCTATTGGTCGTAGAATGACGATTAAATAGCCTAGAGCCATCCTCTATAAATGGTCTAATTTGAAACAGTAGTTCTTGAAGTTAGTGCGTTCAATGTCTTCAGCATTGTAATATTACTAGATAATAATTAATGTACTCGTAATTGACTCAAGCGGCTGTTTGAATTATCAAATAAATAATTGACACAAATCGATATTGGTGATATAATGTAACTCTGATCGCTGGTCTTATAATAGACGATGCAGTTAATCACGCACCGCGCCCTGGATGCACTCCGCAAATAGTAACAGGTGCTTTGATGCGATCTATTATTACTAGCTTGTTGCGTTTCCTGGCTTAAAGTTTGTGCGTTGTAATTTGCAAAAAGGAGACAGCTCATCAAACCCTCTATCTCCAAGAACAAAGGCTTTCTTTTAGAATTGAAATGACTTTTGAAGGTCATCAATTGCCGGTGTCAAGTTGTTCTGTTCTTATGTTGGATTTCGATAGACGAGAATACCTCAAGCTCAAAACATCGGTCAATGATGCGCTGTTGACCTACTTTTTACTTCGAGCATTCGGTCATCCATAGACTGAAACCGAAACGTGCAATAAGCACTTTACGATTTTTCCATCTATGAACAGTCATGACCAGACGAGGGATGACAATATGTTCACAGAAAATTATAAACATATCCCGACGCGATTCAAACCTGCGAATCAACAAGCCCATCGTACAAGTTATATATTTATTCAAATGCCTCAGGAATTGCGTTAAAGACTGCCCGTAATCAGAGGGAAATTTCAAATAAGAACAGGTAGTCCGCTATATCGAAAATCATAAGAGTCATGATTCTATTAATAGTTCGTTATCGAGCTATGAACTTATATTGTTAATATTATACTGTTGTAACTAAGCCAACATAACCGATTCGGTTGGTAGATTGAAATGTTACCGAAGCTCACCCGCCTAATGTATTACATGAAATGAAATATAACTTTATTGCACACCACAAAAAATATAATATAATATAATTAAAAATAACATATCAAAGCAATAGGCGGCCTTATCGCTTAAAAGCCAGCCAAATTTCTTCCAGGCAACCTGTGCTGGCTAAACTGAAATAAATGTATCTGATAAGGTAACAGTAGGTGGTATACATATAATTTTAACATAAGCATATAGTAGATAATTAGTGAATAGGTACAAGAAAAAAGTACATGTATTTTCTTTTAAACTAAACCTTCCTCTTTTGTTTCAGGGGACCAAATCATCGCAGCAAATTCCATTCCTAGATCACGTTTGTAAATTTATACCTTCGGATAGTCAGTGTTTGTGAAATAGTGTCGTATGGAAGTGACAATCTGGAGAACGGTGACGTGCAGAGGAGAAACCAATAGGTACAGTTTTTTTTATAATATACTAGCAATGCACCCGCCCCGGCTTCACACGCGTGCAATTTATATGTACTATACACAAAAATACATAGCCTATGTTACTCGCTGATAATTTAGCTTTCTATTGAGGAAATAATTTTTAAAATCAGTCTAGTAGTTTTTGTGTTTATTCATAACATACAAAAATACAAATCTTTCCTCTTTATAATATTAAGTATATAGACATAGATAGTATAGATTATAGTATAGGAGCAAATGATCCTACGTCTCTCCTGATGTTATGAATAGGCTCTCTTGTTGAAGATTCCAAGTCATATCGGTTCTAAAAAATACTAACAATAACTAATTCCTCAATAATGTTGTGCGTGGCAGAAAATTGCGCATAAAGCACACAGTGGTTGACTTCCAAGCGTCAAGATGGTGGAACTTGGAGTTTTGTCGCGAGGTGCGGTGATAGTTAGCGACTGGGATTTTATTCATTCATATACAAATGCTCCATATATTTTTTTTCAAAACTACAGTTTTGAAATACAAACAATTGCAACCTGGAGATTGCAATTGGAACCTGGAGATTAACTTATAGAACAATGAACGATAAAATAGTGACCTGTTTTAGCTTCAGATATATAAAACTTAACAGAAGTATGATTGTGAAAAATATTTCAAAATCCATTACCTTGCAGCAGATCATCATGAAAATAAACTTAAAATAGCCTAGATTTTTGCTACGCGATTTGATTACAAATATGACCTTAAAATTATTAATAGTTAAGACACGATTTAATGTCGTCTCCGATCGTTATCGTAAAATCTAAGTGGCAGTAAACTATGGCGCCTCGTAATGACTAAATACAATAAAATTCAAATGCAGTTTTTATTAAATTACTAGCTGTTGCACCCGACTTCGTTCATACACAATTATCTTTAAATGACATTCAATTTCTTTGACACAAAGTTTTTGTATTGCTGTTAAATAGTTCAGTAGTTTCGGAGATTTGTGTGAACAAACATATACACATTTTTTTTTTAAATGTTAGATGCTACCCTTCCTTCCTTTCATTATCATCATCAGTTTCTAGACACGTTTCTGCTGTTTTGTTACAGTTTGGATAAAATTAGTACATAGTAGTGCAATGATAGCGGCAACTGATTCCTACCCACTTAAGAGGAAACACAAGGGCCGTATTTCCATACAAACGTATTCCCCTATTTCCTCCCTGGATAATGCCAGTAGAGAAATATATTTTTTTCCAAAAATCTATGGCCATTATTTGCATGTCCCTATGTTTTCCTTTTTTTCATAAATTAATAATTAAAAGAGATATGAACCTTCAAAAATCTAAAAAAATTGCCAGATTTTACGCTGTGATCAAACATCCAGAAAACAAATTTAACTTGATTAAATAAAAAAAAAAGAAAACATAGGAACACGGCCAAAGCCTTTCTTTAATTTTTGATGAAAAATGTAGTTAAATCGGTCAAGTTTTGGAGAAGGAATCAGGGGACTACGAAACGTTGATTTTACGTACTTTTGATAGGTATTTTCGGTCCAAGCTGCAGTTGTCTCTTTCGGGTCTTAGCTAGATTGTTCGGGCACTGCGCGACAGCAATAGATTTTACAAATATGTAAATATTATTCAATTCTCTCGCCCTTAGTGTTTCCTCTTAACACTTATATCACATTAATCAAACAATATTTATACCAATGTTTCGAGTACTTTACAGTAAGTGTCGCTTCGAATTCTAGAACGATAATCAACGTTGAGGTGTACTTAAAAGTATATCTAACTCTTTCATTACGACAGTTAAATGAAAGACAGAAACATTTTAAGAAGCCCTCAAGTTTTGATTATCGTTTCAGTATCCGCGGTTAGTCTAATAAATATTTAAGACTAATATTATAAGAGCATTTCATAAAACGAGGTACTCCAACGAAAATACCTTCTTCTTCTTCCTGCCCTGTTCCCTTTTTTTTATTTGGGGTCGGCGCAGTATGTTCTCTTTTTCCATTCTCTTCTTTCATCCTCCATATCATCAATCACACCTCTCAAACACATATTATTCTTCACACAATCAATCCATGTTTTTTGGCCTCCCTCTTCCCCTATACCATCCATTTTCATGTCCAAAATTTTTTTTGATACATATTTTTCATCTCTCCTGATAATATGCCCATACGAAGTTAAACGATTTTTCAATTTTTCTACTCTCAAACTTCCTCTTATATAGTAATTTCTAATCTTATCTAATCTTGTCACTCCACACATCCACCTCAGCATTCTCATCTCAGCTACATGCAAATGTTTTCAATGAGGTACGCCAACGAGAATACCATTAGTCTAGTACAATAATTTGTGATTAAGTTTGAGGGAAGTTAATCAGAACTTTGTGAACTTCCATACATGAAATTTTTTTTTGATAAACGCGGTAACAAAAATACTATTATATACTAATTTGTTCTCAATAATATTAACGTTGATTATTTCGTACGTAACTCAAATATAATTGTGCGTTGCTCCATTACACTTTACACACAAATTTAACGAACAAACACGTGGAAATGTACCTCGGGAAACGATTTCGAGATATTATTCTGAGAGCGATAAAATATTACGCGAAATATTCGTAATGAGGTCAACGACTTTGTCTTATAAATATTTATTTACTGGAAACGTAATTTCAATTAATTTCCATCCGCCGTGATTTGTATGGAAATACTGGTTTAATGGGAGTTCCCCGGTTTCCTGATGGGGCATGGGGCATGGGGCAAACACATTTTTATTTTATGTTAGATATCGACAGACAAGCATGAGGTTAACTAGATGGTAGGTTATACCTCAGCCACCGAACATCAGTCAATAATGCGCTGTTAACATACTTTTTACTTCGAGCATCTATGAACGGTGGGAAAATTTCGTAGTAATATAGTAGGTGAACAGTCGTGCCGTGCCCGACTAAAAACGATAACACTATCTGTTACTTCGACCATACAACTAGATGTTTTCTAAAAACAAGCCTATAAATTTTTAAAAGGCCGTCAACTTTTCGGAATCATCACACGGGTGATGGTGATTACGAACCATCAGATCACCCAAATGCTCGTTTGTTTGCTCAGTAATAAAAAAAACGGATATCCATAGAATAAATATCTATGAACAAGTACTGTAACTGTGAGTAAAGGTCATTACAGCCTTTTTTTTTAAATTGCGCACTGGGTACACCCCCCCGCGGGATGTTATGCGGAGGGAGTGTGGGACTCGAAATCACCCGGTGAATCTCTCTGCTAGTCAGAAAGTCGGGTGAGTAATAGCCACTAAACCCCTCTTGACCCTCAGGTCCGCCGATATGAGGTTTCTGGGATCGCAGAGCATACTGCCAAAAACCCCGACGGAATTTATGGTCTAAGATTGTGAGTAGGATCGTGGAGGTGCGCATAACGCCTCCTTCTCTTCACACCACGTCTTTCCGCCCTCAGAGGATCAACAGCGATCCTCTCTCGCTCTCTTTCAGCATTCTCCTTCTGCAGCATAACATGCTCACAGAAGAAGACCACTGCCTTCCATGCCTCCACGCTGTCCAGCATCTTGGAGGTCACCACAGCCTAAAATCTAAATATTCAGGCCGCGTCGTAGGTGATATCTAACATAAATTAATTAAAAGATAAGTATTAAGTACAAAGTAATATGTAAATAATATGCTTATAAATTACAGACGTTTACATAGAGGATAAGATCGCAACCGAGCTCTTTGTCTAGACGATGACATGACTTTTTTATAATACTAACCCTTTGTATTAAGCTTTCTTGGCTTCGATCAACAATACACTAATACTATGTCATTGTTTCTTGGTGATATAGCTATTGGTGTTAAACGTGATAAAAAATAATTAATGTATTTACATATATTTATTTATTACTAGTGGACCCCGCAGACGTTGTTCTGCCAAAATATTGGCTTCGAAATTATACAATTATTCTTAGATTGGAATATGCCCATTTGCCCACCGCTGTATGTGAAAAAAGATTTTCCCGCTTTTCTGTTGAAATTTTTCCTGAATTTTCTTTGCTATAAACATCACGGAGCCCGAGACCTTTCCAACGAATGCAAAACCGTGGAAATCGGTTCGTGCGTTCTGGAGTTATAGCGTCAGGAAGGAAAACCCGACTTATTTTTATATTATATTATAGATTAGTAGACATAAATGGAAAAACCGTAAAATGCATATTGCGCGTTTCGGTTCAAGTCTATGGATTACCGAATGCTCGAAGTAATAAGCCAAAAACAAAAACCGACTTCAAAACCATAACTATATATCATAAATATGTACAAACTTAAACTAAAATCACGAAAAAACAAAATTCTTTATTACCTACGAAAAAATCTTCCAAATCCCTGCATAACTACGGAGTTATCGCGTAACAAACATACAAAAAAAAAACAACAACAACATACAGACGAATTGAGAACCTCCTCCTTTTTTGGTTAAAAGTAGATCGGCAGCGCATCATTGACTGATGTTTTGTGGCTTATCACATACCGTTAAGTGAAGCTCATGCTCGTCTGTGGATATCTAACATAAAAAAGATACAACAAAGCTTTCAAAATACAATAATTACTAAGGTCAAGGGCACGACCTTTACCGTGAATATGATACTACGAAGACTTCATTATATATTCCTTTGAGACTGGCTATGTCGAACAAACAATGGCCTCTTATTTCACAATTTCATCACAGGAAAACTGATCTGGGAAGCAGGCGAACCAAGCGTTGGCCACGCGTTGGGATAAATAACATAATGAACTAGCGGTACAATGTAGATGTACTATATAAATTAATTGCCTATGTTACTCACTGATATTGTAGCTTTCTATTTTTTTGAGTGTGCGTATTCTTGAGCGAACGAACACACTAAAACAATGTACACATAGCACGCTTGATAACATCGCGTCAAAAATATCACGCATACCATCTTGATGTCTGGAAGTCCACAACTGCGCGATCCCTGAGACACTTCTTACCTCGCACAACCACTCTGTGGAATCAGCTTTCGCCGGCGGTTTTTCCGAACCGATACGACTTGGAAACCTTCAAGAAGCGAGCCTACATCTTTCTTAAAGGCCGGCAACGCACTCGCAAGCCCTCTGGTGTTGCGGATGTCTATGGGCGGCGGTGATCACTTACCGTCACGTGAGCCACCTGCCCGTTTGCCCCCTATACTATAAAAAAAAAAAAAAAACATAGCCAAACGGACGGAAGATAGAATATCTATACCTAAACAATCTCTGTTTTATAATAGTGTCTCTGTTTTAGAATAGGAAAGATTTCTTTGTTTGTTTGTTACGATTTAACTCAAAAACTACTTGACCGATTTCACATTACAATATCGGCGAGTAACATAGGCTATTTTGTAGTACATAGGTATAGACTATAGTACATCTATATTGCACCCGTGCGAAGCCGAGGCAGATCGCTAGTTATAAATATGATTCATTGTCTTCAAGCAGCTTCAAAGCTTTACCGACTCGTTTATAGGTCAAGGTATATTGGAAAATTTATTTATTTCCGGTTTGCTTTGACTGATAATTGAGAAAGTATAAGAGTTTGCGAACTCCCACGTAACTTTGAGAAGAGCTTCTACTTTGTCCGCCATTTTGAATTTAATTCTATCATCTTTGACGTTATTGTTTTTGCCGCCTCCGGGAATTTGTGGTATGCACTTTGTTTATAGAAAAGTCCTATTGTTTTAAAACATTATATTAATGAAAGTGTAAGTAATATTTATAGCCAATAGAGCCAATAATCAAACATTAGAATATGTAAATCAATATATATATCTTGGGAAACAACTATCTTTCAAAAAATCCAGACATTACGACGAAGTAAACAGACGAGTAACCATAACTTGGAACAAATTTTGGAGTTATAAAGAAATTTTAAAAACAAATTTCCCTATAACTTTAAAAAAGAAGATTATGGATTCTTGTTTACTCCCATGCCTTTCCTACGGCAGCCAAACATGGATTTTCAATACTTATACTAAGAAAAAAATTGAAACATGTCAAAGAGCAATGGAGAGGAGCATTCTCAATTTAAAACTTAAAGATAGGGTACAAAATAAGATAATAAGAGAAAAGACAAAGGTTATAGATGCTTTGACACACTGTCAAAGATTAAAATGGAAATGGGCCGGCCATACAGCACGTATAAACAACGAAAAATGGACAAAAACGATAACCAGTTGGTCCGGCCCTCCAGGTAAACGTAAAAAAGGCAGACCCCTAGAGAGATGGGCAGACGAAATAAAAAAGATTGGAGGGGACGCTTGGACAATAACAGCCCAGGACAGAGGGAAATGGAGCAAGTTGGAGGAGGCCTTTACTCGTAGAGAGGTCCTTAACACAAAAACTTAGTTACGTACTTAAACTTAATTTAATTTAAGAAATATGTATAACAAATTCTTAATTTATATATTGTGTTGTGTTGTATAATTTTCGTTGTATAAGGAATTAAAAGGCTTTTTTATTTTTTTTTTATTTTTTTTTATTTATTTATTTATTAAGTAATATTTATATTATTTTTATAACAGCAAAAAATTACCTATATATATTCTAAACCGCAGTAGATAATATTATCCAGACTGACTTGTTCAGGTTGAGCGTTCAAATGTTAATTGAATATCCGTACATATTAAGGGCCTATGTCGATGAGGCTCGCAGGCCGACAAATCGCTCTATTGAATGTGAGTGAGCGAGATTGAAATAATTACTTGAGACATGTACAGAAAAGAGATGGCTGTAGCTTGAACACGCTCGGAATAAAACAACGTATGTGCCAAAACTAATTCATTTCATAACTTTACAATACTTTATTTGATTAAAAATCGGTTTTGAGCAATCTTAAAGACATTTATTCTACATCCTTTAAAATAAATTAAATTAAATAACTCTTTGCCGTTATGCCCTGGGATCCAAAAAAGTGTAAAAATAGACATAACTTCACATTTTTTTTCTATCGAGAAAATTTCATTGATACATGTTTTGCTTTTGAGCGACACTGCGGAATATGGTCAAAAAATAAATTCCAAAATTTCATATCAATAATCCACAGCCTGAAGAAGTTACACGTAATAGAAAAACCGCATTTTTCTCGACATATCCTCTTAAGTACATGAGGAAATCTCAAATATATAAGGTGAAATTAAAAATGACACTTATTGAGTTTAACCTTTGAACCAACGATATATGTACCTACTCTGCCATCTTTATGTAAATTAATATAAGTAATTAAAATAATAGAAAAATAGAACGTATTTCAATATCGAACAATACGTTAGGATAAATATGTTTCCTACATATATCAGACGATGTTTCGTGTAATCTTGACGGGTATATCAATAAAATACATTAAATTTAATCCGCATAATACCTTCATCTAGTATAATTATCGGCATCTGGCCAATGTAGAAACAAAGGAGAAACTCGGCTTATTTATAGACTGATGTGAGCTTTTGATATCGGTTGTTGCGTAGCACAGTGTAACAAGTAGTTAGTACAATACCTGCCTTGTTTCCGATGTTCCAATCCGGGACTGAAACCGGTTAATTTTTATTTTCCAAAATACGTGTCTGACTAAGATATTAGTTTTAAAGAGTAATACACACTAAACTTACCACAGTAATTTTTTTCAGTAAATATGAATCAAAACGAAAGAATATTAACAAAAACCTTTATTATACCGGTATTACTCCCATAGTAACTAAATTAACCGGTATTCAGTCCCTGATTTAAATCCACGCTAGGACTCATAGTTCTTCTTATTTCTTCATAGGCCTTTTGCGATACAAGCAAGCACAACTAAATATATTAAATTTAAAAAATAATAAATTTTACATCTTAATTAGTAAAGGCTTTATGTATTTATATTATTATTTATTTAGTAGGAAGATAATTACTGAGCATGATGGCTGAGAACCTTCATGAAGTGCACCTCGCACTCGTTCAGCAATTAAAGGAGATTATAGTGTAGTATGCAAAAAAATTATATCTTTATAGAATTCCATCGCCTATTAAAACCGCCTTCGTAGCACCGTAGTTCCTGGGTTCGAATCCCAGGGAAACTAGATTAAAAACAAAAAATATTTCGGTCGGGCAGGGCACAGTCGGCTGCTGCCTGTGAAGAAAATGATCAGTGAAACAGA
The DNA here is from genome assembly GCA_905404175.1 of Anthocharis cardamines. Taxonomy (NCBI): domain Eukaryota; kingdom Metazoa; phylum Arthropoda; class Insecta; order Lepidoptera; family Pieridae; genus Anthocharis; species Anthocharis cardamines. Next base: position 828,026 of record FR989975.1, read on the forward strand.
CACAGAAATGGGTCTGCCCCATGCCCCAATAGACTCGGGAATTCACTATATAATTAAAAAATGAAACTCTAATTATGAGATTCGGAAAAGCAATCGATTTGAACGGAATGCATGTTTACCATAACACGTCAAACGCTCGTCTTTTAGATCAGATTTATTTTTCTTGTCAGACAAAAATTCTTTTGAGGTTGAACAATAAGTTCTTGGAAACGCACTGAAACTTCCGGCAAAGTAATTCGAAATGTTATTACTTTTTCCTTTCTTTTCTAATATACCTTGAATAACGTTTTAAATGATTGCTTAGAATAATAAGCTCTAACTTCTTTCAAATAGACCTCTACACAACACAATATGATCTGTTGCCTTATTCCTAACAAAACTTCCAACTAAATGTTACAATTTATTTATACAAATTCAAATTATCATTTAAATAAAATACTGTATACCGGATTCAAACGCGATTTATTATTTATAGTTTAAATTATTTATCCCGACGTTTCGGATGCTTTTCAGCAACCGTGGTCGCGGGGAGACAGTCTCCTCGTGTGATACTCGCGTTAATAAAAGACAATATTATCAAATTATCATTCATTCATTTAGATAACACAATGTACACTTATGAACGTCAGTAAAAATACAGTTCTCAAATCAATGGTGTAGAACGGACGAGAAGAACTGGCAATAAAAACTCCGCCACACTTTAATCGCCAAGTTTTCTGTTTTACAAAATGCTTGTAAGGAGCCGTAACCATTACACCATGCTCCACATGACATCTTGAAGTAATTAATTGTAATAATAAAAAAAAATAATAATAAACGAAATTTTGTCTTCTATCAGCAGCAGGTATGGTGAAATAGGAGCACGCACTTACATTATCGTGGGGACAATTCGCAAACACATAGTCGTAATAACTAACATCACCGCATACACGAATTCAAGTCCGACCAGTCACCACAAGTAGCACCCGTTCACGAATACGACGCATGGCCAACCATCGGCTCCCTTGCCATATTTATAATTTTTATTGAGCCTTGAAACCGTGACAAAAACCACAGATAAACAGAGAATTTGAGATCTTAAAAAAGGTATAATAACATGCAATTTTTAGTCTCTTGGGAATAGGGCTCCTCCAGTTTCATCAATCCAGCGATCCATTATCCCTCTCGATTTCCAGTTAATATAAACAAATAAATTGTTAAATTTACAAAGAGGCAGACTCCAGAACAAAGCCATGAGCAGTAAAACATCAAAGGTTAGCTTTTAACTATTTTTAATGCTATTTCCCAAGCCAACAGAGTTTCAGCTTGTACTAATAAACCCTTTAACAAAACCATCCATAACTATCGTATTATTTTGATCATATTACGAAATAAGATAGTAAAAAAAAAAAAACTTGGAAAAATGCATTGCGATAAACCACGTTTTTTTTAAAACTTAGACTCAGCTAAGTTCTTTCAACTACTAGAGCTAAAGAAGTACTACTACTGGGCAAGATCCAATAATGAAACCTGATTTTACATTTACAGCGAACAGTTTCAGTAGAAAACAAAAGTAATGTAATAAATTTGATTACATTATTCCTGATTTAAGTTAAATTATCTTTGTTTAACTTTTTTTATTATAAAATTTTTACATAATATAATAGATGCCAAGCAAACGAGCAGGAGTTCTGAGACCGTATCTTTCAGCAGTAAGTACTATTGCAGAAATCTATGAACGAGACAACTCTATACCCGACATATTAAAGTTCTCTTAAAAAGTATGTCTCGCTAACTGATCGTGGTACAATCCCTTATATATAATGAATTTCGTCGAACTTTATGCCAAAATAACAGATATCAGAAATGAGTCAAGGTTTCGTACATTATCGAAAGTGATACGGCTACTAAGCAAACCAGGCTATAAAACAGCCATTTATCATAAATATTCACCAGATGGTATAACATCGAGGCATTTGCAAATATTCTATAGGTACTTACGATTACGATCGTGGAGTATGGAATAGGCATAATAATTATACAGGGCTTCATGCCACTGCTCTTTATATATATATGTGTTTGACTTATATTGCTTATTTTTTCGCTTATTCATATTATTTATTAGAAAAATCAGTTTCGTCAGCAAATAAAATATTGCATTAAAAATATTAAAAACGTCGGACAACAAAATCTCAATTATTGGCGCCAATTCACTTAACGTTCTTATTTCAAATGTTTACATTTTTTTCTTTTACTTTGGCCTGATATACATAATACAATTTGAAAAAAATATTGAGCATCATTTCGAACAAAGTACAGGTAATGTAGGAACATATTTGGCCATGCTCACTTGAAAAATTTACGTGTATAATGAATTCATAAAAGTGGAAAATAAATAGTATAGTTATATTTCGCTGTTCATTTTTCTTTAAAGGAACACAGAACCACTTTGTATCCTACTGTGGCGCGTAGGCCCACCAACACTTCAGTTCACGTAGCAATATAGCTACGCATGTGTAACCTTGCTACGTGGATGTAAGATAGTAACTATATATAAGAATATAATCCGTTGCGACGAGAGTCGTCCATTAAACGCCAAGCAAACAACACGCATTTTCATTTGCCGACCTTCTGATCCAATAATAATATAACTCAGTACAACATATCGGCAAATTGGTGACCCCGACGTGATATTAAACATTGGCAAAGTACACAACTGACGTGATATTACATTCGCAAAGTGCACATCCGACGTGATCATTAAATTCCAGTTATTGGAATAGTCAAGACACCCGGACGTGTCCACGCGTATTTAACTCATTTTCAAATATACGCAACCGCGTCGAATCAAAAGAAAAATGGACCCACACAACCAGGCTTCAACATCTCAACAACCCGAAGCCGTACAACCGCTAGCCATGCCGCCCACGGTGCAGCCACAGATGACAGCAGCTGTGTCAATCTCGCAAAGGATTCCGGACTTCTGGCGAGACCGACCAAGACTTTGGTTTCACCAGTTCAACGCCATCGTGGAACCACAAAAGGCAAGTGACCTACATAAAAGTCAACTTTTAATAGCTAGGCTAAAACAAGACGAGTTAAGCGACATTAGTGACATTTTAGATAATATGCCTGAACATAATAAATTCGAAACGTTAAAAAATAGGCTTATTTCAGTATATGAGGAGTCTGAGGCAAAACAATTAAATCAGCTATTAAATGAGATAGAACTCGGGAATCAAAAACCCTCTCAACTATTGAGGCGCATGCAACATCTAGGTAGGAACCGTGTGCCAGACGAGACCCTGAAGTTACTTTGGACGGGCCGTCTTCCACACTCGATTAGAGCAGTAATTACCGCATGCGATACCGGCGAGATAAAACTCGATAGTCTAGCGAGGATGGCAGACAAAATAATAGAAAGTACACACCCATCCGAGCTAGCTCCGGTTTCTAAAGCCACCCCGAGCGCAGACCTAATGTCGGAAATATTAATTAGTGAATTAAATAAAATGAAAATAGATATCACGGCGTTACACGATAAAATAAATACCCCCAGCAGTCTTCAACATCCTGTTTCGCGAAACCGAGATCGTTACAGCCTAAGTACATCTCGATCACATTCAAAAAGCCGCGATTACAAGTTAATAAATAAAAACAGATTCGCGAAACAAACAGCGAAACCGGGTGACTCAAATTATTCGTGTTTTTATCATTTTACATACGGCGCCAATGCACATAAATGTGGCGATATTTTACAATGTAATAAAAATAATTCAAAACTAATACAGACACCGCGACCGATACAAACCAATCATGTGGCCGGTGTCGAAAATTCATATCGTCTTAGTATTACAGATAGCTCAACCGGTGTGCGATTCTTAATCGACACCGGCGCTGACGTGTCTGTTTTAGCCGCTAAAAAGCGAAACGGACACACGTCAGATTATATATTATATGCCGCAAACGGCTCAAAAATACCTACTTACGGCGAAAAAACCATTACACTTAATTTAGGGTTACGCCGTCCACTTAAATGGAAGTTTATCTTAGCGGACGTACAACGATCGATTATAGGAGCCGACTTCCTTGCCGCCAACAAACTTATGGTAGATTTACATGGCAAGAAATTAATAGATAAACTTACTTTATTATCACGCACAGCAAGTATCGATAAATCTGCTGAACCGATTATTCGCTCAATCGATATTAACGACGAATATCATCAGATCTTACAAAAATTTCCTGACATTACCAAAATTGAAAACTTTAAGATAGATCCTAAGCATAATATACAACACCACATATACACAACATGTCCTCCAATATATGAGAAGGTGCGGCCACTCAACCCGGAGAAATACAAAATAGCCAAAGCGGAATTCGAAAGAATGATGCAATTAGGTATTTGTAGACCCTCTAATAGCCCATGGGCCAGCCCACTCGTATGCGTTAACAAAAAAAACGGAGAAATTCGACCTTGTGGTGATTATCGCAGGCTTAACGCACAAACAATCCCTGATCGTTATCCATTACCACGGTTACTCGATTTCACATATATATTAAAAGGGAAAAACATATTTTCAAAAATCGACGTGCGAAAAGCATTCCAAAATATAAAAATGTCAGAGGAAGATATTCCTAAGACTGCAGTCATAACTCCATTCGGTTTATTTGAGTTTACTCGAATGAATTTTGGGTTACGTAACGCAGCGCAAGATTTTCAAAGACTCGTAAACAACGCTCTAAGCGGCTTAGACTTCGCTTTTTCATACTTAGATGATGCAATTATTGCATCCGAGTCAAAAGAAACACATTTTAAACATTTAGAAATAGTTATGGAACGCTTAAATAATTACGGTTTAACAATTAACACAGATAAGTGTGAATTTGGAAAGTCCGAATTAAATTTTCTCGGTTATCACATTAGTTCCAACGGCATTAAACCGAGTGAGGAAAAAATACAAGTTATAAAAAATTATCCACAACCTAACACAATTGAGGAACTGCGACGTTTTCTCGGAATGATCAATTTCTACAGACAAAGTATTCCGAACGCCGCAGAAATTCAAGCACCACTAAACGCGTATTTACATAATTCTAAGAAACGCGATAAAACTAAAATTACATGGACCGAAAGTGCAATAAAAGCGTTCAGTCTATGTAAACAAATGATTTGTAATACTGTCATGTTATCACACCCTCACACATCCGCACCGTTAGTGTTGATGACAGATTCCTCAAACAATTGCGTAGGCGCAGCTTTACATCAGGTGGTTAACGAAAAATGTGAACCACTAGGATTTTATTCCAAGAAACTCACAGAAACCCAAACAAGATATAGCACATATGATAGAGAACTTTTAGCGATATACATGTCAATCAAACATTTCCGTCATATCGTAGAAGGTAGGGAACTCACAGTACTTACAGACCACAAACCACTTACCTTCGCTCGATCAAAAAAGGTTTCACCATCGGATTCACCTAGGCGCTTAAGACAATTAGATTTTATTTCACAATTCTGTGATAAAATAAAATACTTAGAAGGCGATAAAAATTCAGTCGCCGACGCCTTAAGTAGGATCGAAGAAATAATCGTACCATCTTTATTCGATTATGAAAAATTATCAGAATCACAAAAAAATGATTATGAGTTACAAAAATTATATACAAACAACAGGCTTCAATTTAAATTAATAACAATGCCTAACTCAAATATAAAAATAACTTGCGAGACATCAACGGATAATATTCGACCTTATTTACCTAAACAGTTCCGAGAACTCGCTATCAAAACATTACATAATGTGAGTCACTCGGGCGTCGCAGCTACTAAACGTATGGTAAAAGATAGATATTTTTGGCCAAGTATGAATACAGATATCAAACATTTCGTACAAAATTGTATTCCATGTCAAAAATGTAAAATCCAACGTCACACAGTTACACCTTTAGGTAAATTTAACGACACAGGTAACCGTTTCGAACACGTTCATATTGACATAATAGGACCGTTACCACCTTCCGAGGATTTTAAATATTGCGTTACAATCATAGACAGGGTAACGAAATGGCCCGAGGTTATACCTGTAAAGGACATAACAGCCGAAACTGTTGCTAAAGTGTTCGTTGAGCACTGGATTGCTCGCTTCGCTTGCCCAGTGCGTATAACCTCCGACCAAGGTCGCCAGTTCGAGTCAGACTTATTTCAACAATTACTAAAAAGACTCGGTATCGAACGTATTCGAACTACAGCTTATAATCCAAAGGCGAACGGAATGGTCGAAAGATTACACCGCACTTTAAAAGCCGCCATTATGGCAAAATGTACGAATAATATAAAATGGGTACAAGAGTTGCCTTTAGTACTTTTAGGTATGCGCTCGGCGGTTAAAATAGATCTAGGGTACAGCCCAGCTCAATTTTTATATGGCAGTCATATTAGACTCCCAGGTGACTTATTCAACGCAACACCTAAAAATAACATTAATGAGCGTGACTATATAAAATTTTTATCACATACGTTATCATCCGTTCCTAAACTCTCGCATGCAAGTTCACATAATACAAATAATAATATTTTTATACATCAAGACTTAAAAACTTGTACTCATGTTTTCATTAGGAACGAAGCACGACGTTCTCTGGTACCTCCTTATGAGGGCCCCTTTGTAATCATAACTCGACACCCCAAATATTATACTTTAGATTGTAATGGTAGGCATGTCACTGTGTCACTTGACCGTCTTAAGCCAGCCTACCTATTGGAATTTGATAATGTGTCGGTTCCACTTCTAAACAGCTCAAATAATACAATGGCTACTCAGAACACACAGAACCCGTCACCGCCAGTCATAACAAGATCGGGTCGCACCATTAAAAAGACCGTGAGATTCGACTTGTAGATATCCGGTCATTAATGGAACAAGAGTCATTCATATTTGTATATATTATACTTATCGTTTGTCAACGTCGTACACACTTGAGCCATGAACAACATGAAACAGCCGCCGAACAAAACAACCATTGTCGCTCAAAAGTCAAAACAGCGACTAATAACTAATAAGGCCAATATCGCTGTTGAATGCAGCGCCCACAAGATGCCGCTAGCAGCGGTTGTAACGATTAGCGGGGCTGTCAACTTATGCATACTCTACAGATGGCGCTATTGTAAATGCCACATCGAGTAAAATTATTAACATAGTGCTCGTACGACCATCATCCCTTATGTCGATGCAGCTTTCAAACAGACATACCTGAGTGATGTGTAGTGTTTAAAAATAAGTACTAAGTGCGACGACAAGCAATATAGTTTTAAAAATGTTTTTTCAATCAATGTGACTTTTATATTAAAACATAACAATGTCTAATATTAAGCAATTAAAATTAATTTCTAGATAAGCTTAATTATAATACCTATTGTTTTACATTTTTACGGATTAATTATTTTTGGCATTTTACTTTCATATAATTATATTATTTTTATATTTTTACAGTCCCTCTGTATTGTTTATTTTTATGTGTTATCTAAGGGGGGAGGACTGTGGCGCGTAGGCCCACCAACACTTCAGTTCACGTAGCAATATAGCTACGCATGTGTAACCTTGCTACGTGGATGTAAGATAGTAACTATATATAAGAATATAATCCGTTGCGACGAGAGTCGTCCATTAAACGCCAAGCAAACAACACGCATTTTCATTTGCCGACCTTCTGATCCAATAATAATATAACTCAGTACAACATATCGGCAAACTACACACGACAGAAATAATTTAATTTCCTGCTTTCTCGGGGTCAAATCTATGGTTAACACACTACATATAAAACTAAACCACTGTAGTTCATAATTTGATAAACCTGGAAATATGTCGTAAGTATAAATTATGTTACAAATCTACACGAAAGATTTGTATTTTTGTAACGAATAAACTCAAAAACTACAGAGCTATTATCAATGAGTAACATAAGCTATTTTATATAATATAGATTGCATCTACATTGCATCCGTGTGAAGCCGGGGCATTTTGCTAGTATTAAATTACTAGCGATCTCAATTTTTTTTTCTAAACGAAACAAATATACCTATCCAATAAATTCGTGTTCATGTTATTACATTAATTGCTTCTCTCATTAAAGTATTCACATGCAAATATCCCATTAAATTAATTAATTTTCTCATTATTAAAATGTTTAACAACTCATTAACATGAGTTTTCATTAAAATTAATTACTGTGCCAGCGATTTGTAACAAGGAAACTTTATGACATAGCACCATTAATATAACCGGGACATTTTCGTTTTGATGGTATAACCGCGAGATCCATTTTGATGTGGTATTATAAATGTTCCTAAAACTTCGTGATCATACTATTCAACTGTTATTTACGAAAAAGGAATGTGTATCTACAAAATTTATATAATTTAGCGTGGAAAAATATTCTTACCGGATATATGATGCCACAAAAAAATTAACAAGATAAAACAAAAAACTTGGTAGAGATAAATTTTTTCTATAAATTTTATATTGACATTTATGAAGGCAAAACTGAAGCTCACTTCCCGCCTAAGCTTCCCATGTCAGTTTGATTGACATTTCAGTGATAATAAACTTTTTTTTTGTGAAGATTCGACGTCATGATGACAACCATTTTTAGGATTATTTATTGTGAACTTAGCCAAAATATTGTGATTCACTTGTGATAATATAAAAAATATAGATCATTAAATAAAAGTAAAATTACTTAGTATATACCTATTTCGAAAAAAGTTCAAAACCAACTGTGTCTATTCAATAAAATCGAGAAAAAAATAAAGCTGTCATGGCCACCATTCCATTCGAAATTCAAATCACAGCTGTTACGAATACGTCCGCAAAATTACTCATACTAATGGCTTTGCCACACGCAACTGATTCATTTCATTGGCATAGTGACCTTCACGCATTACGAGTCATTCGGCATTTTCGATTTTTACAGGAATAAGTATTCATATAATTTATCACACAGATTTTCTTGAGAAACAAAAATATGGCGATTTGCGAACCTGAAATAGCTATATTACCTCTGTTTATTTTCGAAATCGAGGAGATAATAACTAGCGGAGCACGGAGGCATGTCTTCTTGTCCGAGGACTATTTTCTTCTCCAGAAAACATCCTTGATATCCCAGATGATGAAATATAAAGGTAACGCGGGTGTACTACCGGTATTTGAGGAATAACGAACGCCCAAAGTAGGAACATTGTTTTAGGGAGCTAATCAACATATTTGCCCTTAGTTCACGTTGTCACTTAAGAATGCGTGACTCATTACAACGGATTCATTACAAAACTTAAGCAAAACCTACACAAAATTTTGAGGCTGAAACACAAAGGAAAATTCTACTTGTGAAAACTATATTGGCTTATGTATATCATGATTTCTATGTATTTGTATCAAAATTATTGTTTGTTTTCCTTAATAAACGATAATCTCAGTATACGTAGATACTATAGGATTCCCCTAGTTTGCTACAAGTACCTTTAAGGTTAAGTTATAAATGTATAAAGTAATATAAAAATTTAAAAAAATGCATTAATCAAAGCGCCAGAGTGTCAGTTTTTGACAGATGCCGGAAACAAATGAAATCGCTTTGGAATAATCTGAATATTACTTTACGTATAGTTTAAGACATAAGCGGTAGCGGTAGCTTTAGTGACATAATGATTACGTACTTGCCATTAAAAAAGGGCTAGCAAAATGGACGGCTAGAATGCCTCATTAGGCGAAACGGGGAATGCCTTCATTGCCACAAAACGATATGTATACAGATTTTTATAAAACAAAAGCTATGATGTTTAATTACCAACGATAACTATTCACATTATCACCTACCACGTGTAGTTGTCAAAATGGAACGCGGTCGAATATTAAAATTGATTCTTAATTTAAAAAAATGAACATCAACCAAGCACGAACAAATTGCGAGAGTTAACATAATATATATATACGAAATTATTTAAAATAGGTTACAAATTATCGGTTATTATTATATACTAGCAACGCGCCCCGGCTTCACACGGTTGAAAAATAAAAAATATAGCCTGTATTACTCGCTGATAATGTAGCTTTCTATTGGTGAAAGAATTTTAAAAATCGGTCCAGTAGTTTTTGAGTGTATTAATAACATACAAAAATACAAATCTTTGCTCTTTATAATATTATAAGTAGTAAGGAAGTATAGATATAGACATATGGATATAGATATAGAAGTATAGATTATATTCAGGTCAGAAATTGACCAATAAAACTAATTCGATTAGATTGGTTTCGAAAATCACATTTTCCCTCTCATTCGCTTTGCTCTTATGCCTCATCCCAAACAATATTACGAATTTAATGCATTCCGAGAAACGGTAGGGCAATGAATCACGCTCTGTGCCCGGAAGTGTATTTTTACTTGAACATCGTAAAATATTCAACATGCTTAACGGCTTGGCTGTTTTTAATGAGATAGGATTTAATTATACGTTTAAGTTAATAAACGATCTCTATATAATAAAGCTCTTTGAATTACTGAACCGATTTCAATAAATGTTTTATTAATAGAAAGCTATTTCCCATGATCACTACAAGTTGTATATTATTTCGATACAAAACAAACAAACAAAAATACTTTAAAGAACACTAAATTATCTATGTATGTACAGATATGTATTGAAATTATTTGTCTTTATCATTATTTTTGTTGCACTACTCATTTCTTCTCTTGTCTTTCCATATGTTCAGTATGGCAAGAAGAAATATAGAATGGTAAGCAATGAGGCCGCCAGATACTTTTCCTTTTTGTATTTTCTTTGTGTGTTTGTGTGTATTTTTCCTTATACCTAGTAAAATAAAGTTTTTAATAAATAAATATCACTGTGATTCAACTAAGTGTTGATACCATTGAGTGACCTGTGGATCTGCCCTTTGTGATCACTTGATAATCGATACGATAGCTCTTCAACTGCAACGCTGTTAACACTTTCAATGAAAAACGGGGTCTAAGTCGCCTTGTACGTATCTCACATGTGGTGTGGTTATTTAATATGATCAAAACAAAAACCTTTTATATATAAACTCATGCTTACCATTCTATATTACTTCATGCCATATTGAACATATGGAAAGAAAAGAGAAGAAATGAGTAGTGCAACAAAAGTATTTTAGTTTTTTAAAACGTTACGAGGCTCAATAGGCCTCATGCAGCTGCCATAATTGGTTTTAGTACAAGGCACCGTACTGAAGGAATGGAAAGTACATATAAATCAGTGCCGCTGTGAACGTGTTAAGACTCTTCAATGCAATACAACGCATTGAAGTGTCCAGCATGTTGTCGTGAATCGATTATCTAAACACGTTAAAAGTCATCAGCCGGACTTAGCTGGAAAACTCAATATTTATGAATTGAATAAGATCCTTTTTTTTTTAATTTTCACTAATTATTACTTTGATCAGGGATCATCAATAACCGACATATGGCCACAGTTAAGAAAAAAAATTCTAAAAGCCAACTCGGGTGTTTAACAAAATAAGGGGGCGTCCATAAATTACGTGAGGTGTTTAAGGGGGGGAGGGGTTCGAGTCAAATCTCATCTAATCTTACGTTGGAGAGAGGGGGGGGTCTCGGCAAATATCACGCAATTTTTTTTCTGATTGAAACAAAAAAAAAAATACTATTTTGGTCCATTTAATCCAGATTGTATACATGTAATTTTTTTTTTCTTTTTACAATAACAATCCAACGCGTTTACGTAAGAAACACACATTTTGAAAAATCTCACGTGAATTGGAGGATGGGGGAGGGGGTTGAATAAAATCTCACAACATCTCACCAGGGGGGGAGGGAGACACAGAAAATTTAAAAAACACCTCACGTAATTTATGGACGCCCCCTAATCTCCATTTTATGGGCTATTAAAGCAAAAAATTATCAAAAGGCAAGTGCTTTGAAAAAATTAGAGCCAATTATAACCCACCTGGCTGCCTGCCTGACTGGTCATCTCAAAAGTTCTTACAACTGTCCAAAACGTAGAAAATAGTGTCTTGCAGTTTTGATAAGGTTTATTTTGTCACCATCACACATAATATATTTCACTTTTCTTTTACATTGCCACGGATTTCCATATGTTCCGATCCTTGCATACCACTTTCATTAATTCTTCCATACAAGCTCGTCGGTTTCTTTTGACCTGGCCTTTTTGTCACCATCGTCTTAAAAATACAAATCTTTTAAATGGTAAACTGACCTGTATAATATCCACCGTTCTTTTATTCCTATGTGATGATTTAATAATTCCTCATGTTTTCTCATTCCAGGTCAAGATGAGTGCAGAAGGAGAAGACACAACACCAACGCCCACAGCAGCTCAGCCAGATGGCACGGGGCCTCTCATACAGGTGCCCGTGGCCCCACGCAAGCCACCGCGACGGGGCCTCAAAGTGCAACCCGAGCGGCCCAAACGAGCACTCTTCTGTCTGACTCTAAAGAACCCGTTACGAAAATTATGTATTGACATTGTGGAGTGGAAGTATCCTTTTCTAAAACATAATTTTATGGTAAACGTGATCAGTACCTAATGAAGTTATAACATTAGTTGCTGACCTGGTATGACCAGAACTTACATAGACATAGATATACTTTATTCGACATAAACACAATACTTAAATGTAAAATACAATTTTGGACTTAACTAAACTAGAATAGAATACAATAAAATATGCCCTTGATCAGCATTTGTTGCAGTTATAAGCTACAACACTGGTTTTCAGAAAGATTAACTGCCAAACTGTCAAACAGCTTGAAATTATTAAATGTGATTTTTTATTTAATAATCATTGACATAGTATTAAATGATCGAAGTTAATAATAGATTCATCTATCACTATAACAGAAGATAAAAAAGAAACTTATGGATGTCGTTATATGTCTTGTTTGCCAGTCTTTTCCGTAAACCCATAAACCGTTTTAAAAATAATAATTCTCATTCAATTAATCAGTCCAAGACTGGACAAATTGTTAAACTTCTATGACTAGATAAAATTATAGCCCGATCACTTCTCATTAGACATTGAAAACAGTCAGTCTATATCCCACTACAACCAGGGAATTCTAGATTCTTTCGAGTTAAGAAAAACAACCAAAATAAACCAAAAGACACGTCAGTATCGAAAATCTTCAAAAATTTGAGATCAAGAACAATAACCTTATAAAAAAGCGTGATATAAACCCTGGCAGCGCGCCAACTTCCACCGGCATGAATGACAGAAATATTTGGAAGCGATCAGGAAATACTTCAGTGTTGAATAAACAAAAATTCTGTTTATTTTATACGACTGTTGCACATGCATTAATTGGCACCGTTCGGTTGAATTTATGGAATTTATGCACAAATTGAGTCATGGATATGGATGGATGAAGACATTAGTCATGATTTGAATTTATGAACGTTTACTACGAGAGCTAGTATATCATGTTGGAACATAAAATGTAGGTACGGAACTTTTACGATTACCATAAGATTACGATTTACGATATGGATAGGGAGGTGTTCGATACTGAACTTTAGGTTCTTTTTTGGGCTCGTTGACGCGTTTTGTAGAACACCTGCTGTGCGCATAGGTAGGTTTGTTCCACTGGGATGACTTGTTTATAATTTTCATTAAGAATGTCTTACCCATGTCTGGTAACTTCGAGCATTGAACGGGTGGGAGGAATATCGAATATATATATATCGGGTAACGAACCACCGTTCATAGATGGAAATCCGGTGAAGTGCGTGTTTCGGTTTCAGTCTATGGACTTCCGAATGCTCGAAGTAAAAAGTAGGTCGACAGCTCATCATTGACTGATGTTCTGTGGCTGAGGTATCTCCTACCATCAAGTGAACCATACTCTCGTGCTCGATGCTCGTTTGTCTAATATAATAAAAAATAAAAATGTTACTAGCAGACCAGACAGACGTTGTCCTGTCAAAAATAAAAAAAATATTTCCCTATTTGAATAATATAGTTATAGGTAGATATCCACTTAATTTGACAACTTACTTATTTGCGTAACATCTCGGAATTCGAATTATAATGAAATCAATAAACTTCCGCTCTTAAAATGAAATTTCACATCAGCTGAAACCACTCCTGAACCAGAGAGTAAAGACTCATTGTTATGGCGTGCTGTTGAAATTAGACATATGGCCGATATCGAAAATTACTATGAAAATTATTATTTTTAAATGTACTTTAAACCAAACAATGTAATTAATTAGCTGAACTGATACCTACATAGTTAGGGGTCGTCCATTTATCACGTGAAGTGTTTTAGCAACTTTTAACCCCCTTCCCCTATCCCTGGTGATATGTGGTGAGGTTTTAGACCCCATATCCAAAATCATGTGTATTTTATCATTATATTTATATTTTAAGAATACAAGTCCACGCGCCGCCGCAGCCGCGCTGTTTAGGTTAGAAACAACAAAAAATAAATACACGTGATATTTCGTTACATCCCTCCCCCTCTTCGTGATATTTTCCCAAACACCTCCCCCCATTTCGAGCCTCACTTGGTTAATGGACGCTCTCCAAGCTACCAGAGAGGGGGAGAGAGGGTTCAAAAGTTGCTAAAAAACATCACGTGATACCCCCTTGCTTAAAAGCTCAACTTAAGATGAACTCCACGTGAATAAAGTCGCAATCTCCTACTCATATTGTGCTTCAAGTCATTCTCTAGTTTATCATAAAACAATAGCGATCGATTTTAGGTCGTGTTTACTTCTGTGGTGTGTACATTCCTTGTTCAGCTATTTATAGTTTCGTTGTGTTAGGATAACGGTATGCAACTTCCGGGCTAAATATACGAAACAATAATATATTATTAGTTGTTTGGAGCCTACCATTCGAATGTAAACCACGGCTAATGTTAATCTATATATATTAAAAGGATTCCCACCTATATATTGACTCATCACGATATCTCTGGAACCATAAGGCGTAGCGACTTGAAATATGGTAGGAATATTCCTTTCGCCAAGTAGAGGTCAGCTAAGAACGGATTTTACGAAATTCCACCCACAAGGGGGGTTGCGGGGGCAATTGCTAGTATGTAATAAAAGTATTTACGATTAGCTAATATATTATAGTCACTGAACATTTTTACTGCCCGTTCTTGAGCAGAAGAATAGTTAGGTTAAAGTTTCAAGATTTAAAAAATCACCTAAATTAAACTGGAACTTTTTATGTTAGATATCGACAGACGAGCATGAGGTTCACTTGATGGTAGACAGTGCCAGCCACAGCCACAGAACATCAGTCAATGCGTTGTCGACCTACTTTTTACGTAACTTAATTTTCAATTGTTATATGGAAAAACAGTTCTCACACCAATAAGTAATCTAGCCTAAAATAAATCCCCTCACCCCTCAAGCCGCCATAATGGGGCCCACGGGATCGCGATAGCGTACTGCCGCGAGCACCCGGCGGTCAGGCCAAACGATGATACTACATACGCAAAAGTAATCTAGCCTAGATTAGATCAGCGGATAGATTAATAGGCAACTAACTATTCCTTTTCATGAAATTAGTATAAATATGACCAGTAACCTTCTGTGGCTAGCGACAAAGACTCAGCGCTGGTAGAATCAATTTCTAACGCATGGCTGAGTTTATGCAATGTTGGCAGCCGGCCACTGCGATTGGACACGTTTGTTCACCCGACATTGGGATACGTGGCTGTAGGTCAAATGTGCAATGTTAGAAAAATATATTATAACTAGCGGCCCGCCCCGGCTTCGCACGGGTTGTAGATTTATGCCTAGGTAAAGTCTGTCGTAGGGTCGCAATAAAATTTTGCGAAACGTCCTAAATATTCATTAAATTTATATGGTGTTAAAGATTATAATAATGTACATGAAATAATTAGGGATCCATTACACAGACTTGAATAATGTAAACCAAGGTGTAAAAAAGGTTGTAATCTCTGGATCTACTGAACCGATTTTAGAAAATATTTCACTAATAGAATTTTCACCATTATAAGCGATATTTTTTTTGTGTATAGTACATATACATTATACATACATTGCACCCGTATGTTTTCCTCACATCTTTCATTTACTGATTGTTTAGGCCCATTTACACAATGCAAGTTGCCTATTGTATTCAATTATATTGAAGCAATATATAAATTGCATTGTCTAAACTACGCGTAACATTCTGTTATACAAGTTTCAAATCTTTTCTTGGTGTAAACAGCACATAACATCCGCGTGTGAACAGTTGCTTACAATTCTTGGATGTCAATTATTGCGCTTAAATTATTGCATTTAATTATTGCTCTTGTATGTACAAGAAAATGGCATCGTGTAATGGGCCTTTAGTGTGTTGTCTGAGATAGATAGAAATAGATGAGCAATAAGACCTATCGTATTCAAGATAATTTAAAAAGTAAATTCATAAAATTATAAAGCAACCAAATGCAAAAGCAATTATTTTCCGAATGCTCGAAGTAAAAAGTAGATTGACAACGCATCATTGACTGATTTTCTGTTGCTGGGGTATCACCTACCATCAAGTGAACTATGCTCGTCTGTTGATATCTAACATACAAAAAAAGTTCAATGAACCCTTAACTCAGCGCAGACCGTTCGAGTGGATGATCCTAACAACTATATTCGCGAACTGCATAGCGCTCGCCGTCTACACACCCTACCCCGCCAGCGATTCCAATTACACCAACTGGGTTTTAGTAAGTATTATATTTTAAACTTATTGATGTTTTAAAGTCGACGCCACCACTCAAGTCCCACGACGAAGTCTGGAATTAACAATAAGCATAACAGCTCCGTAATCTTATTGTTTATCAGGAAAGCGCGATACGAGTTTATTACGCGCAAAACATTATTGGGAAGTCGAATATTATGTTAAGGAAAAGTTACACTTTTTACGTTCTTTAACCGACTTCAAAAGGAGTAGGTTCTCAATTCGTCTATAAGTTCCTTTTTTTTTGTATATTTGTTACGCGATAACACCGCAAGTTATGTATGGATTTGGATGATTCTTTTTTTTTATTAGACCATATTTCAGAGGTGATCCCATATAAATTGGTTTGGTACTTTTTTAGAAAATCAACAAAAACAAAAATATACTTATACATGGATGATGTTTTGGTTTGTGGTTCCTTTCAGCAAGTATCTCTGTTCAATCAATTGTCATGACTAAAACATTATTTTGTTAACATTTTGATACGCGACAGAAGCACCGGTCGTTGCTATCAGACTTGAGTGGTGGGTGACTTTACTGCGTACTAGGCAGTGGCGGATTTACACATTTTCGGCGTATAGGCTATCAATATTTTGCCGCCCTAGCCTCTATAAATGTAAGTTCCTAATTTTTTTTAAATACAATGATAGGAATTGTCTTGTAAGTACACTTCTCAGTAAGTCTTACTTTTAGCCTATTCTCTGTAAGGTACAGAAGACTGTCTTAAAAGTAAGAAATGTAAGACTTGATTTCTATAAGATAGCTAAAAGTATCCTCAAATTTGTCGCCCCTAAAATCTGTCGCCCTAGGCTGAAGCCTACTCAGCCTGCTGGTAAATCCGCCACTGGTACTAGGTGTACCTTGCGTTCGAATCCCATCGACATAATATTTATAATTTTTTGTAGACATGTATTTCCTACGTATGGTCACTTGAGAAATTAAAATGGTGTGAGAAATTCGATCAGATTTCAAACTTTATATTATTTTTTACAGGAAAAGATTGAGTATATATTCTTGGTGATATTCACTGGAGAATGCGTGATGAAGATCATAGCTTATGGGTTCGTGATGCACCCTGGCTCTTATCTAAGGAACGGGTGGAACTTGCTGGATTTTACTATAGTTGTTATAGGGTAAGGCTTTTCATTGTATTCAGTAGTAAATAACTATACAAACCGAGCTTCGAACTCATAGTCAAGGCTAGCTACAGGTAGCTATTGATGAATACGTCACGGAGGACGAATTAAAATTTATTTGTCGGGCTTATTGGCATGGTGTATAGTCAGGGGTTCAAAACCCGCTGCGATATTTTATATTCTTTCCCTACGTCTGATCAAAATTTCGACCGGATAACGAACCACCGATCATAGATGGAAAAACCATGAAGTGCATATTGCATCATTGGATTTCAAAGTGATCGAAGTAAAAATAAATAAGTCGATGACTTATCGTTGACTGATGTTCTGTGTCTGATGTTTCTTATCTCCACGCTTACCTCTTGATTGCCTGTCAAAAAAATGATTAACAGACAGATCATGTATTTTTAGCAGTCAAGCCTGATGTCTGAAATATTATAAAAACAATGCTTGTCCACGTGAAAGAAATACGGGAAACAAAAAAAAGCCAGGGAACTATTAATATATTAATATACGTCTAGTAACTTCGAGCATTGACCGGGTGGGAGGAATATATAAATTTCGACCGGATAACGAACCACCGTTCACAGATGGAAAAACCGTGAAGTGCACATTGCGCGTTTCGGTTTCAGTCTATGGATTTCCGAATGCTCGAAGTAAATATTAGGTCGACAGTGCGTCATTGACTGATGTTCTGTGGCTGAGGTATCACCTATCATCAAATGAACCTCATGCTCGTCTGTCGATATTTGACATAAAAATAATTGTAACTTGTATTTCAGTATGGTAAGCACAGTGCTGTCAAGTATATTTAAGGATGCGTTCGACGTGAAGGCGTTGAGAGCATTCAGGGTGTTGCGGCCGTTAAGACTGGTTTCAGGAGTGCCAAGTATGTATTACGTTACATTTCTCGCCGTAGAAGGCTTAAGAATGTTGAAATAATTATTATACTCACTGTACCAATCTATCTCTGCAAAATATTATATGACATTACATTCTCACTTAACTCTCTTTGGCTCTGGATCAATTGTTATTTTATTTAGATAAATGCATAAGGGTTTTGTTTTTACCAGGGATGACTGTCGAAAAACCAAGTTTGAGAGTGAATTACAATCATTTAATGTAATGTACGCTCATTGCTCCAAGCGTAGGTACTGGAAAAGCTTTTATAACTTTAAATAATGCGCAATTATACTGGTTTTTGTTATGACTAGCTGCGAGAATGTGTAAGGACAACCACCACTTCAGAAATGGATGGGAAAATTTCGAAAATAATTCTACTAGTTAATATTCCAGTACACCGCGCCGATGCATCTAGAACTTTGAATATATAAAAACATATAAATACATGTTTAAAACGCTTGAAGTTAAAAAAAGTAGGGCGACAGCGCATCACTGAGTGATATCATGTTGCTAAAGTATCACTTAATATTGTCTTTTATTAACGTGAGTATCAGAAATTTAAATAATAACATCCTAACTTCAATAGAGAAGATGGTTTAAGATTTTCCAACACCTGCGATCCAGTTATTAAACGTCTAAAACCCCAAGTCAAACATACTAAAAAACAAAAGGACACTTAGTCCATATTGCCATAATATACAAAGTTACAGTAAATATCAACTCCGTAGGAACTCCGAGATGGCGTTAATATGGCAATTTGGTTAGTGAAATTTCAAATCAGACAGCTGTTACCTTTCAGTCTGCCCGTGACCACGGTTGCTGAAAAGCATCCGAAACGTCGGGATAAATAATATAAATAATAAATCACGTTGTAACCTGATAGAAAGTATTTTATTTTTTACTAGGAAGATATAAAAAGGATAATATAATTACCTCCACCTACATAAAACCAGTATTTATTGAATTCATATTTGATAATATTTTTACTCCACAGGTCTTCAAATAGTTTTAAATTCGATATTAAAAGCGATGGTTCCGCTGTTACACATCGCACTGTTGGTGATATTTGTGATAATCATCTACGCCATCATCGGCCTGGAACTCTTCTCAGGGAAGATGCACAAGTCCTGTTATAGCACAAAAACAAGTAATCATCATTTTAAGCAGGGATGTTACGGAGCTTCGATTTCGGTTCCGAAAAGTCGGAACTTCCGATTGATTTTGCACTTCCGATTCCGATTTCGGTTCCGATAAATTTGAATCGGAGGCTATAATCGGAGGTCGAAGCACATCGGCGCGGGTGGCCGCGATCAGCGCTATTTGATTTAATTAACTTCTGTGTAAAATTTAAGAAAATTAGTTTATTTTATAAAAATCACTTTATCACACCTAGAAACTGAAAATAATGTTTGTAATTTTTTTTATTACACATCTCTCTTATGTGTTTGCCTCCGATTCCGGTTTCGGTACCGATTCCGGTTCCGATAAACCAAATTTAAAAACTCCGATTCCGAATTCGGTTCCGGTAAAACAACTTCCGTTACATCCCTAATTTTAAGCATTAAAATGCCATTTTTGTTTTCTTTCTACTTAACTAACTTATATGAATCTACCATCTTACCTTGGCGGTCGTCTTACCTAGGCAGATGGATCTAAACCGCTCGAAATACTGATTCCATTCATTTGCTTCACCATTTGTCCTGTTAGTTGTGTTAAGTCCTTAACTATTTCTATTTATTCCCCAATTTTATATTTTTATAGCCTGATTTTTTTCGCTAAAAATCTCACATCCTAAAATCTCCATTATTTAAATTTTACCTCTGTAAATCCATACCTCTTTCCATTAAAAAGCAAAACTCTACTTTCGCTTGAAGACACCAAAACCCCGCATGTTCAACCCAAAATTTATAAAAAATTTGAATTCAATTATTCATCATTGTTAATAATTCTGAACCAACAGATGAAATAATGGAGAATCCCCATCCGTGCGACTTGGATAACGGGTTCAACTGCTCAAAGCTCGGTGCTGAGATGGAATGCCGCGAAGGTTGGATCGGACCAAACTTCGGGATCACCAACTTTGATAACTTCGGGCTTTCCATGCTCACAGTGTTCCAGTGCATCACGCTTGAGGGATGGACTGATGTCATGTATAATGTGAGTGTATTATTATATTGGGTTATTATTATATTTATTTATTATCATATTGGTATTAGCTCTACCACATCTTTGGCCACAAGCATCGGACATGATATTTTAAATGACAATGGGTCTAGGCTCCGAATATGATTTTGTCCCATTCGGTGTCGAGACCCTTGGTCCGTGGGATCCTAGCGCCATAAAGCTTTTTAAGGAAATAGCAAAAAGGTTAGTCGACATCACAGGAGACCGAAGAGCTGGCAGCTACCTCGGACAAAGAATTAGTCTTGCCATTCAAAGGGGGAACGCTGCCAGTATCTTCGGAACCTTGCCTAAAGGGACCCCTTTTATTAATATATTTTAGGTTTTATAGTATATATTTTAAGGTTTTTAGTTTTAGGTTCTTTAATCACTTGTAATATAATTGTCTAATAAATGTCATTAATGTATAATACAAAATGTATATTTCAAAAATTAATATTTTGCATATCATTAATTTAGAATTAATGACAATGGTGTATTCTGAGCGCTGAAGTGGCGACGCTCGTTCGCCTCCCGCGAACTTACGGTCCACCGCAGTAATCGGCTTCTCACCGCCTTATATTTAACAAAAAAAATCGGTCTAGTAGTTTCTGAGTTATATCGTAACAAACAAACAAACATATCTTTCCTCTTTATAATATTAGTATAGATTAGTGGCCGCCACCTGTAGCCTAATTGTATTTATTTAATCAGAAGAGAAGAAGAGACAAGATCGAGTGATGTATGTAGTATTGTAATTATTTATGGTTTCCAGATACAAGATGCAATGGGGAACAGTTGGGAGTGGGTATATTTTGTATCGATGGTCATATTGGGCGCATTTTTCGTTATGAATTTGATTCTCGGTGTGTTATCTGGGTATGTATAATATATTAAACTATATATTTCAAGAGCTTGTTGAAAAATTCCCATAGGTTGTGGGTTAGAATCCCAGCAGGTTTGACATGTTTATGATATTATCAATAAACATGTTTCCTTGCGTCTGATCGTTTTAGACATTTATCGATGTTCATATCATTCATAGATGGAAAAACCTTTATGTTTATACAATACGCGTTTCGGATTATCTATATACGTAGGTCCTGATGATATCCTGGTGATGGTATCGCATACCACCAAGAGAGCTAGTCTAAGTAAGTTATATAGTTTTTAGAATAAGAAAATAGAATCCATTTAAGATGACAGCACAGAAGACTAATCACTTACTCGCCTATAAAGAAGATATATCAGTGAAACCGACACATAATTTAATCTTCTTCTATCGTCTTAATATGTCACACTTTATTTAAGAGTAAAATAGGGAGAATTTAGGAGAACAGAGCCACGGACAAAACCAAACAGACTTTTAAAACTAAATAGTAAAATAAACTTTCTATCTTCCACCTAATTCTTAATTAACTTCCAGAGAATTTTCCAAAGAGAGAGAGAAAGCAAAGAATAGAGGAGACTTTCAGAAACTTCGAGAAAAACAACAGCTTGAGGAAGATTTGAAAGGCTACCTGGACTGGATTACACAAGCGGAATATCTCGAACCGCTCGCGGATCAACACGATCCTATTGACCAAAAAAGGGACTACGGAATAGGTAATTATATTTACGTGATTTGCTTATTCAATCGAGGTAATATATTTAACTTCGCTCCTCTAAGCAGTCTAAAACATAGTCAGTATCTGTGTCTCACTGTTACACACAATGGATTTTGAAACGGTTATCCTAGTCAGATATTTTTAACGGAAATTTTGTACAGTTAATTTAGATGTATTTTGTACAATACATCTAAATGAAACTGTTGTATAAGGAGAGAAATGCAATGATTTGTAATCAAGTTACCAAAAACCCATTGAATATTAATATTTTTTTTAAATATATATTTTTTTATATTTATATATTAGTTACCTAGATGAAAATTATTATTTATGTTAAATCACTGAAAATAAATAAGTGGAAAATTAGCAATTTTATTTTGTGATTGTGTAGCTTTTTCTATTTCATGATTGTTATTTGGTTTCGTTATAGTTAAAATTAATATGTGTAGATATTTAATACATGATACTATTTTAGGCCAAACAACAACTGATCACGATTCGACGGACCACTTAGGAATAGAGAACAATGAGCAGCAGAAAGTGTCCATCGGGGAACTATGGAAGAAAGATTTTGATAAAGTAAGTTTGTTTTCAGTCTCCACTTTAAAGAAAGACTGACATATTATGGGATTGTATTACTCAGACTGAATTCAAAAATAGTGTGAATTGATTTATGTTATAATTAGTAGTTAGTATGTGATAACAGATGATATCGTATTAGATCTATAAAGACGAACAATTATTATTAATCACGCTTCAGACACGTTTGAAGTGATGGCACGCCTGACAACTTGGCGCCAAACCTCCTGAATTACCGCATTTTTGGTGGATTTATGGAGAGGACGTTCACGTCTTAGACATCGGTCTATCTCCTGGGTGATCTCATATCCTTTCTATTCTTCTTTGCATGATCACCTGTTTATATATACGAATAGTTAATAATATAAATGAATATTTACATTACAGGTAAATCGTCGCATGAAGCGTGCATGCCGCCGCGCTGTCAAGTCACAAACGTTTTATTGGCTCATCATAGTACTCGTCTTCCTCAACACTGTTGTTCTAGCCAGTGAACATTATCAGTGAGTTATTAGATCCTCTGATTACTTTGTTGATATACGATCCTCTTCAACTTCTTTTTGGTGAAAAATTTATTGTCTCGAAGCAGTATCATACAAACTAATCTATTCGATGATACTACTTGTATGTCCATATATTCCCCCAGATTCGAAAACCTTATATGCCTCCAATACTATTATGAATTTCCGATTTTGGATATCTTCGGCGAAAACACAAACAAATAAAGTAATGCCATCAAAAACATAAATTGTAAAAAAAGCCAAGTCTTGCAACTCAGTTCTTCTATCGTAAAAAGTTGGGAGATCTATATAATACCAAGTCGGTCAATTTATTCAGTCTCTACTGAAGGATCCTTCTGTCTTAAGTAATCTATATATATATACATATAATAAAAGAGTAGGATCGAAATTACGCTTCACTAAATATTTTTACCAGAAATTAAGAGGGGTGATAAAAGAAGGGTAGCAGAATGCATAAATGCAATTTTTAAGATTCTTGTCTGTCTGTCTGTCTGTCCGTCTGTCTGTCTGTCTGTCTGTCTGTTTGTTCACGCTAATCTCCGAAGATACTGAACGGATGTTCATGCAATTTACACAAATATATTAAGTAAAGCCCGGGGCAACATATAGGCTTTGTTTTATCGAAATCGGTTCTCGGAAAGAAAAGTTATCATCATTTAAAAATAATTTTAAAGGCACCATATCACCAAATTGCAATGCAAACTGACTCGCGTTGAACTTTTTCGAATTGTCAGATGTCAATCACAGTTTGATATGTAAATGAAATACTTTGATTATTTCGCCATTTCCGATATATGTAATCGTAGTATAGTGGATATGCAGGCCCATTGCGTAACTTCAGATGCGAGTTCGAATCTGAAGTTGGACGGAAATATTTTTTTTGTATTTATTTTTTTATTTTTTTAAAGAACTATATTATAAAAATAGAAAATGTATTATTGAAATATTATATGAAAAATTATTTCTTATGAGATCGTTTATTTCACCTTTTCATCCATCCTTTCTCTACAGAATTACGATTATTCGACATTGCTTATATTGCTTCTTAAGGACTGTCTTCGTATCTTAGAGGTTTCCGCATTTAGCACCAGAAATCCGAGTAGTAATCCAGGGAAAAGGGAATTTAAAAAAAATGTCTTAAAATGAAAATGATCAATTAAATGAAATAAATATCGAGGTGGATACAGTATCTTCACCACTAATTAAATTTATAAAAAAAATAAGTAAATTTCTTTAAAGTCAGGTTCATTTTTCAACAATGGTATTTCTATTGAATTTCAAATCATACTTCGAACCCCAATCTCAACCACCATTAAACGTGTCGATAATATGATGCAAAATCAACCGTCAGTGACTAATTTGATAGCTCTTTCCCAAAAGAAATCACCAAGTACAGAGGATGGAGGATATGTCATTTGAAGAAAGCTTGCTCAAAAGCAAACCCCACGCGAACGAAGTCGCGGGCATCAGCTAGTTACATAATAAGCTAACCTAACAATATCTTATAGTGATCATATCAATGCCAATATTAAAAATCTTTGATGTTTAAAATAAATAGATTGACTTGGCAATCGCACTAAACAATCTAATTTAATATAATATGTATTACTTGTGAGATACATTATGTTTTAATAAAATAAAAAAGATACATTGTGATTTCATGCGATAGCCGAGCCAATCGATTTATTTTAAACATCAAAGATTTTTAATATTGGCATTGATATGATTACTATAAGATATTGTTAGGTTAGCTTATTATGTAATTACTTAAGACAGAAGGATCCTTCAGTAGAGACTGAATAAATTGACCGACTTGGTATTATATAGATCTCCCAACTTTTTACGATAGAAGAACTGAGTTGCAAGACTTGGCTTTTTTTACAATTTATGTTTTTGATGGCATCTCATTTCTTTTTGTAGATAGTCCTTTTCTTAGTTTATTTGGATAAGAATTAATACAAAGGTATGGATAACAGTCTGATTTTGATCGGCATTTTTATCAACTTGTTAATGTAAAAAAGTAGTTATAGTGACATAACTACAATAGTTGGATATATTATGGTCTCGTGAAGTTTTTTGTAGATTTTGATATGTTCTATAATATTGTAGAACGTTTTTTTGTTCTATCATCAATACTTTCCGCAGCACATGCGATGAAAGACATTTTATGGCTAATTTTTTTACACCTTGGGTTGTTTTTAGTAGGAATTTCTAAGGATCTCTAAATTTCTAGTAATAAATACCCTTTGTTACTCAGTGACAATGTAGCTTTCTAACGGTAAAATAAATTTTAAAATCGGTCCAGTAGTTTTTAAGTTATTCATTACATACAGAAATACAAAAAAAAATTGTATATCTAGAAAACTGGACCGAAATTTCAAAATATTGTAGTTTTTCCTTGATTTATAGACTAAACACTAATTGTATTCTAAATTTCAAGTTTCTATGTCTGCTAGAAGTGCCTTAGAGTTTTGATGATCGGTCAGTCAGTGAGTGAGTGACAAATTATCAAACTTTGACTAGTTATAATTCTTAAACTACTGGTTCAAACAGAATGATATTTGAAATATACCGAGTTTATACAATGCCTGCTTAGTGACTCAGGATTCTAGTTTTATCCACAACGAAGTTATAGGGGGTCGAAAATGGCCCGAACTACTTCGAGAAAAGGATAGTACGGCCGTGCCGCTTTTTGCTCGACTTGGCGGGGGCACTACCGTGCCCCCAGATTTAATATTATACTGGAAAATATATTTAAATTTAAAAAAATCGCTATTAAAAATATCATAGTAAATTCCCCTAATTGGTTTCAGTCAACCACAATGGCTGGATTATTTCCAAGAGTACGGAAATGCAATGTTCGTAGCGCTATTTACGCTCGAGATGTTAGTCAAAATGTACAGTTTAGGCTTACAGGTGAGTTATCATTTATAATTATAATAATTTGAATTCAATGAAACTTTTATTTTTTTATCAGGGAATTTATTTTGAGTTGAAGTATGTTTAAAAAACTTTAAAGTAGTAAATAAACATTTTTTTTTACTTTATATAATACTTTGTATAACTGGGGTATCTCAAGGGTATGTTTTTGGTCCTCAATTATTCCCTAAATGCATGGTTGATTTAATAATATTAGCTTTTTGTTTTATAAAGTAAATTTGTATTTATTGATTACGATTCAGGGTTACTTCGTGTCGCTGTTTAATCGGTTCGATTGCTTCGTTGTGATCGGTTCCATCAGTGAAATGGTGCTCACAAAGAGCGGGGTGATGCCGCCCCTCGGTATCTCCGTGCTACGATGTGTCCGTCTGCTTAGGGTCTTTAAAGTAACCAAGTAAGTATATAATATCTCATATATAAAAGAAAGTTGTGTTAGTTACACCGTTTATAACTCAAGAACGGCTGTACCGATTTTAACGATATCTTATTTGTTGGATTCCTCTATGTCCCGAATAAAAGAATAGCTATTAAAATATCGGAAAATTTCAAGAAAAAAATATATACAAAAATTAATTTTAAAATAAATTAGGTTCGAAACTCCGCCATCTTGACAGCTCACGTCATGCATTCTTAGCTTTTTTGGAATAACATGTCCACTGCAAATCAGTGACATATTAGACAATTATAGTGGGTAAATGGGCATATTCAAATTTAAGAATAATTATATAATTTCGAAGCCAAAATTGTGGCAGAACAACGTCTGCGGGGTCCACTAGTATCTCATAAGAAATATGAACCAAAATGTTCAGTTCCTCAGTATTTTATCTGATATGATATTTCAGGTACTGGCGATCCCTCTCAAATCTAGTAGCATCTCTCCTCAACTCGATTCAGTCCATCGCCTCCCTCCTGTTACTGCTCTTCCTCTTCATCATGATCTTCGCCCTGCTGGGTATGCAGGTGTTTGGGGGCCGGTTCAACTACGATCCTGTTGAAGAAAAGGACAGACATAACTTTGACTGTTTCTGGCAGGCACTGCTAACGGTGTTTCAGGTGATTTAAAAAACAATAATCTTTTTACTATAGTATAGCGAGGTAAACAAGCCTGCGGCCCGCCTTGGTGTTAAGTGAACGTAGCCGCCTTTTAGAACCGCGAGAAGTTGCGAGTGTGTTGCCGGCCTTAGACAGGAGAACGCTCGCTTCTTAAAAGTTACCATTGGTCCAAACATCATATGGGCTCAGATCTCTAATATCAGCTGTTTTCATATGAGTTATGAAACATCTGCAGAGAGTATTAATGTTTGTATTTGTTGTAGGAAAACATGTGGTCTGGTTATTTGTGTATTTAATTAACATTAGAGGTGGGTCGTTGACGGTTTTAATGTTAACGAAATGAAACTGCTAATTTCAAACTGATAAGCTGTTAAAAAAGCAGCTAATTTTATTAGCCCACTCCTAATTAACATAAATAACTTTCAGATTCTGACAGGTGAGGACTGGAACGCGGTGATGTATGAGGGAATTAAGGCATACGGCGGAGTGGGCACGGTGGGGATAGTCGCTTGTATCTACTTTATCATCCTCTTCATTTGCGGCAACTGTATCCTTTTTTACAACATTCTTGTATTTAAATGAAATAACTTTTGACAAAAATTGCCCGCACTTACTGAAAAGCTCACAAACGTCGGGATGAATAATATAATTAATAATTGCTTTTTAATCCGGTAAAAGTTACTTAGGTTTATTATTGTCTTTTTACTTTTATTAAACAGACAAATTAACATACAAGAATTTTCATACTTTTTCGATCGACTCGTAGAACAAAGTTGGATATTAATATGATATAAAGTAGCTTTTTTGAAGCTGACCTATAAAACTAGTAAAATATAATCTAAAAACACGTTGTTTCGAAGATAGAGTTAAAAAAATGATTCTTAAGTTAATTTCTCCAAAGAATAATGTCGAGTGTAAAGTAGAGATTATACATATGTGACGTTTTGTTTCTCTTCCATATTCGTTGGATGATGTTCCTTTATTTTAAATATATAATATAATAATTCTCTGAACGTAGAACGTAGATATACTTCTGAATGTGTTCTTGGCCATCGCTGTTGATAATTTGGCTGACGCTGAATCTTTAACGAATATTGAAAAAGAAGAAGGGGTTAGTAAAATATAATGAGTTTTATTCCATCAACTCAAACGCATATTTTTTATTTTTTATTTTTTTTTATATATTTATTAAAGTACACCACATATATAATACAACTTCCTATAATTTTAGTTACAATTTGTTTTTCTATGAGTAAAATATATTATGACAGTTATGGTGAACATAAGAATTACAAAAAATACTCCCTAATTGCTTTTGAAAAAGAAACAATTAAAAATAAAAATTATATCTACTTAATCTACTTAAATTTTAAGCAAGAAAATTGGCATATTTTGCATTTCAGCCTCACGCTCCTTGATATCTGACAAAAATTCATACAAAATTTCCATATTTTGGGTATGGTATGTATCCAATCTCTCAAACAACAAAACATGATTAATTCTTGCACTTATGGATATAACTAATGTCTACTATAATAATAATAAAATAATCTAAAGATGGTTACATTCAAAAGAGTTTAATTCCAGCAAGCTCCCGATGAAAAGGAAGGTAGCGTGGTGGCTGCTGAAGGAGTTCAGGCAGACACGGACGACGAATACATTCACGATGAAGATGTTTATACTAGTGATAAGTAAATATTTTAATAAATTGAATTCCCGGTTCCGCAAGTGCATAGTACAGACACATTTCTGTGTCTGTTTCATAGAAGGCTAATCACCTAAGTATGTCCAAATGAAAAAAAAATGAATCGTGTTTCCCCGGGAATCAAACCTGGGACCTCTGATGCTTAACGTAACTTTCCATTGAATCACGGAGGCGATCCTCTATACAATACGTCTAATTTACTAAAAATAAAGTCTAAGTTATACGAAAAATATGTGGCATATTTCGTGCTTGTTACAGTTACAATTGAATAGTTTTATGTTCCTTGTTATGAAAAATGTTATTCGCTTAGTTAAATCAATCTGTCAACTGCCTTGCATGACGTATAAAATAATCATTTCAGTTCTGAGAGAGAATATGAAGGCTCAGAAGATGAAAATCAAGAAGAAATGGAAGGAGAAGAAATAGAGCAACGGCTAGATGATGAAGATACAGACGAGAGACTTGAAGAGGAACAAGAACTAGAAGACGAAGATATGATGGACACACATCAAAGAAATCATATAGGTAAGAATAGAATCAAGAACGAAATATATATTTTAACTAGGACTAGGCTTTAAAGAAAACTTAGAGTTCGAATTTATATTACATTAAAATCATTCAAAAAAATTATTATTTGCGACGCCAAAAAGTATGTTTGAAATGATGAAAACTTCACGACTTTTATTAAAGCAAATAAAGGAACTATTGTGCTATTTTTATTATTTTCATATTTTTATAAACTATATTTTAAGAGTAACTAAGATATACTACATATAACATATTTTAGTTTGTAAGGCTATTTATAGTACACATTTTATTTACTGTAAACCAGTGACGAGAATTGAGAAAGGTATGTTGAGGTGGTTTGGGCATGTAGAAAGGATGGATGAAAGTAGGGAAACGAAAAAGATTTATGAAACTGGTGTGAGTGGGAGAGTCGGGAGTGGTCGACCTAGGCGAACGTACCTCGATCAGATCGGGGACGTTCTGCAAAAGGGCCAGATCAAAAGTACTCGTAACCGTCGAGTGTGTATGAAAGCATTGATGAAAGTAGAAGAAGCGAAAGTGGTATGTAAGGATCGGAGCATATGGAATTCCGTGATCTCTGCCTACCCCAATGGGAAAGAGGTGTGATGTATATGTATGTATGTATGTAAACCAGCAATGTCAGTATTCAGTATAAGAATATTTGTACAACGACTGATTGGTTGTAAAGCTAACCGCAGTAAAATAGTGAACACAGAATTCGAAGATGAACCCCGTTTGAAACGAAAGCCGACCACGTCATCGGCTCGCCCACGCAGACTCTCTGAAGTAGATATCCAGAACTCAGCGAAACCGATCCCTGATGCTTCCTCATTCTTCATATTTTCCAAAACCAACAGGTTAGGGATCGCGGTGGATTTCGCTTCCGATTATATGTTATTTCTGCATTTCTTTCAATTCACCTCTATTAGCTTATTTATTTCACTATTAGTTTATCTTTTGCTTTTTTTTGAAAACAACAACACTATCGCTTTTCTTTTTAATATTTTCAGCTATTTCATTTATATTATTATTTTTAACGGATATTTCACTGAGCACTTTATTCGTAGCGATACTATTATGTAACGTTAGGATCGCCGATTATATTTTGTTAGGCATGAAGTCGTTATGAAACATTTAAGTAGCAAATTTTTATCAAAGACAATGGCGAAGAAGAGGATGGAAATCTAGTAACGGCTAGACCACGGCGGATGTCAGAGCTGAATATGCCAAATCAGACGCCGCCAATACCGAACGCTAGTAGTTTCTTCGTATTTTCACCAACAAACAGGTGATCGAGATGACCCAGGGTCTCATTGTAAAATATATCGGCATTAAAAAGATAATAGTGAACGCATGTGTTCTAAATCGTTTCAAAATTACAACAATGAGATTTCAGGGTATTCAGTAGTATAAAGGATTTAGTGGTTTAGATTTGAAACCTAGCATGATTATTTAATAGGAAAATTATTATTTGAGATCTTTACTGTAGATAGATAGTTATCTAGAACATTCTAGGCGTATTGCGTATTAGCTCATATTAGTATATATTATTTTCATTTGCATGTTATTTAAAACAGTCTAAATAAAGCAAAATAGCTGTGGTCTTGCATGCACTAATATTTAAGTGTGTCCTATTTAATAAACAAAACTTTACAACTTACGTTTGCATTCGCTTTCAACTGTGTTTTTCCAATATTTTGTTTGTCTACTTGATGTTTTATAATTTCACGTAAAATTTTGATAGGTTGATGTTGATAAGCTTCTTAAAATTACGCACTCATTGTCCTCAATATTATATTTTTGAGGTGAACAACTTTGAATTAAATAATAGTTTGTGATTAATTGTTCCAAATACAATTTTATGTGTGGCCTTATTCAAGGTTCCATTTAGAAAATAAAAATGCTCTCTGTAATAGGTTTCGCGTACTCTGCTATATGATGTCAGCGTCATCAACTTTTGGGAATATTATCCTGGTGTGCATCATGTTCTCATCTGCGATGTTGGCTGCAGAGGATCCCTTGGATGCTGCACAGAAGGGCTTTAGGAATTATGTAAGATAATTTGATACAGCTATTATTGCTTATTAAGTCCCAAACTCTATACCTCAAACTCGTTTAAAATAAAGCCTAAATTATAGTTTACGCGCAAGTGCTAGTCTCCTCCTGCGGTATGTGAGCGGCAGGGCGGGGGATATTTACACACGTCAAGCTGACTCAGTCTGCCGTCGACCGCCGCGACTTATTTGTTCGCGTTAGTTTATTCCAAACACACATGAGTTAAATATCCTAAGATGGGTCTGCCAATAGCACGACAAGTGAAAAATGTTATTTAGAAAATGAAATTCGAGTCTGCAAACATCGGAAATTATAAAATTTTTTATATTCACGGAAACCTGAATGCTTATTGAGAAATGTTAATTTGTTTTCAAAACTGTTTTGTACCATTAATAAAAAAAATTAATGAACACTTTTAACTGTGTATTTTGGTTAGCCCGGAAATAGAAAATATAATTTTATAATTTACCCGTAATATTAATTAAGACAGTTTCTAACATAGTTATCCTAAGATTTATCTGTTCTCATATAATATCTCGTGCGTGTCTTGAAAATACGCGCCCTCCCCCGTCTCCCCGCTCACATACCGCAGGCGGAGACAAGCACTTCCGCGCGGACTATAGTCATCAATTTTATTATCTTAATAATTAATTAATTTTATTATCTTAGAACTTTACATAAATCACTTGTGTTCTTTGGACATTTATACTATGGGTATGGGTTTATCGTTGTTTGTTAAAAAGGAAAGAAACATATCTGCGGTTATCATATTATTAAATTAACTTAATAATGCCATTAAGCTCATGCAATAAAGTTGCAATATACAGAATTGTAATATTTGATTCTTGAAACTAACTATATAAGAATGATCATCCATCACAATGAACGTAAATAGTATATGACAAAACTTCCAGCTCCTCAGTCAATTCGATATCTTCTTCACGGGCATCTTCACGTTGGAGCTGTTCCTGAAGCTGATTACATACGGGCTGATTCTGCACGAGGGTGCCTTCCTCAGGTCCGCCTTCAACGTGCTCGATATGCTGGTCGTTTGTGTCTCCCTCATCTCTATGAGCTTTAAGTAAGTGTGCTAGAATACAATGCTACTGTATGGAGCCCTCACGAGGCAAAGTACATTATTATGATTGAAAGAGTTCGAGTTTGCGCGCTTCTTATACAGGCGCTTATAATATGGGTATTATCCGAACTATTTATACCCATCATCATTTGTAATGGGAATGGTCGGTTTAAATACGTTAGAATTAAGAAGACATTTTTTAAAGTAAGTTTTATTATAACCAACTATTAAACAATTGTATCAACAATCCGAAAGTGTTGGAGTCGTGCGGCCTCTGGGTGCCTGAATGCACTGCAACTCTGCGCACACGCAGACTGTTCGCGGAAACCGTGCAGCGCACACAGGTGGCTTATCACGCTCCACAGCTCCACAGCTCACACAGTCGGCCCTGAGGCTACTCAATAAATATGTAGCTCAATATAAAAATGCCGAAATATTTGGTATAACGGCCGATATTTTTATCAAAACGTGTTTGTCCTATTTAGAAAATATGTACCAGTAGTTTTAAAAAATTAATAACTCTATATGATTTGGCCAATAGCTGTAAATATATGTATAGTTATAAAAATTGTAATAAATAAATAAAGTGAAAAGTATGAAGACTTCTCAAATTTTATTAGTTGTGTCAGAAAAATACATTTGTTTTGTTAAGGCTAGTATGAAAATCAGAAACGGTAGGTATATGCAGCAAAACAGCCGCTGTCGGAAATTCACAAATTTGTACCATAATTAATAATTTAATCGCTGGTATTTAGTTTTTGATGATATTGAATGAAAATACAATTTTAAACGTACTTATTTACTACTATTTACCGATAATGACCCAAAATAAATGCACTTGTTGTGACTTCCATTTCAATCTGAAAAGAAAAGGCGGAAATCCTTCCCTTATTAGTCGCTCCAGCGGTATCTGGGTTGGCCAACCGGTTGTCGATCATATTATGTCCTTTCCAAATACGTTATGTATTTGGGAATTACAATATTCCATGCCTTACAAATATTTTGTAAAACAAAAACTTGGGGATTAAAAAGAGTGGCGGAGAGTTTATTGCCTCTTCCGTTCTACGCCCTTGATTTGAGAACTGGCTATAAATGAAAAATTAGAAGCATTTAATATGTATTTTTTTATTGACGTTCATAAGTGTACATTGTGTTACCTAAATGAATAAATGAATTTTGAATTTTGCCATATTGAGTTGGTATTGGTATAAAATTGTATAACTTTTGTGATTGGTCTCGTTACTTTGTATTTTTATATTTAAAAAAAAAATTGTTTTATAATTTAATTATTATTTTAGGTCTGGAAGTATATCTGTGGTGAAAATATTGCGAGTATTCAGGGTGCTGAGGCCACTTAGGGCGATCAACAGGGCCAAAGGTCTTAAGGTCAGTATTTAATTACTATCTGATTTTTCATTCTTAAGTTATTCCAATATAAAATTAAGGGTTCAATATAAAATCAAGCAATCCTAAATTAGGATTCCTAATTAAATCTATTTTTTTAAAGTAAGCTGTTATACCTGGTCTTAACAACATAGTTTAAGATGGAGCATACTGATCTAAGAAAAGACAATCCACCCTTTTTTTGATTTCATCCAAATTTTAATCAGTAGGGTAGACAGGCTTGCAGATAATTTCACTATTTATTTGTAATAATTTTACGAGTAAAATACAGATTTTTATACATGAGTCATATAAAATTGAAGGTCGCTAATGACATTTAAGCTTACGATTGACAAAGTGGAAAAAACTAAATTATTCTCAATTATGGAAATTATTATATAATGGTTGAAGTGTAAGTTTTAATTTAATCTAGGGTATAACAGTAACAATAAAAGCAAAGTCGAAAGATCGAAAGAAACTCAAATATTACCATTTTGATTTAGATAATTTTTGGAAATTAAAATAACTGCCTTTTATTTTATATAACTCACATTTTTGGAAGAGAATGTATATTTTTTTATTTGAGCATTAAGTGACTTGATACTGATTTTTTTAACTGATTGTAGCACGTTGTGCAATGCGTTATCGTTGCAATCAAAACGATCGGCAACATATTATTGGTTACGTCCTTACTGCAGTTCATGTTTGCAGTCATGGGAGTGCAAATGTTCAAGGTAGGGGGCATTTTCTACAGCAAAAAGTACCTATATTTTTCTTCATATGATGATCACGTGTGCCATTTTATAATTATTACACAAATACTCCACGTTATTCACTTCCATTTGTACAATCTCATTACACCTTTGGGTACGTTTCCTCTTCTTTATTTTAAGGATAAGCTTTGGTGTGACTGCTTGTGGTAACTTTAATTTGTAAGACTCAATTTTCTTTTGCATTGTATAGAATCTTTGTATACCTTGCATTATATAAACTTCTCAGCCGATTATTACTATTGTAACCGAGTCTTTGTAAGCTAAACCATTGTTGAAAAGAGTGTCCATGGAGTTTCTTGCCGGTTCTTCTCCATGAGACCCACTTTTTGGAACCGTGCAACTAGACGTTTCATAAGAGCCTGCAAAGGCCTATTTGAAATAAAAAACTTTTGATTTTGATTTTGATTGAAGACTGCTCAACTTGTTCAAACACTGAAAACTTTTCTAATTTTCTTTCCATCCTTCTTCGACTTAACATATCTTCCTTTAATACGCAATAGACAAAATTATCGTTTAATAATAGATTGATGTTAGGTGTATTCTAATAAGCATGAGTCTTTATTTTTATCAAACCCAAAGGTGTTGAGTTGACCGAACCGATCAGACAACCAATAACCCCCAATATGTCATAGAACATAACCATCCCCCTACCTTGGCGTTTAAGTAGATCTCAATCAAATGTCTAACGTCTTAATACCTATGTAGAAATAACTTAAGATCTCCATTCATGAAACCTTTGTGAATTAAAATGTGGTTGCTTTTGCCCCTATGTCCCGACGCTGTGACCGGAACGGATTCCTTTGCCCCTGGTAACGTATGCCCTCGAACTAACTCGCACGCTCCTGTAGTATGTGGTCAAATGTGTGATAGTAGCGATTAAGACAATAGGAAATATAATGCTAGTTACGTATTTATTACAATTTATGTTCGCTGTGGTTGGTGTACAGTTATTTAAGGTAAGGGCTAAAATTATTGAACTAATCGTTTTACTTATTGAATTTTAAAGTTATTATTTTAAATTAAATTAATTTATTAAACTATATATTTTTAATGTATTAATGAATATTGCATGGCCTTTACTGAGTATTTAAATATTTAATTTTAGTTTTTCATAAAATTATTATTATAAAGTACTCAAAAATAACAGCATAAAACAAATAAAGCTTTATCTGTTGCATGTAAATTATATAAAAAAAATTGAAGACAAAGTTTTGTTTCAGGGTAAATTTTTTATGTGTAATGATATATCCAAAATGACTAAAGAAGAATGTCAGTAAGTATTCATAATAGATGTTTTATGATTGACTTTTACTATGGATGTTACAATGACATTTTTTCAAATTTCAGAGGGACTTACTTAGTATTCGAAAATCGTAATTATGTTGTGAAAGATAGAGTATGGAAGAGGAATGATTTTCATTTTGATAACGTAATGAAAGGGATGCTCACCCTTTTTACGGTATCCACTTTTGAAGGATGGCCAGGGTATGTTTATTTTGATGATATGATAACTCTGTTTAAAAACAATACTAAAACTAGAGAGAAAAAACAGTTTATAAACTGTATGACATGATTCATGAACAACCAATATAATTTTCCAAAATAATGCAATATACAAATGAATTGAAAAATGAAAAAAATAATTAATTACCTTTATTAATTCATCAAAATTTTTTTTGAACGAAACTTGCTAATATTGGAAAAGTTAAAGGATCTAGAATACTAATAGTAGTTGATCCAGTAGATATTAGCTATATATCTTAGTTAATTGAGGAGCCTTTTTAGATAAAGTGTCTGAAGACGACTTTTTCAAAAGAGATATAGTTAATTTTAAAAGCAAGCCTTAATAAAAGTATTGATTTCAACAAAAAAAAATGTTAATTTCCACGTCAAACGTCAACAACTCACCTCTAACTAGAACGATGCGTTACCATTTTCTTATTTTCAGGTTATTGTATGTGTCTATAGATTCAAATGCTGAAGACCGAGGTCCTATAACTAACTTCCGTCCAATTGTTGCTGCGTACTATATTATTTACATTATTATAATTGCTTTCTTTATGGTAAGTAGAGTGATTTAAAATATAATTAAGCGAGTTCTTAACGTCGATACCCTATCTAATTTCGGTTACCAATATCTGCGGCATCTCTCTACGCCACAAAGAGACAAGTTGTGCATAGTTTGTGCCACGCTACCTCTAATTCATAAGACTAAACAATTATCTACCGTTTCTGCATAAATGTAAGACACGTATTCCAAGGCATTACACAAGTCGAAATATGTATATTCATGGGAACTGTCAAATTATCAAAACTATATTCAATTAATATTATAGACGTAAAGAATTGTTCTGTCAAGTTATTTTATTTCATACATACCTACATACATACATATACATCACGCCTCTTTCCCATTGGGGTAGGCAGAGATCACGGAATTCCATATGCTCCGATCCTTACATACCACTTTCGCTTCTTCTACTTTCATCAATGCTTTCATACACACTCGACGGTTACGAGTACTTTTGATCTGGCCCTTTTGCAGAACGTCCCCGATCTGATCGAGGTACGTTCGCCTAGGTCGACCACTCCCGACTCTCCCACTCACACCAGTTTCATAAATTTTATTTCAGGTTAACATATTCGTCGGTTTTGTCATAGTGACATTCCAAAACGAGGGTGAGCAGGAATATAAGAACTGTGAGTTAGATAAGAATCAAAGGAATTGTATAGAATTTGCTTTAAAAGCTAAGCCAATACGAAGGTAAGTGATATTTATCGTCAAAATTAGTACATAAAAAAGTAACAAATTGATTAATTGGAGCCCAGAATTTATGTTTTAGTAACTGGCTAAACAACGCAAAATTACACAAAACAAATAAGATACAAGTTATACTTACCCGATCTTCAAACGTGACCAACTCTTAATTTTGTTTTTATGTTATTTATTAGAAGATGTTTGTGTTATGTGTTCAATCTGTAAGAGCCAATTTAAAAATGCATATAATCACATAGTGCGGTCACAATAATGGAGGATAGTAAGGGCGGTAGCACTTTGGATGCGTTTTTGTACGAATTCAACTCGTACGAACACAATCCCAACTCTCCGAGTACCACTGTGCCTCGCACACTCTATGCGAACTAGTCGTTCGGCTACGCGCGCGTATCTAGGTCCGACATATCAATACGAAATCAATTCCAAATTGCTCGGAGTTTTTAGGCGGTCGTACGTTAAATTCTATATGAACATAGAAAAAGTCTATAGCCTGGTCTTGCGAAAATTACTGTCTTTAGTTAAAAATTATGCCTAAAATATAATCAAATGTATCTTTATTCATGCTCAGATAACCATAAAATAGCGAAGTTACCAGTTACGGTTCCGGTCACTACTAGCATTTCAACGGAGAAAAACGGAACCAGTGTGCGTATTCAATTCGTACGTAAACGTACGTTACGTTTAGGTACGATAGAAATTCGTGTCCAATGTGCGGCCGCCCTAAGATTTGACACCTGTGTTCGAGAGATTCTAAATTAAAATTATTTTGTTTTTATGTGGCGATGGCCAAATATTAATAATAAATTAATTTTCCTACTAAAATATTTTCTGTCCTTACAGGTACATACCCAAACACCGTATACAATATAAAGTCTGGTGGTTCGTTACATCACAGCCGTTCGAGTATGCGATATTCGTCCTCATCATGATCAACACTATAACATTAGCCATGAAGTACCACAACCAACCCATGGAGTACAGCAAAGCTCTTGATATGTTAAACATGATTTTTACTGCTGTATTCGCTTTGGAGTTCATCTTTAAACTTGCCGCCTTTAGATTTAAGGTAAGAGACGTTAGTAAATAAGGCATATTCGAAAACGTTACTCTAATTGAAATCTATTCTTGAATACTATCTAAATGTTAAATGTCTATTTAAAATAAAATGATTCAATAATGTTTGGCTTGACAAGTCTCAAAATTAGATTTGTTTACGTAATATATCCGGACGAGCGTAAAGCTGACTGCTCATCATCAGTCAATGATGCGCTGTCAACCTATTTTTTATTATTTTTAACATTCGTTAATGCATAGACTGAAGCCGAAACGCAGAACACTTCACAGTTTTTCACATTAAAAGGTAATAATATATGGTTCGTTAACCGCTCTACATTTCGATATTCCACTCACATCTTGAATGCCCAAAGTAATCAGTCATAGGAAAAACTAGTTTCCAGGAAATTATAAACATGTTTCGACGGGAGTCGACCCGCGACCCATCGGAACGCAAGATAGGTGTACCGCCTACGCACCCGTCTAAAAAGCTTTAAATATTATGTATCATTTTTATAAAACAAATTCATAATACATTTTTTGTAATACTTTTTTATTTTTACAGAATTATTTCGGGGACGCGTGGAACACATTCGACTTCATCATAGTACTAGGTAGCATCATCGATATCGTCGTATCACAAGTAAATGAACTTAAGAATCAGGTAACAGCACCGTGCACTATAGACATATACACTAAAGGTAACACTTTGTCTCCTTATGGAATGGTCTAAAGGTTACAATGGAAATTAGCCCTTCGCCATAATCCCAACCATATGAGCTCATGGTTAGTACAACAATAAAAAAATTTACCACGTACCAAATAGTTCAAATACCCCTGTTATGGAATGTCTAATTCTATGTAATTTCTATTTAGAGCAATTAAAACAATAGTATTCCGAGTGTCCATGTGATAAACTATTTCAAATCTATTTCAATTGTAAAAAAGTTAGTAAGAAAATAAAAAAATAAAAGCGTTTAAATCCGGTATACAGTAATTTATTTAATAAAAATCAAATCAAATTCTATAAAAAAATATTAACTTAGGAAAGTTTAACGTTTTAAGTTAGGTTTTAACTTTTAAGTAGTGGTGACGTGGGCCACCGCCTACGGCCTCGCGCCTCCAAAATGTATGCATTACTTTAAAACATTTTTTGGCAAAAAAATTGTACATGAATCTTGCCCACATAAAATTTTGGTCTTACCATTGGTTTTAAGTGACAACGTTCTACGATGGAGCACGCTGATCTAAGAATTTACATGTTTCTTAAATACCTTCAAAATGTTGCATAAAATCTAAATTTCTCCAAAACTTGAAAATATAAAAAATATCGGTATTGTCGCGGCACCTATATATATAGTAGGAGAGCCCGTGGGAGACCGTCCTTCACCGATCTGATAACCAGATGAGACGTATTTTTTATTAAATATTTTTTATAAACAAATATGCCTATAATTGCTTGCCTATCGAAAAGTGGTCATGGCTATTTTTAATTAAATTAACTTTTATCGATTTTTTTTTCATCACCTTCATACTTTTGATAACCAAATGAAATTTATTTGACTGATAGTTTTTGATACACAGAATATGCCTAGGTATGCTTGCCTACTCATTTCAGTGTAGAACTACCTGGCAAGCAGGTGTAAACAGGTAAGACAAAATAATAAAAAAAAAATTAAATAAATAAATAAATAAAATAAAAAATAAAAAATTAAATTAAATTAAAAAAAAAATTATTAATTATTATTATTTTTTATAAAAAATAGCCATGACCACTTTTCGATAGGCAAGCAATTATAGGCATATTTGTTTATGAAAAATATTTAATAAAAAATACGTCTCATCTGGTTATCAGATCGGTGAAGGACGATCTCCCACGGGCTCTTAGACCAATAGATATAATATAATAATTTTAACTATTGTCTAAATTATACCAACTGAGGAGCAATACAGTATTTAAAAGAACTAGACCAATTCATACTGAGACAAGTCAGAGTTACTGTCCCCAGCATGGACATTCGATGTTGTAATAACAACAGCAACTGATCTTGATGTTGTAGTTACTTATTGAACCCGTGTTTCAGGGAAGTGGTCTGCCAAGGACGCATGTTGTCAAGGTAAGTGGTCGATGTTAAATTGGACTTGCTTGACCAAAAATCACTCGTGAAGATTCCAACAGTGGCGGCCTTAAATATCGCAAGGCTCTGGGCGAAGCCCTTGTTTTGTGTAAAATACACAATTACAATACTCAATCTTAAAGGCCGGCAACGCATCCTTAAGATGTTTGGCGACCTTTATGAAATGCACATAGCAATGTACGTACCCCTCATTAAAATTTTCGATTGAGTTTAATTTGTAACGACATTCTTCTCAATCGAGGCCGCCACTGGATTTCAAAAAGAATATATATCTACTATACCACAGAATATATTATCTATCATTCCATTCCTATGACATCAGAAACCACATAATAAAGAATTACGCATTTTTGGTCAAATAGTCTTTTATTTAGACGAAACTATCTATAATTTAACTATTTAAAAAAAAGCCTATTTAGTCTTCTCTACAATCAATGTTACCTACTAATACAATAGTCTTAGCTTTGTAGTCAAGTATTTCAGGCTTTTGATGTTGAAAACTGGGACAGTAACAATAAAATTAGTCCAATATGCACACACGCACAAACACAAAAATACTTCATGAACAGACATGTATATAATTTGATTGTAATTTTCTTAATAAGACGCTTGTAAAATTATAATAAGTTTATCAAATTGAATTACGCTTTGAATCCTC
Source organism: Anthocharis cardamines (assembly GCA_905404175.1). Lineage (NCBI taxonomy): Eukaryota > Metazoa > Arthropoda > Insecta > Lepidoptera > Pieridae > Anthocharis > Anthocharis cardamines. Next base: position 869,829 of record FR989975.1, read on the forward strand.
ACACATAGTAAAATATATTTTTATATAGAGTAACTCACTGCCGACTACTGGAGGCCATCTCTTAAAGCAATACTGTTGCAGAGATCATTGATGACAGAAGGAGACAGAACTATACACAATTTATAGCGCCGTCACGGTCATCCATAAATTACGTTACACTTTACGTGGAGGGAGTCACACCAGAGGGGTGGTGGGGTTTGATAAATATGGCTATGGGTGTCAAGGACGGGGGTGGGTGATAAAATAATAAAATTAAATTATGGATGGCCAAATAACTGGTTGACAAGTCAACGTTTGCTTCAACATCAAATAACTCAGCAATTATAACACGTTTAATACATTCTATTGAATGAAAGAAAAAAAAAATCGCCGGTTCCGGAGAACAAAATGATAAATCTAAAGCAGTTATCATTTTGTTCTCCGGAACCGGCGAAATGGCGGATCAATTATTGTGTCTAATTACAGACAATAATAATAAGAATTTCAGACACTGATAAGCTCAATCTCAATTTCAAATCAAATACATTAAGTAATAGATATTCTGTCTCACGAAGTAAGTTTGGCTATGAATGCTGTTAGGCGTACACATACATATATACATAGATTAATAATTGGTCTCCACGCGCTACGACTAGATACCGTCGCGGTCGGCAAAATGCGGCAACAAAAAACCGCCGGAGCAAAATCCCGGTTTGCGTAGTCAAACTATAAAAATAATACTACAAGAAACAAGAAAGACACTGGCACACATATCATCAGTAAAATAATATAACGAATCTCAGTGTTTTACACACACTACAATATTGAGTTGCCGCATTCAGGAACCTGCTTTTTCTTTATAGCGCGGTATCTAGTCGTAGCGCGCCGAGACCAATTATTAATCTATGCATATATATTTTTTGAGTGTGCGTAATCAAGAGCGCACGCTAAACATTACACACACTAAAACAATATACATGTGCACGCCTGACAACAATCATAGCCAAACGAACTTAAAGGACTTGAAATAGAATATATTATATTCTAGTTTTAGCTTATATTTACATCTTTATGAGATAGTGACAGCATTACGTTTTATATTGCATTCGAATTTAACGTTATGTTCAGAGACCCAAGCACGAATAACTTGCAAGAAAGTATTTGTAACGTCAATATGTTGTGGAGGAAAGAAGGTGTGGTCTTCCTCCAACCTAAAGGGAGGATCCTCGACCAGTCGAACCACTGACTGGCCGGCCCTAAGGCCCCAGTGGTTGAAGTCGAGATGTTGTATATATACCTACTCAGTGTTCGGAAACACTTTTTACTATTGATATCTTCGTACAGATTATAGGCGCAGATTGTACATGTCGCCAAACTGTCATTTGTATGCAATTTCGACAGAGCCAGAGACAAACAAATATGTACTTTCTCGCAAGTCAATCATGCTCGGGTTTCACATATATTTCCAATAATAAAAATTTATTTCAGGAAAGTTCAATTCCTTCGATTAATTTCTTTCGTCTGTTTCGTGTGATGAGACTGGTGAAACTGTTATCGCGGGGAGAGGGCATCCGGACTTTACTGTGGACATTTATCAAGTCGTTCCAAGCTCTGCCATATGTAGCTTTACTTATCTTGATGTTATTTTTCATTTACGCCGTTGTCGGAATGCAGGTAATTATTTATTACACAACACTAATTTATAGAAAGTTAAGTATGGAGAATTAGGTTAATATCGTCCTTAAAAGGACATTGAAAGAGCACTGTCGTATTAATATATGGACGAGTAAGCCGAGATTTATCAGTCGAGGAAGCCGCTGAGAATCAGCGTTGCGTCCGATTTTCACAGCGCAATATATGCTGAGCGGCCTCTTTTTCTGACAGAAACAAAGTTTTCATTCGTTCACTTAAATATAAATTATTGTAATTAAGTCAAATCAAATATAATTTATTGAGGTAAATTTTAATAAGAACTTGAACCTTTTTTTAAAGCTAACCTTTTTCGAAAGGCAGCCTCCTGAAACACAGTTCATAACTACATCGGGAGTCTGGGTTTGCTTATTTGGTATATTTATTAATGATTTTTTTAACTTACACGACAGTACCTAGGCTTTTAATGGAAGGTTACCTTACTTCTCTTGTTTCAGGTTTTTGGTAAAGTAGCTATAGATGACGAGACGCCAATAACTCGGAATAATCATTTCCAAACGTTTCCGCAAGCTATTCTAGTATTATTTCGATCAGCTACAGGTTAGTTCCAACTTAACTAGCATCTTCACGTTAGGACTCTATGGTGTCATTTTTTTTATTAAAACAGATAATCGAGCAGGTGGGCTACCGGATGTTATCCGTGAATTAAATGTCTCAGATGCGCTGTCGGTCATTTAAAAATTATAGGTTTGTTTCTGGTTTTCATGTTTTTATGTGTAAGAAAGCGCTGTTCGATCGAGTAACTGCCATATTTATCTAGATAAGTTTTAAACTGCTTCGCAAATAACCTAATATTTTTAAATTAAGAGTTAAAGACAAATACGGTTATTGCGAGTCAACCTTAGTGGGTAGAGATGTGCCGTCACGTACTTTTCTCTATACAAACTTTTATTTATTTATTTTATATTGATGTTCAGTAAAAACATTATCTAGCATAAGCCACCTAAGCGCCCGTACATCGTATTTTTCGTTCGTAGTTTCTTTTCCTAAAGTTTTCTAAACTGTATTAAAGTACGTTGCGGAGTTTAGAAGTACATATTATGTGGAGAAAAAAACCGCAGATAAACTCTGTTTCATACTACTTACAGATTAAAACACGACACCTTCTGATATACTTTGTCTCTGATTTGAATGTGATCTTAACTTTTAAATAAGACTAAAGAATTAATGTTTTACTTTGTAGGTGAAGCATGGCAAGATATAATGATGGGCGTTTCACCTGATCCCGAAGTGAAGTGCGATGAGAATTACAGGGACGAAGGAGAAGAAGGAGCTAATAGTGACTCTTGCGGCAGCGTCCTTGCTTTTCCTTATTTCATCTCATTTTATGTGCTGTGCTCCTTTTTAGTAAGTTATTACGTACTCCTCCGAAACGGCTTTACCGATTTTTACCAAATTTTATATGCGTATTCAGTAAGTCTGAGAATCGGCTACTATTTTTCATACTCCTAAGTGATAAGGGTTGTTCACCATTAAATTTTGTTTTTTTTTGGACGAAATTTTATGTTTTTATTTTTTTATAATGTGACATTAAAAAAAACATACAACCCTATATTTTCACTCTTCTATTACCAACCCCTGCTTTTTTTGTCAAAAAATCTAGACCCGTGCGAAGCCGGGGCTGGTCGCTAGTATTTTATATAATTCAAATTTGGAAGCATGAGGTTATGGATTTCGAGTTGGTGAAGTGTCGTGAAATTTTGTGAAACAATTTGAAACACTCGTTAATATATATTTGTATTAATTAATGATATTCGAAAACAGAATAATATATAATTTGGTATTCTTCATTTGTTTCACAGATTATAAATTTATTTGTGGCTGTCATTATGGATAATTTCGACTATTTGACTAGAGACTGGTCAATATTGGGACCACACCACTTAGATGAATTTATAAGGTATATTTTTTTATATTGAACAATACTAAAGTTTTTCATTCCAATTTATTTGGATTATTAATTATAATTAACGGTTTTCAGGTTATGGAGTGAATATGATCCTGATGCTAAGGGTCGGATAAAACATTTAGATGTAGTTACTTTGTTAAGAAAAATTAGTCCGCCTTTAGGTAAGTTTTTCTACGTCAGACATCTACAGACATGCGTGAGACTCAGTTTATGGTCACTGATAGGCTGTTGACCCATTTTTCAGTTTGATCATTCGAATAGCTATACTGCATATACCTGATATATTAGTATATATATAATTAATAGGACAGAATGCGCAATGTACAATTCACGGATTTCTGTCTAATTGCAGGAATTCCTTCTACTCGTTTAATGCTCGATTTAACCAGACGTAGGGAAAAATTATAAATATTTTAAACCCGGTGGTAATCGAACCTGCGACCCTGTCTGACCTAAACAATTGATTTTAACCTTGTTTCCCTGGGATTCGTACCCAGTACCGCCGGTGCTAATCGCATCGCGTTTAGGCGAGTCTGAGGAGGCGGTCTGTATGTTTGCATACCACTATTATGTATAATGTATATGTATAATGTATATGTATGTTTATATTTAGTAGGTTAAAAAAAGTGTAAATTTTAAACAGGTTTCGGCAAATTATGTCCCCATAGAGTAGCCTGTAAGCGTCTAGTATCTATGAACATGCCGCTCAACTCAGATGGCACTGTGTTATTCAATGCGACGCTCTTCGCCGTTGTAAGAACTTCACTCAAGATCAAAACTGATGGTAAGTTCTTTTTTTAAACTAGAAAGAGGCAAAGACCATTTGACAGTTATGACTGACTAGGAGTGTTGAAATAAGACGGCAATAAATAGTTTGTATATCAGTTTTGAATAAAATAAATACTATTTCAGTGCAAATATTTGTGTGATAGATTAACTTATTAATCACAATAATTTAATTATTTGAATTCTACCACGTTGCGCTGGGTCCTTTAAAAATAAATTTATAAAGGGTATCCCTAAGTCTGCAACATGAATAAAAAGGTATGTGTGTACTTATGTATACGCGTTAGAAGTTATACTTCTTTGGCGTCGGAAGAAAAATTTTAAAAAACAAAACTGCAGTAAATATCGAAGCAAAATGTTAAAATCAATCAAATTCTATTCTGTAGCCAACTTCATCATGTCGTTTTTTTGGGACATCGTGCGCGCGCAGGTCATCTGTAGCCAACTTCATCATGTTAATTTTGTGTCACAGATGCGCGCGCATCTTAAAATTTCACTCTCATCATTTTTTCATAACGCGCCTAAAGAAGTATAACTTCAAAAAAAAACGTATCCGACGTAGAAGATTGTGGATTCATTAAATAAATCTAAAGAGAATTATTTATGTTGAATAAAAGAATTTTTTTTAAAGAAAATTGCTCAAATATAGTGAGAGATAACATTCATATTTTCGGATGAATGAAACGCAATTCCGATCTAGTTTGACTGGATGTTATCGCGTGGGGTTTAATATATTTTATATATTTTGTTTCTAAACGTACTAAATGTATGGGATAGATTTGTACTGACGGCGTCAGATGCCGTGGCGTGGCGTCGCGTTTTAATAGTATGTTTCCCCCATAATTCAGCTTACGTTAGCTATAGGTGAATTCTTTGTTCAGGCAACATCGACGATTGTAACACAGAACTCAGAGCAGTAATCAAAAAGATTTGGAAACGGACATCACCAAAGCTGCTCGATCAAGTTGTTCCACCGCCCGGGGATCCTAATGAAATCACCGTTGGAAAGTTCTATGCAACATTCCTCATTCAAGACTACTTCAGAAGGTAGGCAGATAAACGATATGTTTAAATTATTAATACTGAAATATTGTCACTTGGTATTGCTATTGTAAAAAATAACAACGCACACACGGTGTTTTAGTAATGAAAATAGGATTTAAATATTCGTCACTGGCAACGCATGTTGATAATGCCATTGCCTTAATAAATGACAATAAATTAAAAATAATATTTTAGAACTTGTTCTGTATTGTTTTGTATGAAATAAATTAAGGCCAAGGTGCCTTTAGTATGAACACCTTTTTAGTTACGATGGAGAATATCTAAATTTTAAAAATTGAGTCAAAAGGCCAATTGGTCAATTTATAAAATAAAACAAAGAAACTTTTCAACCAACATAGAGAATCAAAGAGTATTATTTATTTTTTTTCATATTTCGGTAGATGTACCAATGAGACACGCTGTATAATCAAATGAACATAATATATAAAACATCGTGTGTGCGGTTGCAATAAGTCTAAATTATGTAATTTTTCGTCTTTAAAAAGAGAATAATCATTTATCAATTCAAGTAGGTAGTTAAACATTTTTGACTATAAACAGTTAAGCAAGGTAACAATTAATAATATAGCAAATATATTTATAATTGGTTTCTTCAAAAATTTTGTGTATTATGATATTTTATTTCACCTGAACTGTTTTTATGTTGAATTCACTTCAAACTGATCTGATATTTTTGTTTCATAGGAATCACGCGTAAGTAATCTAAGGACACGTATGTTGTTAGGCAACAGAATGTACCCTTTAGTTGTAAATTCGAAAATCGTTAGAGTGATGTCGATAGAACTTTTAATGATGAGAAGATGATAATTGGATAAATTGTATAGATGTTTTCGATTGTACCCCGCATGGTCCTGGTTGATATGATGAAGTTAATATTTTACCTTTAAACGTTTTGAGGCCTTTGGCTGACCCCTCACTCAGCTAACTCCCGAATCGTAAGCAGGCATGCTTCTTGGATTACGCTCAGGGGTTATACCACCTTCTGAGAGCAGTATTAATGCTATCTAGCGAGAGAAAGAGACAGTGCTGTTAATTTTGTATAGCGCTGTCTCGTTCTGGCGTCAAGTACCCGCAATAATACTGCTTTGAGAGATGGCAGTAAGGCCCCAGAATAATCGATGTCCCTTTTTTCATTTGTTTTCAGTTTACCTCACTTTATTTGTTAAATGTTGTGTTTTTGTGATATTTTTTACTCATAATACGCTAGATGAAGTTTTAAATCATCAAGTTTTGACTTTCCTACGCGTTACAAGCTCTCAAATAAAAATAGATGATTTTGCAAATAAAATAGTAGAAATTCAGCTTAAGATTTTTGTCAATTATTATAGAATTACAGAACACACTGCAAAATAGAATATCTTAGACAAGTCAACTAGACGCAAACAATTTTAGTTAAGCATACATACTGCACTAGCTCAAAGGGATTTATAGTAAGTATTCGGGCTTCAAGAATATTAAAGTTTCTTAAAACCAATCTCTGAAATAGGTACTGTGTGATATTAAAGCATAGATGTTTTTCAATAGTAGAAAGGTATTTCCTTATTTACATAGCGTATAATGCCCGTGCTAGTTTGAAACCATATACAGAAAAATATTAGTGATTAATAAAACCAAAAATAATAAGGAAAGCTCACCAAATATCACTAAATTTTAACACACGTCTTATGGAATGAAGGTTCAAAAAGAGAAAAGAGCAGGAGACGAGAGCAAACGCTGGAGGAGAAGCAGTTCAGCAGATGACGTTACAAGCTGGTTTGCGTACTCTTCATGAAGCTGGGCCAGAATTGAAGCGAGCCATCTCAGGATGTCTGGACGATGTTGATGCCAATCTTGACTTACCTATGCATAGGGTTAGTATTTATTCTACGTAAATTCTGCCGCTACAAAGAAAAAGACGTGTCTGTTTTCCGAAAATGAAATAAATCTAATATATTCAGAACTTTTTAAAAGAGAATATTTCTTCTTCTTCTTCCTGCCCTGTTCCCTTTTTTTTATTTGGCGTCAGCGCAGTATGTTCTCTTTTTCCATTCTCTTCTTTCACTCGCCATATCATCACACCTCATAAAGAGATATTATATTTCATTTTCAGTATCAGAATCAGAATTTTTAAAAAGAGATGCACCTACCAGTATTTTTGTACTACTTAAGGCATAAAAGAACATAAAAGTAATCTAAGAATATGAGTATTAAAATATTGTCTGCAATTGTAAAAGTTATGGGGATATTTTATCAAGTTATTGGTTTTGTGCAAAATTCCAGAGAAATCACTCACTGTTTGGAGGAGTTTGGTCAAGTATACGACGGCATGGTCCCAATAGGAATTTGAATAGACATCGAAAACCTGGCGATCCACCTTTAGGTATGGTTATAGGAATATAATGACTCTAAATTTATAAACATCATAACTTTAAATAAATAACTTTTTATTCTTTAGAAGCCGTTGGTAATCATTTGAGTTCGATGATGCAGAAAGAATACGGAGTAGGGCCATTGCCATTAGCACCAAATTTGTAAGTAAAATTTAATTATTTTTTTTAGTTATTGGTATTGCCATGTACTTTACAAATATTTTTACGATACAATTATAGAGCTAATGGACAACCAAAAGAACAAATACCGATGCGACCGCTAATACTCAACGGAGAATCAGAAAAGATTTATCAGGTGCTTGAGTAAGTAACGTAACATATTAAAGTTATAGGTAATCGTAACATTTTAATGAAAGGTTCTCATGAAACATCGCTTATTATTGCAGAAAAACAACAAACAATCTAAAGAACGCTATTTATCAAGGTAGCTAAAACGTGTGATATTTCGAGTGAATTTTATTTACTCTGTAGTTAGAATTTCCCCTTTTAACACTAACTTACATCTTTTGCGTGAATAACACATAACACTTTCTTACACACGCTTGCCTTTGGATGATCAGCAATCAACGCTCGAACTATCCAGAAATGTTGGGTCAGATCGGCCTGGCTTTCGGCTGCGTCAATTATTTGTCAACTCCTGATACCGCAAACAAAACACCGAGCGTCCGACCGAAAATACATCCAGAACAGAACGCGTCCATAGAGAAGTTGACAATACCTCGAAAAGCATCGCCAGAAGATAAAACGCCTTCGCCCACTACGGATACGATACAGCCGAAGATATCGCCTCTATTAGCGGGGGAGATAACGCCAGCGATAGAATCACGAACAATGACATTATACGGATACAATGCAGCCGCGAAGCTGCCGTTCGCGTTTTCTCACGCGCGGGAGCAACGAGCGAGTCGAGGAGGGGAAAGGAGAAGTCTTCGCACGATTCGACCGATGCTGGCAGGTCGGATGGTGCGCAGCGCGTCTTCTGGCGCGGCCTCGCATGCGCCGCCCACGCGCGTAGTAGATCGCCCGCATTCGCCAGGTCCGCACCTATTAGAAAGTTTCCTTTTTCAGTTAACTCTTTCGTTACGAGCGCCGTGTTTTGCTGGTCTGTGCGTGATACTCGTATGTTATCGTATTTAGCAGGTATCCCTGCGATGATCTATGTGTACGAGTTTTATATTAATTTGTCATCCACGACCAGTGTGTCCGAGCGCCGTATTTAGCTGGGATGACCGGTGTGTACGAACACCGCATATAATAGATCTTAGCGTGATACCGTTTGATAACCAACTGAACAATGGATTGGATGAATTACTCGAAAAGTATAATTTAATATGTTTTAGAAACAACCAAAGACGATTCTAAAAAATAAGTTTTTTACAAAATCTTGCAACACTTGCAAAATTACTAATATATTGTTATGTTATTTTTTACCAACATGTTATCAGCTTAAGCGCGGACTGCCGTAACGAAAGGGTTAAGGGTTGTGAACCAATATGTAAAGAGAGTTAGATACGCTATCTGCTAGTTGATTCACAACTCTTACCGTCACTCTCAATTATATGTCTTCTATTTTTCTTTTAAATTGTTTTATAATATATGGTCTTGTGCAGTAATTTCATGTATGTACAACTGCGTATAGGTAAGAATTTTCAGTCTAACTAATAATAATATATACTTTGTTGAAGGAAACTTTCTATGAAGCATTTCATCAATGTGCACTAATCTTATATTCAAGCTTTACAGGAAAATCTTCAGGTTTAGATAAATTGTATAAATCCAATGATCAGAGGCCACTATCTAATACATCGCTTTTGCAAGAACCATTTCATAAGAATTAATCTCACACACGCAATATAACACATCTAACTTAGTAAAATGACATACTTGCCACACAATTATCATAAAAAAGCCATTAATAAAATTAAATAGATACAAATAGCTTTTAGTATAGAAGAAAGTTCCTAGAACTATAATAACATGCTTAATGCACGAAAGTTAATATGAACTAAAATCACACGAGAGCATATGATTCCTTAGTACATAGTATTGTAATTTACCGCTGTATAGTTTCATTGCTTTAGTTTTATAGATACATATATTTAAGGCTAGCTATACCGGCTTTAGAGTTTAGAAGAAAATAGATAATAGAAAATTTAACATTAAAGGTTAACTTATTAGCATTAGAATACAGTAAAAAATCATCTTATAAAAACATTGAAATAGTTTTCATGCAGTAAATTGTAAAATAATATATTCATTTACTCAAAAGTTATTACTAACCATAACTCAGTGGCGAGACCATTATACAAGCCAGCCCAGTTTGAGACCTTAATGTGTTACATTGTCATATAGTACCTATTAATGAAATAAAATGAAAATTAAGTTATGGTGGTCTACACCATAAATGTTATATTATATTACTTATATAATTACGTAATCATATAAGATATCAATGGGCCGTATGAAAAAGGACCAAAATGCAAAATCACTACTTTACAAGAGAGGCTTAGAAATTTTAAAACAGACATACAGAAATTCATTCTACATAGGCTATACTGTGACAAAATATGGTGTTTCTAAGCCGAAATCACTTTTTGTTAATAGCTTATATGATCAATAAGATGCAGTTACCAAAAAGAACATCAAAATGACCAAATTGTTAGATTGGCTAATATATCGATGGCTATGTGTACATACACATAAGAGCAATCGATATATTAAGTGATTTATATATTTACGTCAAGAGCGTATTTTTTATGGTTCCATTAATATGGTAAGCCGGGCTAATGGGCTTGTACGGTAGCCCCGCCACTGCATGTTCTATTTGTAGGTTAATATTGTGCTTAGCCAAAACTATAATATCATCTAAATAACAGGCGGGGATAGTACTGGCCGTGGGGTGATGTCTCTACCAGGCAGTCCACGAAACAGCTCTGTGCCTGTTGTGGGATCAGCAGAAAGCTTAGTTACTAGGGTAAGAAAACAAAAAAATACTAATTAATATTATCGACTAACAAACGTTTGGTAAAATGCACTGCGTAGATCAATTGCCCCTAATTTTCTATGCCTTGTCCGAAACGATGTTCTTTATTTCCCCAAAACTCAAACCCAAACCTGAGCTGAGGAGATGGTCAAATTATAGATAATAATGTACTTTATTTTATTCATACCTTCATCTTTGGTGTAGGTGCTGACTGAACAAGGATTAGGAGATTACTGTGACCCAGAGTTCGTAAGAAATACATCGAGAGAAATGCAAGAAGCATTGGATATGACACAAGAACAGATGGATAGGTGCGTACCATATTTATGTTGATAATATTGAACCTACAACTTTCACTAATCGGTGATGAATGTTATTGTATAGATTGTCTTACAACTGGTTGCGTAGCTATCGTAGGGCGGAAGAATTAACAATAAACTCGCCGCCACTCTTTTTAATCGCCAAGTTTATTGTTTTACAAAATGTTTGTAAGGAGCTGCACCATTACACCATGCTCTACATGACATTTTAAAGTAATTAACTATAATAATAAAAAATAAACGAATAAAAAACGAAGGTTTGTCCTCTATCAGTAGTAGTCATGGTGAAATAGGAGCACGTATTACATTAACGTGGGAACATCACGCAAATACATAGTCGATATAACTAATATCAACTTAATGAAAGAACGGCTCGGGAACAATTTGGTGGCTTGTAATTCATCTATTGTACATATTACTTAAAAAGGCACGGCCGCAGCCCAAAGTCCCATTTGATGTCACACTGTGACATTTTGAAACAATTTTGAACAATTGAATTTATAATTTACAGATTAAATTAAATATTTCAAAATTGGTTATTTAAAAAATTATATATTATTATATAATATAAATATATCTAATAAAAAATATTTCTTTTACAATATAATAATACAGTAGCGATAGTTTTGATTTATTATTTTAATTCATAATTGTTTTGTGTGTGTGTGTGTGTTTGTGTCAAATAAATTATTATTATACATCAATATAATAACTGTTGTTTGTTACAGAGCGGCTCATCAACTTATGATACAAGAGAGAAATATAAAACATGCGCAGAATCAACAACCGCATGTTGTAAGTATTTTTGTCGATATTTTTTTTTTTCATTTATCTACTACTTTTTAAAATAATCTGATTATTTTATTTCTAATTATCAACGGGCTTGTTTGTGAGTTGCAACCGGTTGTGGGTTTGAATCACGCCGGGACAACATGTTTACAATTTTATGTACGTTTTCTCTACGTATGGTCACTTCGGATATTAAACGGGTGAGAAGAATATCGAAAATCTAACTGTATAACGAACCACCGCGCCGTTCATAGATGGACAATAAGTGCATATTACGCGTTTTGTATATTAATTACTGAAAACTCGAACTAAAAAATAGGTCGACATCACATCATTGATTCTACGGTTATGGGACACATTTTTTTTATTGCTACGTCATTTTTGACATTAAAATTAAATGTTATTTTCTTCTTTGTATTATATAAATGCAATTATTAATTCATAGATTTGTATACATCATATCGTTGGTTCAAAGGTCACTCACTGAGTGTAATTTTGAAAAGTTCGTATTGCACTTCTTAGTTTTTGACCACAATACGCAATTAGAGCTTTGTTAAATTTACGCTTAAAATTAGCAATAGTAGAAAGAAATATTTTTATTCAAAATGACACTTACTGAGTTTTACTTTTGAACCGACGATATCGATATTATATAATACAATTTTCAAAATTTATGTTACAATTGGTTTTCCTAAGATCCATGTATTGTACGACGTAATGAATGTATAGGGGGACATTTGGACTGTTATAGGGCGACATCCTAGCTCGCCAGTACCATCCCTTCCACCAGCCGTCGGCCCCCCCACCTCTCAAGCGGTTATAGCAACCGGGACCGCGCCTAGCGCTCACCCCCACCACAGGACCAAGCGGAAACGAAAACCTGTGCTGGTTTAAATTATATCTTGTAAATTATTTACACACCCTATCTTAGGTCATGCTCAAATTTTCGTTGATTTTACTCTAGCTCCTTAGACTTTTGGATGAATTTCTTTGACTCGACCAGGCGGAACAATTTAGGTACTATTTAGAAAATTAACTGTATCAACAGTATAAAGTGAGAACTGTAGTGTAGATTTAAATAATTTTATAGAGTAAGCAGTGGCGTAGCATTGGTAACTAGCACCCGATGCGGATCCAAAATTTGCCGCCCCCTTGGGGCGTGGTGAAATTGGTACTTGTTTGAAAAACACTAACCTAAAGAGAAACTCTGTTATTACGGTAATGAACTTACAAAAAATTAAAAAAAAACGTTGAAGGAAGTCATTTTTTTACCGTAACCTGTAAAATGCCTCCCCCGCCATTTGCCGCCCGGGGCGGACCGCATTCCCTCCCCCCCCAATGCTACGCCACTGAGAGTAAGAACGTTGAAATGTGGACTACAGCATTATGATTGTGTAAAAAAATACTGATAAGTGTTTTATTCTTATAGAATTACAGTTGTATTGTAAATAGGTACAAGAAGAAAGTCGTGTTCTAAAAATGTGTTGTTTAATTTCATTGTTTAGTTCGTAGCTTCTCGAAGTGGGAAATAGTGTCCCCTCTAAAGTTCGGTAAAAGATTCAGAGGACATTTGAATTTGCCACTTTTAATCTTGAAGGGAAAGCAGCCCTCGGGGGCTCTATCGCCATCTTTCAGAAACTATAGTAGTTTAGTTGGAGACGAATTCCGAAACAGAAAATTAGAGCTACTTATATTCATTAGTACTTAATATTCAGTAATCTGCATCCGATTTAGAATTTATATTTGATTTTTTACTTCGATTTTAGTTTTTTGCGATTGCACAAATCAACACCAGCAATGAATACTACGCTGACTTGAAAAAGTATATTTTACACCAAATGTATGATAAAGAAAATCAATTGATATTTAGACAATTACGTGATAACTTTTTAATTATTTTAAATAATTAAAGCGTTATCACTATATATCTTAACTTAATATAATTTATATACTTCTAACTTTTAAATCTATATAAATAAAAATAAAATGCCGCATGTATGTACTCGCATCACTTGAGAACGGCTGGACCGATTGAGCTAATTTTTTTTTGTTGTCTTCAGAATTTTTAGAGAATGTTATATGTAAAAAAAATTTTGAAAAATACTTAATTATATAATTTCGAAGCAAAAATTGTGGCAGAACAACGTCTGCGGGGTCCACTAGTTCATTATAAAATTTGAATTTAAAAGTATGTAATCTCAATTTTTCTTTAAAAAAGCTTAAAATAAATCAAGTTAGCATAGTGTTCATTGTTGGTGTCGAAATATGACATTAATGTTTTCATATTAGCTAGATAATAAATTAGGCCTGAACTTTTGAAATTACAAATAAATTGATTTTCCCTTGATATTGTCAGACTGAACGTAGAGATGCTAGACGTTAATTTACAATATATTATATCTACTACAAAACAATATAATTCTAAATAAAAGTCAAATGACAATACAAAACTTGAAGACTTGATGTTTAAATATATTGAAAACTGTTTTGATAGTTCTTTTTATGACGAGTGTAATATCATACAATATTCTACTCTAATAAAGCAATCCAATCTACTCATACATTTGTCAGAAATGCTCATCTATAAGAACATAATTCGTCTCGAAATATAAAAAACAACGTTAAATTTAAAAAAAAACATACATATTTCTAATAACTCGATCTAATGACCAGTGTTTTGAGTTCTCTAATATCTGGTACCGCGATGTCGTTTAAATTACCGACTATCTCCATATCGTAAAGCCTCACGATATTTCAGTACCTACTTCAACAAATTATAATAAAATGATAAATCAGTCATTATAACGTAAAAGTTAACGTCGAATCTGTTCAAATATTCATTAAATGTTCTCACTTCTAAAAGACAGTAGTAGGTAATATTAATTTAAGTGGCGATTATCAATGATGAAAATTCCGAAATACGATCAAGTTTTTATCCAATAAAAGTGTAGATAGCATTCAAATTTTATGGAACGTGCAGCACCAATATTAACTTTTTTTTAATTGTAGTTTTGCCTAAATACGAACATATTGAAACAAAGACTAGACGTAATCTAATTTTTTTATATTGTATTATCAATTATAACTAAGTATCTGAGTGCTCTTCCGGTTCCATTATTAATGTGTTTATATTATGTGAAATTGCAATTAGAGAGTATGTTATAGACTACGATGATGTACCAATAATGTATTCTAAATTGTACAGTAATACCAATTTCTAGGTCAATATTAAACAATAGTTAAAAATTGGTGTTGCTCGTTCTGCGTCGTAATCGTAGGGATTATTACCCTTATAAGTGCCCTTTTAAATCGTTTTATATTTAAATGTTATAACTCAATCTTCCCCGTTCTACCATAAATCACATTCCTATAGGGTTAAGATTTATCCCATTCACTATTGTAACTCTAAATTTACTTAAATAAATATTTAAGTGTGTTTTTTAAAATAAAAAATAAAAATAGCACACGTTTCTTTCTTACACATATGGAAGATTTATTTAACCAATGAAACCGTGTAAGATTCAGCGCTACAAATTAAAAAAAAACTAATTTGTTTATAAGTATTTTGACTGGTATATGTAGGTACCTACTTATTGTACGAATACGTAAATATATAAATACAAAGTACCCAGTTGTTTTCTCGCACAATAATTTTAATAAAAAACAATGTCAATGTTTAGATATTTATTACTAACTACCCGATAATATTTGCTTCCATTTACAATTAGGTGCCAACTATTTTGATTATACTTATTTTGTAATAATATTTCCTAGTTAGGGTTTCCGATATATTATCACAATATTGTTAATTTTTTTAAAAATGTACATTAGAGTTTTCAAATAATTATTACTGTTATGAATCCCATTTAGTTTCTAATAGGAGAATTAAAAACATTTTTTTTTATCTTTAGTATTATTTTGAATATTATATCTTTTGCAGTATACTAAATGCAAAAAATACGCTATCTAGAGAAAATGAATGTGAATGTAAACATTTGCAGCCCGGCTGAAATCATCAAGATTCAAAAATGTATTTAATAAATTGGAGGGTAAATTAAAAAAAAAAATAAGCCCCATTTTTAACCAAGTTTTATATTGTCAACCTCAGATTAAATAAGAATCCTTTTTTATTTAATCTCAGTCATCAATAATGATTTTATCAAATTGTTAATTAAATGCTTTTTATTTAATTCAGTTATCAAAGGCTACGGGTCCTAACCGACTCTGACGTTTGCGTTTAACTCCGAAAAGTTATTGGATTAAAATTGTAACTCCAATCATATGAGAATATTGTCACCTCATTGTCGCAATAATGGAATTTAAGTAAAGTAAGAAGACTTGCTCTAACCTCTTAGATAATATAGGTACCTAGTGGAGTAGTTTTTGGCTAATTCGAGCATTAAAACGTCTGAGGTATCATCATCAGAGCCCCACACTCGTTTATCAACATCTGACAAAAATGTTCCTTTTTACAGTAGGCAAAGCTACTGAAGAAAGTTTATTTAGTAATGATTGAGTAGCAAGTGTTCTTATTTTTCTGCCAATGCGAAGTCGAGCAATTTGGTAACATAAATACTACATATAGTAACTGGCTATATAGAGTCCACTCTGCTCAGCTTCGCATTGACATCAAAACACCCTAAGCATAGTATTATATTAGATATAAAGTTCAATCAATGTAAATATTGTAAAAAATATCAACTTCATATTAAAATTTGACTTTTTTAATTTTTTATATTTTATTCAAATAATTGTGTCTGGTTGAAATTTCACATGTCAATTTTTTTTTTGTGTAAAAACCCTTTTGCTGTTGTAGTGTTTAGGTCACAAAAGTGAATATTGTATGCCCTCTCAAGCACATGAATGCAAAAATCATTAAAGCGGTCAACAGTTTTTCTATAGAACTTCATTGTGCCTTCAATTTCTTGCTGACATTATATATTTGCAAATTTTTACATCAAATGCAAATTTAATGTAGAGCGGCTTCAAAAGGTGAATTGCAGAGAGGTTTAAAGATACCAACATTGTGAAATTTTAACCCAGACACAATTGTATAGTGTAAATATTAAAGAATAATATATTTACTACATCAGTCATTTTAATTGAGACATGAATTATTATCTATTTATTGTTTAAAGGGAGATTGTAATTGTTTTCATATGATTAAAAATATTGAGAGACCTCATTTTGTGTTTTCTTATGTTAAACAATTTTAGTATATTAAATTGTGTATCCGATTTATCACTTACATTTATTCATAGAATCTACATCATATATTTCTAATGTTTTGATAAAAAACAAATCATTCAATTGCGTTCATGATAGATATTAAAACTTATCAGTAGTAATTTTTATTTTAATCTTTATTTAATAAAACCGAATTTCATTTTTAACCAATATATAAGATATGTCTACACCTCTTTAAGTTATCACTTGTCAATCAACGTCCCTCTAACCCTCTTCTCAGTAGAGCTCTGTGAAGGCATCTCTGCTTGCCGCTTATTCATTCCCTTCCTCTCCAATTGTTTTTCAATAATCCTTGCATTATTGGCATAGCTGTCTGCTACTTCTCTTGCCTCAATTTCATCTTCTTCTTCATCAATTGTGGACACTGTCACTGAACTAAATTTACCCATATTCTTTGTGTGCTTCGTAACCATGATCTTCTTCGGCTGGACTAGAGCCACTTGCTTGTAAATGTCTGTAACTTCACCCACGGTCTGTACGAGTGCTCCTTCCATGATAAAAACGATATTAGCATCTTGCTCGTGCTTGTAATATATAGGGATTGCGCATTTTTTACACTTTAATCTGTATTGCCTTTCGATACCTTTTTCTCTTTTGAGATACACTGTTTCGTCTGGATCTGATGTTATTTTGTGTGCGTGTTTCGAACCATCTATAACTCTTGCTCCGTCGGTTGGTCTAAGAGGTAGTCGGTCTAAAGTACAGTCTAAAATAAGCGACATTTGTCCACATAAACAGTAGTAAATGTGCAAAGGTTTTGTTTCATTGTACTCTTCCTGGTCTTTCGTGTCTGAGCAAACGATACTCCTTGAAACTACTTTAGGCATTTTTGATTTAGACGTTGATTAAGTGAAAATTTAAATCAAATATTTGTATAGGCGATTTATGATGTATTTAAAATCGCTTTATTTATGTTTCTTTTCAAAAACGTCCATAATTTTTTGATAATACTATTAAATGTAGGTACCTTACTCTATGGCAAAATCGCAGATGCCAAATTGACAATGACAATTTAGAAATCTACATATGTATTGACATTTAACATTAAAATTGCTATCTGCAAAAATTACTCGTATGATCAAAGAAAAATTGCCTAACTGTTGTCTGTGATGCAAAAAAAAATTGTACCACAGACAACAACATTTATTGAATGTTGGTATGGTTATATTTCAACTGTGTCATTGCTTGTCAACTTCGCAGCGATTGTCTTTTATTCATCCGAATTGTGTTTCATTGCACATGTTCATCGATTTTTGTGGAATTTAGGGAAAGTAAACAGAATTTCCTAATAAAATGGGTGCCATAGCGAGCCGATACCGAGTATCAAACTCAGGATTAACCAGCACTGATATAAAAAATATTGAAGATGCAAACAAACGTGAAAATCCTGGAACTTTAGATGAATTGCACAAAAAGACCAAAGGTACGGCTATTAGGCCTTATTTACATCAATCAAAGTGTCTACAATATACTTTAAACTATAATTGAAGTCCTTGAAATACTTTTATGTCAATTTCAGTCAGAAATAGAAATATATTTCAAAAGAGACTGTGACCATAAGTTTGGTTAGCTTGTGATGTAATATTGCCTTACTTAACTTAAATATCCTTTGTTGGATACAAAAAAAAATGACAAGCACTTGTAATAAGAACAAAAACACTGATTTCTTCCTAGGTATGATATCCCAGTATGAGTGCCTAGCTTCTATTTGTATACAGATAATGGCTAACCTACATTAAATATCACGACTAGGTGGCAAGATAATCTTTCTAACACGTAATTATCATTTTGTCGTAAATTTTACACCTAGGATACAAGTGATAATCAATTAGTATTTCCTGCTATACATAATTCTTTACAATTGGTATTAAACCATATTCTATATTAAAAGAATTTATTGTTCATGATAAGATCATCCTAATACACAATTTTATTAATAATATCTACAAAACTGCATCTTTAGGAGAAAGATAATGTGCAATCTTAGAAGTCACATGTTTATAAGTCTCCTTTTACATATTAGTGTTGCTAGATGTAAGACACAGTGCCAAATATGGATACAAAAATGTATTATTTGCATGCAGTGTGTTACAGAAACAGTATAAAACTAAAATCATTAAATTTGAATTTATAATGAGTAATTAAGAAATTTCCTACTTTTGTAGGATACCTATATTTTGCTCAACTTAGGTAATATACTTTTGAACTTCCTCATTATAGAATCCTCATTCGTAATTTCAGATGTGATGCCAGTGAACTTTGAAGGTGGTAAACTGATGGTGAATAAGGGTATATCTAATCACTTTCAGGTAAATCTGAATATAAAGCTATTATCTTCCTACATTATTAGTAGATTTCTTGTAAGATCCATATCTCTAGAACACTGAAACCATTTCAATAAACATTAATTATTTTCAAAAAAGATAAATTATAATTTCAAATTAGCTTAGAACTTGAGCCAAAGTATTCCTGTGCAATAAACATGACAATACATAATTTAGTTTTGTTATGAAAATTAATACCCAATTCATATCATATGAAAATGAAAATACTTTATTACACATGAAAATGAAATAATAATTTTAAATTCTATATATTTCAACAGATGTCGCACACACTAACAATGAGTTCAGCTCAAAATGGATATAAACTCGGTGCAACATACATTGGCACAAAGCAGCTATCACCGACGGAAGCCTTCCCTGTTGTGTTAGGTGATGTGGATCCAGCGGGAAATGTCAACTTTAACTTTATACATCAGTTGACACCTGATGTCAGAGTGAAGGCTGCAGCACAGGTATATTCACTATAAACATACATTTAAATAAAATACTTTATAACGGATTAAAACGCGATTTATTATTATTATTTTATTTTTTTATGTCAGATATCGACAGACAAGCATGAGGTTCACTTGATGGTAGGTGATACCTCAGCCGCAGAACATCAGTCAATGATGAGCTGTTGACCTAATTTTTACTTCGAGCATTCGGAAATCCATAGACTGAAACCGAATCGCGCAATATGCACTTCACGGTTTTTCCATCTATGATATATTTATATTATTTATGCAGTCTGCTGCATCCACGGTTGCTAAAAAGCATCTGAAACATTGGCATAAGTAATAAATCACATTTTAATCTGTTATTAAGTATTTTATTTAAATTATTGTGTTTATTTATACACAACTATGAAATAAGTAAACAATTCAATTAAAATTTATTATATTTCAGGTACAAGAATGCAAGTTAACTGCCACTCAAGGTACCTTAGAGTACAAGGGCTCGGACTACACTTTAGCGATGGCAGTCGGCAAACCTGACTTCAGTGAGAAGTCTGCTGTTGTTGTTGGACATTACTTACAGGTTCGTATTCTAAACTAACCATTACTTCATGTTTTGTATAGGATATGTTATAATGTTTAGTAGATTTTTAATTCTAAGTTATAAGTAGATGAAAATTATTAATTTGACATGTAAAAGGATATTTTCTGAATCTGCATACAGTCAGCACACTAGTCCGGTGGTCTTATATAAAACAGAAACATATCTGCTGACTTACTTGCGCCCCGTTACATATCAAAATATCAAGGGCATCTTATTTTCCTCATGAGAAATGAGAAATTCAAAACTAGATTCTATCAATACATCTTTATATTTTTCTGACTTGGAGGTTGGAAGCTAACCTAAGGGGAGGCTATGTTGAAGTGTTGTATATGTACTTAGCGCCACAGACTAAATAACAAATACAGGGTGGGTCAAGAATTCGTTAACATAAAAAAAAATCTTATTAAAAAAACCATGTGACGGACCCATGGTCACCAAGAAGCCCAGATCTGTCCCCAGCAGACTTCTTTTTATGGGGATATTTTAAGAGGCGTGTCCATAAACCAAATACACTACGTCAACTAAAAGAAAAAAATCAGCGAAGTAATGTCGGCAATCTTGCAGTCTCTTTGCCGTCGAGTATTCGAAAATTAGAAGAGTCCAAAAGTCGAAACAGTGGCCATTTAATATAATTTATATAATATATATTATTATTATAATTCCATCTTTAGAGATTGGGTGTCTCTAATAGAATTGTTGCCTGAAGGGCATAGATTTCGCGTACTGGTACTGAAGTATATGAGTCACTGATAGATGTTGCTCTCGCAGAAGTAAAACTCAGACTGTTATCGAAGCATATTTATTAACTAAAATAAATATATTTAAATAGAACAATTGGGTAGCAATAAACACTAAGTGTTAGCGAGGACTCAGTGAGTCTGCTACCTGGTTGGTCGCTGTTATCGTCGCGAACCTATTGTTCCTGCAGGTGTTGATGAGGATTAGTGAGACGTTGTTTATGACCGTGGTTGCCATTGTCGGCATTTATTGTAGTACGCTACACATCCAAGCAACAAGCTTTCTTGTAAATAAACAAATTTTAAAATATTATGTCAAATGGTTTTTTAAAAGAGTTTTTTAAATGTTAACTTATTCTTGGCCCACCTCTATATAACATTTGTTAAGAAGTTTTTCGAACTCATAATAATTTTTTCATTATCATTCAATTCTTATTGTTTCATTTGATCACCTTTATTCTGCAGTCGGTGACCCGTCGTCTGGCGCTGGGCGCGGAGCTGGTCTACCAGTCGAGCGCGCGGGTGATGGGCGGCGAGATCGCTATCGCCTCCGCAGCTGCCAGATACACTATGGACGGTATGTCTCTTTTTTTATTTTAGACTAGCAACGCGCACCGGCTTCACACGGGTGCAATGTAGACACCCAAAACATATAAGTATATGTTACTCACTAATAATGTAGCTTTATATTGGTGAAAGAATCTTCAAAATCGGTCCAGTAGTTTTTGAGTTTATTCATAACATACAAAAATTAAAATACAATAATTCAAAAATACAAATCATTCCTCTTTATAATATTAGTATATATATCGACAGACGAGCATGAGGTTCACTTGATGGTAGGTGATGCCTCAGACACATAACATCAGTCAATGATGCGCTGTCGACCTACTTTTTGGTGTTGACCACACTCACAACCTCTGGTTAAATAATACATAAATCTTATTTATACTGTTTAAATAAACTTTCAGACTCTGAAGTGTCCGCAACAGTAGGTCCGGCCAGCTTCCACGTTTGCTACTTCAAACAAGCCAGTGAACAATTACAGGTGTGTATTCTGATATATTATATAGATAGATTAGATAGTTAGATAGATTGGAAGAATACATTTTATTTATTTAATTGTATACAAAAACTTCTAGAAAAATCAGTTTTTTTAAAGAGCTGCAATTTTTTGTTTAGTTTGTTTGATTTTTCTTTAATTATTATGAAGTTTCATAAATATTTATATTGGTATTAGAGCCATGGAAAAAAAGAGTAATTTCAGTTTCATTGCATAAGTAGATTTAGAATAACAAGGAGACCCTCAAACATGTGGGTCGGGGATTTCACTGGTTTTTAAGGGGGGGTAGAGGGGCCCAAGGGCCACTACAACCACCGAATATTAGGGTCAACTGGGCCCTCGTTAAGAAGATTCGATTTATTATTAGATTTTTAGAAGGCTGATCACCTACTTGCCTGTAAAGATAAAATTATACCCCATGCCCCTAGGGAATTCACTTATTAACATGAAGACTCATTTTCAATATTATAATAACTATAATGATGAATTACAGGTGGTAGCAGAAATGGACACATCATTGAGAGGAATGGAGTCAGTCGGTACGATTGGCTACCAGGTCACAATACCCAAGGCCGAACTTGTCTTTAGAGGTTAGTGAATACTAGTCCTAAATAATATGACTATGATGTTTTTAATAAAAAACATTATATTATACCAAGAGATAGTAAAGGAAATGAACTCGGTAGAACCAGTGGTCAATAAACAAACTAATACTTTTACTTTAAGCATTTAAAGTTTACCACCAAGTAAAAACTTTAAATGTTAGTTTTACACCCTAATATCTATCATTAAGGCTAATAGGTAATCTACAAAACTACTCAATGTTTTTCAACCTCAAGCATATTTATTGTTTTTATGACTGCAATAATTCATAAAACAATTTAACACCTAATATGATTACAAATCTGGATTGCCAATTATAGTCATGTGCCTTTAGAAGGAGGTTTGAAGTTTATTTGTTATAAAGAGGAAAGATGTATAGTTAGTTAGTCACAATGAATGGAAAAATAGCAATGATTAACATAATTATCTAACAAGGTCAAGGAGGCATTTTTTTTTACATTCGTTTTTATTTATTTATTTATTTATTAAGGTATACATAGCAAGAAACAATCTTAAGGATACATAAAATAGATACTGTAAATAGAGTGCTAAATTGATTCTCAAAAACATGTGTACACATGGAAATAACAATGAATATGTGAACAAAGCTAAGCGTAAAACTAAACGAACTAAATAAAAATAACAGCAGATTTTGGAAATTTTATAAAAATCTGAATGATGTATAATAATAATTGTTTCCAGGTATGGTGGATTCAAACTGGAATATAGGCGCTGTACTCGAGAAGAAATTACAGCCGCTACCCTTCACATTCGCCCTGTCCGGCATGGCCAACCAGGCCAAGCAGCAGTTCAAGTTTGGCTGCGGCCTGATCATCGGCTAGTGTTAGTGTTGTGATAGTGAGTGTCGTAGTGGAGACCATGTGGTGTTTTGTGCTTTCAACCAAAAACAATAACTGTACGCCATACAGCCCTGTTCAAATTCTGCTATAAGTGTGCGTTCAAACAAGACGGTTGGTGTCGGAAGGATAGAAGTTGTTTTGCCAGCAACAGCATTCGCTAAGTATTTTAATTATTTAATCATTTTTTTAATACTTGTATTTCAAATATTACCTCATTTTCAATAATTCCTTACAATTTGTTTGTTTAACTCTATGATACCCAAAGTGGTAGATATCAACCCCTAGGTGTATATGTTACTACAGTTTGAAATTTAAATCTCTCTAAGGAACATTATACCAGCCAATCTAGCATGACAACCATGACCGTACAATTTTGTCTACCGTTTTCTCGAATTTTAATTGTCTCTTTATGTCTTCCGGGTCTGACATGACACTTAAAACTCGACTTCTAATGTCAAAAGTAGAAATATTTGTTGATCGAGATATATCTCAATATCTTAGTTTGTCTTCACTCGCGCGAGATATCTCTTGATGGTCATGCTAGGCGGAAGGTAACCAGTGGGGTTTTCTTAAATGGGGAAAACAGGGCAAATGCCAAGAGATTAAGGTTTAGGGACCTTTGGTTTAACTGTTTAAAAAACAAATGCCTAATTAAAACCAAACATGTACATGCATACATAATGTTAGTCATCTTTTTCTGACTAAGATGGCAGCCATAGCCTGAATGAACAGACCGTCTTATTTGAAAGTAACAATACTGTTTCTGGATAAGTGTGAATGTTTTTTATCATTTCCGTTTGAATAAGAATGAATTGAAGTAGTGTGAGTAACATTGTTTATATTATGCACACTATAGTAAATATTCCCTAGAATGCTACTTTGGCAGTGTTACAAACAACTGAATGCTAATATATAAAACATACATAATCTTCACAATAACTGGTGGTAGGTGTTATAATTGAGAGACAATCACTTATAGACAATTGGAGGTTTAGAAAAGTTATTTTTTAATATAAATTATATACAACTGTGAGTTCAATTTCGGACAATTTGAGATACGAAGTATGAAAAGTGTCCCATTATCATTCTCACATTATCCAGCACTATTCAAAGTAAAATTAAAGTCTGGCTAGACAATTGATTTGAGGATATTTGGTAATTAACAAAAAAAAATAGACTTGTAATAAATTAATATTTGATAGGTGGCAAAGTTCAAACCCATTGAATCATACAATGTTCTGCTTTGCAGTCTTGTTTGGACTAACCATAATAGACATATTTACATAATAAACATATTACACAGGTTGTGTGTTACATTAAAAAACAAAGTAGTATGAAAAATATCTTTTCTAATTTTTTTTCAAAGACAAACACTTTTGTGTAAAAAATATTTTAATGTGCATTTGATTACCTAATTTAGATATAACAAGTAGAATACAGCTGGACTTTGTATTCCCATATCTCTTTGATTTAGTCTTGTTAGAGAAATCTGTCTAAAAAAATGACTCGCAATTTGATCAATCAAAATCTCTTCATTCCACTCAAATGAAAACATTTAAAATAAATATGAATCATTTTATATAGTTTCGAAAGAATTTAAGACTAGCGATTCCTAGTAGAATGACTAAAACTAAAAACTTGACTAAGAAGAATGGTTTGAAAATTTTCTGAAAATCAAATGATTATTGTCAATATTTTTCATGATGTCCCCATATGAATACACTAAGCTAAGTGATACAGAAGGGCTATAACATGCTGAATAAATAAAACAATTTATATGAATTGATCATTATGAAACAATAGAATTCTTAATCATAATTATTTTTTCCTTATATGGTTGAATATAATTAGTATAAACATGATTATTTCTTGTGTTTGCTTTCCGCCAGAATAGCATTTATTACCAATGGTCACTCTATTTTAACATTAATATTTTTGTTGTATTTATGGAAATTATCAATCTATCACACCACAATATTTTGCATTTTAGATGATTATCGCCTTTAAATAAGTACGAATAAATGTACGTCTTTTATTATTATTGGAAATAATATAAAAATCTAATTTTTTGTTGATACAATTTACAAAGTATACAACTTACGTTTTTAGAAAATGTTATCATTATTTGTCAATATCAGATGCAGGCAGTAAAAGGATTTTGGTACACATGTTAGTGGAATGGTAATTTTAAGTTAAATGCAGGAACTGGAAATAAATGTAATAATGATTTCTACAAATATTTAATTAGGTATTATCGTAGCCCGAGTGTGAACTTGCAAGTTTTATCTGTCATTTGTATTCAATTTCAACTTCTCAAACAAATAACGGTACTAATGTAAGGTGTTTGTGCTTAGGCCTTAGATGTTCATTTAAGTTTAGCGATTGTATTTCAAGACAGCTCTTAAATTAGAGTGACCATACCGTGACACCCTCGGTTTCTGTACATTGTATGAATGTAGATAGATATGGCATATTGTAAATAGAGCCTGCTGTTAAACTGTTTATTTTTAATAGAGTTATGTTAATTCATTGTCGTTTTATTTTTACCTTTTAAAACTACCTATGGGTTTCACAAAAAGCAAGAGCTGGACCGATGAAAAAGCCCTCAAAGATATCAAACCATGCAACGGTTTTGAAATTAAATTCAATCTCTTATCGTTTGAATTCAAACAATGCCATTCTATTTTGTTTATTTAATTGATAATTTAGATTCATAATAATTATAAATTAGGGATCTAATAACAGTCATGAATTGCAGAGAAATAGGTAAGTGATAATTTCAATGACAGGTAATTTTCAATTAGGGTTTGAAAATCGATAGTAGCGCGATTTCTGCTGCTACGAACTTTATTTATATGTATATTCATTTTTATATTATTTAAATACGCCGTGACGCCGCAGCGATTACAGTAAGTAAAACAACACGATAGTTTAAAAATAACGTAAGTTTATTACATGTAATGAAATAAAAATATATTATAAACTTTTATTCTGTTACATGTTAAACCGATTACAAATACCGCAGGCGAAACAGAACAATTTTGTATAATAATTCCAATTTTAAAATCACTACACAAGTTACCTGCGCCCAATGTATTATTGCCATTGAAAAAAATTTTAAATATACTTTTTTTTGTTATTCATACTTATTAATATTGCCATAAAAAGCAGTGCCCGTTACAATTCGTTTGTTTATAAATGTTTTTTTCCCTTCATTCAGACCCTATAATATATAGGTGTTGGTACAAATCAAGCTGGGTGAATTTGAAATCCAACAAAAACATCCATCAATCACTTCAAAATAACCAAGATTTTTTTCTCCTATACCAAAATATATTATTATTATGGCTGAATTCTCATTTAGAAGATACATAATAGGTCTATATTATTATTTATATATTTTTCACGATTAAAACTATGTATAACCTAGGCTTAATATTAAGACGCAATACCTTTAGAATCGCAATATATCATTTGTGGAGATCTTTTCTTTTGTAATGTTCTTTTATACATTCTTAAAAATGTCAAGTGTTGCGCTTCGTTAGAAAAGGATTTAAGAAAAAAATATGCTTTTGCGAAAAAAATGTATTAAATAAAAACCATAGACTATGTAAAACAATATTAACTGAATAATTTTACATATCCATGGCCAACTCGTATTTCGAAAAGAACATTACAAAATAAGCCATAACTGGCAAGACCAGTAAACCATCAATGTCACCTTGACAAGCATTTTTGATTCTAAGCGGAAGCGGAGTTAAAAGATAAAAAATATTGTCAAATTTAAAACCGAATAAAAATGTTTCTAATTAATACAAGAAACAATTACACAAAACGTTGATAATGACACTTTAAAGGGAAGACTGCATACACAAACAGAAAGTAGATTGTGCTAAAATAAAACATCTGTAAGCGAAAAAGCAATTACACTAAGTACAGTATAACATTTAATTTCTTCTCAACCTCTATAGACAATTTGATTTTCCCTCTATAATATAGAAATCAATCACAGTTAATATAACAGTTCTTACAATACATTACGTACTAGTAGAAAAGGACCAAATGAAAAACAATTTGTACCTCGATAATTTGGCCGAACGCATTTGATTACTCAAAAATGTTTAAAAACTTCATGCTTAACAATTTCTATCACAAAAATTAGATTAACTGTCTCGTTACATCTACTAAAGTAATGTAGAGTTAAGGAATATATTTTTGGACCAAATTCGGGTGTTGCTTATATAAAAAATAATATCAACGATATGTAGCCGTGCCAGAGGGAGATGGACAAAAAGACAAAACATGACACATTAAAAATTAACACTAATTATAAAATTAAATACCTATGAGATATAGTGATGACTGCAGTCCGCTGCAACGGGCCGTTTATAGATTTATTATTGTATTTATGCTATGGGGACAGATTAAAAAGATATTTACAAAATGCTATCTCGCTCACTATTCACCGATGCGTTGCCGTTACTTAAAATTACACGAAGATTAAAATATTATGTTAGTTAAGTTTCATATGTTAGGATACTACAATTTTAATTCGAAATTAGTCTTTCTCAGATACATCGAGATAAGACAAGTTACCATGGTGTCAGCTAACATAGATTAAAAATAATTGTTCTTACGAACATAACCTACAAATTTACCTTCCGAAAATCTCTCGAGTCCCTTCTTTCTATAAACTTGAACACTTCTTATGGTACCTACCTTACGCGTAAAAAGGCGCAACACGAAAAACTATTTAAATGTTTAGTTAAATTCAAAGTACATCACCAAAAAAACGACTAAATTTGGTTATGTGCCTCGCTAGACAAACAAATAAAAAGTTAAATCGCGATGAGCCCAACGATCGAAGCCATACACAATTCTAGAACATTCCAAATCACACCTAGAACTTCTAAAGACAAAATTGTATTTTTATTTAAATTTTAAAGCATAAGACGCCATGTTCACTATTTGTCTGAGCAGTTTTATATTTAACCTAGAATTGGCATTTGTGGTCCATCCATAAAATATATAATCTGTGGTATTTATGACAGTGAACACGGCATAGATTTTACAAAAAATTCTTCTCGATTTTAAGTTGGCGCGAATTATTAATGTTTTGTCTGCGTTGTAATGACTTATTATTTATTATATTTTTAAATAGCAAAATATTCAATTAAATACAAGAAATAAAAGTAACACCTAACTAACGTTATACGAATTTTATAACAATATCATATTTCTGAATATGAATATATGCGACATATTTTTGAACGTATAAACTTAAAATATTCCTTTAGCAGTGACGCCATCTAGTTTGATAAACCTAATCAAAATTTGAAATTCGAACAAAATCGACCGCCAATTTTGGAAACAATTCAAAATTCGAATGGAGCCATCACAACGCAGAACAACAACATCTATTCACGGGACAACCAGCACGGCAGTGAGCGAGCGACGAGTGGGAACGAGACAACGTTATAACTCCATATCGTGCGCCTCGTCGTCGCTGAACTCCGACATGGAACTCTCCGTGTCGCTCGCGGCGCCGTTGGAGGGCTTCGTGCCGGAAGAGGCGGAAGTGGCGCCCATGCCTGTTATGGCGTCCTTTTCAAGTAACGCCTCTTCTGTTGCGAATCTTCGCACGTAGTCTGCAAAAAAATGTATTAAAATAAAAAGAAAATCAAATAGCCACTATTATAAATAGTAATTATTATTACGAACTGTTTTATTTTGATAGAATAGTGCGTTTGTTCGACTTGCAACTCCACGCAAGCGAGCCGAAATCAAAAAAAATATATTATGTCGATATCACAGAAGAGAGGGTTTTTGTTTTAATTTCGGACAGACAAACCGTGCAACCTTTATACGTAGCTTTAAGAAATCCTATGAACTTGGTCGGAATTTTGATATTCCTCCTACCTACCTGACTAGAAAACATTCATTCATGAGTATCATTCAAAGTATTATAATAATTATAACCATGACGGTATTGGAACCCCAACGCCGAAGCCCAGAGCTCGTCAAAGCTTCGTACTTTAGGTGTTTCGTAACCACCATATTCACCATCCACTTACCAGAGACTTTCTTCTTGTACTCCTCAGGCTTGTGAAGGTACATCGCGGCCGCGTCACCGTTGAGCGGGTCGATTGGGTTGGGGTACGTGAGCAGTTGCGGCAGGAACGACTCGAATATATTCGATAGGTCTGCAATATTGAATGAATACCTTACACTTATTAAATACAATAAAAAAAGGAAAGGCTACTTCCGTCAGAAAAGGAGGCCGCTCAGTACCTATAGGTTACGCTGTGGAAATCGCTAACAACACTGATTCAGCGACTTCCTCTTTTGAAAATTGTTTATTCAATACTGCGTGGATCCTTGACCATAAGGCGGGATACGATATACATAAAGCCACAAATTCTCTAATTGTATGCATTATATAGAATTTTTTTTTTTAAAAAAGGATTTATAGTGACACAATTTTTTAAAAAATTGCTGAGAAGATTTAAATAATTTGTATAATACCTATATAATATATTAAATACGTACAAAAAATTATAATTATTAAACAAGTTTATTGCTACTCCTTATACCACAATTACACTGCCTTTTTTTAAGTCAGATATTCAAAGACGATCGTAAATCTCAGCTTATAAATTCTTATTAAAACAGCGAGACACGTTTGAATCAAACCCAGCTTAAATCGATTTTTTATCCATGGCAACAAAAAGGTTACTATGCTAAAGACAATAATTTTTTTTTTTTAATGTGGTATTTAGCTTAGTAGTGTCATTTGTCAATGATAAAAAACATAAACAAAAAATTGCTTAAAGGCCATAAAATCTAAAAAAAAAAGGATTTTCTTCACTCACCATAGAGTGCTGTCCAGGCCTGATTGATGACATCCAGACACACAGTGCCGGATACTTCATCTATGTTGGGATGATAGACTTTATTCATGAAGCCAATTGATGGAGACTTGAAGGGGTAGTGGTCCGGCAAGTGCACCCGAACGCGCCATACTCCGCCTTCGTAAGGAGCTGAGGAAACCATTTTTTATAGCCATGATCTATATATATAAAAGAAAGTTGTGTTAGTTACACCGTTTATAACTCAAGAACGGCTGTACCGATTTTAACGATATCTTATTTGTTGGATTCCTCTATGTCCGGAATAAGATATAAGCTATTAAAATATTGGAAAAAATCAGGAAAAAAATATATGCATAAAATTAATTATAAAATATTATTAGATTCGGAACTCCGCCATCTTTACAGCTCACGTCATGCATTCTTAGCTTTTTTGGAATAACAGATGTCCACTGCAAATCAGTGACATATTAGACAATTATAGTGGGTAAATGGGCATATTCAAATTAAAGGATACTTTGATTATTTAGACATAAATAAATAATCTAAGGATAATTCTATAATTTCGAAGCCAAAATTGTGGCAGAACAACGTCTGCGGGGTCTACTAGTATATAATAAAACAGCCCGCCTAGCATGACCATCAAGAAATATCTTGCGGACAAGTGAAGACAAACTAAGATATAAGATATCTCGACATTGACAACTTTAATAGACAAGATATTTTAGATCGACAAATATCTCTACTTTTGATATTTTAAGTCGACATTTAAGTGTAAAAAATGAGTTATGTTAGTCCCGGAAGACATAATCGAATAAAACGCGAGAAAATGGTCGATTTTTTTTTTGCCGAGGTCCACTGACTGCATTTGAATCAAGGGTCAGTTTCGGTCGAGCAGAGCATACAAGACTGATCATCTACTTGCCTATAATGATGAATGCACAGTGAAACTGAAATGTGTCTTTCTTTCTTTTTTTATGTCAGATATCGACAGACGAGCATGAGATTCACTTGATGGTAGGTGATACCTGAGCCACAGAACATCAGTCTGCAGTGTCTGCCCCACTAAGCCCCCATGTACTTGGGACTTCACTTTCATTCCCTCAAACCAAAAAATTATACTGTGGCGATCAGAATAATGCCTCTAATTTACATTTGATGAATCAATATATATTTACAAAACATTTAATCACCTGTTAATACAAAAGAAACAACTTTTAAAGCTTTTATTCTAGTTCTAGGTCTTATAAATTAAAATAACAAACTGAAAATAAAATATATGTCATGTGACATAAATTTAGCATTTAGTAAAGATAAACAATAGAAAGGTATTTGTATATATATATGCTTTCTTTACATATAATATAATAATTATACTCACTGCCTGGAGGTCCAAAGAATTTCACGCAGAACTCATTCAGTCCGCCCAATATTGTCACCTCATGCTTACTTTCAATGCTGTATTATGTTTAAGGAAAATATTCTGTCTAAAAGTGTACCTGCTTACTACTACTCAAAACAGGGTACGCCTTACAATGATTAATGTGTGCTTGTATCTTAAAAAAATTATACTTTATTGTACACAAAAACCAATCATACAAACAAAAAAACTAAAGCATTAAACAAGAGGATGGCCTTATCACAATGAGCCAACCTCTGGAAAGGAAGCAATTAAACATAAAAAAATATAATTAAATAGGTAATTGGTATAGTATTACAAAAAGTTAGAAATTAGAATAATTTTAGTACTAAGTTTATGCAGAAAATTCACGGTCTGCTAGTCCCTTATGCAACTACAAACATATTTTCTGATGATCAAAATGAATAAACAAGATTTCCAAAAAAAAAGCGGAAGTGGTATGTAAGGATCGGAGCATATGGAATTCCGTGATCTCTGCCTACCCCAATGGGAAAGAGGCGTGATGTATATACTACGAGGGTGAATCAAAAAATTCTTGGAATCAATATTAAAAAATGCAAAGATTTAAATAATAATATTTTATTTTTCTACATAATCTCCCTCCAATGCAATGCATTTAGAATAACGCGTTTCTAACTTCCTTATTCCTTGTGAAAAAAAATTATTTTCTTGACTCTCGAAAAAGTCCTCTACGGCAGCTATAACCGCGTCATTATCGTGAAATTTTGTTCCACGAATTTCCTCTTTTAATTTTGGAAATAAGTAAAAATATGGTGGGTGGTCAAGGAGATTGAAGCCAGCACAGCGGATTGCGTTGAGCGCAACTTCCGATCGATGAGCAGGAGCGTTATCTTGAAGGAACAACACGCCCAACGACAGTTTTCCACGACGTTTTTCTTTAATCGCTTCACGCACTTTCGGGATTAAATTTGCATAATAGGGTCCAGTAATCGTCTGGCCTTTTGGCATGTAATCAATAAAAAGGATTCCTTCACTATCCCAGAACACAGAGGCCATAACTTTGCCAGCGGTAGGAACAACTCGAAATTTCTTGATGGATGGAGAGGATGGTCGTTTCCAAGACATGCTTTGTCTTTTAGTTTCAGGATCAAAATGGTGGACCCACGTTTCATCCATGGTGACAAGACGACGGCAAAAATTATCCGAATCACGCTGGAACATTTCGAGATTACGCTTGGAAATTTCCAAACGTCGCTTTTTGTTTTCGTCGGTTAACATTCGTGGCACCCATCTTGCAGACACTTTTTTGAACCCCAGTGAATCAATTAAAATGGATTGAACGCTACCAAAAGATATCTTTAGGATCTCAGCTATATGTTTTATAGTCATTCTTCTGTCTTCCAAAACCAGATTCTCAACCTTTTTGACATTTTCTTCTGTAACGGAGGTTGAAGGCCGCCCAGAACGCGGGTCATCTTTATAGCTTGATCTACCTCTTTTAAATTCAGCCACCCAGTACGCAACCGTAGAATAGGGTACAGCATCACCCCCTAATGACTGCTGAATGTCCAAAAAAATTTCCTTTATAGACATTTTTTTCAAACTGAGATATTTTATCACCGCACGTAACTCACTTTTATCCATAATTTTGACTTTTTAGCAACTCGTTGCACAAAAAAAATTATTACATGCGAACGAACTGACAAAAACAAGTGACAGTCTGCATAAATATAGTGTGATAGACACTCTTTAATTTGAATATCGAACTTGATCCAAAAAGGTTTCATATATATGCACTTCTAAGAACTTTTTGATTCACCCTGGTATATGTATGTAAGATTTACAAAATAAACATTCTAGACATCATAATTGCATTACTTTTGATTGTAAATTATTATACTATTTATTTAATTAGTTGCGATTCTACTGGAAACAAAGGATCAAGAAATTTTCCTCATTTTTTTCACCAAAGTTTGAAAGGCTGTATCTCGATGAAAAATAGTCATATTGAGATAAAAAAAAAGCATTTCGAAGCTTCATTCTTCTTCTTTTAATCTGATCTCGGTCCTCTTTTTGTCTTATACGTTTTGGTGGATTGGAAAATTGATAAACAATCTCAAAAGAACAAATTCGCAATTTTTTTTTCACGATCATGCACAGACTTAGTTTTTTTTTTCAACTCGTTTCAATGCAAGTATCGAGTAGCTTATTTATTAAGTTTCAATTTTGTTAATATTGTCTTTTATTAACGCGAGTATCACACATTTAAATAAAATACTGTATACCGGATTAAAACGCGATTTATTATTTATATTGTTTAAATTATTTATCCCGACGTTTCGGATGCTTTTCAGCAACCTGTCTGCCCGTGACCACGGTATTTTATTTCAATTTTGTTTTAAAAGTGCCTATGTGCGATTCTTTTTGCCGAGATAGTTTAATGAAAAAAGACAATTTCCTCTTCAATCATCGATATTTCGGCAACAGATTATCGTAAAGTAAGTCTGGGGATGGTGGATTTTTTTCTTTTTTGTTTTCAAAGGAAGATATTTCACGTTGATGTTCCTTTAATTGTTTCCAGTAGTGTACTATAAAATTGATTAAGATACTTAGGTACTTTGGTAATTTTTAGTTATCCTATCCTTCCTCCCTTTTCCTAGTGAAATTCTAAATTTAAATGCATTACTTATTACTATGATGTCCGTTGTTTTATTTTTGTTTTTATGATTTTGTCATTTCATGTTTTGATTATCTTTTATTTTCTGAACTCTCTTGAACTTTCTGTGTCAAAGAACTACTCTATCAGTTCTCACAAGCCAGTCAGCTAGCAAAATATTTCAAACCAAACAATTAAAAAAATGCCTACTCATTCCTTCAAGGCCTGAAACACATCAGCAAACTATTCTACATTAGTCACATCAATAGGTACTAGTGATCACTTTTTTACAGATGAGCATCACCACATTTAAGCTGGTACTAAATTTAAAAAAAAATTAAGTGAATTCCCGAGTCCTCTAGTGGGGCATGGGGCAGACCCATTACTGTATTTGTTTCACTGATAATTATTCTTTACAGTCAAGTAGGTGATCAGCCTTCTGTGCCCTGCCTGACCGAAACAATTTTTTTTAAAACTTGTTTCCCCGGGATTCGAACCCAGGACATCCGGCGCTAAACGCATCGCGCTTACCACGGAGCTACGGAGGCGGTCAACAAAAAAACCGACGGCGTTTAAAAAAAATTACTTGGCATAAAATTATTTTACATCACAAATGTATATGACAATCTTATACTGACAGAGCTGAAAGCATTCATTGAAAAATAGAAGAAATATGAATGTAACGGCATTGAGCCATTTTCCCAAAAAAACTACTTGATAACCCACTTTGCAGTACATACATATACATCACGCCTCTTTCCCATTGGGGTAGGCGGAGATCACGGAATTCCATATGCTCCGATCCTTACATACCACTTTCGCTTCTTCCACTTTCATCAATGCTTCCATACACACTCGACGGTTACGAGTACTTTGGATCTTTTTTTTCACATTGCAGTGATAATAATAATTTTGACGGGCTCGTTGGCGCGTTCGGTAGAACACCAGCCGTGCGCATCGATGGGTCGTGGGTTCGAATCCCACCGGGACGACATGCTTATAATTATCTGTAAGCATGTTTTCCCCACGTCTGGTATCTTTGGGCATTGATCAGTTGGGAGGAATATCTAAATTCCGACCGGATAACGAACCACCGTTCATAGATGGTAAAGCCGTGAAGTGCATATTGCGCGTTTCGGTTTCAGTCTATGGATTTCCGAATGCTTGGCTCAAAAATTGGGTCGACAGCGCATCATTGACTGATGTTCTGTGGCTGGCGTGTCACCTACCATCAAGTGAACCTCATGCTCGTCTGTCAATATCTGACATAAAAAAAAACAATCACAGAGCTGTGTTGGCCCAATACTCTACTAATGGACACTAATTTATTACATGTACTTGTACTATATGTAGTTTGATTTTAAAATACCCATTCTTTAGTAAGATACAAAACGTTCAAACAGGAAGCGATTTGTAATGTATATTTTGAGATAAAACCCTTATCTAAGTAACTAGTGTGGGAAAGCTCACCCACTTAGTAATAATACTGTTCTTGAATATCAATATCTAAATAAAAAGAAATGTACGAGAATTAGTTTCCTTTCTAGGAGTGACTGCCTACCTACACTCCTCTCCATAAAGGTTAACTGGCATAAAATGCCATTCGACATTAAGTTCGCCTTGTGTGTGTAATAAAGAGTTTAAAATAAAAATATAACTTTTACTGGCTTAAAACGCGATTTATTATTTATCCCAACGTTTCGAGTGCTTTCGTAAACGGTTTTTATCCAGTAAAAGTTATTTTACTGTGTAATACTCGCGTTAATGAAAGACAATAATTATTAATGTCTTAGAAGTTAATAGATATTAAAAATTATACATACACTACCATTCAAAAGTTAAGAAACACTCTATTTTTAGTAGACTAAAAATTACCGCAATAAATCTCTAAATAAACATGTTATTTTTATGTATGTACTTATAACAATAATGAACAAAATTACTTATTTCTTATCATTTGTTCTTAATTTTGTATATGGATCGGCACACGTGTTTTACGACAACAAAGGTTTACTACACAATTTTAATTACAACAATGACGAGATGTAGGTACTATCTGCTAACCTGAAAAGATGCGTAATCAATCATAATTGGAAAATATGGATGGATAAAGACTGGAAAATGTCCTTTTGACGAATGAGTCTAAATTTCAGATTTATTAATTTACTAGATGTGTTTTTGATAAATATATAAATTATTAATAATATATTTAAATGAAATGACCTAAAACATTCATCAAAATAATGTCAGGGGTTCCTAGAGCAAAAACGAAAGTAAGATATTTTGCAACTTATTAAATGGCCATCCCAATTGCCAGATCTTTCTCTTAGTTTTTAATGGGTGAACTTGATAGAAAAGTTTAGAATTTACAAAATGAAAGGTAGTCACTGGACTTTGAATGAGTAAATTTTATGAACAAATATTAGGAATAAGGGTGGGCATTTTGACGAGATCAAAATTTAATGAAAAATATATTTGTACCAAATGTATTTTTTATATAATGTAAGTTAGTTTAGTTTGATAACATTTGAATAAAATTTAAGTGTAATAAATTATTACCTACACATTTTTATTCATATTAACTTGGTTTCCAAAGTTTTGAACGATAGTGATAGTAGATAGATGTATACTGCTAGACTTGATGTTTGATGAAATTTAGTATAGAGGAAGTACCAGACTCAGTTATCCTAAAGAAACATGAATAAGGTCAAGCATATTTTTTTAAACTGTAAACACTATTTGTATTTATTAATTATATATTTTTTTTGAGAATTGTTTATTAAATGAATTTTTTATCTTTGTCATCTTTAAAAACAAGTCACTCAACTCTTGAACAGGTCATTATGATAATACACCTACTGAATTTTTTGTAAATCATAATAACATAAAATTTAACTGTCTTTATAGAGTTATTTATCATTTTAATATGATTGTTAACAACTATTTATATCTTTAATTAGATTTGGCAAAATACCAAATGTTGAGAAGTATTTTTTTAATCGTAAATTTCTGCTTTTTCGTTAACTATTACAACTTATAACACATTTCAAGTAAACAAAAGAAACAGTTTCCAAATTGTACATTCAAAGGGGAAGCATGGTTCAAAAACTCGTATTAAAAGGGCCGTGATAGGTAACAAAAATACGCAATCAAGACCGTGGCCTACATATGAATTACGAAATACACAATCTAAGACACGGAAGAACACCATTCTATAATGTATCGTAGGTACGTTTATCTAGAATATACGTATATATATACATAGATGTATATCCATGGCCCTATACAAAGGTTCAACCAATCCCCAATCCCTTCAATTATCCAATCTTTGAATTAAATATAGCTCTTTAATACCTAAAACTGCATAATGGGGTAGCGAATGCTTTGTGTTAATACACAAATGAGTGGTATCGATTTTGAATTGAGTCGTGACAATCAGCTGATGACCCTTTAAATACCTACTTATTTACATGGTAGACCAACGCAGTTAGCTTTGTATCACTAGATTTGAAGATAACAAAGGATACAGTTTTATGACGTCCGTGTCCATACGGCGTTTCCCAGCGCTCGGTGACGACATCTTCGTGATCTATTTCTAATAAATCACTGTATCGAACACGAACACCAGCACAAACTCACTCTCGACGCAGCGAGAAAAAAATTTCGTCCACCAACAGCAGTCAGAAAAATAACATTGTAGAAAAACAATGGACACGTACCATAGACTAAAATTTTGAGGATGATGTGTAACTACTCATGTCAAAAGTATTTTCACTGATGATTTAAAACTGAATATGAGTTATTTTGAAAAAAAAATATTCATAAAATGACGCTATTAAAATGATTTTAATAAAATGTAACAGGTTAGGTAAATTATTAACAGTAGCACAGTATAATATTATTGTGATTAGAAAAGCATTTCATAATTCACACTTATTTTGATCATCAATTTATCCAGAATATTCATGTAGCGACATCTACAATCTGCGCTAAGAAACAATACGAAGACGTCTAATCCTGAATCGCGCCATATAAATATTTCCGAGCGCTGAGTATATAATATAATATAACATCTCGACCACTGTACCGTCTATTGATTCCCAGGTGTTCTTTTTCGGCAAATTCTATAAGAATGGTCTGGCGGGAAGTTCAAACATTTTTGCAATTTAGGGCCAAAGTCACCCCCCAGGGCTAAAGTCATACAATTTTTCGGTACCTATAGATGTAACACTAAAATATTAAAGCACGATAGCAAATTACAACGTGTATGTAAAAAAGAAGGACAAACACAGATGTTTTGTACCCGTCGGCATGACCAATTTTCTTATTTGGCAAAAGTGATTTTTGACAAACTTCTTCGGCGCCATTTCATCATAATATGCGTATATGATTATCTCTTTAATTTGGCAAAATTACAATATAATTTTATATTCTTTTTGGAGAACCAATGCTTATTTTTCAATATTTAAAATAAATTAAGAAAATATAACATAAATGTTTGACAGATTCTATGTTGCCATTTTATACTTCTTATTTTCCCAAATTTTCTTTGGTAACTAATTAATTAAATTCAAAAAAAAAGAGATAAATAATAATTTCACAGATCTTAAGATTTAAATATCAAGTTAATAAAGATTTTTTTTTCAGATGGTTTTCAATAACATTCAAAATATTACACTACTAGAACAGTCTGAATCTTCCAAAATAATATGTAATGTAACCAATTAAAAACATGGGTGAAGAACAAATAAAAGCAGTATTAAATCAGAAAAGATCAAATCGACTCGAAGATATAAAAATATACAATGCGTGAATCTAAACACATATTTTTTTAATAATTTGTCTCTTAAAAATATCATATCAGAGCTGAAGTTAATAATGTAAATAACATTCTAGGACATTGATTTACTATAAAACATAGAAACGGATAACTCTAGTTTTTTTAAACATGTCTTATAGTCCGCGCGGAAGTGCACGTCTCCGCCTGCGGTATGTGAGCGGTGAGACGGGGGAGGGCGCGTATTTTCAAGACATGCACGAGACATATGAGAACAGATAAATCTCCGGATAACTATGTTAGAAACTGTCATAATTAATGTTACGGGAAAATTATAAAATTACATTTTCTATTTCCGGGCTAAGCAAAACACATAGCTAAAAGTGTTAATTAAATTTTATTATTAACAAAACGCCCCGGCTTCGCACGGGTGCAAATAGATGAAAAAAAAGCAAAGCCTATGTTACTCGCTCATAATATAGCTTTCTATTAGTGAAAGAATTTTTAAAATCGGTTGAGTAGTTTTTGAGTTAAATCGTAACAAAACCCCCCAAATTGAACAAAATGACATAGTACTACCCCTCGCCGTATTGCTCGATGCCCTGCGTGGAGCCACAGCGCAGCGCGGCGGTGCGAAGCGGACGGCGTGTATTTTTTGTTTATATTGATATTTTTAATTTCGTAATATCTTTTGAATGGAATGTCCGATTTCAATATTTCAAAAAGTAATCAACAGGTATTGAAACAGTTTATTTGGATATATTATATTAATACAGAGGTATGGATAGCAGGGTCTGATTTTGATCGGCATTTCTATCAACTTTTAAAATGTACAAAAGTAGTTATAGTAACATAACTACAATAGTTAGACATATGGTCTTGCGAAGTTTTTTGTAGATATTTATATGTTCTATAATATTGTAGAACTTTATTTTGTTCTATCATCAATACTTTTCGCAGCGCATGCGACGAACAACATTTTTTGGCAATTTTTTTTACACCTCGGGTTGGTTTTAGTAGGAAATTCTAAGGATCTATATTTTTTTCTAGTAATAAATATAGCCTATGTTACTCAGCGATAATGTAGCTTTCTATTGGTGAAAGAATTTTTGAAATCGGTCCAGTAGTTTTTAAGTTTATTCAATACATACAAAAATACAAATCTTTCCTCTTTATAATATTAGTATAGATGGACAAAACAGTTTTAAAAACAAATAAACATTTTTCAATAAGTATTCAGGTTTGCGTGAATATGAAAATTTTGTAATTTCCGATGTTTGCAGACTCGAATTTCATTTTCTAAATAACATTTTGCACTTTTCGTGGTATTGGCGGACCCATCTTAGGATATTTAACCCATGTGTGTTGTAAATATCCCCCGCCCTGCCGCTCACATACCGCAGGAGGAGACTAGCACTTGCGCGTACACTATAACAAAGAAATTTGTCTCCGGAAGTATTCAGAATCACTTAGAATATTTGCATTATATAAATCTATAGTTTGTGAGGAAACAATTTGATTCATGCTTACAGAATACTAAAAGACTGTGGAGGTAATATAGAAGTAGAATACCGAAATAAATATGCACTATTTAAAAAAAATGTATACTCTTTAATTTTCACAGAATTAAAGGATCATATTAAAGATTATAGTCCACTGGACAACCATATCTCACTTTTGATTAAAAGGATTTCTTTAAGGTTTTTCTGCTTTTATTTTGAAGTGAAATGAATTTAATTTTATAATTTCACTCACGCAAAGTGACCAAGGAGAACGAAATATTTTAACAAACAAATTCTATTTAAAGGACAAAAGACGATTACTGATTGTAAATAAATGTCTGTTAACTATGATGGTAATATGTTTTTGTCAGAAACAGAACAGACGGTATAAAAAGTAAGGTTTAAAGAAATTCATAATAACCTAAAACTTTATATATAAATAAATAAAATACACATCAACTTATCACGCACTTAATTTGTTATTACAAAGTGTTTTGGTGCAATATTAATTTATTATTAACCTATCCGCAAATGGATTCATAATAATTATTTAAGCATTACACCTAATCACACGACAATTTTACCCAGATATGGGTAATTCTTTCTTATATGACAACACGGTCTACAACTATGTCCACAGAACATTATAACGGAGACTATGTCTGTCTCATGTGCGGCCACGCCAATGTTCTATCTATAGGTACTTAATCTAAGAATTGTATAAATTATAATAAAATATTTCACAGTAAAATCAGTGGCGTAGCTAAGTGGACAAGGGCCCCGGTGCGATAGAAAAAAATCGCAATCACCCCGGCTAAATTTCTTCAAGAGCTGCCTCCCCCTCTTTCCAAAGCTCAGGGGGCCCTCTCAGCTTCGGGGCCCTGGTGCACTGCACCACTTTGCCCTATGATAGCTACGCTACTGAGTAAAATAATAATATAACCCTAAAATCTCAGTGTTTTTTACACACACTACAATATTGAGTTGGAACCTGTTTTTTCTTTATAGCGCGGTAGGTATCTAGTCGTAGCGCGCGGAGACCAATTATTATTATTAATCTTCGGAGGAAAATTCATTTGAAATTATAAAAGACAGGAAAAAATAGAAACGCCATAGATATTTTTTTTTTTGAAGACTTATGGTTATAGATAATTGACAAAGTACAAAGACAAAATTTCATAGATAGAACGTAATGCGTCAAATTTAAAAAAAAAACATAATTTTGTCTACGCCCAATCGCCCGAAAGTTCGCGTGTGTGGCTTGTAATATTATTTATAATTCATTCTATTATTAGATTTAATACATTTATCTCCTTTTCAAAGTTAGTTAGAAAGGTATGCGTGTGAGCGGCGACGCTTCATCAGCGCGCAGAGAATTCAGAAACATGTGTTTTGATGTTCATATAACTTGGTGACCTGATAACAATATTAGTGAATAAATGTCAACAAATTAAAAAAATTGCTGATTATAGTGTTCAAAGTGTTATTTTTTCGGTAAAAATAACGGGAGCTTTGTTAGGTGCGTTCGGGAAGTGCATATGTCGGGAGTGAATGATAACCGTAGTGTAATCAGCCGACTTCCGCCAGCAATGGAGAGCCGATGAATGCTAATTGGTGCTTGTGATTTACCAAGTTCTAGGATGGCGAACCCTACTATCGGGGTTTCGTTCGATCAGAATGACATGTCCAGGTAACATATATTATGTTGTGAAAAATCAAATTATTCTAAAAATTACAATATGATCATATGCTATTTGTATATTAAGATTTACTGGGGGAATTCTATATCTAGAATGAAAAATTCGTGAACCTAATAAGTTCTGTAAGAATTTTTTATTATTTTTCTTTGCAATGAAAATAAGTTATAATTTCTAAATATAATGTTACATAAGCAATATTTTGCGGGTTTTAAGTCAAGCATTCAAGTTAGTAAAAACGTCAAAGTATTAGTAAATTTTCATACAAAGCTCAAAGGCCATATGAATCTATCTTTTCAGTATTATTAAAGCTAAAAATAAATAAGGGAACTATAAAGATGTCAATTAAGACCAAGTTTCGTTTTAGTGCAATTCTGTTAAACACTGTTTAATGACTGTTCTAGATTTGTGCCAGGTTAACTACCTGTAACATAAACATATTCGATGGACTGCTACATTTTATGTTTTCTAAATTAATGTTTATATTCTAGCTGTTTAGAAAATGTTTAAATTGAACATCACCCTTGTGTTCGAGATTCAAACAAATTT
This sequence comes from Anthocharis cardamines, assembly GCA_905404175.1. Classification (NCBI taxonomy): domain Eukaryota; kingdom Metazoa; phylum Arthropoda; class Insecta; order Lepidoptera; family Pieridae; genus Anthocharis; species Anthocharis cardamines. The sequence goes on from FR989975.1 coordinate 913,066, forward strand.
TACATCTATGTTATAATTTGGGTACCTGGCAAACATAATAGTTTAATTCAATTAAATTTTAAAGTAGTAAAAGTTTAATGTAATTGTGAAATAAATCAAAAACGGTATATTTTAGCACAGCTTTGAGTCATTATACTTTCTTTCTAGATTTGGTTTGGTATGGACAAAACTTTCTAGATTTTATTAAATTAATGACTTCCTTATTTCAATTGTCTTTATTTACTTTATGCTTGTGTCATACAAATATGACAATGCAAAATTTCATATTAAAATTAAAGGGTAATGTGTTAGAAAATAAAATAGATTATATTGTCTGGTATAAAATGCTACAATTCATATTTTTGTATTATGTGTTGTACCTTGAATTCTGCTTTGAATTGTGCTTCAACCTAAATGGTACATTTACAGTGAATCATTGGGTGATGGATGAGTGGTGGAGAAGTTTATTTGCTAATCTAGTAAGGTAAAGACATCAATTCTAAACAGTTTAAGGATTTAAATAAAATACTGTATACCGGATTAAAACGCGATTTATTATTTAAATTATTTATCCCGACGTTTCGGATGCAGTCTCCCGCGACCACGGTTGCTGAAAAGCATCCGAAACGTCGGGATAAATAATTTAAATAATAAATCGCGTTTTAATCCGGTATACAGTATTTTATTTAAATGTGTGATACTCGCGTTAATAAAAGACAGTTTAAGGATGACGCAACATTCATTTTTAAAAAAGAAAAATAATTGTTTGCAACTAAAAATAACTATCTTTTTAAATTAATAGAGTGGCTCTTACAAAATATTTTTTTTTACAAAAACCCTATAATTGATTAAATTAAATCAAAATCTGTATTATTTTCAATTTTGACAAAGTAACCAAAAGATGACAAATTGAAAAATTGGAATTACCATTAGTTGCCATTTATCTATACCAATAGTTGACATATTTTCGGCAATGCACCTGCAAGCCCTCTGGTGTTGCGGATGTCTATGCCATATGGTAAGTGATCACTGTCATAGAGTCTATGGGCGGCGGTGATCACTTATCATCACGTGAGCTGCCTGCCCGTTTGCCCCCTATACTATAAAAAAAAACATATACCTAGGTTTGTGTATTGTTATTCAGCAAATTATTTACTGGTAAGATGATAATAACAGTCTATCATATTGTTACAGCTGGTATTTCGGTGGCCTGTCCAGAGCAGAAGCAACAAAATTGTTACTCAATGAGACAGAGAGTGGTGTGTTTCTTGTTAGAGACTCAAAAACAATACATGGGGATTTTGTCTTGTGTGTCAGGTAAGGATATTTTAAAGAGCATAAGAGCAAGAACAAAAAGTCAGTTGTAGCCGAAAAAGTTTTAGATTTATAAATCTATAAATATATATTTTCGAATGCTTGTTTATCACTTATTTTAAAAATGGGCTCACGGAATCACTTCGTACGCAACCGTAGCTTCGGCGCTTTATGCTATCCACCTTCACAGGTTTCAAACATCACCAGTTTTTGTTATCAACCTTATGTGTTGCCTGCACAGGCTTCAAACATCCACCAATTTCTCAAACTCTGATTGATAAGTAGTCCAAAAATTGAAAAACACTAAACCATCAACCTGGGAATCGAAAACCGGACGCATTGAATAGTGGACGAAGTCTCGACGACAAGACCACATACGCAGTAATTATCAATTCAGCCCCATGCCAACATATAGACAAGACAATTTTGTGATAGACATTAAGTAATAATTGAATTGGGTATGAGCTACTCATTTTTGTGTCTATTTCATGTTTTCAGTCAATTAGGTGATCAGCCCTCTGTGCCTTACCCAAACACAGTAATTTTACTACTAGCAACGCGCCCCGGCTTCACACGGGTACTATACACAAAACATAGCCTATGTTACTCGCTGGTAGCTTTCTATTGGTGAAAGAATTTTCAAAATCGGTCCAGTAGTTTTTAAGTTTATTCATAACATACAAATGAATTCCCTATTTACAGGGAAGACGACAGAGTATCCCACTACATAATAAACCGCATGGTATCACCGGACGGTAACACGCCGCGGTATCGCATAGGCAACCAGCTGTTCGCCGACATGCCGGCGCTACTTGCGTTCTACCGGCTGCACTACTTGGATACTACGCCATTAGTCCGGCCGTTGCCACAGGCGAATGCCCAGGCTGCTGCGCCACCTCCAGCTCAGCCACATCAAGTGCTCGAAGTGGTGATAGCCAAGTTTGACTTTGATGGTAGTGTAAGTATTTCGAAGTTATTATGATAGTTTTAGTAGTGCCACTACAGTCATAACACTAAAGGCCCATTTACACTATGCAAGATTCTTGCCTATTGCATACAATTGGTTTTTAAAACTGTGAAAGAATGGAAGTCTCTACCGGCTTCTATCTTTCCGGACCAATATAGTTTGGGTATTTTAAGGCTGGCCTGGAGTGAATAGGCTTCTTATAAACAGACGTTCTTCTTCTTAGATAAGATCACACGTTCGGTAGAACACTTGCTGTGCGCATCGATGGATCACGGGTTAGAATCCCACCAGGACAACATGTTTATAATTTTCTGTAATCATGTCTTCCACACGTCTGGTAACTTTAGGCGTTGAAGGGGTGGGAGGAATATCGAAATTCCGAGCGGGTCATAGATGAAAAACCTTGAAGTGCATATTGCGCGTTTCGACTTCAGACTGTGGATGTCTGCCCAGGAGGCCAGAAGTTCTGGCACATTATTATATTCTTTTTACACCATATAATTTAAATGAATATCTTAGGAGTTATCAAATGCTCTAAAAATTATGCTACACAATCTGGACCATTATGGTATGAAGTGACGACCGGTCAAATCGGCTATCTACCGGAAGCGAATAACTTCTATAAATATATAGAAAATGTGCCACTGGGCTATGACTAACCGGTTAATGGCTAATTTAATAATTTCTCTGCACGTTTTAAAAATAGCTGACGCATGATTTGTAGGGCAGTTGTTGAATAATGGGTTATAGTTTAATACCATAAGAAATATTTGCAAAGAATATGGTATATTAATGACAATATATTTTAACAACGAATTATTTTAACTATTGTATTTTACATGCTGTACATTTATGATGGTTTTTGCTAGTATACAGTATACAACGGAGTTTAAAAGTGTGTTTTTTTTATCTTTTAAATATAAAAGTATCAGCGTTCAAAAAAATTTAAAGAAACTATAAGAAATAAGTTTGAAAGAAATACATACAGGGATTTGCCTATAGACCGAAGTTTCGGCTGACGGATTGTACATTTTCCTATTACGAATCCGATGATCGATCTGTCGTTCGCAATTAAATTTTGTCTTTCGTTTAACATTACTATGATCGTAAATAAAATTGAAAAAGTTTTCTTAATAAGATAAAATACGAAATTGATTGTTCTTTTGTTTCGGTCCGTTTGCTGCGTTCGATTTTGGTAACAGACCTACAGGATCTAGCGCGGCAAAATTTCAAGGGAGCAGAACTCTGTGAATACCGTTTTTATTTGTGCGTTTAGAAACACAAATAAAAACGGTATGCGTCGGTATCTCTACCTCTGCATTAGTATATCTAACAACAGTTATTGATGTAACTTTATCATATACTAGTAACACGCCCTGTCTTCGCACGAGTGCAATGTAGGTGTACTATACACAAAATAGATAGCTATGTTACTCCCTGATAATGTCTATTGTTCTATTGGTGAAATTATTTTTAAAATCAGTTCAGTTGTTTTTTGAGTTAAATCGTAACAAACAAACAAATCTTTCCTCTTTATAATATTAGTATAACGTTCCTTATATTTAACTTTAATTCTTATAAATCATTCAATTCTTCGTGCTCTAGTTGAGTGGGGGCGGCAATGTTACATAGGACTAGGGTGGCCTGCGTTTCATATACGCCCTTGGTATCGATTCTGTAGGTACTATGTGGGACACATTAGATAAAAATATAACCCTTTAACATCACAAATATACATTTCAGAAGTCGACTTTTCGACTTGATTATATACCATGAAAATGTCAGAGAAAAAATTCCTAAAGTATCTTCTCAAATATTTTCAAGGGTGTTCTTTCGAATGACGTAACTTAAATTTCAATAAAATAATAATTTATATCATATTTTTGCAAAATAAGTTGAAAAGACACGAATTTTTGAGTGACTTTTTTTTTCATTTTGAATTTCGGAAGTCTTATCGGATTATTTTCGGACAATAAAGTGTTCTAATGGTGTCCTCGATAGTTTTACTTACGAAATAGGCCGGCGTCCGTATTCCCGCAAAAATACATATAATCTGGGCCTTTTCAAGGCGAATGTGATTAGGAACCAGTTAAAAACGATCATGCTCCATCCTAGACTGCGTTGTCACGTACAATCAGGTGTAACGCAGTCTTGTCTTGTCAGAATGGTTGTTCTTTACAAATTAAAAAAAGAGGGCATTCTTTTTTTCATGTTATGACAAGAAAAAAAGAAATAACAAAAGTTTTACATGTACGAACGTTATCGACAGCAATTTTTAAATATTCTACATTAAACTAATATCATAATAAATAATTCTTAGTCGCTTTTTTAAACTTCTCCATTTAACTGTATACGGCGTTTAATGAGCGTCTGTAATGTTATCGGACTCCATACGTCTTTCCCTTCTAAGTACTCAATAACTTTAAATACAGTCAAAATCTGTTATAACGACATCGAAGGGACTACTCATATTTAGTCGTAAAAACCGATAGTCGTAACAACCGGTGATGTTTTCGAAGACAAAGTACACTCGGGACCTTTGATTTTGGTCGGTATAACCGGTATGTTGTTCTAAATGATGTCGTCATAAACGATTTTACTGAACGTCTGTAAACGGCATTTAATGTGCGTCTGTAAACGGCATTTACTGAACGTCTGTAAATGGCATTTAATGTGCGTCTGTAACGTTGCAGGACGCGGACGACTTGCCGTTCCGTCGCGGTGAACGGCTGATGGTGATCAATCGTGATGAGGAGCAGTGGTGGACCGCCAGGAACGGCCAGGGTCGGACTGGCTCCATACCAGTTCCTTACGTGCAAAGGGTAATGCAAATAACTATGGAAACGTTTCCAATTTTTATTATATTAATTACAAAAATATGAGTTATAGGAAATTTACCTAAAGAATCATTAAAATATCTCAACACTGAAAAAGTTTTGACGGGCTCGTTGGCGCGTTCGGTAGAACACCTGCCGTGCGCATCGATGGGTCGTGGGTTCGAATCCCATGTCATCCATCCCATCGGAACATGTTTATAATTTTTGGTTACCATGTCTTCCCCACGTCTGGTAACTTCGGGCGTTGAACGGGTGGAATATCGAAATTCCGATCGGGTAAAAAACCACAGTGAAGTGCATATTACGCGTTTCGGTTTCAGTCTATGGATTTCCGAATGCTCGAAGTAAAAAGTAGGTCGACAACGCATCAACTTTCTGTGGCTGAGCTATCACCTACCATCAAGTGAACATCATGCTCGTCTGTCGATATTTAAGTTAGATAATCTAACATAAAAAAATTTACAAAAGAGTAATTAATTTGATGATGAAGTGTCAGAATGACATTTGTACAGAACTAAACAGGATTTTTTTATAACTTTTATGTTCACCCTCCAGCGGAACCACTGAATAGTATTTGAGCTTATATCAAACTCAATAGAAAATCAAAATATCAGTTATCGTCAATATTCTGTGTATAATATTAATTTCTTTATATTTTAGTTGCTGGACCCATCTGGGGCCCCGTACCCAGCGAATGAGGCTCTAACTCAACTTGGGGACCCACCGAGCCCCCCCAACAACAAACAGCAGAAGGGCACTAATATGCAGGTAATTATAACTAAACTATTACCAGGGGTGGATTTACCAGTTTTTCTTAAGGTTATGTATTATCTGTGTTACCACAGTGTTGTATTATGTGTGTTGTAGTCTATGACTCAGATATCTAGTATCTGTGTTGTCTATGGTAGCTTCGATAAAATTGAGAACTGATTTTTTTACCTATAAAAAGATTTTTGAAAGACTATTTTCTGATGTGTTTCCACTTGAGACGTCTCCACTACAAGGCTTTATATGTGTGTGTCACACCGATACATTGTCGCGCGCTATAGTACAAAAGTAGAACTACTTTTTTTGTACCAAAAGTGTGTATGGGCCTGTGCTTCTATGTACATCTATGTTCTTTGGTAAAATGAATTCTTCCAATTTGTGAATTTTGAAAAATTTAAATTTAATAATATTTTGGTTTACATTTATGTTTGGGTGTAGACGTGGCGTGTTGATTGCACTGACAAGAAACTTATTAGCTTTAAAAATCAATATTAGGGGTTAATTTTTGATATTCATTTCCATTTTTTCATATAATGTCCATTCCATGTCTAAATGGACATCAAAGTGATTATTTTTATTTTAGGTACGGAAAGCCAAAAACGATTAATTTTGACAAGAGGCTATGACTATATGTTTTAATTATAAAAAAAACATAATAAATGTCTATTTGCAGCGCACTCTGCCGGCGCTGGCGCGCGTGCGGCAGTCCCGAGTGCCCAACGCGTACGACAAGACCGCTCTCAAGCTGCAGGAGGGAGATATACTTAAAGTAATTTATTTATTTATTTATTCAATTAAAACGGACATACATCCAATTATATTAATTAAAATTTGTCATAATATTTACAAACAATCACAAGAGAACATTTAAATTTACATAATAAGAAAAAAAAATTAAAATACAATAATAAGTTAATGTTCATACATCACATTCACAAAGTCATTTTGACATAATTACCGGGAATCATAAACAATAACCAACCATTTTTTTTTTTAATTTTATCCGAATCCGTTGTAAAGATGCGCTTAAAATCAGTGATTTGAAAATTTTGCTCTTTTATGTAATTGTAAAAGTTTAATTTTGCAGGCTGTGTCCCCATCAAGAGGAATTCAATCTTTCATGCAATCTGTAAAACACTATCATTTAATGGTATACATTTGTGTATTAAATTCTGTTTTGTGAACCATAAACAAAAGAAAAAGAACATCTATTATAAAATATTTTTATATTATATCATAAAAAATAGTCAGTCAGTCAGACATATCAGTTGCATCACCCCCTTACTTGATATCTGATTTAAAAAAATGATACTTTTATATGTTATATAGTAACTAATTCATCTTATAATTGCAGGTAACAAAAATGAATATCAACGGACAGTGGGAAGGCGAACTCAACGGTAAAGTCGGCCACTTTCCCTTCACCTATGTGGAGTTCCTGGATGACATTACTAGCTAAGCACTGCACCAAACTCGATGTGACTCTGTGCAGTTGGACTTGAGTGACTAAGTGAAAGTGAAGTGTTAGTGATATAAAGTGTTGAGAGAATGTATACTCGCTAGAAAACCATTTTTCGTTGCTTAATAATGTTTCGAAACTAAGTTTGCTACAGGGAAAAGCTGCAGACTTTGACAGGTATGTATGTCTGTTTTTGACCGAGGCGAAACGGATAGACAGGTGACAGTGGAATTGTTTTTTAATATCAAGATTTATTTCTTAAATGTTGGACTTCAAATTGTCAAAATTAATGGACACTAACAGTATTCATAGTTTCGAAATATTAACGATATTTTGATTGTATTCAGTGATATAGCCGAAACCCTTGATTTTTAAAAATAATACTTTGATACCAAATTTCACGGTGTAAGAGTCAGATGGACGTATCTACATTTTCTCAATTTTACAGGAGAGCAAAGATACTGTGACAATCCGCCACTTATTTTACCAGCTTTTTAATACTTATAGTATACAATTGACGAATAAAAAAATTATATAAGTAGGTATATTGGCACACTATTTGAGATATAATGGAAGACCAACTCACCAAAGTTTCTTCATAATCAAATGAAGTGATTAGGAGTGTATAGAGGACAAACATACTTACAATAGTTTTTATTTATAATAAATATATAGAAACAAAAGAGTTTAAAATCTAAACTCAAACTAAAATCTTGCGCACAAATGTTTGATTTTGTAATAACCAGAAATAAAGGGTTGTATCACTGAGTATACTTCACGGTAAAGCTGTAAAATAAACAGTTATTATTAGAACTTAAACTGAATTATTCTGACGAAGATAAAATCTTAATACTGGCTTGTAATAGGTACAATTATCATATGTATTTATAGTTATACGATAACTTTAAAAGTGACAAAACGTAATGGCATTTTGTTCGTAGGAAATGCAAACAAAAATCTATATTAAAATATAGGAAAAACGCCCACCGAATAGGGCTATATTATTTTGAAAATTACTGTAAAATATACGCACATATTATTGTATATTATGTTAAATGATTATTTACTTTCTTTTTCTGTTAAGAATTTATTTTTATTCAGATTTTTTTTCAGTATCAGTTTATATTTTATGGTATTTAAACTAAGTATTTTTTGATGGCATTATTTACCTTCCAGTAAATAAATGTATACATTACATTATGAAAAATACTAGGGCAATATTAAATACTATATAATATTGATGCAGTAGAGGCCCCAGCACGAACAACTTGCTAGAAAGTATTTGTATTGTCAAGCTGTTTGTTAATCAGTTGTAATGGTATGCAAATGGCAAATTGTTGAATACTTACTCGTAAATTCTCAAATTTAATATTTTCAAACAGCTTTTAAGTTGATATCCCTTTACGAAGGCTGCGTAGGGTGGAATTCATAGTTCATGACTGCTGTACTATTTCTATTCATAGTTGCTAGGTAGAAAATTTGTGTTTTTTTTTAAATCTTGTTGAGCAATATATAGTAATTTCATAATATTCATAGTTAAATCTATGAATTCCAACCTGGAATATTGTTTCCACTGCATTTTTACTGAGCTTCCGTACTGGAATTATTACATCGAAATGAATTGACCACAAAGTCTGTAATAGGTTATGTTTTGTATAATATACACCATATTGAACTGAAATATCGAAATAAGAGCAATATTTTGATCATCTCATCATTGATATCTCAAAACCGACAATTTTTTTACCCTTTGAAAGGTTTTCTATGCAAAATTCATCAAAAGTTAATTGAATTTCCCGGTTTGAAAAGGTGTGTTGAGAAATCTGTTTCTAAGGTGATTCAAAAGTAGTACTGGTCTTATAAAAACGTTTTGACTGAGCTTTATGTCATGTATATTACTGCCATTTTGAATTTAAAGCGAACATTGCTCGGCCTTCTCTATTCTAGAGCTGTATATTCTAAACAGCTTACATTTCCATTATGCCATTATGCATCTTATTGCTACCACAATAAGATCTATATCAATATAGTATATAGGGATTGTTGAAATGTGTATTTGTTACACTGTGTTGCATGGTGTTCCAAATGATATTAGGAAAAGATAGATGTTTTTAACATTAAAGTGGCGTAGCTATCTTAAAGTACGGAAGTACAGAACCCTCCCAGACAGGAAAGAGGGAAGCAGCGAGCTCTCGAAGATAGAAAACTTCAAATCAAATCAAAAGTTTTTTATTTCAAATAGGCCTTTGCAGGCTCTTATGAAACGTCTAGTTGCACGGTTCCAAAAAGTGGGTCTCATGGAGAAGCCAATTCTTCTGGCCTTCAAGCCTACACACCAGTTTTTTTTTTAATGATAACACGATTCTATTTTTCACTTTGAAACTAGCTACGCCACTGGATATTGCAATGTATTTTAACAGTTTTTTTTTCTTTAAGAAATAGGTTGAAAAAGCTTCGTATTTGGCGTCTTCTAAATTAGCGCATTTCGTTTCCGACTGTTTTTACAAATTAACTAACGATATATTGATATTAAATGAAGCTGTAGTTTTGAAACAATTTTATTGTCAATGAACTATAAAATTGTTTTAACTTGTTTTTTAAGCAATAGAAGCATTTAATTCATTTTTAACAAAATAAAAATGCCCACTGCTAGGACATGACAAGACTGTCACCATTTTTATTCTTTAAGGCCAGAAATCCCTTTAGAAGCGTGAAAAATAGGTATTTTTCGAGAATTTTTTTAGAGGGGATAAAATAATCTATTCATTTTCAAATTTTTGACATAATTTTATTAAAGTATTCAAGTTTGGAAAGAATTTTTTTTTGTTGCGATAACATACAAAATGGCGGCGTTATTAAGGGTCGTCGGACGCCTGTTTACCGTGACATCAAAAAGTGCTGCAGTTGTCACACTTTTGCTGTTGATCTGAAAAAGATTTAACAAGTGTCATTCGTTTACTGACATACTAAGGGGAAGGATATACCTAAAAAATGATGAAAAAGTGCAAAATTGAAAATTTGGGAGCCCTTTAAATTTAAAGTTCGAATTTTCGACCATTTTTTCGACATACTTGACCCTTAAAATAATATTTATTTACACGCTACCTTTCAAACTTTAGGTATATCCTTCCGATAATATTACTGAGTGTAATCTCCCAAAATTTAATTGAAATCGGTCGATAACTTTTGGAGCTACAACACGAGCAGTTTTTGAAAATGTTGTTTCGAGATAATCGCGTTTAAAGTTTCAACATGTGAAAACTAGTAATTGTAGTGACTTACCGATTAATCAGCGATGCCTGGCGCGTACAGCAGACCTTCTTCTTCCTCGAAAAGCTGATTTTCTTACGCCAGCTGTTTTTTTTTGTTTTTTCCGGGCAGTACGAGCTTCTTTCATCTCAGAAAGACTCAGTCTGTTTGGCCGTACAATTCGCGCCTCATCCGAGGTTTTGGCGAAAATTCTGCAGTTGGTGCCAACAACTATGTCCAACGCATTCATAATCCTCAAGATCGAAGAGAAGCCATCATTGAATATACCAGCAGCGATGTAGGTCGAAATTTCAAAAATTTTTAAGCCACAAGGCAAATCTTTTGGAGCCAATCGCCAGATCGTCGAGTTGAAGCTTTCGTTTGCATTTTAAAATATGGGTATGGCCTCCCAAGCGGAGGCCATACCCATATTTTTTAGCAAATCATCTCTGGATTGATCTTGATAAATTAGCAGGATACTTTCGGGAAGACTGCACGCTGTCACTACGCTCTACACTATATGCGATAAATTCGCAAATATTAATGATTTCCTTTGGTCAGTATAATCTTAGGATATTATACTTTCGAAATATGTAAAAAAAAAAAAACGATTTTTTGAAAATTCTAAAGGGATTTCTGGCCTTAAACTGTGCATGTTCTATGGACAAAAAACATTTTAAAATAAAAATCGAGTTATGAGAATTCTTGTTCCAATGTCATTTGGATACTGTTAGTACGCGCAGTACATCCTTTTATGTACAGAATTGCAAATGTTCAAATGTTACATACATAGTGTAATTGTAGGTTTAGTTTAGGGGCTGTACTGTAATATTTCTCTAACAGCAACACTTAACTGGAATCCTTGAGGATAGAAAGAGAAAGCTATATACAATTGCGCTCTCACTTTCGGAAAGTAAGATGGAATTACTGCTCTAAGAGATTGTGGTACCGTTCCAGATCTTGTTGTAAGCACAAAATCTATCCGTTTAATCACTAACAAATTGCTTCATCTAACCAAAGAACTATAGTGCGTTCAGTTTGGGTTGGTTGTGGAAATTAGAATCTTGGTTTTTTGTTGTTGTTCTTGTTAATTTTTTATTTAAGAAGGGCAACACTCAAGGAAACTTGTTATGGCTAAACCTATCAGTAATGGAAATACTTTCTATAAAAAACTCGATTCTTCCTTTCTTCACAGCATATTTCTGCATATTTATTTCAAATATTGCTCCTCCCTTGAATTATTTTCAGCAAGATACTTGGATAGATAGCATTCAAGACAATTTTGATAGAGCCACAACCGATCATTAAATGCAATGCATTTTTTCCAAAACTCAATGCAATTAAATATTCAAACGCACAACTTTTCTAACCTTACTAAATATATAAATACTTATTTATTGAAATTTAGCGCTTACAACACGATATCGAAGTGATCATTATTAATAAATTCTTCCAAAATATTATAGTCAATATTTTTATAATACTTGCTGGTGCAAATTGTTTTAGTATTAATAGCTTTGGACTGGGCAAGTCTAATGATATTCTTTATTATTATTAAGACTCAATATATATAGCGGTACATCAAATAAGCAACATTCCGATGGACATAAGTGGCTGAGAAAGTATTTTAGATGATCTCCGGTTTCTTTTAGTGTTGGGAATATTTGAGTCGTATAGAATCAAAGGCGGCTATCTGACATTTTTGGTCCGGCAATCTACCAAAATAAAGTAAGTTCTTGTTGTTTAGACTGTTATGTTTTTTTATATATTTGGTTTTATCTTTAATTGTTAATATTAATAGATACCTTAAACATGCAATGAATGATACCTAATACAAAAATAAAGGAGAAAAACGTTTTCTTTTTTAAATTGCTAACAATCTGCCATAAGTCAGATAGCCGCCTTTGATTCTATACGACTCATTTGTAACTTAAAAAAATAGTCTCCTTCTTTTAATAAATGTCCATCAAAGACGGATTCTCTTCGTGTTCGATCGCCATCTTCCTCCTAAAAAATAGTCTTAAACCCTGATGTTTGACAGACAGACACTTTTTTAGGGTTCTGTACTCCGTACCAAAGATGGAACCCTTATATGATCACTTTGTTGTCCGTCTATCAATACCCCTTTTCTCAGGAACGGGTGACGGTATCAAGTAGATTTAATATCAGCTACTCAGGTCTGCAATCCTTTGCAACAGTGAAAAAATCAAACTTTGAAGTCGCAATTAAAAGATACGGCCTTTTATGCTCCGTTTATGGTGCATATTTTGAAACCCGCAAGGGAATCTAAACCTATTTGAACCGTTTAAACCGTTGACCTAGAATCATTAATGTCAAATCCGAAAACCATAGACTGGTTGGTTTTTTTTTATTGGGAAAAGCTTTACTTAACTAAAACTTGACCAGTTTTAAAAAAAATATCTTCTATCGTTGGTATATTTTGAGCCTTAACAATACAAAAGCACAGTTTTTTAACTATAAAGGAATTGACTAAGTAATCGCTAAGCCCGCTTTACAAAGATTTTATACATTTTATAAAACACAGAAAATGCTTGTAGCCTGCACAGTTTTATACAATAACATTTATTTATAATATATACAAATTCATTGCACTTGGCCAGTACATAATCTAAATAAGGGACAAAATATACAAAGACTTTTTTGAATAATTTATGAATTTGGAATAAATATTGCTATTAGTAAAATATTTATTATGCAACTATCTATCTGCTGTATGAAAATCTTAATTTAGTTATAAATAATAAATTCATTTTCTTTGATATAAATAATGTTTCATGTGTTATGTTTATATGTTTCATATACATCCAATGAAAAGATAAAACCTGTATTCTCATTTGGTCTCACAAAAACTTTGTTTGATGTATATTATTAGATATACTTTACAGCAAAACATACAATAACTGCATTTATTTTAAAAATTTCAACATAAGGTTGGTTTTCATGGGTATTCAGATCTTGAATAAGGTTTTTACCACAGCTTTCCTTATTTTCGTGACAATCTTTAATGCTAGAGTGATAACTACTATATAAACATACATAAACTGACTGCAAATGAAGTTTCCTAAACATTGCATTATTTACTTGGTATATTTTGTCTTTTAGTATAACCCATTATTGTATTGAATTGGGGATAAATACCAAATGTTATTATCATTGTATAGAATCAAATATATTTTGAGATTACGAATCGTATAATGTATGTAATGTATTTTTAAGTGCTAATAAAATATTTGTCTAATTTTTTTATTAAGTTATGTATAACATTTTTTGGTAATAATAAAATTAGGAAGAATATGATTTTTTTTTATTTTCTATTAATTCATAGTAGATATACTATCTCGAGTTGTTAACTTGCCACCCGTACTATGATATACAGGGTGTTTGGTAGAGCGATGCAGTTTTAGGAGGAGGTATATAGGGTAACTGAGTATTTTAGCCCATATTTATTATAGTCCAAAATGTTAGTTTTGAAGTTATTACTTATGCTAAAAAAATACTTATAAAACACCATGTGTAATAATAATGCCATCAAAAACATAAATTGTAAAAAAAAGCCAAGTCTTGCAACTCAGTTCTTCTATCGTAAAAAGTTGTGAGATCCATAATATAATACCAAGTCGGTCAATTTATTCAGTCTCTACTGAAGGATCCTTCTGTCTTAAGTAATTACATAATAAGCTAACCTAACAACATCTTATAGTGATCATATCAATACCAATATTAAAAATATTTGATGTTTTAAATAAATAGATTGACTCGGCTATCGCATGAAAACACAATGTATATTTTTGATTTTAGTAAAAACAAAATGTGTATCACAACTAACACATATTATATTAAATTAGATTATTTAGTGCGATTGCCAAGTCAATCTATTTTTTTTAAACATCAAAGATTTTTAATATTGGCATTGATATGATCACTATAAGATATTGTTAGGTTAGCTTATTATGTAATTACTTAAGACAGAAGGATCCTTCAGTAGAGACTGAATAAATTGACCGACTTGGTATTATATTATGGATCTCACAACTTTTTACGATAGAAGAACTGAGTTGCAAGACTTGGCTTTTTTTTACAATTTATGTTTTTGATGGCATCTCATTTCTTTTTGTAGATAGTCCTTTTCTTAGTTTATTTGGATAAGAATTAATACAAAGCTATGGATAACAGTCTGATTTTGAGTTATAGTGACATAACTACAATAGTTGGACATATGGTCTCGTGAAGTTTTTTTTAGATTTTGATATGTTCTATAATATTTTAGAACGTTTTTTTGTTCTATCATCAATACTTTCCGCATCACATGCGATGAAAGACATTTTATGGCAATTTTTTTTACACCTTCGGTTGTTTTTAGTAGGGATTTCTAAGGATCTCTATTTTTTTCTAGTAATAAATACCCTATGTTACTGTGATAATGTAGCTTTCTAACGGTAAAAGAATTTTTAAAATCGGTCCAGTAGTTTTTAGGTTATTCATTACATACAGAAATACAAAAAAAAATTGTATATCTAGAAAACTGGACCGAAATTTCAAAATATTGAAGTTTTTCCTTGATTTATAGACTAAATACTAATTGTATTCTAAATTTCAAGTTTCTATGTCTGCTAGAAGTGCCTTAGAGTTTTGATGATCGGTCAGTCAGTGAGTGAGTGAGTGAGTGACAAATTATCAAACTTTGACTAGTTATAATTCTTAAACTACTGGTTCAAACAGAATGATATTTGAAATATACCGAGTTTATACAATGCCTGCTTAGTGACTGAAAATTCAGGATTCTAGTTTTATCCACAACGAAGTTATAGGGGGTCGAAAATGGCCCGAACTACTTCGAGAAAAGGATAGTACGGCCGTGCCGCTTTTTGCTCGACTTGGTGGGGGCACTACCGTGCCCCCAGATTACATTAACATACAAAGCATTACAAAAGCTTAACAAGGTGTAAAATAATAAAATGCCGGGCTCGTTGGCACGTTCGGTAGAACACCTGCTGTGCGCATCGATGGGTCGTGGGTTCGAATCCCACCGGGACCACATGTTTATTATTTTTTTCTGTAAGCATGTTTTCCCCACGTCTGGTAACTTCGAGCATTGATCGGGTGGGAGGAATATCATAACTCCGACCGGGTAATGAACCAACGTTCATAGATGGAAAAACCGTGAAGTGCACACATTGCGCGTTTCGGTTTCAGTCTATGGATTTCCAAATGCTCGAAGTAAAAAAATAAGTCGACAGCGCATCATTGACTGATGTTCTGTGGCTGAGGTATCACTTACCAACAAGTGAACCTCATGCTCGTCTGTCGACATCTAACGTAAAAAAATAAAATAAACATCGGCTTACACTTCATGAACATGTATTTTTTATTCAGTTAAAAACTGAACTACACAGAAAATTAAAGCGATAGAGATATTCAAATAATTTCAAAAACTTCCTCAGTTCATATTCTCTCTAAAAACATGTAATACAATGAAAGTAGAAGAAGCGAAAGTGGTATGTAAGGATCGGAGCATATGGAATTCCGTGATCTCTGCCTACCGCAGTGGGAAAGAGGCGTGATGTATATGTATGTATGTATGTAACATGCAATACCTACCGCCTTTTACATTATTTCATATACAAAATGACCATAAAAGGCTTGCGACAATGAGATAATTGAAAAAAAAAAGTTGGTCAGTTGCATTAACTTACTAGACTCAGTGATGCCAACTTAGGGGTTTCCCCACAAATTGAGGGAAAATCAAGATGTCCAGGGGCTTTTTATCCAGATTTTTTAGAATAATACGCACGATTTAAATAAAATACTGTATACCGGATTAAAACGCGATTTATTATTTAAATTATTTATCCCGACGTTTCGGATGCTTTTCAGCAACCGTGGTGGTTTTAGTGGTTCGGGGAGGGGATGGTACACTTGGCCATACTGTGTTTAGGAAAATAACCCATACTGATAGGTACCTCAATGGTGATTCCCACCACCACCCTTGCCAACTCTCTTCTGTCGGTGTATGTTTGTTTCAGAGAGCCCACCGCCTCTGTGATGCTGCCCACCTCAACGGGGAACTGCAGCATGTTAAGCGGGTACTCCGTGACAACAAGCTGCGGGTGCCTCCACAGCATCACAGAAACAGGAATAAACCACAAACAGTACAACGTCTACCAGCCTACCTGCCTTATGTGAAGGGTGTTACAGACAGGATTGGAAGAATCTTAAAACGAGCTTTCAAGCCGCACAAGAAGATTCAACAATTCTTGAGACCAATAAAAAGTAATATTCCTTTGCAAGATCCAGGTGTATATAAACTGGATTGTGACTGTGGTTTATCCTACATTGGGCAAACTAAACGTAGCATTTCAAACCGACTTAAGGAACACATTGCGGATATCAAACACAGACGTCACTCTAAATCAGCAGTATGTGAACACACTCTGGATAAACCAAACCACTACATACGTTTCGACCAACCGAAAATCCTTGCAAAAGAAAGTAGATTCTTTCCCAGACTAGTACGTGAGGCTATTGAAATTAAAAAACATCCTAACTTCAATAGAGAAGATGGTTTGAGACTTTCGAACACCTGGGATCCAGTAATTAAAAATCTAAAGCCCCAAATCAAACATACTAAAAAACAAGAGGACACCGTTAGTCAATATTGTCATAATATAGAAAATTACAGTAAATATCAACTCCGTAGGAATAGATGGCGTTAATATGTAAAGATTGTAAAACAAAAACTTGGCGATTAAAAAGTGTGGCGGCGAGTTTCTTGCCAGTTCTTCTCGTACGCTCTACGCCCTTGATTTGTGAACTGGTAGTAAATGTAAAATTAGAAGTATTTAATATTAGTAATATTAGTAATTTAATATGTATTATTTTTTATTCACGTTCATAGGTGTACATTGTGTTACCTAAATTAATAGATTATATTTTTTTTAATTAATTGAATTAAATATGGCAACTTTGTGACATTTCAAATATAAGACAACTGTCATCTTTCAGTCTCCCGCGACCACGGTTGCTGAAAAGCATCCGAAACGTCGGGATAAATAATTTAAATAATAAATCGCGTTTTAATCCGGTATACAGTATTTTATTTAAATGTGTGATACTCGCGTTAATAAAAGACAATATTAATACGCACGATTCTATACAATTTATATTAAGCATTGAACCTTGAATTTCATTGTTAATGGTTCAATTAAAAATACAACAGCTATTTTATACTACTTGAATATATATTTGTTTAATTCATATAGGTAATTTGTACAAGAAAAACTTTAGAGAGTTTAAATCGATATTTAGGGGTATTTGAAATTGTTTCTATGAGGAACATTTTGTAGGAGTTGGCATCACCGACTAGACTAATTTACTAGTCTATTTTCGTCATATGTCATAATATTATGTTGGTCGATTTATTACTCCTCCGTTTCTATAT
Source organism: Anthocharis cardamines (assembly GCA_905404175.1). Classification (NCBI taxonomy): domain Eukaryota; kingdom Metazoa; phylum Arthropoda; class Insecta; order Lepidoptera; family Pieridae; genus Anthocharis; species Anthocharis cardamines. The sequence goes on from FR989975.1 coordinate 931,098, forward strand.
CGGGAAATATCAGTCCTTATGGCAACAATCAACCAAGTTGAATTAGTTAACAGGGAATCCCGAATCTCCTTGTTCTGGTATAAATGGAGGGAAAAAATATAATAAAATAAATAAAATAATAATAATTTTTGAACAAACGATGAAGTAGAAAGTATTAGCAGAGAATTATGACGACCATGAATCCTGCTGATGGAAATTTGTTATATCCACAACTATCTAAAATACCATCGTTGTTAAGTTTGCCACAACTCTGTATCAATTTAAATTTTTTATCGCGATTATATGCGTACTTTAACCATACGAGCATCACAGTAAAAACAACAATGAAGGCAGAAGGACGCCGCCCGCATCCGGCTAGCACGCACGCGTTATTTTTATTCAATATTCTTACTAATATTAAAGATATATAGCTTCTTAGCTAGCGATGGGTCGTTGACGGTTTTTCGGTCAACGTTACGTCAACGTTGAATTACGTTCGTCAACGAGTTGATAAACTAGTTAAATTCGTCAACGAGTTAACGCGCTACTAATGTCAACTTCCAACGTAAACCGTTTATTCGTTGAACAGTTTATTTCAACGCTGCGGAGTTCAACGAGTCTACAATTCTACATTTACTTACCTGATAATAATGTTATAGAAATAATTTGATTCAATATACATATTTATTGGAAAGCGTTTGATTTAGATGACCTTCCCTTAATGAATGAATGAAAAATACTTTATTGTACACCAGAAATTGAATAAACATAAAGTAAAATGACAAAAAAAAACTTAATAATTTTTCTTGTCTTAGGCTGACTGAATAAATTTAAAATTCGCTATAAAACATATTCTACACAGGTGTATTTAAAACAATAGATTATTATTTACATTATATATAAATTTAGATACATCTAAAATAATGTATAGTTTTGTTTTTTTCATATTTTATGTTGTTTTAAACATAAAAAAACTAGTATAAATAAATCAGTTACTCTCGGGCGCCACGCAGGTGCGATCGCCATAACAAGAATATCATCATACTTTTCTTAAAATAATTATTTCAAAAATCAACTCTCATATACGTTACTTAGAGTTCGAATTCTACGAGATACGCTCGCAATATATTATGATGTTATTTTCAACGATAAACAACGATTTGATTCATAAACTGTTAACGTTTTAATACGTTGAAAAAACATGAACGTTGATGGTGCACAAATTTAGCACCCCATCGAAGGACTTTTGAACTCAAAATGACCTTAATCGATAGGTCTACGTTAGGTCTGTATAGGTCCACCATCATTTTTGTTAGGTCACCTATAGTTTTTTTATAAATAATTTTTTAAATTTTGCAAAAAAATAATTACATCTTAGCATCTCATTTGAACGGAAACTCATTTATCTTTATATTTCTGCATTCTTTATCGTTAGGTCAGTATTGGTCTATAGTTTTTGCTTTTATATTATTCATTTAATTCTTTTTATTAACAATTATAAATAATTTATCACTGGCGCATGCGCTCAACGCATCTAGTCATAGCATGGTGCGAAATTTAAAGTTTTTTCGTTCCGTTTTCATTACGTCAATAAAAAAATTAATTAAACTACAAACTGCTCTCATAGCGTATAATTCCTAGCTATTTCACGTAAAAACTGAATAATTGGTATGGTACTGGCCACCATTAGTATGACCATTTGAAAGATAACAAGTTCTTATGAACTTTTTTTTTAAACATAACTATTGCATGTAGTGTCTTAATTTTTTAAGGATACATGTGAAGATATATGATAAAAAAATAATATAATTTTTAAATTAAAAAATTTTAATTTCAACCAGTGATTCGCAATCAGCCAAGGCTCTAAAAAAAACTCTCCCCACTGCCGCGATGATTTGTGCCATTTACAGTGCCTGGAATAGGAAAAAATTAAAAAGTTCCTGAAACTAGAGGATGTTACCCGTACGAAAACGAATCGAAATTTATTAAAATGACGGATTATGAAAAAAAGTTTTGAAATTTCGCGTGAACATTAAATGTAACAGTAAAAATGGCCTAATTATTAAAATAAAATCTTGAAATAATAGTATAAGAAAATTTTCGATAAATAACCCGTAAATGATTTACACTGATATTGTAAACAAATAAGTAAGTTAAATTTATATATTATATCAAATTTTAAATATTTAATAACGATTTTTTAATTTTTTTAAAAAATCGTTATTAAATATTTTAAAAGAATTTTAGAACACAACAAATAACGAGCTTTTTTTAACTAACACATATACACGTTCAGTCATAAACTGTGTAACACGATCTACATAGCCCAAGTACCTCGACGCTGATCGTCGATTGTTATTGAATCAGTGACGTATCACTTAAAAAATTATTTTATTTTAAATAGAAATTTAATAATATTATTTCAATATAATAATAATTAATTTATTTATTTATTAATGTTACCAATTGTTGGTATTTGTTGAATATTAAATATCTATTTTAATTTTTAATATTATAAAAATAAAGTTAGCCGTCATCTACAGATTTTTAGGATTTTTTTTTGAAAAAATTATTACAAAACAATTTTATTCGTAAAGAACTTAAAAAAATATAAGTGCAATTTTTAAAAAATATTTTTTTTTTAAATTTAATAAACGAAAAAAAAAAAAAAACGTCGGTTAACTTTAGTATTATAGTAAAATTTTAATATTTTTTATGTAAACATTTATAATTAATTAAATAATAAATTTCACGGATTATTTGTAGAACGTATACTCAGTATTACAAAATCTAGATTTCTGTTATCGCTTTCATTCTATTGTTATTTTTGTTTGGCTCAATATTTTAAAAATCAAAAAATTTTTCGATTAAACTATTTTATTTATTTTAGAATAAATTAAAAATGATAAAAACTGAAATTTTGTTTTATTTATAACCTCATTGATTTATATCGATGTAAGAGGCGATATCAATTAAGGTAAAAGTCCCAGTTAGTCACACTGGCAGTTGTTTGACATTTGCAATTTTATTCTAATTAAAAAAATAAAATTTTCTCACAAACCAATTATCTTAAAATTTATTATTCAAAAATTATAGTTATTAATTAATAGAGTCGATTTATTTTTTTTAATTAAAATAAAATTGCAAGTGTCAATAACTGGGTCTTTTACCTTAGACAAAACTTAATCTTTTTAAAAAAAACTATCTACTATATGTATATTATAAATTTTAATACATTTATTAATTTATTTCATGCTATAAAATTTAAATTGATACTTTAATTTTTATTATAAACATAAAAGTACATTCCAAAAATTCGAAAATTGCTTAAGAAAGTAATTTATGTAGAATTAAAAATATTAAAAAATTTCTAATTAAATCAACCTCGATACAATACTTATTGTTTTTTTTAACAATAACGGCATTGATTTTCATTACTTACCAGATTTGATTTCTTCTTGATGACAAATATTCAACTCACGGAAATACTTCATTATTAAAATTCCTTGTGTATAATATGATATATACTGATTTTAGCGCCAATGGCTTTTGTTCGTGTACTGAATTCCAGTATTGACAGTAACAAAAATTCCATTATTACATTGTTGATAAATTAGCTCATACTAATTTCAGGGACCATCACTTACAAAATATTCATCCAACAGATTCAAATAATTTTTCTGTTTGGAGAGAGTATGGTGGTAACAGCGTCCAAGGATGGATCAACGAAGCATTTTACAATTTACACTCGAATGAGAGTATAGTCTGCTACGAGGTATTAGCAAAAGCTGACCTAATCGGTGTAAGACCAGTATTTACAGGTTTATTGTGTGACAAATTTAACTGCGGGCTGATGACTGTCAATGCATGCAGTTTATTAGCGTTCAATATTTGGTGAATTGGAGTAGGCATTGATACAGGCATTGATATTTAAAGCCTATGTGTGCTCACACATGTAAGGGTGATTTGATTACTTGATTGCTGACGAACTTTTTTACGCTGGACTCTTAAGCATGCTTAAGCTAAAGTAAGATTCTTGTATCACTTTACGTAAGTAAATATTTAATCTACAGTTGTTTTACTTCAAATGAATTTGTACGCAATACTACTCTAGTGTCACTAGTCGGTACACGACTAGCCGAAGCAGTAAATTTTCATTCATCACCTTCAATATGAATAGTAACACCAAGCTGCGAAATCATTGTCACTTTCATAAATGTATTTTACCTCGAGAAATATAAATATTTTAATTATTTATTTAAAAAAAAATATTTTAAATAAAAAATATTTTTTAGTTTTCCAGTAGAATCCTCAAGTTTATATTTTATGTCACTCTGCCTTTCTTAACAATATGCTTGCAAATCCTTACGCAGTAACCAATACTTAATAATTCGTTGTACAAGTTTAATAAAATATGCAGCTATTGGATGCTCAACATGATGTTTTCTTTGTAAATAGTCAAACCAAACCCCTCCGTGAGCCACTAACAATTAATTGCTATCAAATATAAGGTAATTTTTAGTTAAATTTTTTTTAATCTAAAGCCCATAATAGTTTACTTTGTTAATCCCATAATGATTTACTTTGTTCATAAAATTTCAAGTTCTACGACAAAAATTCTGCGTCAACTGAACTAGAGCATTATGGCAGTATTTTGATGTTGCAACTCTAATAGCCAGAAAACTTTTTTGGAATTTTTAAACTGCGATATCCTCCGAACGCGTTGTTTAATATTCATGTTCTTGATGGGATTAGATGCAGTTTTTTAAGCGTCGTTGAAAAAAATAAACAAATTTTTTTTTGCACGACAAGGTTTTATTTTTATAAATACTTTCATGCATACACTCACGGTTGAACGTCCAGTCAAAAATATAGCAGTACGAATGATTTCCTAAGATATCTAAGCATAAAGACCTGATAAAAACTCGATTTTTCAAAATAGGACCAAAATTAAACACTTTCCAAACTTTAAAAATTATAAACTTTCATAAAATGAAGGTAAAAAATCTATTTTTTTGTATATTTTGATAATCTATACTCTTAAAAATGATGTACTAAAATTTCAAGAGCATATATCAAATAGTACAAGAGTTACAGTCATATCTGAAGAGTACTTGCTTATTTTTCAGCTTTTTCTATACATGTTTCTCGGTACCGGAGAATTCCAGTTTTCTGATTGAATAAAAAATGTGACTAACAGGCAAAAAAATTATCAAATGTTCACGCGAAATTTCAAAACTTTTTTTCATAATCCGTCATTTTAATAAATTTCGATTCGTTTTCGTACGGGTAACATCCTCTAGTTTCAGGAACTTTTTAATTTTTTCCTATTCCAGGCACTGTAAATGGCACAAATCATCGCGGCAGTGGGGAGAGTTTTTTTTAGAGCCTTGGCTGATTGCGAATCACTGGTTGAAATTAAAATTTTTTAATTTAAAAATTATATTATTTTTTTATCATATATCTTCACATGTATCCTTAAAAAATTAAGACACTACATGCAATAGTTATGTTTAAAAAAAAAGTTCATAAGAACTTGTTATCTTTCAAATGGTCATACTAATGGTGGCCAGTACCATACCAATTATTCAGTTTTTACGTGAAATAGCTAGGAATTATACGCTATGAGAGCAGTTTGTAGTTTAATTAATTTTTTTATTGACGTAATGAAAACGGAACGAAAAATCTTTAAATTTCGCACCATGCTATGACTAGATGCGTTGAGCGCATGCGCCAGTGATAAATTATTTATAATTGTTAATAAAAAGAATTAAATGAATAATATAAAAGCAAAAACTATAGACCAATACTGACCTAACGATAAAGAATGCAGAATTATAAAGATAAATGAGTTTCCGTTCAAATGAGATGCTAAGATGTAATTATTTTTTTGCAAAATTTAAAAAATTATTTATAAAAAAACTATAGGTGACCTAACAAAAATGATGGTGGACCTATACAGACCTAACGTAGACCTATCGATTAAGGTCATTTTGAGTTCAAAAGTCCTTCGATGGGGTGCTAAATTTGTGCAGGCGAACGTTGATTCAACGAGTTCGTTGATTCAACGCTCATCGCTAGTTAAATTCATAAACGTCGTTGACGGATTCAACTAGTTGATTCATAAACTGTCAACGTTTAAACGTTGAAAGGCGATCAACGTTGATTCAACGCGTTCGTTGATTCAACGCTCATCGCTACTTCTTACTTCGTATAAAGTTGGCAACACTGCTCTTTATTCATCAAACAACCGTTGACTACTTCGATCAACAATACACGTTGACTACCTTAGCAGTCTTGAGTATCAGTAATAGCCATAATGACTATTGACTCTATAACGTTTCTGAAAGAACGTTAGGACGTTACCGTAGGTAAATAAATATATTTGTAGGGACACAGTTGTATATTGTGTAACTTATACTGCAAGATGGTACGTGTGGAATCAACTTAAATTTAAATTAAATTAATTCTGAGAAAGTGAAATGGATCTTTAATTTAAGATAATGGTGGAAACATACAACTAAAACGCTACGCGATGTGACGTTTTGACACCTGATGCGAATAGGGAATATGCATGCATTTTTTTTATATTTTTTATCGACTTGTTACATCATTTTACCCTAATAAAAAATATAAATACTCTTGGTAATGTCCAAATTATTTTTTAAAATTACTTTGAAAACATCGATAAAATTTGATCTGTTTAAACGCAGCCATATTTCGCGGGCTTTGGATGATATCACATTACACGCTCAGTGACGGATAGAGTGAGGTAACTATGGTAACCAGTGTTTGACGCCATCTTCGATGTCAATGGACGCCATTGATAAATCGCTGCCGATAAATGACAGAATGTGTAAGGTGACGTCACGTTTTGTTTCGACCAATGGTGATGCGTTTTGCAAACTTGAATTTCTCTCCCTTATTTTACACATTTTAATTAATATTTTTTGCAATTAAACACGAACTAAATAAGAAAATAATTGTTTAGGCATAATATCTGGGCCATAATGGTTAAGGAGGCGAATAGGTGAATTTTCGGTAATACTCGAGCGTGGCAGTTTAAGATATGAGAGATTCATTAGACCTAATAGAACAACCTTGTAAAGTATTTAGCTCTATATGTAGTGACGCGCGCCTAGGATAGACGATCAGATTAGTAAAAAAAAATCGATAGTCTGAAATACTCGAGCGCGTCAGATTAAGATATTGGGGGTTGATTTTAGTGTTTTAAGACTAAATTTAACTAATCTGACGATAAGTCCTTGACGCCGCCGAGTTATAGGGTCGCGAACTTGTAAAAATAAAACGTTAATCCGGCATTCTCGAGCGCGATTTTTTTATTTTTTATTTTGAAGAATATAATCTAAAACTTACTAAAAATACAAAATCTGCCGGTTTCCGCATGACCGGAAGTGTGGAGGAGCCATTTCGTCTTCCGAAAAACGCGTTACGGCATATAAGTCGCGAACGATACATTTTACAAAAAAAAAGTTTAAATAAACAATAAAGGTAATTTTATTTTACACAAAAAAGGTCTCTTTACATTTTTGTCCAAAGTTAAAACTTTTTGACTAGAAGCATCATAAAAACTCAAACTCCCGGTTTTTTGAGTATGTCTCGAAAACTGAGGGTGTTAAAAAAATTGATACGAAATAACGATGATTAAATTATGTGACTTTTATTATATCTCAATTTTTTTTTCTAAAGATTCTCGACAATTTCGTGGACTCGGAAAAAGTTACGCGTATCTGTATGCAAAAGTATTATTAACATGTACAGTTTCATGTATGTATATTAATTCAATAGCCTGTTGATCCTCAAATTGTTTTTTGGACGTACCGTAAGCAAAACGAAGTGAAGAATTGAAGCAAAAAAGAGGAATTTGCCATAAACATGTAATACAGACTGAGCGCTTCGTGGGAATATGCTGTCCTACCAGTATTTTTCCTTAATTATTTCGCAACATTGATTGTGAGGAAAGAAGTGATGTGGATGAGGAGCCACAATATGAGAGTTCCAGTAAAGAAGAAGAAGATGAATTGTATTGAGCAAAAATGTAAAGGTCATACATAACAATACAATTATAATACAATTTTTATATCATTTCATTTTTTTATACAATAAATAATACAATTCGTACTACATTTCATCTACATTTACGTTGGTTGTATCTATCGCTATATATATATTATTGTCATTCTTAAATTCCCCGTTTTATCAAGGAGAAAGAAAGGAAGAGAAGGAAAAGAAACCTTTTTCGGTCAGATTAAGAGAACCCACCAACATTTTTGTCAGATTAAGAAAATATGCTTTCAGGATACCGAGATAAACCTTCCCTATAAAAATCTGACGCGCTCGAGTATTTCAAAAATACTTTTTTTTTTTGCATTTTCAAAAATTCATCGTAACTTATCGTCACGCCTAAATCGTCAGTTTTTTTAAAGGGAGCTTCCTTGGGGCCTACGTAACACCCCTTCCGAAAATCTGACGCGCTCGAGTAATTTTTTTTTTTTTGCATTTTTGACTACTTTATATGCCTACCCCCACCACGCAAACCGGCAGATTAGTATACCGCTGTTATCAGAGGTACTTGGGGCATACGTAGTATGAATATCTGACGCGCTCGAGAATGCCCAAGTAACTGTTTTTTTTAACATTTTTGAAAAACCGTACACGCCAAACCCACCGCTAAAATGGTTTTTACCATACGAACTTTTCTTTTCGAAATTATTTTATCTTTCGATTTTGATAGGTCTCGACGGCGCCGTTGAATTACGCCATTTAGCTACCTCGCCTCCCTAGCTATAAGGATTCAAGGGAAAAAATATCAAGTAAATTTAAACAACATGCATATTCCCTATTGTGCCAATATATAACACGCCACACGACGTTACTACACGCTTTGTGAGAGGCGAGAGAGTATTGACGTAGCTATGGATTGAACGCGTGGGAGTGCGTGTGATCACGTGGCGTGTTTTATATGTGTTTCTACAACTGCAGCGTCAGATGCCGTGATAATATCCGATTTTGATAGGATGTTTCCACCTTGAGTAGAATCGGGGGTAACGGTAATCTTGAAATGAACGAAGAGTAGATAATAATAAAATTTTGTTTAATTTAAATTTGGAATATCACGGTTGGCAACACTACAGATATAAAGACAATAATTTTAATTTTTAATACATACATAATTTTTATCATTCACATCACTGTTGTTACTTGTTAAATTGTTTTAATAATAATGCACTAGGGGACACATTTGGTCGAGGTTTCTCCTTCGATCTGTGATTATTAGATATTGTTTTTAGAACATTTGAGTTGACATTGACAATAATGTTGCTACTTTCTAAGTTATTCCCGAATTAAAACATAAAATTCTAATACAAAAAAACATTAAAAGGCAATTTTGTCAGATAACTGGCAAGCCCCAATTCTGATTTGAGATTTCAGAATTCAGATTTGTAATCTCGATTTTTATGACGGTAAAGTTGATCAATAATTTTTTTAGAAAAATTAGAAATAGTCTTGCAAAAAGTGAGATTCTTTTGTGGAGTATATTTATTCTAATAAATATATTATATTGAGTGACCTGTATAAAGTTTTATATACATGGTAATTTAAGCATCAACTTAAACGAACTGTATTTTCGTGGACGTGCAATCATGGCGAATTTCTACTTCAGTTTCGTAGTAATATCATGACATACATACATCGACAATTTAAGTTTGTGAAGTCGTGTTGATTAGTTAATGTATTTGAAATAATTTACAGGTTCGTTTAAAGGAAATGAAAGTATTCCTACAAAAAAATTAAGAATACCGCTACATGATAATGTATGTCTTACATTAATACGTATTAGATACATAAAGATTTACCGTTACCCATCTCTTGTTACATCCAGACATTATGGAAGCACAAAAGAAAAGTGAGTTAGACATAAACACAGAGGAAGTATCGAATAGCGAAATTACGATTATACAGGAATCCGAGATAAAATCAGAGCCACCTGATGTGCCTGAGGTATTTGGGATATTGGATGTTTTGTTGAATGGTAAGCGATTTTCTCTGTATTTTTTTAAATTCATTTTTATTTTTAATAAATTCTGAGCCAAAAACTTTCTAAACATATTTTGTTTTAATAATTATAAATACTATGTCTGATTGAACACAATAAAAAATAGCCTTAGCCTTTAATATAACAAATTTACAAAAAAAAAGAAGACTCAACTTTTCATATAAACCTAAATCATGTCTTGGAATTTGGATCTTAGGATTGACTATTTTCTATAGTATTGAGTAGACCAAAGTTTTTGTAGATCATGAAAAATCATGAAGGGTATATTGTGTATTTTGGTTTTTATCTATTGGTATCGGAATGCTCTCATGCTCTACTTAAGAAGTTAATATATTAGATTTCTCAAGATTCAGTATTTATTTTTTTGTTACATTAAATAATATTGAATTTAAATGAACTGTATCCTATAAGATTTTACAATACATATTTTTATGAAAAACATCAAGTTTTTTCAAATATATTATTTATCTCAATATATCCAGTGGTTTACAACATGGTCAGATGTACACAGCTGTAGTTTGAATAAGAATTTCACAAAGTTGTTATAAAAAAGTGAATTCCTATCGGGGAATGGGGCAGATACATTTCTGTGCCCTGTCTAATTGTTTTTTTTTTGTATATTGTTTCCCTGGGATTTGAACTTAGGACCTCCAATGCTAAACGTGTCATGCTTACTATTGAGCCACGGAGGCAGTCCCAAAGTTGCTATGCTAACACCACATATCTTTAGTTCATACTTGCTGTACATAATTTTCTATGTTATGGCAATATAGCCTTACATAATATAATTATCTATTTAACAAGTATTTTTCAATTAATATAAATAAATTGCAATTTAAACCTTTTTTTTACTCAAATGATATCAAGTCATACTCAAACTCTTGTTAAAAGGTAATATTAATATTTTTAGATGGCGCAAAATCTTCTCCATCAAAAGCTAAGAATAAAAAAAATAGAAACCCAATTATTCAGAGACGAAAGAAGATTATGCTTTCTGATGATGAATGGGAACCAGAGGTTATTATTTATTATTACTAAACAATGGGAAAGTGTGTTTTTTGACTTGCACTTTTTTCAACAAAATGGAGCAACATACTTATATGACATTACTGATCTTAAAAACATACATTCCTATAAGGCGTATTTAAATATCATGTATCTGGGTTATTTTAGGAAAAATAATTATAGGCTCTTCTTAGCTCAGCATGGTCCATAGACCACGTCACTTAAGATCAGGTGAAATGGTGGTCAATCACTTTTCTAATTTTAACTGTGTGTTCCTGAGACTCTTAGAGGGGCATAGAGCAGACCCATTTCTGTGTCGATTTCACTGATAATTTTTTATTTACAGGAAAGTAGGTGACCAGCCTTCTGTGATCAGCCTTCTGTGCTCTGCCTGACCAAATCAATTTCTTATTAATAATTTTTTCCCCAGGATTCAATGCCAGGATCTCCAGTGCTAAACGCATTGTGCTTGGCATTGTGCAGCGGCTATCTAATTCTAAAAAAATAATTTTTGTATATTATAAGAGCGTTGTGGAGTAAAAGACGATGTAGTGACGAGAATTGAGAAAGGTATGTTGAGGTGGTTTGGGCATGTAGAAAGGATGGATGAAAGTAGGGAAACGAAAAAGATTTATGAAACTGGTGTGAGTGGGAGAGTCGGGAGTGGTCGACCTAGGCGAACGTACCTCGATCAGATCGGGGACGTTCTGCAAAAGGGCCAGATCAAAAGTACTTGTAACCGTCGAGTGTGTATGAAAGCATTGATGAAAGTAGAAGAAGCGAAAGTGGTATGTAACGATCGGAGCATATGGAATTCCGTGATCTCTGCCTACCCCAATGGGAAAGAGGCGTGATGTATATGTATGTATGTATGTATAAGACCTGTGGATAACCATGTCCATCCAAGCATGGCGAATATGCTCTTTCTGAATTTCAATCTAAGATTTACCAAATGCTTCTAAAGTATTACATAAAGAACCAACATGATTTTTGTTTGGTGTTAAAATTACTTTTCATTTCAGAAAAAACATAATATTTCAACACAGCAGGGGACATCGAAGTGTAAGTATTACTTTTATTTACTGGAAAATGTATATTTTAAAAGCTGATATTGGGTATTGTTTGCCCATGAAGTTTCGTAAATTTCGGTAATTATCAGATAACAATACAATGTAATTAGAAAAAAATCTATGATATACTACCATCTCCAGTACAATATTGAAATATGTCACCCATATTATTTTCGACGGGATTAGTATTACATTATGTACACATAATCTTGCTAATATATTGAAAAACTTTGACTTGAAGAAAATAAGCTTATTTTGAGAGACATTATTTAACAAATAAAGTGATATTTTTAAAAATAATCATCTAAAAATACGGTCCGCAAACTTTTCCGGTCACCCATCCATACCCTGGCCGCGACAAACGTTGCTTAACTCCTTATTTTTTGTTGTCATTTTAGCTGGTGAAGAGTACTACTCCTACGACATATTGAATCAGATAGAAATAGTGACGATCACTGAGGAAGAGCGTTTGTTGGAGCTCAAAGAGACATACCAGTCTCGCAAACACATGAACTATGTGTGTGAGAAGTGTGCCTTGGGGTTCGTTGTGAAAGATGCCTACGATATGCATATGAAGTTGCACTCCAAAGTAAGTGTAGTACCCTCATTTTAGTACTCAGAATTTTCTCACGTTCAAAAAAAATATTAAAAACCCTAAACTAAACTTTCAAGACTTCAGTCATTTGAATAGATTTTAACAGTAGGACGATACACTGGGATATCTCCGTATATTGTGGTTGACAATATACGGCTCAGTCACAGAACATCAGTCAATGATGCGCTGTCGATCTACATTTTACTTCGAGCATTCGGAAGTCCAAAGACTGAAATCGAAACAAGCAAATAGGCACTTCATAAGAAATAAATTTATCGAAATATATTTTTTTGTTCTAGGAATCAGGTGACCATTTATGCGACGTTTGTGACACCTACCTCAAGAGTGAGGATACTCTCCATCGTCACAAGTTACGTCACTACCGGAGATACAGGTAGGAGATTATTTGATTTTCAAAAATAAACAAATAGAGCCTGAAAAACGCTGCTTGTATTTATCGGCGAGCGCTGATCATACGGTAACGGAAAATCGTATACGTCCTACAATAATATTGCTGTTAAACTCCATTACGCTTTAATATTAAAGATAATATGCTACCTGTAGGCTGTAGGTAGATTTTACCAAAGGCTGAAAAGGTTTTGATTTAGGCACGAGTGACACCGCACAAGAATGTATAATATATGAATATACAGTATGTCAGGCACAAAATCTATAAAAAAAACATTTTTTTATGAGTCAAAATAAGTTGGCATTTCTCTGCAATCCCACCTTTGAATACGGGGCTGAGTTTACTTAACGTATATCTTTTTTTTATATAAAAACTGTCAAATATTTGCCTATTTGCTTAGGTAATTCCCCGAAAAGCTCTCAGATAAACAAAAATTGTTCCCAGGTATGAATTATCATGTTTTAATAACTTGAGCGGTATGAATTTACTAGCCGTGCGACTAAATTACTAAGTGAGCGACTAGTTTTGAAGTTCTAGGTTAGGTTATGTTGGTATGGTGACCACCGCGCACGAGTCTCACCGCGGCAGCGGCCGACGAGTGCCAGAACCGAATTCTACTTATTTGGTACTAGACCTTATATCTCAGGATTTTAGGTGATTTATTGTGGAACTGATTTTGCATTGTTTGGTGACTACATTTTGGTGACAGATCTACTATTTTGAGGACAAACCCTATTATTTAAGAAACACAAAACTAATTAAATTGGTGATAGCTTAAATGATACCCATATAAAACTATTGAAATATTTTATTTTAAACGGATTGAGAGCAGACTGCTTAAAATCAGTATTGCGTCCGTTTCCCAAGGCGAAGCAACGTATGCTCCTTTTTGACATAAGTGTTCCGCGTCCCGCTACATAACCAAAGAGAAAACTAAAAAATGAACTCTGCGCATCTAACGACTCTTGCCAAGTTACATCTCGGCAACTATAACCGTTACCGCAAAGCACTAAGATGTATTATAAATTGTAGGACTTTTGTAGACTTTTAATTGAGTTAAATAACAACAACAAATTGAAATAAAATTGAAACTGTGTGCAGTGTTAAATACTCCATTCATTTGTGTGAATTTGGCGACACTCGATCCGGAACAAATGAGTCGTATAGAATCAAAGGCGGCTATCTGACATTTTTGGTCCGGCAATCTACCAAAATACAATAAGTTCTTGTCGTTTAAACTGTTATGTTTTTTTTATATATTTGGTTTTATCTTTAATTGTTAATATTAATAGATACATTTAACATGCAATGAATGCTACCTAATACAAAAATAAAGGAGACAAACGTTTTATTTTTTAAATTGCTAACAATCAGCCATAAGTCAGATAGCCGCCTTTGATTCTATACGACTCAAATTATGACACATTGCACTTCTACTTACTTCTTCTGCTCTGTGGTAAGCTATACGTATACCATCTGCCCAGATGTATGATGTGCAGTCTCCGCTACCGGGACAAGGACGCAGCCGCCGGCCACGTGTCCTTCTCGCACACTGGGAACACCTTCAACTGTGACCAGTGCGGATCGACCTTCAAGTAAGACTTATATAAACTGGAAACACGCTGATATATTTTCTAAGAAATACAACTGATTTTGTTTCTATCTAATTGTTAAAATTTATTAAAATTTAGTTATAATAAATATAAATTTATATAATTGTATGGACGAGCGGGTCATCCTGGCACAGGTATTTTACTTAAAAGGATGTCCCAATAATGGTCAACCTTTTTGTAAAAACTTATTTATTGGTTAATAATAAGTAATTTTTTAATTTTTCAATTGTCTGTCATTGTGCTTCGTGCTTGCTTGTGCAACCTTCGATAAGTGTTAATTCGTTGCACCGTTTTGAAATAAAAAATGTATTGTTCCTTCTTTTTCTTCTATTTTTAAGATAGTGGACTGTAAATTAAACAACGATTCTGTTGAATGTCGATGTGGCTGTGCACAGCGATCAGCTCAAGCGATACGTCCGTCCTCCTTCCTTCTATTCTGCGAGTGCCCACACCGCGGCCGACACTATTCGAAACTGGTTTTATCGCTTGAGCCGTGCATTGTTCACAGTCACTCGATTCAAACGTATATTTACGAAACTGAATTTACAACATTTTACTTTTATTTTTAATTAATTAAATTTGTTATTTATTTTACAACCATTGTCGTGCACAGTATAGACAAACACTCTTATGTTTCGCGACTTTGGTGGCTTTCTTCCTCAACTTATACTTACTACTGTATCGACAATATTATACTATTTTACCGACGGCGCGGCGCAGTGGAATGCTTAGTTCAATAAAAATACATTATACAAATACAACACTTTTTATATCTGCAAAGCTCCGTATATTGGTAAATCATATTCAAATTCAAAAATAATTTATTAATTTAGGTAAGTTAATGTACACTTATGAACGTCAATAAAAAATGCGAGGTACCTACCATCAAGTGAACCTCATGCTCGTCTGTCGATATCAAACATAAAAAAACCGTCATTTTTCGTGAATTTTGTATTAGTCGTTAAGTCTATTTTCTGTATGTCAATGAATGTACCAGGGACTGAATAGTCGTTAATTTACTATGGGAGTTATACCGGTATAATAAAGGTTTTTGTTAATATTCTTTCGTTTTTATCCATACTTACTGAAAACTACTGTGGCAAGTTTAGTGTATATTACTCTTTAGAACTAATATCATGGTATCTCAGTTAGACACGTATTTTGAATAATAAAATTAACCGGTTTCAGTCCCTGGAGGCCTATTACGAAAATCGAACGCCGAAGTTTCGGGCCGAAACGAAAGAACAACGAACTTCGTATTCAAACCTATTACCAAAGCAGTTCGGATCCGAATACTACGGACGGACTTCGTTTCGTAACCATAGACATGAAGATATTGCAAAAAGATGATTTGAGTGTACATCCTTATATTTCCGATAAAAACGTGCGAAAACCGATAACAAATAAGAAACTTATAAAAAGGCTTTTCGTCATGAAAACTTGTAATTAAATAGTGGAATTGCATTATATAACTGTTATGCTATCTTTTTAAAAACGAATTCTATTTTATTGCAAGAAAATAATATTTTTATTAAAAGTTTGACGGAACATATGTCATTTATTACATTCTATCTTTACCCAATCTGTGGTTAGTTCACAATTGTTTCGCGGGTTTTTGTAAAATAATTTAAAGATTTGAAGTTTTTAGTGAGTAAAGTTATAAGTATTATTTAATTATTTGTAGGGAACAAAAAAAAACTATTATATATTATTAAATATAAATATTATTATATATATTTTATATACCTACTAATAAATGAATGTTCTACATAATTAGGACTTAAATATTGAGTTCTTATAAGAAATGTGATAAAGTTGGAAACCTTAATAATATAACTTACCTTGATAGTAAGATCAATTCCTCTGGCATTTTTGTTGGGAGGCATAATTGGTTTTATCTCTTCGCACAGATTTTCAAATATAATAAAGTTCGACTAAGGTGATATTTTAGAACAAATTCCTCATCGGGAATTTGCTTATTTAAAAAATATTGTCGAAGCCTAAGTCGTTCTTTGGCTCTTTTATGATTTTCTTCGTGCAATACCTCTTCGTACAACAAACAACGTGCCATTTTAGAATAAAAATAAATAATGTTTATATTAAACGAAAGCTACAAGTCTGTCGTAAAAATTGAGGTTATTGTTACGATTACAATAATGTCAAACAACGAAAAAGTAATCGTCAAGTGAACTTGGTAATAAGGTAAACGAAAGGCAAAATGTCTAATCGCGAACTTCGCATCGATCGCCGGATCCGAAACACTTTCGTAATAGGAAAATGTACGTTTCGTCAAACGAAACTTCGTATTTCGATTTTGGTAATAGCCCTACTGGTATGTACGGATTAGTCAGGTGTGGTGTTGTTGCAGACGGCCCCAGTACCTCCGGCGGCACATCGAGCAGATGCACACGAAGGCCACGCCGATGCAGTGCCCCATCTGTCAGCAAGTGTTCTACGAGAGCGGCTGGTACCGGAACCATGTCAGGTTCGTTGTGGGCTTTTATTGGTCCGATATACGACCTCCGTAAGGTAGAGGTGGGTCGTTGACGGTTTTTCGTGTTAACGAAATGAAACTGTTAATTACAAACTGATAACCTGTTTTAAAAGCAGATAATTTTATTAACTGGTTTGCAGTAATATCAACAGATTTTACGTAGCAATTATTACTTAATAAATAAATTAACAGTTAATAAATCCAACTGGTTTTGCGTTAAATAAGCTGATTCTGATGATTTTAGCGACTAAGAGTTAATGTTCGTTGAGCTAATCTGCGCGTTGCGTTCGAAAATCGTTGAATGAATGAAACAGTTAATATGTTTAACGGCTTTTGCGGAAACGATCAGCTAATTCGTTAACGTTAGAAAAGCGGTTTAAAATAGCTGCTTATTGAAATAACACTCCTACCGTAAGGTTATATCAAAGAACATGTACATAGAAGAACAGGCCCATACAAACTTTTGGAATAGAAAAAGTAGTTCTACTTTTGGCCTGTAGAGCGCGCGGCAATGTATCGGTGTGACACACACATCTGAGCAGTCCGCTGACTCCTCCCCTCGCGTTGTCTCGCTTGCTCTTACGAGCGAACGGCAATAACGGCTGGGTGTGATGTGTGTGAGAGAGTGATATAATAGAAATAAAAGATTTTTTAGTTTTATTTAGGCAATATTTTTTGTGTATTAGTTTAGTTTAGATTTTTCAATGGTTGTTGTAGGAAGCACAACAAAGAGGTGCAAGACTCGAAAGTGGTGAAATGCCCGCAATGTGAGCGCACGTTCAAGCACAAGTCGTATCTCAAGACGCACATGTTGATGCACGAGTCGGATTCCGACGTGGTTTGTCTGGAGTGTTCCGGGACCTTCAAGAACGCGCATCACCTCGAGCAACACTATAAGACGGAGCATCAGGAGAATTTCACTATGTGAGTTGATTTGGAATGTTTTTTTTTAATACGACTAACCGGTACGACTTGGGACCTTCAAGAAGAGAGCCTAATCCTACCTTAAAGGCTGGCAACGCATTTGCAAGTACTCTGGTGTTGCAGATGTTCATGGGCGGCGGTGTTCACTTTCCATCAGGTGAGCCGCAAGCCCGTTTGCCCCATATATTATTAAAAAAAAAATTCATTGTTTGAGTCGATTTGAAATGGTTCACTTTTTAATTTCAATGCATGTGATTAGCGATTGTAAGCGACTCGGTCTCATTTCTCATTGTCAATCATATGGCGTATATTTTTCTCTCCCAAGTATTGTGTTACATCTATTAATTCAAAGGTATTTATGAAATACGAAATAAACTAGAGCAATGTTATGAGAGTTTAGTACGTATGCGTTAAATATGATAGAAAAAAAAACAGAAATATATTCTATCTTCGTTGCACAGCACACCAATCTATCATCATGCAGACGTAAATTGAAAAGATTAGCGCAATCCTTAAGCCGATGTGCAGATGTACGGTTAATGAGAGTTGACCACTCGCAGAGGGCATTTTTAGATCCCATGCGTCAAGCCGAGCGACGCCATTGGTGCGCGTGACATGCCGCTCGGTCGCTATTGGTCGATTGCGGCATTGATGCGCTCACATGTGCAGAAGACAGCCATTTGTCATTCATCATCATTGGTCATCTTTCGTGAATTGATCTATACCCCCACTACTGTTGTTGCAAGACCTGTGTTTTGAAATGTCAAAAATAATATAATAAAATAAAAAATACATAAATGATTCAAAGGCTACTTTCTTTTTCTTAACAAATTAACTGAGGAATTGCCCGGTTTTAAGAAAGAATTCAAATTCATCAATTATTCATTTAGGTAACACAATGTTAATAAAAAAATACATATTAAATGCTTCAAATTTTACATTTACTATTAATCTGGCCCAGCAATCACTTTTTATCATTAAATTTATCAAATCTTAATTATTATCTGAATGAAATGCTTCCAGTCGTCCGGACGAGGAGGTCCGCTGCAGCTACTGCAAGCGGCCGTTCGAGACCCGCGCGAAGATGCACAACCACGTGCAGCGGATGCATGTCGATGGCGGCAAGAAGTGAGTGGATTAACGCTTGCAGACTGACAAACTTAATTTTTTTAAGGCTATGTGTAATAAATATTTCTCACACTCTGCAGCGTATTATTGACTAATGTTCTGTGACTGAGGTACCATCAAGTGAATCTCATCGTTTGTCGATATCTAAAAAAACAGGCTGGGTTTCATCTGTAATTCGTAGACCCACCAACAATAACAATAATTGTTGTCCTTACAACTCCGTACAATAATATACTATGTACTATAACAATAGAGGAATAGTTAATTGAAATAAAAAAATAGCAAATTCATAAAAATTTCATATTATCGCACCATCGCCATCGGTAAGAAATGACCATAAGTATACATTTTGTGATTTTACAAGAAAGCCATTGAAAATTATTTTTTAAATTTAATATCGTATTATTTCACCGACACTTGAACTGATCGTTTTTTACATGAAATAAGTCCTGTACTTTTGTAAAACAACAATAAAAAGAAATAGGACTTTTTTATTATGGTACATGCCCTTGTACCAAAATTGAGATATTACATAAAGCCTGAGCCAACTTGATGAATCTCGTCTCAAATGTGTCGAACAGATACCAGTGCGACCACTGCAAGCGGCTGTACTACTCGAAGGGCGAGGTGCGGTCGCACATCATGTGGTCGCACCTGTCGCACGCGGGCGGGCACGCGTGCACGTGCGGGCGCGTGTTCCGCACGCCGGTGCGGCTCCGCGAGCACGTGGCCACGCGGCACCTGGGCGCCGTGCCGCCGCGCGACAAGTACTGCCCGCACTGCCACAAGGCGTTCGCGGTCAGTGCTCTACAGTCTGCTGAGGGGCTAGCACGAACTACTTGCGAAGAAGTATTCGTAACGTCGAGCTGTCATTTGTATGGAATTTCAAATGGTTTCTCATACAATTGACAGATCTTCTTCTTCAGGTGCCTCTGCAATTAATGAAGGTTGGCGGTCAGCGATTTAAATTTGTCTCTGTCCCTGGCTGTACGGAACAGTTCAGTGGCAGTGGTGATTCTCGTCCATTCCCTAATGTTGCGAAGCCACGACTTTTTCTGCGGCCAACACTTCTCTTTTCGGACACTTTTCCCATAATAATCAGTTGCAAAAGGTCGTACCTATTGTGTCTTACTACATGCCCTAGGTATGCAACTTTATTTTTCTTTATGGCCATTAAAAGCTCACGGTTTGTGCCAATTCGTCCCAGAACTTCCACATTCGGAACTTTTTGACAGATGGACGATTCGAATACTTTTTCGCTAGTCGTTCGTGCTAGGCCCTCAGATGTTTATTTTATTTCGCACTAGCGATCTGCCCTGGCTTCGCACGGGTGCAGTGAAAATGTACTATACACAAATAATATGTTACTTTTTTTACTACTCGTTCTATTGGTGAAAGAATTTTTAAAATCGGTCGAGTAGTATTTGAGTTAAATCGTAACAAACAAACAAACAAATCTTTCCTCTTTATAATATTAGTACAGATTAATCATTCTATCCACTGGTCGCTGGTGCAAATCCGGCACGAAGGACTAAGAGATGTTGGGTTTTTGTCATTAAAACTATAAATTCGTAATAAAAACGGGGTACGGCAATTGTTATTTAGCCAACCGCTTGAAAGGTTAATACGTCCGGTTACAGAATCAGCAAGTACTGACGCGTCACATAAAGGGTCACGCGGGCGAGCTGTTCCCGTGCACCGAGTGCGGCCGCGAGTTCAAGACGCAGTCCTACGTCAAGGTGCACTACCAGGTGGCGCACCTCAACATGACGCGCGCGCAGATACGGCGCCAGAACAGGCGGAAGCTGATCATGGTGGAGGAGCTGGTGAGTGGGTGACGTCACTGTCCGTGCGGGAGGTGCCCTACCGGGTGGCGCACCTCAACATGACGCGCGCGCAGATACGGCGCCAGAACAGGCGGAAGCTGATCATGGTGGAGGAGCTGGTGAGTGGGTGACGTCACTGTCCGTGCGGGAGGTGCCCTACCGGGTGGCGCACCTCAACATGACGCGCGCGCAGATACGGCGGCAGAACAGGCGGAAGCTGATCATGGTGGAGGAGCTGGTGAGTGGGTGACGTCACTGTCCGTGCGGGAGGTGCCCTACCGGGTGGCGCACCTCAACATGACGCGCGCGCAGATACGGCGCCAGAACAGGCGGAAGCTGATCATGGTGGAGGAGCTGGTGAGTGGGTGACGTCACTGTCCGTGCGGGAGGTGCCCTACCGGGTGGCGCACCTCAACATGACGCGCGCGCAGATACGGCGCCAGAACAGGCGGAAGCTGATCATGGTGGAGGAGCTGGTGAGTGGGTGACGTCACTGTCCGTGCGGGAGGTGCCCTACCGGGTGGCGCACCTCAACATGACGCGCGCGCAGATACGGCGGCAGAACAGGCGGAAGCTGATCATGGTGGAGGAGCTGGTGAGTGGGTGACGTCACTGTCCGTGCGGGAGGTGCCCTACCGGGTGGCGCACCTCAACATGACGCGCGCGCAGATACGGCGGCAGAACAGGCGGAAGCTGATCATGGTGGAGGAGCTGGTGAGTGGGTGACGTCACTGTCCGTGCGGGAGGTGCCCTACCGGGTGGCGCACCTCAACATGACGCGCGCGCAGATACGGCGGCAGAACAGGCGGAAGCTGATCATGGTGGAGGAGCTGGTGAGTGGGTGACGTCACTGTCCGTGCGGGAGGTGCCCTACCGGGTGGCGCACCTCAACATGACGCGCGCGCAGATACGGCGGCAGAACAGGCGGAAGCTGATCATGGTGGAGGAGCTGGTGAGTGGGTGACGTCACTGTCCGTGCGGGAGGTGCCCTACCGGGTGGCGCCCCTCAACATGACGCGCGCGCAGATACGGCGCCAGAACAGGCGGAAGCTGATCATGGTGGAGGAGCTGGTGAGTGGGTGACGTCACTGTCCGTGCGGGAGGTGCCCTATCGGGTGGCGCACCTCAACATGACGCGCGCGCAGATACGGCGCCAGAACAGGCGGAAGCTGATCATGGTGGAGGAGCTGGTGAGTGGGTGACGTCACTGTCCGTGCGGGAGGTGCCCTACCGGGTGGCGCACCTCAACATGACGCGCGCGCAGATACGGCGGCAGAACAGGCGGAAGCTGATCATGGTGGAGGAGCTGGTGAGTGGGTGACGTCACTGTCCGTGCGGGAGGTGCCCTACCGGGTGGCGCACCTCAACATGACGCGCGCGCAGATACGGCGGCAGAACAGGCGGAAGCTGATCATGGTGGAGGAGCTGGTGAGTGGGTGACGTCACTGTCCGTGCGGGAGGTGCCCTACCGGGTGGCGCACCTCAACATGACGCGCGCGCAGATACGGCGGCAGAACAGGCGGAAGCTGATCATGGTGGAGGAGCTGGTGAGTGGGTGACGTCACTGTCCGTGCGGGAGGTGCCCTACCGGGTGGCGCACCTCAACATGACGCGCGCGCAGATACGGCGGCAGAACAGGCGGAAGCTGATCATGGTGGAGGAGCTGGTGAGTGGGTGACGTCACTGTCCGTGCGGGAGGTGCCCTACCGGGTGGCGCACCTCAACATGACGCGCGCGCAGATACGGCGGCAGAACAGGCGGAAGCTGATCATGGTGGAGGAGCTGGTGAGTGGGTGACGTCACTGTCCGTGCGGGAGGTGCCCTACAGGGTGGTACGGAAAGATGCACCACTTTAATATCTACTGTTGAGCAATTTATTCAGGACTACGCTTAACTCCCAGTTTTTAAAAAAATATTAAGTGGGAGTATGAATTAATTGTTTAATATAAATAATCGATATATGAGCGTGAATCTTACTTAATAGTAGGGGACTGTCATTAAGTCACAATCGATCAATGATGCGCGGGGCCTATTTTATTGCATTCGGAATTTTGGAATTCCATATATTTAAAAAATATTTTTTATTTTATAGATTACTAGTAACCTGCCCATACACAAAAATGCCTATGTTACTTGCTGATAATGTGGCTTTCTATTTCTGAAAGAATTTTTAAAATCGGTCCAATAGTTTTTGAGTTAAATCGTAACAAACAATTAATCGTTCCTCTTTATAAAAGTATAGAAGAAGTCACCACCGTCCATAGACACTTGTTACTCATAGAGCCCAGTAGCGTTCCCGACCTTTATAATACTAAAATTTCTCATTTATCCCACAGGATAGTCCAAAATCTCCGACCAACGACGAAGAACTATTCGGTTGTAACGAATGTGGGAAGAAATTCAAAACTCAGTCGTACGTCCGCGTTCACTACTACATAAAGCACTTGAACATGACTCGTGCTGAAGCGAAGAGAAAATGCAAGGAAATGCGGGGATTCCCCGCGATGTCGGCGGAGGCGAAGAACCCGCTGCAAATTGAAGAGGTTTTCGTTAAAGCTGAGAGTGAAGAGTTGGACACGTCGGAGAGGGGGATAGAGATACCGATGTTTGAAACGTTTGTCGATATTCAGAGGACATAATTGGTTGGATACGATTTGTTATCAGTGATTAGCCGGCCTAGCATGACAACCACGACAAAATTTTGTCCACCGTTTTCTCGTGTTTTAATCGATTATCTCTTTGTCTTCCGGGTAATAACTCGACTTCTAATCTCAAAAGTTCGAGATATTATCTTAATTGTCGAAGTCGAGATATAATATATCGAGATATCTTATATCTTAGTTTGTCTTCACTCGTCCGCCAGATATCTCTTGATGGTCATGCTAGGCGGGCTGGAGGACTATTATCAAAACAAAAAGTTTAGTCTCGGCTGACGGATCGTACATTTTCCAATTTCCGATTCGACGATCGATCCGAAAAGTTGGTTGTTCTTTCGTTTTGTTCCGTTCAATTTTGGTAATAGGCTTACAGGGGTGT
Source organism: Anthocharis cardamines (assembly GCA_905404175.1). Taxonomy (NCBI): domain Eukaryota; kingdom Metazoa; phylum Arthropoda; class Insecta; order Lepidoptera; family Pieridae; genus Anthocharis; species Anthocharis cardamines. Next base: position 955,255 of record FR989975.1, read on the forward strand.
AGCTACTGACGTATTCGGGATATACGGGCCCCCCTAGCTACAGGGGCCCCGAACCCGTGTTAGCGGAAATCTACCATCCATTAGGGCTTCGCCGCAGTTAGCAAGGGCCCCAAATTTTGATACAGGGCCCATCAAGGGTGAGCTACGCCCCTGTCACTGATGAAGAAAAAACGGCATAAACTTAAAAAATGTACTCTTTTGTTGTTTAGAGGTCGTTTGGTTTCTTATTTACCTTAGCTTAAGAGGGATGAACTTATTAATTGACCTCTGAGAAAATTCATCAATTATAGGCTATTTTCTTGTTCTTCCCTCAATATACTTGCCTCAAACTTATAACTTTAATGACTTAGAGCTGATTTTTTAAACATTAAAGAATCTTTAACTGAAAAAATAGACTAATGGCAGATTTCAAATAAACTTTCGATCGTACTTTACGAGAGAAAATGACATTGCGTTACTTATATATAATACTAGCGACCCGGCCCGGCTTCGCACGGGTATGCCACATAATAAAAAAAAAAAACAAAAAAAATCGTCCAAAAATAAAAAAAAATTTAAGGGTGAACAACCCTCATCACTGAGGGGTATGAAAAATAGATAGTAGCCGATTCTCAGACCTACTGAATACGCATATAAAATTTGGTAAAAATCGGTCGAGCCGTTTCGGAGGAGTATGGCAACGAAAACTGTGACACGAGAATTTTATATATTAGAAAGTGGCGATCCATAGCTGTTGTTTTCGAAAGAGAATGATACTGAATGCGTAAGGAGTGATTAAAATAACTATAATGATATACTTTCATGAAGTAAATGTCGTTCTGTAATACATATAATTGATTAAAAAGCACTTTTTTAATACAATTATATAAGATAATTCACTCACCAATGGACAACCAATAGTTAGAACAGTGCAATGACTGTCTGTCTCGCTTCGGATATACAATTCTATTTTTGTGTTTTTTTTTATTATTAGGCGTTATCTTGTGGATATTCTTAAAATTCTTAAAGATATGCTATTTATTTAAAATATTCAAGGTTATTTGAAGAGAATTCACAAAATTCTATGTTTGAAAAACCAGCTCTTAGTAGTGTAAATATAGTCAAAACTTTGATTCCTCTAAATTATTACTATTCATATTAGATATAGTAGATATATTATTGTTAAATCTAGATTATTAGGAAAACATTTCAATAATTTATAATAACTTATTCCTTATACCTCTCAAGATCAGTAGAATGTGTCTAACATGATTTCCTGGAAAACTGGGAAAGATTTGAAATTTAGTATGGTATGGTCTGTGGATTTTGAGATTTAATTGTAAGTAGACACTCAATTATCTAAGTATTTGGTATTATATATAATATAAATGAATAATTAACATATGGCCGAATTCTCGAACGCTAATCAACATTGAGGTGCACTTAAAAATATATCTAACCCTTTCATTACGAAGGTAAAATGAAAGACAGAAACATTTTAATAAGCCCTCAAATTTTGATTATCGTTTCAGTATTCCGCGGATAGTCACATAATCCTCATGTTAATATTCAATTCAAAATGTTTATTTTGTATCATAGATCACTTTAGTTCCAGCCTAGCTATTTATTCCCTGCTGATTATACAGGTAATAATTGGTGTCCTTGTCGAGAATTGAATTTAAAAAAAAGCTTGTTTAGATTGTCTATGTCGACGTTTTTTTGTAGTAATTAAAAAAAAGATGCAGCCATAGACTATGAGCCGTAAAATGAATTAATGTACCCTTGAACAATAACGAAACTAATTTAATTAAAATCAAAAACTTTCAAGTTTTAAATCAAATTTTCATAATAAGTACACACGACTTTTACAAAACATACAAAGTCTTCAGCCGGGCTAGCATGACCGCCAGGAGATATATCTCGCGCGAGAGAAGACAAACTAAGATGTTAAATATCTCGATATATTATATCTCGACATCGACTATTTTGATAGAAAAGATATCTCGATCGACAAATGTATCTATTTTTGATATTAAAAGTCGAGTTTTAAGTCTAATTGTCATGTTAGACCCGAAAGAAATAAAGCGATAGTCGATTAAAACACGAGAAAAAGGTAGACAAAATTTTGTCGCGCTTGTCATGCTAGCCCGGCATGTCACTTTATATTAAGGTAATTTGTTGTATGTGTAATGCATAACATAACATGTTGCTTAATACCTTTTAGTAAAAAATATAGCATAAGTCGGTAATATGTTGTCTTGTAATAAAAATTAGACTTTTGTTTTAGTCTAGATAAGCCATGTAGGCTATATTATGTATCTCTTGCCTAAAATATAAGCTGTTGTTCTTGTTCAATATTATTTTTTATAGTTTGGATACTAACGGTTTTATTCATAAGCGTATTTGGATACACACACACATACACATTTGGTATTTGGATACAATACAGTGTCAACCCACAAAATAATAAAAATGTAAATTTTGATACCAATCGCTTCCTTATGAGATGGAGTACATTGTATCAAAAGAGATCGTTTAAATTGTTTCAATAGCAAAAATATTGAAAAAACTAGTGGGCACGAAACAATAATGCACTAAATTATAATAATAATTACAAAAATAAATCTATTATTTCTGTTATTTTTTAAAAGAAATTTAATAAAACCTAATTTGAACTTCAAATTCAATTTACTCACACGGCAACCATGTGGGTTGACACTGTAACAGCATCCATTTAAGCTTGATATACTTAAAGTATGTTTTGTTTCTTTCGTTCTGTAATCTTTATATTCGATAGAGCGAGACAAAACATATTTTTAACTATTATCAAGCTACTATGTTTATGAATAAGACTTTCGCTGCTAATTTATTATAAATAGGATGGATAGGTAGGTAGGTACTGAATAAACCGACTTGGTTTACATTTCGATTTCACAACTTTTTACGGCAGAACAGCTTTGCGAGAATTGTGGATAAGTATTTGTTATGTTTTTGATGGGATACTGTTAACAAAATGGGAATTTTAATGAAATTGTATGTTATATTTCCTGTCTTCAGTGGTGGATTATCTTAAAATGTAATAGATGTAATGGTTGTAATAGTTTCATCATAGAATGTCTTGTAAATAATTTGATGGATGAAAAATAAACATATTGTTAACATTTGTATACTTTTATTTTTTACCAAAAATATAACCTATGCCTTACATTTTATAAATAAAAAACTGTGTTATGATATCGTAAATTCAACTACAGGCTGTCTGTAGTTTAAAATAAGGTTTTTTTTTCAAAAATATGGTCATCAATTAGTGGAATATAGCAATAACTTATTGACTGTGATTGATATTTTGCTTGATTTAAAAATTATTACCAATTTCAACAAAAAAAAAAAACTTGCAATGCAAGGTCATCGGACAACTAAACCTAAACAACTTGTAAGAAAGTCTATCTTCAATCTGTCTGTTTGAGAAATTACTTGAAATGCACAAATGATAATACATATTATTTCTCAAGTTGTTTATGATTGTGACTCTACAGTGTTACTTGTAATTAATATCTCATTATTGTCTGTAGATTAGTTACCATGGCAACATATTCTGTATTTTCACATAGCAATGTTGATATGGTAATTAATCTAGTTATTCAGTTAAATGTAGGTACCAGGCTTATCAGCATTCAATATCTTGTTATAGAATTATCCACTAGGTTTATATTCTTCCCAGCTGACGATTCTCTTGTCGTACCAGACATATTCTCCTTTGACTGAGTCTGGGGCATCCAATGCTAAGAAGAGGGGTGCAGCCGCACCTTCATCAATTGTCAGTGGACCTTTATGAGACGACATGTCTGTATCTACATAACCTGGATGCACTGCATTCACCTTGATATCTGGAAACAATATTTTTTATTGAACTCGATATATAGCAGAGAGTAAAAATTAGTTTGTTAAACATTACACATTTGACTTTAATAATAATTGTAAAAAATCATAGGTTACTGAATTTGCTTTAAAAAGGAAAGAGAAGTACATAGTCTATCAAGTATGTTGTTAGATTTATACTGCAATCCAGTGTGATTTACTCATTATACATATTTTATTTTAATATGAACACTACACCGTCAAATTTCTTATTGCAGTATTATTATATTAAGACAAAAAATATTCAATTTTAAATAATATCTTACCTCTGTCAGAAAGCATTCTCTGCTGTATCTTTGTTAATGCTGTTAAACCGACTTTAGACACTGCATATGATGAATTTCCCCACTCGGCTACATGTGTGCCTGCCTTCGCAGCTTCCACATACTGCTGCATCAAAGCCGAAAGCTCATTAATCGTTAAGTTGGGGTCTTTGAAACGGTTCCTCAATTTCTCACTAGGTATGTTACTCAAATGCCCCGCAGAACTCGATATATTAACGATTCGAGCACCGTTTCTTAATATGGGGAAAAGTAATTCACAGACCGAGAGTGTGGAGAAGTAATTTACAAATACCGTTTGTTCAGCCTGAACTGCGACTGGATCTGTTGCGTTACTTTTAAATGCAATCGCTGCGTTGTTTACCAAAATATCAATACCCCCATAATTGCCTTTCAAGTAATCGCGAAATACTTCTATACTCTTCGGCTCCGTAACGTCCAATTGGTGGTATTTCGGTTGTAAGCCTTCTTTATTGAGTTCGGCAACAGCATTTCTACCACGATTGATATCCCTGGACGTGAGGTAAACTACACCATCAAAACGCTTACACAGGCCTCTTACGATAGCAAATCCTATTCCTTTATTAGCTCCAGTGACGACAGCGACTTTCGTAACCATTTTTCTGAAATCTAAAGATAATACGATTGTATCTACCGGCTCAGATAATCCACGATATTAAATATAAAATATAAATGGAAATGTTTTGTTTTTATAGGCACTTGTCAAAACCGACAGTCGCCAAGTTACCGAATCGCATGACAGTGACTCTCACTAAAACCACAGAAAGTCAGAAACATTGAAAATATTTTGTACCTATATCTATCTTGACTAGATAAGCAAAAGATAACCTTTGACCACCTATCAAAAATAAAATAATTTGCGAAACTAAAATATTCTAAAAACTAATGCTTTTATATAGGAAAGTAAAATTTCTATAATTCCTTCTACTTTCAGTACCTGCTTACAAAATACAAACAATATGTACTTTGTGTCTAGAAACATCTTACAGGCACACTGCTGAGTGGACCATGAACTATATTTTGTCCTTTAGAACAAATAATAATAATTATGTTGTTTTACTTAGCAAAATAAGTTGAATAAGCTGAATCTAACTTTGGATAACTTTCTGAAATTATAAAAAAACATACTTACTTTTTGTACTCACTACTTAATTCTTTACAATATAAAAGTTGTGATTCAACTGTCCAACAGAAAACAAGATGACTACTGGTAACCTGTTGACACTGCCCACTCATCGAGTATTATGATAAGTCTGATAATTAGTTATCAGCTATCAATTATTATTAGTTTTTATACTTTATCATTAAATATTATCATGTTTTCTAGTACCTACATACTTAGAGTATTGATATGATTTTTGGGACTTTTGAGTAATTTGGTTTTAGTTATATTAGTTTGGTAGATTATAAGATTAATCAAAATAATTTGGTAATGTGAATTGGTTTTCGAATTCCTTTTAAGTCTGCTCAGTAAGTTTTTTATTAATATTGGTATACCTATTTAAAATCTATGTAATTCCCTCAGTTTTTTTTATTGTGTTGATCTTCTATATAAAAATTAAAAAAAAAATTGTTAGATATATTTTAACCTAAAAATTACTTTCTGATAGATTTTTTTACAAAATGTGGGAAATGTGTGTAGTAAAATGTGTATAAGTTCTATTTCTAAGGCAAAAAATTATTAAATAAACACAAAATGATAGATCATTCATTATTTTATTTAAGGCACCTTAATATATAACTTAAATCTATAAATAAATCTAATTTTAGTACAGATTGGACGGTAGAAAAGTAGCTCTGGATTAATAAAATGGCAACCCCAATTCTTTTAAGGTGCTATAATCGCTTCCACAGTTAAACAATTAAAATCTATAAAAATACATTTTTTCCAGGGCTGCTTCTGATTTATAAATATACTTTTAACATAGTACAATACATATCTAACTTATATTTTATTATGCTGCTCAATAAAAATAATACCTCGCTGTTTTGCATGAATAACCGCACAACTCATTTTTTTTAAATTTCTAGTTGTAAACAGTAAACACTATGCTATCCAATATAGTACTTATTTTATCTAATATATCAAATTTCCATGTCACAATGTTAGTTACCGTACTCCTCCGAAACGGCTTTACCGATTATATGCGTATTCAGTAGGAGAATCGGCTACTATCTATTTTTCATACCCCTAAGTGATAAGGATTGTTCACCCTTAAATATTTTTTTTAATTTTTGGACGAAATTTCTTGTTTTTATTTTTTTATAATGTGGCATTAAAAATACATAAAACCCTCAATTTTTACTTTTTTATCACCAACCCCTGCTTTTTTTTGTCAAAAAATCTAGACCCGTGCGATGCCGGGGCGGGTCGCTAGTTGTCTATAAAACTCACATTCATATCATTATTGCTTTGGACGATATCACCAAGACCTTGATTAATATTTTTCTGATATACATTCAATATCTAATAAAATGGCAACCCCAATTGTTTTAAGGTGCTATAATCGCTTCCACAGTTAAACAATTAAAATCTATAAAAATACATTTTTTCCAGGGCTGCTTCTGATTTATAAATATACTTTTAACATAGAAAAAAACAAATCTAACTTATATTTTATTATGCTGCCCATGAATCATCACCACCAACCCCAATTTTTATCACCAACCCCTGCTTTTTTTTGTCAAAAAATCTAGACCCGTGCGAAGCCGGGGCGGGTCGCTAGTTGTCTATAAAACTCACATTCATATCGTTATTGCTCTGGACGATATCACCAAGACCTTGATTAATGTTTTTCTGATATACATTCAATATCTATACTAATATTGTAAAGATGAAAGATTTGTTTGTTTGTTACGATTTACCTCAAAAATTACTGGACCGATTTTAAAAATTCTTTCACCAATAGAATGCTACATTATCAGCGAGTAACATGTTTTTGTGTATAGTACATCTACTTTACACCCGTGCGAAACCAGGGCGTTTGGCTAGTTGTTAATATATAAAAAGATGTGACATCAAATATTTTTCTTAATTTTCAAATGGCTCTCCTGTAAAATGTCCTATTTTGGATTGTGTGATTATTCATGCAAAAAATATTAAACATTTGAATCGGCCCCAAGTATTCCTTAAATTAATTTTAGCAGTACTATATGAACAACATTTTTAAGCTCACATACATTATCAATATAAATTATTGTCTGATTTCACTGGCACCGAATATTTAAAATGTAAAACGTTTTAAAAATACAAATTCCTATTATATCTCTAATAAGACACAATTTTAAATAATAAAATATAAAACCTCTTTATTCTCTTTAATCTTTATAATTAGCACAATCTTTAATGGAAGTGTAACTTAATTATTATTAAGTAAAATATGCAGCAATTTACTAATAATTAATATAATCATATTTATATCTACTCCAGTGTTAATTTAAAATGAAATTTACAAAATGTCCGTCTCTAACTATTAAACTAAACAACGCATGATTGACGATGACCTTTTTAAAATAAATTTTACCCTCATATTCAAGAAATATGTTATGTTTCTTGATGTGAAAGTATTGTCTAATGCTTCAAGTAAATAATAGGTCGACAGCACAACACTGAGTTATCATTTACTACCAAGTAAGCTGCAAGTCTATCAAATCTGTCATAAAAAGGCTAGTTTAGGGAATTCGCGAAAAAAATATACTGTTATTATTTTGAATTTTTAACTTACTCATTTGTCAAAAATTCGAGACGCGGCCCAATAACCTATTAAAAAAATACTAATGACATTTTTAACCATTTTTCAAAACAAATTTTGGGGAAACGTTTCATTCGTTCGGACGTTCACACGTTCGGTCAAACGTTTCAAAAAAAAAAAGTTTCATTCAGGCAAGGCACAGAACCTCTGCCTGCAAAGAAAACCGATCAGCAAAACAGACAAACCATTCTTGAAAAGAGTGTCCATGGAGTTTCTTGCCGGTTCTTCTCCATGAGACCCACTTTTTGGAACCGTGCAACTAGACGTTTCATAAGAGCCTGCAAAGGCCTATTTGAAATAAAAAACTTTTGATTTTTGAGACACATAAACGTGTCTGCCCCGTACCCCACTAGGGAACACATAACTTGCCTCTGACAAGCGTCATCCCGGCGGACCCTACCGCTCCGCGTTCAGCAGGTAGGGGATGACCTCGTCGATGCTGACGTCCCCCACGAAGCCCACGAAGAACACGTCCTCGATGAAGGCGGCGCTGAAGCTGCGCAGGAGCGGCAGCTGCAGCACCAGCGTGAGCGCGCGCTCCTCGCCGCCCGCCGCCCGCAGCGAGCGCGCCACGCGCAGCTGCCAGTCCTGCAGCTTGCGCGACAGGAACTCCGGCACCCCGTCTGGTTATTATTATTATAAACATTTTATGGCCTGGTAACGAGACCTTTAAGCCAAGTCTTATTTTCGAGCACTATATTTCACTTATTAATTTTTCACTACGTATAATATTGTCTTTTATTAACGCGAGTATCACACATTTAAATAAAATACTGTATACCGGATTAAAACGCGATTTATTATTTATATTGTTTAAATTATTTATCCCGACGTTTCGGATGCTTTGCAGCAACCGTGGTCGCGGGGAGACAGATTGGGGAGTCGGGATAAATAATTTAAACAATATAAATAATAAATCGCGTTTTAATCCGGTATACAGTATTTCACATGTTTTTGCCACTCCGTCTGGTTCCAACGATAGGTCGCTACACAAGGGCATTGTTATATATTATTGTAAATAATTTGATGTGTTCAGTGGCGGCCTAAGGCGTGGGCGACGTGGGCCACCGCCTACGGCCTCACGGCCCAGGGGGCCTCGCGCCCCGAAAATTTAATCATTAGGTACTTAAAAGCCGCGAACGCACCAAAAAATTTTGCCAAAAAAGCCATTTTTTGCGCTGGCAGAGGGCCTCGCAAAATGAATCTTGCCCATATAAAATTTAGGTCTTACGCCGCCACTGGATGAGTTGTAGCTATTGGTTTTTATGCTACTTTATTATTTTTATTTTTACTGTTCAATTTTAGAATTAATTAAATATTTTTGCATACAGTATTAATTTGAAACCAGATTTATTTTAAGAAATTTTAGGGAAATCTCAAGTCGGCGTCATCGGCCGGGAGCCAGGGTGAAACGGGGGATCAACATGGTGCTAGGGAGGGGAGCTTCAGAGGTTGGCAACACTGGGCAGAACTCACCAGGCGAGAAGAGGCACAGGGCCCGCAGGTGCGCGTGCTCGCGGTCGCTGACCCCCAGCTGCTGCATGCCGGCCACCAGCTGGTGCAGGCGGGTCAGCGTGGCGGACACCTCCGCGATGCGCTCGTCCGAGTAGTCCGATATCGTTATCTGGTCACGAATGGTACAGTTAGCGGCACATAACTTGAACAAACATGGCGGTCGATCGCGCAGGTACAATTGTACACAAAAGTGCATTTTATTATTTTTAAAACCAATTTGTAGTTTTATTAACTTTTGAAAGAACCAGATTATAGGTAATACGTATTTTGTACGTACGTATACGTACGTTACTCAAATGTCAAATACCCAGATTCAAAATAATTTTTTTTTTAAAGATTTGCGCAAAATAATTTAAGCCAAGCAAATTAATTTAAAAATAGAACGGACTATGAAAGTCTCCAGCAAAGGATTTTGCATGCACATTTTTTAAAATATATTTTTTTTATTACATTCGAAAAAAGAACAGTTAATATTCGATTTTCGAACTTTTGAATTTTTGTTCCTATTTTAGTGCATATTCGAGAAAAAGCTTCAGTCAGCAGCTCGGCGTGCAGGTGCGCCGCCACGGCCGGCAGCAGCGCGTCCAGTGATCAGTGTTCGCTCACCTCGGGCGAGGCGAGGTCGCCGGCGGGCTGCGCGGGCGGCGGGCGGTCGGCGCGCTCGCGCAGCTCGGCGTGCAGGTGCGCCGCCATGGCCGGCAGCAGCGCGTCCAGCCCCAGCGCCTGCGACCAGCGGCACAGCCCCAGCACGAACAGCTCCGCCCACGACTTGCGCAGCAGCGTCACCTGCACCTCGAACCTGTTGGGGTCATTATATTAATAACTAGCATCGCGCCCCGGCTTCACACAGATGCAATGTAGATGTACTATACACAAAAAATAGCCTGTTACTCACTGATAATGTAGCTTTCTATTGTTTTTTTTTGTTTTTTTTTATGTCAGATATCGACAGACGAGCATGAGGTTGATTTGATGGTAGGCGACACCTCAATCACAGAACATCATCAACGATGTGCTGTCGACCTTATTTTTCTTCGAGCATTCGGAATAATATAAATAATTTTTAAAATCTGTCGGGTGGTTTCTGAGTTAAATCGTAACAGATAATAAATATTTTCTCTTTATAATAATTTAGTCAAATAAATGGATAAAAAACCGTGTCGGCCACATATGGCTGACAAGGCTCTATTGGTTTGAAAATTGTCACGAGGCATTTCTTCTTCTTCTCTTCTTTCACTCGCCATATCATCAGTCACACCTCTCAAACACATATCATTCTTCACACAGTCAATCCATTTTTTTTGGCCTCCCTCTTCCCCTATACCCATCCAATTTATTTAGTCACGAGGCATTTTATATCAAGGACTGCAACCGGTTAATTTTTATTTCCAAAATACGTGTCAGACTGAGATACCATGATATTAGTTTTAAAGAGTAAACACACACTAAACTTACCACAGTAATTTTTTTCAGTAAATATGAATAAAAACGAAAGAATATTAACAAAAACATTTGTCATACCGGTATAACTCCCATAATAAATTAACCGGTAAACAGTCCTTGTTATGTGTTAAATAATAAAATATCGTCGGTTTGAGTATCAAACTTCGTATCTCCATTTGGTCAAACTATACAGGAGGAGGAAAAAACTACAAACAGATCAAACATTCCGTGGACATACGTAGTTTTATTTTTTATAAATACCAAAAAAACACTTTAAAAAATTAGTAGATACGAGTGATTCCATCGTATTCGTTACGATATTTTACACAAGATGGCATCGAAAAAGAAAAATCGGAAATTTTGGAGTTACGAAGTTTGATAATTAGGCCAGCCATATATAAATGTGAGTGTTCGAGTGTGTCCACTGCAGGGCCCCTATAGTAGGAGAGCCCGTGGGAGATCGTCCTTCACCGATCTGATAACCAGATGAGACTTATTTTTTATTAAATATTTTTTATAAACAAATATGCCTATAATTGCTTGCTTATCGAAAAGTGGTCATGGCTATTTTTAATTAAATTAACTTTTATCGATTTTTTTTTCATCACCTTCATACTTTTGATAACCAAATGAAATTTATTTGACTGATAGTTTTTGATACACAGAATATGCCTAGGTATGTGTGGCGGTCTTGGCTCAGGAAAAGGTAAATTGAAGATTTAAAGTAGAAATTTAAAAATTGTTCCTGGACCGCCTTATGGCTAAGACGCTACAGTAGGGTAGGACCAGTACACGTTTCTCAATACTGTCGGTCGTCTCAGCCAATTATTAATTTAAGGAGCGTTTTGCCTCGGGCTTGTGCGTTGGAACGCTCGCCCACGCACCCTGTTATGTGCGTAAAATAGAAAGATTGATCACGCAAAGCGATCACAGGACGGCACACTCGGCTGGACGATAGTAAGAGAGCGGTGAGTACACGTCGGAAAGGAGGTTGGTATGGGGTTAGGAAAATGAGGGAAACTAGGTACTTTGGGAAACTTGGATACTGGGAGACTGGGAGTATTAAAAGATTCTTGATTCGGAATACGGTCGCTTCTTCAGGGAAAACTGTCTGACTAACTGTCTCTTGAACTGACTGTTGAACTGACTGTATCGAACTGACTGTTGAACTGACTGTATCGAACTGACTGTTGAACTGACTGTATCGAACTGACTGTATCGAACTGACTGTTGAACTGACTGTTGAACTTACTGAACTGACTGTTGAACTAACTGAACTGACTGTGTTTACTACGAGAATATTCGCGGGGTATCTGTTTTCGTTAGTATACCGCGACGAGAACTGCAGAAGGCGTATCGATTTTGCGCTAATTTCGCGCCGATTTTCACTTCGGAAGCGACCTTTTTATTTATTTTCCTTTTTATATATGATAGTTACATATATGTTTCTTACATATTTAGATTGCTCATTGTAAGCCCTTTCGAATGATATATATTATTACCACATATCTGTTACATACTAAGCAGGAAAAATTATTTACTGACAATTTTACACAGATTTCACTGCTTCTCTATGGTGAATAAAGTCACAAATTATAATTTATTTACAGTAAACATATTTAAATAATTAAAATACTGAGTTTTATAAATATCAAAACGAATTTTACATTTTTAGTGAAATTAAATATGAATTACGTCTTATACAGTAAAATAACAACTTTATATATCAAATTACATCTTATGCAATATTTTACGTAAATTAATGACTTTTAATATGTATTTTATGTAACATTTTACGTAAATTATAATAACTTTAAATATGCGATTATATTACAATTAAATCTTATCTTATATTATTTAAGTAAGTCGCCGACAGTATGCTTGCCTACTCATTTCAGTGTATAACTACCTGGCAAGCAGGTGTAAACAGGTAAGTCAAAATAATATTTTTTTTTTAAATAAATAAAATTAAAAAAAAAAATTAATATTAAAATTAAAAAAAAAATTTAAATTAAATTAATTTTTTTTTTTTTTTTTTTTTTTTATAAAAAATAGCCATGACCACTTTTCGATAGGCAAGCAATTATAGGCATATTTGTTTATAAAAAATATTTAATAAAAAATACGTCTCATCTGGTTATCAGATCGGTGAAGGACGATCTCCCACGGGCTCTTAGACCACTAGTGTACTCACGGCAGCGCGGTGACGCTGGGCAGCGCGAGCACCCAGCGCGCGAGGGCGCCCAGCAGCCGCGCGGCCGCCTCGCACGCGGCGTGCAGCCGCAGCGGCGCGGGCGGCGCGGGCCCGCCCGGCAGCGACAGCGGCAGCTGCAGCGACTCCGGGCTGCTCAGCACTCCCGCCTCCTCGCCTGTTTTGTGTTAACGAAATGAAACTGCTAATTACAAACTGATAACATGTTAAAAAAGCAGCTAATTTAAATAAAATACTGTATACCGGATTAAAACGCGATTTATTATTTATATTGTTTAAATTATTTATCCCGACGTTTCGGATGCTTTACAGCAACTGTGGTCGCGGGAAGACAGGTCTGTCGCGTTTTAATCCGGTATACAGTATTTTATTTAAATGTGTGATACTGGCGTTAATAAAAGACAATATTAAAGCAGCTAATTTTATTAACATGTAGCAACATCTATGTCCCCCAGTCTATCTAGCCCTCCAGAGGTTGATGTCGAGATGTTGTATATACTATATACGTATGTACTCAGCACCCGGAAACATTTATATAGCGCGATTCAGGATTAGACGTCTTTGTATTGATTCTTGTAGCCGATCATAGATGTCGCTACAACAATATAATGCCGCGTAAATAAAAATGTGTACAGAAAACTGATTTCCAGTGGCTCGTAGCGACTATAAATGCTTATGAAAGATAAATATTGTGCTAATAATAAATAAATAAGTAACTAAAACTCACAAACAACACCCTATCATAAATATAAAATATCATTTACCTCAAAATCTCTTTAGTTTAGATAAATAGAGACAAATTAGCTTAGCTTAATTTAGCTATGACAAATTTAAATATAATTTAATTCAAGTAAACTTTTGAAGCTTCCACTGTTGCTTCTACCGAGCAATAAGAGCCGTCGATATACTTGATGTCCAAGTAGATTAGAGTTTAGTGTGATATGAGCTATATACCTACTATCTACACCCTGATGGACTGTATAACATGTATATATGTTATACAGTCCACTGTGTCGAATGAATTTTGTTATAGTCTCAAATAAACTTGCATAATAACTACACGTCCGCGTCGTTTAAATTTAAAATCACCGTTAAACTGAAGTTTTTTTTTTTACGTTAGATATCGACAGACGAGCATGAGGTTCACTTGATGGTAGGTGATACCTCAGCCACAGAACATCAGTCAATGATGCGCTGTCGACCTAAATTTTACTTCGAGCATTCGGATATCCATAGACTGAAACCGAAACGCGCAATGTGCACTTCACGACTATTCCATCTATGAAGGGTGGTTCGTTACCCGGTCGGAATTTCGATATTCCTCCCACCCGATCAATGCCCGAAGTTACCAGACGTGGGGAAAACATGTTTGCAGAAAACTATAATCATGTTGTCCCGGGTGGGATTCGAAGCCACGACCCATCGATTCGAATGGCAGGTGTTCTATCGAACGCGCCAACGAGCCCGTCCAAGTAATCCTTAAGTCTTAAACACTTGGTCTTTCGCGCCGGATAAGGATTATTTCTCCGCAAACACACACACACACAAACACACACACACACACAGTACACTCACCGTCACCCTGTTGCGTGTCCGCGGCGTGCAGGGACGCCATCGGCACATCGGGCGGCGTGGCGCCGTACGCCGATTGCAAGTACTCATTTATTGCACCTGTTTTTAAGTTAAGCTTCTTAAATTATAACACATACATTATTTGTATTTATTTTGACTATATAAAATTATATATATAGTCTAAATAAATATAAACAATGGTAATATTACCCAACTTATTTGTATTTGCTGTACATATTTTATTGTGGAACTAAGAATTCCAAAAGAAAATAGTGAATTCCCGAGTGGAGCATGAAACAGAAACAGTGTCCATTTCAATGATCTTTTCAAGTCAAGGCAAGTAGATGATCATACTGTGCTCTGCCTGACCATAATATTTTTTTAAATTCTTGTTTTAGATGTTATTATTTTTGAAGTTATACTTCTTTAGGCGCGTTATGAAAAAATGATGAGAGTGAAATTTTAAGATGCGCGCGCACAGCGAGACACAAAATTCTCACGGGAGTTATTTATTTAATTTTTTAAATTTAAATTGAACTTTATTGACTGTGTTGACAATCCTTTTCTAATCCTTTTATTGTAATTAATTAATTGCATGCAATTAAAAACTATTTTTTAATGATGCCAAAGAAGTATAACTTCTCACGCGCGTACATAAGTACACGCACCCATTTTTTTTTAATAACACTAGTTTTCCTTAGAATGTATAGGTCAATATTTATTTCCAAAATTAGCTATGGTATGTTATCTATGGACATTAATTAAACATAGAATTCAGAATGCTCGAAGTAAAATAAGGTCAACAGCGCATCATTGACTGATGTTCTGTGGTTGAGGTATCACCTACCATCAAGTGAACCTCATGCTCGTCTGTCGATATCTAACATAAAAAATAAATAAAAAAAGTTCAAATAATTTGAATTTTGAATCAAGACATAAACATACCGAATTGTCCCATTTTGAAGAGGTTCTTAGCGAGTTGTGTCTGCAACATGAGCTGCTGCCGTCTCGCTCCCTCCAACTCGTTCGCTCCACTGCCCAAGTATGGAGATACGGCTAAACATACATACATATAATAATTTTTAAATTATCTTTAACTAGTAACTCGCCCAGACTTTGCATGGATATGTTCTACAATCTACACGGACTCGTTGTCGTTTTGGGTAAAACCTTGTGTTCCGATGGGTTACTGATTCGAATCCCGCCGAGTCGACATCATTTGCTGTAAAAATGTCTTCCCTACGTCTAGTAACTTCGAGGTGGGAGGAATATTGAAATTCCGATCGAACGTCCACGAACCACCAGTCATAGATGGAAAACCGTGAGGTATATATTGCCGATTTCGGTATCAGTCTATGAAATTCCGAATGCTCAAAGTAAAAAAAGGTCAACAGCGCATCATTCAATTATGTTCTGTGGCTGAGATATCATCTATCACCAAACTAAGTAAATCATCTGTCAATATTTAAAAAAGAAGTTATACATACTAATGTTTGTTTGTGCCATCATTAACGCAAAAATGGAATCTGTATGTCAAATCAAATACTTACGTTTTACAAGTAGGTACTTTTGAATCGTAATTTTTTTTCGAAAAGTTGCTTCAACCGAGAATCAAAAGACTCGATACTTACTTTTCGTTAATAACATACCCACCATTACGTCAATAATATACACACCACTACGTCAATTATATACACACCACTACGTCAATAATATACACTACATTCTTACAAGGATTCCCTTTGTTGAAGGCGACAGCCGCGGCGAGGGCAAAGTTAAGGGCTGGGGCTGCCGGGGAAACCGACCCAAAGGCTTCACTAGATTCTTCTTTGGGATTGATCTAAAAACGAAGGGCAATATATTAGATACTAGCAATCCGCCCCGGTTTTGCACGAGTCAATGTAGACTATACACAAAAGAGAAACCTATGTTACTCGCTGATAATGTAGCTTTCTAACAATTTTTTTAATCGGTTGAGTAGTTCGAAACAAATCTTTTCTCTTTATAATATTAGTATAGATTCAAGTCCAAATATTATATATATATATTCAAAGAAACTTTTACATCTTGAATCGTCAATTTTTATAGCTATCACTGGTTCGGAATGGTGATTCTTTCGAGAAAAGCCGACAAGGAACTCAGTACTTTTTAGAAATCAAATTTTTGTAACTGAAATGAATATCTATACCTATCGAAGTAAAATAAAACTATCCCTGAGTATACCGTTCATTTGCGAGATGCTTGACAAAATTTAAAAAGAGATAATTTTAGGTATGATGATTAAGAATTTCTTGTAAATGAGGCATTTTTTTTTACTGAAGCAGACAAAAAACAGGTTGAAGCCAATCTTTGTTTTAACTGTTCTACGCATTTTGTTTAACTTCTAAATCGTCATACCCAAAATTTACTCTTTGAATTATGTCAAGTTTTTCGAAAATATGAAGTTTCAACAATACCTGTGAGTGCGTGTGGAACTATACCTGTGAGTGCGTGTGGAACTATACCTGTGAGTGCGTGTGGAACTATACCTGTGAGTGCGTGTGGAACTATACCTGTGAGTGCGTGTGGAACTACACCAGTTTATTCGTGTGAAACTATACTTGTGTGTATGTTCAGTACTATACCTGTGTGTGCGCGTGGAACTATACCTGTGTATATGTATAGACTACATCTGTGTATTCTTGTGGAACTATACCTGTGTGTGCGTTTAGGACTATACCTGTGTATGCGTGTGGTTGGCAAGCCCCAGCAGCTTGGAGTAGGCAGCTTGCCGCTCGTGCACCTCCCGTTCGCCCTTCACCTTCTCCACTATCGGCTTCCTCTCGTGTTGGACCGCTGTGCGAGACATGGCAAGAATTACTGCTCATTTTATTGTACATGTAACAATGCCGAAGATGATGCATTCTCCAGAATCCTAAAGCTAAGGTAACCAAAACTGCTTCTACTCATATATTTTTTTTATGATAGATATCGACAGACGAGCATGAGGTTCACTTACCTCAGCCACAGAACATCAGTCAATGATGCGCTGTCAACCTACTTTTTACTTCGAGCATTCGGAAATCTATAGACTGAAACTGAAACACGCAATGTGCACTTCACGGTTTTTCCATCTATGAACGGTGTTTCGTTACCCGGTCGGAATTTCGATATTCCTCCCACTCGATCAATGTCCGAAGTTACCAGACGTGGGGAAAACATGCTTACAGAAAATTATAAACATGACCCGGTGGGATTCGAACTCACGACACGACACCGATGAGCACGGCAGGTGTTCTACCGAACGCGCTAACGAGCCCGTCAAATATATTATTGATGGATATCCTGTTTCTGACGTGTCACCTACTATCAAGACTCAAGTACACCTCACACTTATCTTTCAATACCTGACATAAAAAAATCTCTTCATTCTACTATGTTATTTAAATGAAGCTAGTACTCACAGTCGCTTCTCATGCCGCACGCCAAGCACTTCTGCAGACGACAGTACTGGCACCTGTTTCTGTGGTGCTTGGTCACCTCGCAGTTCATACTGCCTCGGCACTGGTACCCCAGTTTCTTGCGGATTGAACGCTTGAAGAAGCCTTTGCATCCTGAAATGTGGAATATAGGATAATAGGGGAAGTAATGTAGTGGTATAAACGTTTAAAAAAACTTAGATAACATAGTATTAAAGGTGGAAAACAAAAGTTCATCAGTATGTTAATATTGTGTATTACTAGGTGCACTCAACAAGCGTCGCCAATGTTAAGTAAAAAGATAAGTTTTTTTAGGCCGTATGCAGAACAACTTACCAAAATTCATCATAATATGAGATGAATAGTTTCGGAGTGCATAAAGGAAAAAATACATACATTGATTTTATCTTTATACATTTATAATATAGTTGGGAAAATATTGTAAATTTCTTAAATAAAACATTTAGTTTCTATTCATTTATATATTCATTATACCTTTTTAGAGCACTACCCTTAACTATGTATATATGAGTATATGCAACTTTTTACATTTCGTATTACTATGGTTGGTACTCTCCTCAAGAATAAGGATGCCATTTGAACCATATATCATTGTTCTACGATCACGACGATTTTTTTCTTTTACGAAATTTTATTGGCTAATTTTTGTCTAAATACTACGGATAAAATACCACTTAATACACAATTAAGGTTATGATGATGACATAGGAGAAGCACACCTTCACCAGCTGCAGTTTCTTTCAAGCTGCATCACTGTCTGGTGGTTAATAATATTGTAAGCTCAATGTACTAAAGTGGAATTTTCCCCTTACTAATTTTGTCTGTTCAGTGTGTTGGTAAAATCACATGACTAATACCTGTTTTAAATCTATAGGCATAAACAGGCATATCTATAGACATAAAAACTAAGTTTGTATAAATATGTCTACCTTCACAGCTTATAGCACCATAGTGTCTCCCCGAAGCTCTGTCGCCACATACAATACATAACTCCAGGCCTCCTACTTCGCTGCCTGTGTTGTATTTCATTTCCATCTGATCTTGGGCATCCATTTCCACTAAAATACACATATTCAATAAATTAGGATACTATTTTTTATTTACATATATTATGATTAAACACATATATCCAGGAAAGTATTCCAATTTTACCATGTAATAGTTCCATTTAGTAACATAATATATTGTCGCTGTGCCTGACAAGTTCCATTTGTGATTTTTGTATAGTTTTGGGAAACAACGAAAAACATATTATTGATTCACATACGGAGTTTTTCTTAACGGTCAAAACACATGGAATTAGTTAAACTCGTTTCCAGTTTGAATATCACAAAAAGGATTTTAGTAACACATAGAGAATAAAACGAAGATTATTTTCTGTGCAAAAATAAAAAAAATGCACATATGGAATTTGGCAGGCGCAACGACAATATGAGTGATTTTATCAAAATGACAAATTCATTTATTCAATTTTTTTTAATGACCAATTGAATAAAATAATGTTCCATCTATCTAATGCACTATATCAATCAATGATAGTCCTCCAATGATGCAGATGCTTTCGACACCGCTAAATACATACTAAAGTGATCCAACAGCACGTTTGCCCACTACTCCATAAAAAAATATGTCTACAAAACTGTAAAAGTGACTTGCAAATACACGGTAATAGACTGTGAAGGAATAATTTGTACAGTAAGTAGTTTAATAAAAATTTATAGACAATGATATTATTATAATATTGAATGATGAGTATGATATCATAGTTTATTTACAATCATTTAACAATATTTATTTCCTTCTTGGCATGTAACCCTTGGCAGAAATACATAACCATTGTTGGTATTAGGATAATGCAGTCTTGTCGGTGTTGGTAGGCATTAATATAAATAATAAAAGTTTATTTACAACGAAATTTTAACATTAAAGTACATTATTAATATCTTAATTGTTGTCTTTTATTAACGCGAGTATCACACATTTAAATAAAATACTGTATACCAGTCCACGCGACCACGGTTGCTGAAAAGCATCCGAAACGTCGGGATAAATAATTTAAACAATAAATCGCGTTTTAATCCGGTATACAGTATAATATTTAAATCTTAATTGTTATTGATATTCTAAACATACATTGATATAAATAGATGTTTATAATAATGTTATGATTGAAGTACCTTTCACTTTACGTGCGGGAATTGTAACATATTATTATTTAAAAAAAGATATATTCAAATCGTATCATTTTGATATTGTCTTTAAAGGTAGCAGGCATTCCTTTAGTTCAATGTTAGGTGATGTGGAAAGAGCGTATGATACTTTATTCATGTCTAGTTCACAAACAGTTATTTCTAAATTATTTACCTGTTTTTCCAAGAAGTTTAGATGTCACAAACAATAATTCCCAAACGCGTTTAAAATATAATTATAAAATGCAGTGACTCTTATACAACATCATTCTACGATACATAAATAACGTAGTAAAAAATAACACGAAAAAATATTCGTAAAAACTAAAACAGGCACGTCAACAGAAAGGTTAAAGTGCTCGTCAGATAAGTCTGCGCGCGACGGGTGGCGTACCAAATATTGCCAGGTATAGAAAGCAAACTCTCAACCACTATGCAACACCAAAAAAATCACCAGCATTCTGAATGTTAATTCGTATTAGGTATACTTAGTATACAACAGAAAACAAATTTATATTTAGATATCACGTCGAATTAACTACTAAATTTGACGTGATGTAACAATTTTATTTGTAAATTTCAATTAGTTTTAGGGTGATGAATAATAATTACATACTAATACTCAGTGAAAATATATATATTTTTAATTTGTTACATATTGTAACTGAATAACTCCTTATTTACCTGCTCCATAAGAAATATTTACATAATCTACAATTAAATAAAACAACACCAAATTTTATATATTTAATGTAAATCATTTATCGAGAATATAGCAGAACTTCTAAATTTTGGATAACTATGGTCCAACAGTGGGTCAATCTTTCCATTCTATTTTCACATGTTTCAGATTCACTTGACTCGTTATTAGAAGAGTTTAAAGATTTGCTGCCACTTGCATGATCAATTATAAATTTGTCCAGTTCTATGTCCAAAAGCCTGTCAGATTCAAAATATTGGTCTACGATTTTTTCAACATGCTGACACACATTATCGAATTAAATGCCGCTTCAGATTGAAGATATTTCACCTGTGGCTTGATTTAAATTTTTTTCCACAATACGTATTTTTTTTCAATGGGGTTTTAATCCTAAAACAAACTAAATCATTAACCAACAACAAAGTAAAAATATGTATCGTATAAAAATACCCCACATAAAGACATAATACCATGTACTGGTCACCCCAAAAATTACCTGTCAAGTAATAAAAAAGTTGTGAAAATGGTACAATCGGCCCTTTATTTTGCCGTTCTGCTTCATAAGCACGTTATACTTTCAATATAACATCTCTACCAGCACTTTTTATAACCTTAGGCATGATGATTACCAATAAAATCGAATAAAAACGCCACTGCTGCACACTAATTCCGGAAAACAATATGACGGAAAGAAATTTAGTTCCAATTTTTGCCGCGCGCAGACTTATCTGGCGCGCGGTATAGTAGGTACCTACCTACTCTGTTGTGTCAGCTGTCACATCCACAGAATCACAGAAAACTATAACAGAGCACAGAATACATATGTACATACTAAGAGAAGTAAACTCGCTAGTTAGATCGCAACGCACGTCAACTTTTGTAAGTACCTAAGATTTTATTCTGGTGGTTATCATCATGTGAACCGACAGCACGTTTGGCCCCTATTCCATAAAAAAATCTACACAGCACTATTAAAACTTAAAGGATAGAATAAAATCACTGGACATGCATGGGGCGCTACCGCCTTTATTGTGCTAAGCAAGTTTATAATAATACTGCTTTAAGAGATTTTAGGTAGGAAAATACTAATACATACAAAAGTATTCATAGTAGACTGCATGTTATGTAACTTGAAATTAAAATATCTTAATTTTTTTTCAATACTTTTAAATTCTAAAATCTAATACAATAGGTAAATAATTATTATAAGTTAATTTACCGTTGACGGACGATTAGTAAACTTCAGTCTTTCTTGACTGTGGTGCCGCGGGATATCACATTAAACATGGACCTAAAAAACTCTTTTTTTTAGGTCCATGACATTAAATTTTGACAATGATCATTGTCAAATCTTAATTGCCAACATAGAAATGTCATATAGATATTGACAGACGTTTAACTTATGTATCGCACGTGTTTTTAATTTTTATTATTTCAAATTTAAATAGTTTTCCCTAAAATATATATTAATAGCTATCAAGCAGATGTATAAATATGACGAAGAATCTTAAGATGGATGAAATAATAGATAAGTTCAACGATCTAACCGCCGAGCCCGCGAATTATCTGGCAGTACAAAATGATATTAAAGGAGACATTAAAAACTTGGTTAAAAAGCTCTATGATTTCACCAAGACGGAGGAAACGAAAAGTAAAAAACAAAAGGGCAGTGCCTTACCTGAAATGATCATAGAAGAGTTTGATGAGGAGCAGATTTGGCAGCAAATTGAATTACAAAATTTGGAGTGTTGGGATCGTTTAGTATGGGATGTCGCCAACTGTATATCAAATAAAAATGATTTGTTATTTCCTGTGGAGATTCCAACGTTCGAAACTGAAACTACAGTTGAAGAGTTGGAGGATATAGATCAAGAAAATTCAGAGTCAGAGGGGAGTAGTATTCCTATTCCACAAAAATCTAAGGTACAAAAGAATAGCAAGAAACTAAAAAAGTCGTTCAAAAAGTCATCAATAGTTGATGATCAATTTTTTAAACTAAAAGATATGGAGCAATTCTTGATTAGTGAAGAAAAAATGACGGAGAAAGTTAAAAGTAAAGATGATGGTGATGATGAGGGATCAATAGATTTATTTGATGATATTGATGAGGGAGATTCTGAAGATGATCAAGAAATGATGTACAAAGATTTCTTTGATGATGAAAGTGCTGATGATGTTGATGAAAATGAAGTTGGTGATGAAAACATTGACGACAATGGTGAATTAGATGATCAAAATGAGCCAGGTTATGATGACATGGGGGATGAATCAGATAATGACCAAAAAGATTCAAATTCTAATAGAAACCATAAAAAGGTAAGATTTGCTGGCTTACAGCCTGATAGTGATTCGGAGATTGATTCTGTTAATAGTGTTGTAGAACCTAAATCAACCAGTATGGATAATAATGAAAAGAAATCAGAGTTTGAACTCAGACAGCAAAGACTCCAACAGCAAATATCAAGGCTAGAAGAGAAAACATTAAAAGAAGCCCCATGGCAGCTCAAAGGAGAAGTTGATGCCACAAAACGTCCACAAAACTCATTGCTACAAGAAGTTGTAGACTTTGATTTGACTACACGACCTGCCCCGATCATAACAGAGCAAACAACTATCACTTTAGAAGGTCTTATCAGACAGAGGATCAAAGATAAAGCATGGGATGATGTTATCAAGAAAGAAAAACCTGTGGATGATCAATTGGTTTTCAAGAAACCTGAAATTCTAGATCATTCTAAGAGCAAGCTCAGTTTAGCTCAAGTTTATGAAGCTGAGTACTTAAAGCAGAAGCAAGCATTATCTGGAGATAGTCAAGAAGAAGAGGAACCAGAAAGCCATAAAGAAATTCGTAATACAATGACTAAATTGTTCACAAAACTTGATGCTTTATGTCACTATCATTACACACCTAAACCGCCACAAGCTGAAGTCAAGATTGTGAGCAACACGCCAGCAATTTCTATGGAAGAAGTTGCTCCTGTTGCTACCAGTGATGCTGCACTGCTGGCTCCAGAAGAAGTAAAGAGGAAACAAAAGGGAGAACTTATGAGTAAAGATGAAAGAACTCAGACAGATAAGAATAGAGAAAGAAGGAAAAAGAAGAAGATGCAACAGAAAAAGGGACAAGTTATGAAAGTTACGGACCATAGGAATACAAACAAGGGAGTGAAATCTAATGATAAATCATTAAAAACATCAAAAGCATTCTTCCAACAGTTGAATGATGATGCTACTAGCTTGATAAATAAAAGTAAGAATAAGAAAAAATAAAAGTATTTGTTGACTAAATGACTTTATTATTTATGGAATCCTTTGCCTATATTCAAGCTATGAACAAAAGAATCATATGTATCACAGACAATTACATTTGAGTACATATTTAAGTCATGGGACCCTTAGCATAGGGTAAATATTTCTGTATTTGTTTCACTGATTGTTCTTTCAGGCATACTTGCCTGAGATTTAAATAAAATACCACTTGGCCACAGGTGGATAGCCAGACATAATTTTAGGGAATTGCATCACATAGCACGGAATAACAACTAGCCCCTATGGCATTGTTCTGTTTATAGTGCATACATAACATTATGTTTATATATAAAAAACAAAAATCCATATGCTTCAAAATATGAACAAAAATTATTTCAAAATATATGTAGTATATTTGAAATCGTTAAACTCGAACGGTGTTTGACCGATCATAATGAAAATTGGCACACATAATAATAATAATAATACCCCCCCAAGGGACCACCTTGTCGTGGTGGGGGGGCTTACGGGAAGACATGAACTATTTGGCGGTCACTACCATCTTGATCGTACCCTGTCAGGTGATACTATAAGAAAAACATCTATAAACATCTTGATGTGACTCTTTCCAACAAACGGTCCCAAAACCAATCCCTCATAAAGCTAACTCCACGTTCGGTCTTAACATCAATGATCACGTGAGGGCAGACTTTGGTAGATTAATAGCTATCAAGCTACTAAAGCCCAACGGAGCAATAGTAATAGAAGAAAAATGCGATGCGGTTAAGAAGCGGAACTAAACTACCCCAGGCAGGTACCGGAGCGAATCGCGATGGAGAATCCCGCCTCGAGGCCTTAACCTCGAGCAGTCCCACGTATTCTGGGGGGGACAACGTAGCGCAAATTTCAGACCAGTTGAGAACTGGACCAATATATAATGAACGATCATCATCAGCTCATCCCTCATCATCATCATCTCATCCCTCATCATCATCATCAGCTCATCCCTCATCATTATCCAGCATCTTCCCATCTGTGCCATCAACTAATCCATACATACATACATATTCAACAACATCTAATATACTGCTGGAGGATGTTGTGCAAGAGACAAATCTAGTCGATAACCTTGCACCCACCACCAATAGCAAAAAAACACGTAGAAAATGGAGTAAAGAAATGAATAAATTTATCCTACGTACGTATCTTCAGCTTACCTTGATGGAAACTGACACAAATGGCTATTTACCACTATTACACACCAAATTTATAGAAAAATTTCCAGAAATGCAAATGATTAGTCGACAAAGAGTAGGGGACCAGAGAAGAGTTATAATTAACAAGAACCTACTTGCACAAAGTGAGATTGACCAGATTTACAGAGAAACACGTGAAGAATTAAAAAACATGCAATACAACACACATATACATAATACATCTACGTCAAATACTGAGCATTCACATGAAAACATAACATACCCTCAAAATTCATTAACACAAACAAATAATGAGCCACCGATAATCAACACCAACAAAACTAGCCAACGGATGCGCTGGACCAAGGAGCACAATGAAACAATAATACGAATATACTACAAACTAACATCAATAGAAACAAACGTAACAGCTTATAGAGGACCCTTACATCAGGCTTTTCTAGCAAAGTTCCCACATCTAACACATATAAGTGAACAGAGAGTTGCAGACCAAAGACGGCTTATAATCTGCAATAAGTATTTGAGTCAAGAACGATTAGAAGCTATTAAAGAAGAAGTTATGAGTGAATTGCTCACCCAGAGTAGCAACTACTCAGAAACCCACACAAATAATAACTTCCCTACAACTAGCAGCTCGGACCCTATGTTAGAACAAAGTAATATTAGTAGTTATGATAATAGACACAATAATATTGACTCCGAAATAAATTATGAAATAGAAAATAACCCATACATGACAATACAGACAAATATACAGCAATCAAATACTACAGATATTGGAATAGAAAGAACGTTTGAAGAAGCCTATAACTTCTTCAAAAACACTGATCCTACAAAAAGAAGTTATATACCGAAACAAAAATCCTCAAAAAAGCTAAATTTCATAGTAAATTACATAAATAATAATGTTCTTACAAAGTTTATAGACAATGACTCAGAGTTCAATAAGTTGCAAACTGTATTGTACAGCGCAGCGTGGACGGCAGCAAAAATTAATGGAGCTAAATTAAAAATACCTCCAACTGAAATAAACTTCAGTAATAAAACTAAGAAAGCAAAATGGCAGATAAGATTGTAACGTAAGATAGAAGAACTAAGGGTACAAATAGGTCGATTAACACAGTACATTAAGGGCAATAGAACCATCAAGATAGTCAAACACGTAAATTACATAAAAAATCATTACAAGATACACGCTACTTATGAAAACCCCAACATACAGCTATCTGAATTTCTAGATACACTAAAACAAAAACTTTCTACCTATAGCAGTAGATTAAAAAGATATAACACATGTACATTACGAAAAATACAAAATAAACAATTCTTGTCCAACGAAAAACAGTTTTATCGCAAATTAAAAAACCAAAGCAGAAACGATCATAATTTATCTCAAAACAATAATTGTAATAACAACTCACTGTCTGCTGCAGACATACACAGGTACTGGGCAAACATATGGGGGAACCCTATTCAACATAACGTGGAGGCCGATTGGATTCGCAACGAGGAAAACAGATATCAGAACTCTGAACCTATGGAGTTTCAATTGATACCCATAGAAATATTCCAAGATGTTATAAAAGGTTTACACAATTGGAAAGCACCAGGCTCAGACAACATTCACAACTTTTGGTACAAAAAATTCACCTTTATTCATGCATTTCTTTATAATCACATAAATAATTTTATCAAACAACCACACACATTACCAAATTATATTACTTTAGGTACTACATATATGCTCCCGAAGGACCCTAATAATCTAACAGATCCAGCAAAGTACAGACCTATTACTTGCCTTCAAACTATATATAAAATAATTACATCTTGTTTAACTCAAATAATCTACCGCCACGTCGATAAAAATATGATACTAGCAGAGCAACAGAAAGGATGCCGCAAATATAGCCAAGGCTGTAAAGAGCAATTGACAATAGATTCAGTATTACTCAAACAAACTTTACAGAAAAAGCGAGACCTGTTCACCATGTACATAGATTATAAAAAAGCATTCGACTCCGTACCTCACACATGGCTACTCAAAATTTTGGAAATCTATAATATTCACCCGCAAATTATTCAATTTTTACGAAACACTATGACTAGATGGACAACAAGACTTAAATTAACCACTGAATCGAACATAGTAATAACCGAACCCATTGCAATACAGAGAGGTATATTTCAGGGTGATGCTTTAAGCCCCTTCTGGTTTTGCTTGGCACTGAATCCATTGTCTAATATGCTGAATTCATCAAACTTGGGATATGAACTAAACTATACAGATAATGACGATACCAACTTACTGACTAACTTCTCAACATTAAAATTAAATCATCTTTTATATATGGATGATATAAAGCTTTATGGTACCTCCGAGGAGCAACTACACCAATTGGCTGAAATTACAGAAAGTTTCTCACAGGACATTAATATGGAATTTGGGATCGATAAATGTAAAATTAATTCAATAAAGTCAGGAAAAAAATTTGAACATCAATATCATATGCAATCTGGAGATACAATAGAAGCATTAGCTGCGAATGAAGTTTACAAGTATTTAGGTTACATGCAAGCTCAACAAATACAGTATAAAAATATAAAAAAATCTCTAACAACGCAGTTCAAACACAGACTAAATATTATACTACGAAGTCAGCTCTACTCCAAAAATGCTACCAAAGCTATTAATACATATGCAATTCCTGTACTCACATACTCCTTTGGAATAATTAATTGGAGTAGAACAGAGCTGAAATCCTTACAGAGGCTGATCAATACCACAATGACCCGACATAGAAAACATCATCCAAGGTCATGTGTACAGAGAATGACCATACCAAGAAACGATGGTGGAAGAGGTCTTATTGACATTATAAATTTACACAATAAACAGATAACAAACCTCCGTTCTTATTTTCATAACAAAGCTTTAACCTCGACTTTGCATAATTCAATAGTACTAAATGATAAAAAACTTACACCACTTAATTTATTTGATAAAACACAACAAAGAAATGAGATACAAACTGACCAACAGACTAAATTTAGTGAATGGATGCGAAAATCCTTACACGGACGACATCTTCACGATCTGCAGCTACCTATCGTTGACAAAACGGCGTCAAATGAATGGCTAAGGCGTGGAGAACTATTCCCTGAGACAGAAGGATTCATGCTCGCAATACAAGACCAGGTTATAGAAACCAATAACTACAAGAAACATATAATAAAATTACCAAATTTCACAGACGATCGCTGTAGAAAATGTAAGGAATCATCTGAAACTATACAACATATAACTGGCTCATGTAGAGTAATAGCACAAACTGATTACAAACATCGGCACGATCAGGTAGCAGCAATAATTCACCAAAATCTTGCATTTAAATACAAACTCATTTTAGAAAAAAAAACATGCTATAAATATACCCCTGAAACAGTATTAGATACAAAATACTATAAACTCTACTGGGACAGAACTATTATTACTGACAAAACAATACATTACAATAGACCAGACATAACACTTCATTACAAAAAAAACCAAACAGTTTATTTAATAGATGTAGCAATACCCAACACTCATAATCTTTCATCCACACACACTGAAAAAATTACCAAATACACCGACCTAGCCATTGAAATTAAGAATCAATGGAAGGTTAAAGAGGTGAAAACCATACCAATTGTCATCTCATCCACTGGCGTAATTCCCTATACACTACACACAAGCCTCAAAATTTTAGACATTCATCCACTCACATACATCATCCTTCAGAAGGCAGTTATACTTAATACATGTCGAATTGTAAGAAAGTTTTTATCAACAGAACTAACAACACCAGCTATTGTGCTTGACTAAGGTTCGCACTATAGTCTAGAGATAACCCCTTTTGGGAGAAAAAAAAATATATCTGAAAAATAATAATAATAATAATAATATTATGTATTTTCTAATGTAGAGGGTTTTTATACTATCCACTTCGTTGTAACTAGTCGCCAGTCAACTATGCTGTACTAATATTATAAAGAGAAATGATTTTTTTTGTTGGTTTGTTACCCTTTAACTCAAAAGTACTCAACCGATTTAAAAAAAATTCACCAATTGAAAGCATTATTAGCGAGTAACATAGGCAATTTTTTTTTGTATAGTACATAGGGCTGCCACCTCTCCAGGTTTGACCAGGTGTCTACAGGTTTGCATGGTGCATGTCCGGGCTACGTTTAACATCGATATCTCTGGGTCAGACCACAACTCCACAAACACAAACGCTGTTGTACGCTTTCGTTCTTAATATTTCAATCGCAGATTGTCTTCTTTGCTGTAGCCTTTTCTAATTCACCATTACTTTTTGATTTAATTAAATAATTCAAACTTTAAAAAAGTGTTGTATTTTAATAGAAAAAGAATCCATATTTCTAAAATCTTCGGGTCTACTGTTTTTGAAAGGTGGCAGCCATAATAGTACATCTACATTGCACCCGTGCGAAGCCGGCCGGATATATTATAAAAGCAAAATACTGAAACTCGTACTTTATATTTAATTAAAATAAGGAAAAGCCAGTCCAATACACTAACGTATACAGAAAAACTCGTAACGAAATGAACCGCCAATGTCGAAGCAAAAGAACCAAAATTAAAATAACCCGCGCCTGCAAAAAAACTAACGCAATTGCAAGCTAGCGCGCTTTTGCTAATATTTGGCTAAGCGCTTCGGCTTTGTGAGTTTTATTTATGTATTCATTAAATTTATTAACACTGTATGTTAATTAAAAGAAAGTTTAAACGCGTGTTCAATATTTTAGCATTTTGTCGTATTAACTACGAAAATGGTGATGACTTTTATAATGTCAACATTTACATTTGAAAATTTACAATTTGATTTTATAAAAATCACTACTACATGTCGGTGCAAAATGTCGTGCTTTAAAATCTAGCTATTTAGGGTGTACGTTTTCTGTTCGTTAGTGCGATCTCAATTCTTATATGTATGTAAACTATGTATGTAACTGATTATTATATTAAATATTTACCTGATTTTATTATTGTTATTCACATTATTTTATGTATATAATATATCAAAAACAAGCTGTAAAATTGTTTTTTAATTTAGTTTTCTTTTATTAGCATTTTTAGATAGTGGCACTTCAACAGTTACGGAGGTAGATACTGAAAACCATACAGATGCCTTTTCCTTTACTACAGATTAAGTTAGTATTAAGATTAGAATTACTTATAATCAAATATACATTTGATTATAAGTAATTCATGTAGCATAAAATTAAATATTCTTATTAAATTTTGCATTAGTTTATAATATTCAAAGTACAACGTCCCTAAATTGTATCTAAGTAAGAGAAGAATAAAGTCTATTAAAAATTATTAGGCCACAAAACAGTTCAACATTAAAAGTTTATTAATCTGCATACGGTGTAAATAAATAATCGTACAGTGCGGTGAGGCTGCGATGGAACCATAGTTTACTTATCAAAAGTTGGGAAAAATATGAAGTAACTAAATACTATTTACGTCAGGGACCTATCGCTATAATTTGGAATGTTTTGAATAAACGTAAAAAAATAAAAAACAAAGATTTGTCCTCTATCAGCAGTAGGCATGGTGAAACAGGAGCACGCACTAACATTCTCGTGGGAACAACACGAAAATACATAGTCGAAATAACATCACCGCATACACGAATTCAAGTCCGACCATTCATCACAAGTAGCACCCGTTCACGAGTGTGACGCATGGCCAACCATCGCCATATTTTACGGAGAGAGACAACCTTTTGAAAACTGACAGTAAATGTAAAATTAGAAGCATTTAATATGTATTTTTTATTGACGTTCATAAGTGTACATTGTGTTACCTAAATTAATAAATGATTTTGAATAAGCAAATAGTATAGTTAGTACATCGTTAAAAATTTCATCACTAAAAGTTCGTTAAGCTGCGATGCGACTGTAATCCGCGTCGCAGCGCTCGGTCACATATTTATAATTTGTACAATTACCACAGCCTAGACAACCGACGTGGAGAGTTGTGAAGATACAGACAAGGTTTGGGGTTAACCTACATCCATTGTTTCTAGATGTAGTTAAGAAAAAAAAGTAGAGCGACATATATCAACATAAATTATACTTATGAAATATAATGAATTAAAAAAATTTACGAGCATGAGGATCACTTGATGTTAGGTGATACCTCAGCCACAGAAAATCAGTCAATGATGCGCTGTCGACCTACTTTTTACTTCGAGCATTCGGAAATCCATAGACTGAAACCGAAACGCGCAATGTGCACTTCATAGATTTTCCATCTATGAACGGTGGTTCGTTCCCGGGTCGGAATTTCGATATTCCTCCCACCCGATCAATGTCCGAAGTTACCAGACGTGAAGAAAAAATGCTTACAGAAAATTATAAACATGCAGTCCCGGTGGGATTCGAACCCACGATCCATCGATGCGCACGGCAGGTGTTCTACCGAACGCGCCATCGAGCCCGTCAAAATGAATTCATTTATCATAAATTACATTAAAATTATAAAGAGGAAGTTTTTGTTTATATTATGTAGAGCAGGGCTGTCCAAGTCAAAATCGTTATTATTTCTTATTTCTTTTTGTAATGTTTTAATAACAACATTTAGAAAATTTGCGTTGTACATTTTTTGTTAGATTTTTTGTAAATTGTAAATATTTTGCTGCCCCTCTAATAAAAAACAAATTAACAATTCCTAGCCATTGTAAGTCTCAATAGATTTGAGGTCGAGGTTTCTATATATAGTGTACGAAATCTCGTATATCAGAGGCCTTAGTACGAACAACTTGCGAGAAAGTATTCACATCGCCAATCTGTCAGTTGTATGTGAAACGTTTGCTATTCTAAAAACTAAAAAAAATATTACTAAAATATTCATCTTTCAAAAATGGAATGTCTATTAGTTATAAAGCGCAGTAAATGAAGCCACCATCAGTGGGCTGCAGCGAGCAGACAAATAAATTCAGCGGGCGATAAGCGCCGTATAAATCAAGAGGCAGCGCCGCGAGCGCTAAAAACATCGCGCTTTTTACGCTCAATGTTAAGAAACCGTTAAGGCACTATTTCATACATACAGAGTATAAAATCTTTTTTATATAGAATAGAAGGCTACTGGCGCTACTCTCAAACTTCCTCTTAAATATCAGTTAAGTTCTTTTCTGATAAATAAATATATACCTATTCTATAAGTGATCACTGCCGCTCATAGACACTCGCAACACCAGAAGGCATTTTAGTTGGACTGTACTTAGATGTAATTATTTTTCTCAGATATTTAAGGCTTTTGGTCCCCTATTCTATAAAAAAGTCTGCTGATGAGCCATAATATTTATAAACAGATGTACATACCTATAATCGTAAAGGCCTAAAGTTTTTTAGCTTGGATAGCATTAACGTAGATCTTAAAAAGAATTTCCGCATGAAGCTCGTAGGCGATATTTTTAAATATATAATATTTAAACCGACGACACGGCCGGCATGAGAAAATTGCAATTTGCTTCAGCCGGCCTAGCATGACAACCGCGACAAAATTTTGTCGACCGTTTTCTCGTGTTTTAATCGATTATCTCTTTATTTCTTCCGGATCTTACATGAAAATTACACTTAAAACTCGACTTTTAATATCAAAAATACTTTTCGATCGAGATATCTTTTCTATTAAAATTGTCGATGTCGAGATGTTATATATCGAGATATCTTAAATCTTAGTTTGTCTTCTGTCGTCCGCGACATATCTCGTGGCGGTCATGCTAGGCCGGATGAACATTAGAATGCCGCGAGAATTTGTGAATATTGGATAAGAATTTATATTACGTGTAACCTCGTGGGTGCGGACAATGTTTAACCATATAATAATTATTATAAGAACCATATTTTATGGGCTTGTGTGATTCCACAGCGGTCGGAATAGGTCTACGAGAGATGGCTACGAAATGAACTTCGCTACGGTCCGTATTCCAATCGACTCAGGATTGAATCCAGTTTTGAGACTTACCAAACATTTTTTTCTTTCTTAGGAATAGATTTTGACTTAAGTAACATCTTGTAATACCTACTAAGTCAGTTTTTACCTTTCATCATTCAAGAAAGAGTTTTGATAAGTGCCTACGAGAAATGAAAAGTTTTACTATATTTGCCCCTTTAAAGTACAAAAAACTTACGAAAAAGTTTTCGTATCAAAACTAAAACAATTTATGAGCTTTATATGTTGTAAGGTAAAATATGGATAAGTATATAAGGAAATATGGAACACGTGCCGTGCGCATCGATGGGTCGTGGGTTCAAATCCCACAAGGATGGCATGTTTATTATTTTCTATAAGCATGTCCTCCCCACGTCTGGTAACTTCGAGCATTGAACGGGTGGGAGGAATATTGAAATTCCGAACGGGTAATGAACCACCGTTCATAGATGGAAGAACCGTGAAGTGTAACATGCTCATCAACGGATGAGTTTGAGGTTTACTTGATGGTAGGTGTTACCCCAGCCACAGAACATCAGTCAGTGATGCGCAGTCGACCTACTTTTTACTTCAAGCATTGGGAAATCCATAGACTACTACCGCGCTACTACTGCTACCTACGCGCAATGTGCACTTTTCAGTTTATCATTGAGTTTAAGGAGCAAAATGTTATCTTAATAGCTTGTAACAGAGTAGCATTAAATACACCTACCCGCAGCCATTCGTACTTACATGATTCGAACTATTAAACTGCGAGAATATTTTATAAAGCAATTAAAAATAATCTGTAATAATGCATTATATATTTATTTAAAACCAACCAAAAACCGACTTCAAAACTATGTACCTACATATAGTATGTACAAACTAACTAAAAAGTAAGGTAATTATTCGGAAGTGGGGCTCCTGCGAAAATGGGGGTAAAAATTTTTTTTTGTGTTTTTTATGCATAAAGAACATGAGAGAAAGCAATTTTAAGATGGCGCATGATGTTTTTTACCAAAAAAAAAAAAAGATGATGGAAAATTTGTTAACATTTGTTCGACTTGTTACGTCTGTAAAGCTAGAAAGGTCAAGTCGGCAGAATCACTCGTTTTATATCTCAAAATTTAGTGCTCATTTAGTGCTGTCGTTGAAGTAAAGGATTTTTGGACAATAGGTACATTTTTTTATTTTTTTTCAAAGCAACTAATGCTAGTATAACGACTCCAGCAGTCTCAAGAGCGAGTAGAAGACTCTAAAACGAAGAATAGGAATCGGTTCTGGCACTCGTCGGCCGCTACGGCGGCATCGCTCGCTTCGCTCGCTCGACTCGTGCGCGGTGGTCACTATAACAACAAGTGTATTCTTTAGTGTGATGTCACTACTGCGTATAGATCGCTAGCACTAGTTAGAAGGTCTACAGAACGTGATGTCGCGCGGTCGTTGTCAGGCTACGCTTCTTGTAACGTGCGCTGCGGACGCCTGCCCGTGATGCGGTTGCGACGTACCAGCGGCGCACATTCCTTGGGCGGCCTTTAACCCTTACGCGGTTTTAGTTAACTCGTTAGCTTAGCTCCTGTTAAAGTGACCACCGCGCACGAGTCGAGCGAGCGTAGCGAGCGGTGCCGCGGCAGCGGCCGACGAGTGCCAGAACCGATTCCTACTCATTTCAATTAGCTTTATAAAAAAAAATTCAGCTTAATAAACAAATTTTCCATCATCTTTTTTTTTTTTGGTAAAAAACATCACGCGCTATCTTAAAATTGCTTTCTCTCATGTTCTTTATGCATAAAAAAAAAAAATTACCCCGATTTTCGCAGGAGCCCCACTTCCGAATAATCACCAAAAGTAAAAAATAATATTTTAATTACTTCAAAGCATGAGCCTTAAAGGACAATCGACAAAATTATTGATACTTATATCATTATACTATGTAAAATATTCTATATAACTTAATACGCTGCACATTAGTTAGTTATTTCGACTATGTATTATATTTGCGTGTTGTTCCCACGAGAATGTACCTACTCGTAAGTGCGTGCTCCTATTTCACCATGCCTACTGCTGATAGAGGACAAATCTTTGTTTTTTTTCGAGTCCTGGTGAAACAAGATTAAAAAAAAAATTGTATTAGTATATATCTATTTAATATTTATAAACAGTTATTTTTGAAGTCGGTGCCAACCAACCGCCGCCGCTCCGTACCATTCGAAAGTTTGTTGCAAAGGCAGGATTAAACTGTCCTTCTTGACTGGCACCGATTCAAAAAATAACTGTTAATAAATATTAAATAGAAACATTTTTTTAAATCTTGTTTCACCAGGACTCGAACCTAGGATCTCCGGTTCTAAGCGGCATCACGCTGACCACTAAATCACTGAGGCGGTCAAGAAGAAGACATATTTTATTTTACAAAAGCGTTCACAAAACTATATTCATATCAAATGGTTTTCTACATGCATAAGTTAAGAATGTATTATTCCTTGGTTCACTTGTAGGCGTTGCGTTTATCAGCGGACATTCCGGGTTCGAATCCCATGGAAAAAAGATTTCCACACGAGCGAAGCCGAGGGCGAACGTTTCAAATATTATCAATGAAATTAACCCCGCCATTATAAGGTCATTAATAATTAAAATCACTGCATTTAGAGATAAAATTGGTAGCAAATAAAACTGATATTCACACTAATTACTATCGGAAAAAAGCGCAAGCCCGCGGCGTCGATGCGGCTGTAACTCTTTTTAATTTCCCCGTTTGACTTTATGTGCCCGATAGCACACGACTGCCCACAGGCAGGGATCGGGGAGGTTTGGGGCCCCAAAAGAACAGCGCACTTTTCGCTTGCGGCTTGACTTACCTGTGCTGATTAATATGACTTTTATTCTGGAAAGGCGGCCAAACGGGCTGTCGGCTCGGTATACACATCTACAAAATTGGAGAATTTGCAGGTGCGTTGCCGGCCTTTACACCCTTTTTTTGAGGTGCCTTAGTCGTATAAGTTGACTGCTATGGAAGTATAAAATTCAAGACTTTTCTCGTTTTACTATGTAAAATATGCGCTTTTATGCGCTGCGCACAATCAGGTATTAGTAAAAATCGAAATCCAATGATTGTATGGATTGGGTATGTAAAGATCAAGGTAATACAGGATAATATTAAGTAGGTTGAGCGATTTGAAAGAATGACGATGTTTTTTAAAGTTATTTGACGTATGTACCTAATTGCTTACCAATGTTTCGAAAGCATTACAAGTATATTTTTGTTTTCAAATATTATTTACCTATTCATATATATAATGACATTAAGAAATGTAAGTATATATTGCATATAGAAGTCCAATTAGGATAAATCATAAAACCATAAGTAGGTAATTATAAAATGAAAGTAACATAAATTATTCTATTTAGAAATTTATTTTATACCTTGTAACAAAGATATTAATTAGAGGCCCCATATAATGTCTGTGCCCTGTTGCCCCTGTGGCCTCTGTCCTTACACCAGTCGGCTACCATCCCTTATCTATTGCGCGAATATAGTTTTATGGTTATTTCCGTGAATGCTACCACGTATATAGACGACTTGACACATAAAATAGGGAAATTGGTAATAACAAGGAAAGAAATGGTAATTCTCAACCGGTTACCAAAATATAAGGAGAAACTTTGAATTCAACGAGGATTATTTCGAAATTCTAAGCATGTTTAGACATAACCTATGTGTAAGTGTATGTTATGTCTATACACAACATCGACATAGATATATCATTTCGACATGTCCGTAGAACAAAGTTACATCTGCATGAAGCTCTACTTTAAACTGAATCATGAACCATTATTCGACTGCTATATTTGAAAAAACGTTGCGCTTTTTAAATTTTGGATTTTACTAGTAAATTATATAGGTCAGTTTAGCCTTACAAATACAAAAAAGCGACTTGGTATCATAATTATATCCGACTTTGTTATACGGATACGTCGATTTATTACAAACGAAACACACAAGAGCACACAATTTCATCTATAAATTAGTATAAAGAGTAAAGATTTGTATTTTTGTATGTAATGAATAAACTCAAAAACTACTGGACCGATTTTAAAATTCTTTCACCAATTGAAAGCTACATAATCAGCGAGTAACATATGCTTTGTGTATAGTACATCTACATTGCACCCGTGTGAAGCCGGGGCGCGTTGCTAGTAATAAATAATTACAAAAAAGATAATGTGGATACAAAGAAATTGGAATATTGAAAATCTGGCCGGGTAATGACAACCGTTTATAAAAAAAACTTGTTTTGGTTTCAGCTTACAAATGCTTATTTGTAATTGGTCATATTTTGAGTAAGATATTTTATATTGGTTTTGCCATTCTACTGAAAATAAATAAACAGTTTGGACTATTTTGACACACGGATATCCTTTGGCTAAGGTATCACCTACCATCAAGTAAGCCTCACGCCCGTCTGTCGTTGTCAAAAATCCTTTAGCAGAATTAATACATGACAAATCAAATATGTTTAAGCAAAGTGCACAAGAGGCTGGAATCATTTAACCGTTCTGTTCTCAGCCTAATATAATATACGGCGCCGGATTTTGAGACTCCTAGTTGTGCTATATTAGATTTAGTATTCTCTGATTATCGTACAGAGTAGCTGGGGTGTAGAGGTGAAGAAAAAAAAATTCACCATGGTCCAATTTAGTCTGTGAACTGTTAATTCAGTCGTAGAATTTATACTTGCTATAGAGCATTCGATATAGAAATATGTATAATGTAAAAATCGTGGTTTAAGTGATTGCATTATATTGATTACACCGGTCAACACGATTTTTGGGTCTAACTTCTACATGTTAAATTTTGGTTTCTCCTACGACAAAAATAAGGAAAAAAATTTTTTCCGATTAAAGTTTGCTTTTGTAGAAACTAGAACAATTTTTCGGCAAAAATTATTCAATTTTATATTTTTTCTTCACTTCCACTGTAAATTATAATTAGAAAATATTTTTTTATTCAAGATTTGTGATAAACAATAACATATAGATGTAAAATAAAAAGAAATTAAAATTAAAATTAATGGCATTTCTTTTATGCTTGTATGAGCTCTCTCGTATTAAACCCCAAATGTAATCTCCCATCATATTCTCGTTATACCTACTGCCCTTGATATCGCCGTTCAAAGTCCATCACATCTTGGTGAAAACGTTCTCCTTGTTCTTCGGAGTAGTCCCCCATGTAATAAACAAGTTAACACTCACTACTGTGCCTCTTACAAATAACAATATAGTTTAGTTTCGGGTTAATCAAAGTGTTGCCATCTTCTGTTTATGAAATAAAATAAATTATACTTATCGTCGTAAAAAATCGGACCAAAGCAAACTTTATGAACTTAGATATTAATATTTAAGTGTTTTTCAATGTCTAGAATCAGAATTTAAGCAAGAGAACAGAAACCCAAAAATAAATATTTTTTTTGTTGACCTGTGTTATTTATTATGCAAAATAATACACCAACACTTTTCTTAAAAGTCAACAACGCACCTACAAACTCTCTGGTATTGCGAATGTCTATGGGTGGCGGTGTTCATTTACCATCACGTGTGTCACCTCCCTGTTCACCTCCTATTCTATAAAAATAACTTCTAGACTATTTTATTATTGGATACATAGACATAATAACAATAATAATCACAATAATAATCGGGCGATTGTGCCCCCTTGGAGGCTCTGTAAGCCTCCAAGTATATACATCCCCTTTCCAGACCAAAAATGATGTATCGGATGATTAAGTATGTATCCCCCTTTGAGAACCACTATCATCTTTAATAAAATAAGCAATAGAAAGAATAAAAGGAAAGAAAAGAGACTGATCATTCCTTAAAGGTCGGCAACTCACCTGCAAAACCTCTAGTCAGACGTGAGCCGACAGCCCGTTTGAAATATCCCATAAAAAATACTTTATGTGATTGCTTAACTAATTTGCAACAATAGTAACAAGCTTTCGTATTATCTGTATCAAGTTACTCTGTGGTATAAAACTGCGCCCGCCTAGCTGTAATATCAGAGAGCGCTCTTTACATACTACGACTAAGGAATTCCAGACACGAGTTATAAAAACGCCACTTTTATTGGTATGTACGAACCGGTATGATTTAGGGATCGTCAGGGATCGCTTACCCATTTTTCACAAAGGTCGGTAAAGCATCTACAAGCTCTCCGGTATTTAGACATCACTATTTACATGATGTTTAGAGTTTTATTTCTATAGGGCGTTGATAGATAAGTGTGAGGGTAACTTTCGACCACTACCTTCGACACGTACATTTTGACCATAAAATAGATGAGAGGAATCCAATGGAAAGCCGTTAAATATTGTTGATGATAGTTAAAAAACAGAAGATTAAACATAATATGCTGCGAAGATGTTTATTTCGTAAGTAAACATGAAGTTTCCTGACAACATTCGACTTAAAAAAAAATCCTTACCATCATGTAAGATACAACTATATAAACATATAAAAACAATATAATTTCAATCGTTAGTATGATCGGAAATTTTGCTATGTGGATATTCGTTCAAAAGTCCGATAGCGAAATTAAGTTACATTAGTCTGAAATAAACTACGTATGTATTAAATGTATTATATTCCCTATTCCCTTTATATATTTAACCAAATAAATAATTTTCTAACAAACTTAAAATAGTAAATATAGTGGATACCCTTTCGCTTTATTTTGGCTCTTCCTCGTACTATATAAAAAAATGTTTCAATTTTCGCAGGGCATGTTTTTTTGGAATGGCTTACTTATTGGGAAATGCAGAGTTATTCATTTCTAATGGCAAAGAATCAAGCCGATCGGAAAGAGTAAGCTTCGTCTCAGTGGTTCATAGATAACTAGCACCCGGTGCGGATCCCATATTTGCCGCCCCCTTATTTTCGCAATTGATTATAAATGGGGCTCTTATTGTATAACACTAACCTAAAGAGAAACTCTGTTACTAAGGCGATATACTGACAAAAAAAAATTTAAAAAGGAACGTTGAAGGAAGTCATTTTTTACCGTTACCTGTGAAATGCCGCCCCTGTCAAAGTGCCGCCCGGGGCAGACCGCACCCTCCGCCCCCCCATGCTACGACTATGCTTCGTCTGTAAACAGCCTTAAACACTAATCAGCCAGAATTATCACAGTGTGTACGGTTCAGCGTAATTGCTTAAGCCTGTGCATTTCGGAATCCATTGAATAATCTTCGAGATTTTGGGTATAAAAGTGCTCGAATTAATTAAAGAATAACTGCGAGCTTACAATTATTGTTATTTTAAGTCGGTTTAATGCGTATTTAAACTCTTTTCCTTTAAAAAGGAAGAAAAGAATGGAAAAACTTACAACTATTACATTATTCTTGTATTTACCAAAAATAAGTGGTGCTTTAAGCAGAATATCCCTCAATAAAAGTTGAGAGGAAACACCCAATAAAGATTCGGGGCTCGCTGATGCGTTGAGTTCCAATAGGTCGCGGGTTCGACTCCCTCCGGGACGAAATGTTTTTGTTATAAACATGTTTTCCTTAAGTC
This sequence comes from Anthocharis cardamines, assembly GCA_905404175.1. Classification (NCBI taxonomy): domain Eukaryota; kingdom Metazoa; phylum Arthropoda; class Insecta; order Lepidoptera; family Pieridae; genus Anthocharis; species Anthocharis cardamines. The sequence continues at coordinate 996,344 of FR989975.1, forward strand.
TGGTCATTTCGAGCATGAAACGTGTGGGAGGAAGAATTATGGAAGTAGATACCAAGAAGTGCAAATACTGCGTTTCGGTTGCAGCCCTTGGATTTCCAAATGCATTATAGCATCAAGGGTTGACAGCGCAAATAGTTGTGGATGGTTTCACCTACCATCAAGTGAACCTCATGCGCGTCTGTCGATGTCTAACGTAAAAAAACAAAATATAATATAGAAAGAACTTATAACTTTAAGTATAGATAGCTCGATCATAACAAGACAATTGTCTTTGATAGGTCAAAAGGGATTGACCTACTTGAATATTGAGGAAAACACGAGACGCTATCTGTTCCATACCACAGAAAATAAATGTTACAATCACTACTATATTTAACAAATGCCCTAGTACGAAAAAAACTTGCGAGAAAGTATTCGTATGAATTTCCGAATGCTCGACGCATAAAATAGGTCGACGACGCATCAATATTATAATAAAACTGTAGAGGTCAAATGTCTGTACATAGAAAATAAATGCTTAAAACCCATTCAGGGAAAGTAAGAAGAATTTCAGGGAAAGTCTATTTTTTGTTTCTCTGTCTGTCTGTTTCTACGGGCTAATCTCCGAAACTGGTAGACCGATTCACATGAAATTTTGCATGGTGGTACCTTATATACCCGGTTAACATCTTAGATACTTATCATCCCGGAAATTTAAAGAGTTCCCAACAGTTTTCGGTAGTCAAAAGAAAAGTTATACATAATATTATCATTTATGATCCACGCGAACGAAGTCGCGGGCATCTGCTATTATTTTAATTTCTTATAAATTACTACTAAAAATCACAAAACAATAGTTCTTTTAGCTTATAGTATTCTAACCTTACTAATAACCCTAAAAATTATAAATACAAGCATTGTATAATGGAATTATAGAGCTTATCCATTCATTCAATTCAATCAAAAAACATCAAACAGTAAAGGTATAAATTAATAATTAAAATGACAAATTAATATTTTATACATTGATATCCTAATTAAATTTGCAAACTAATTATAATTATACTTTGAAACATATTCAAATTGATTATGCGCAAAATGCATAGCAGTTCTACAATAATAATGTAAAGCAAAATTAACCGCACAAAATAATGTAGAGTCAGGGAATAAATGAAGAAAAAAATACATTATTAAATTCTACTGCATTATTAATACTGAACAAATTGAACAAAATATTATTTAACACGCTAGAGGAAACCATCGAAAAAATGCGCCCAAAGCTTCGCCGTTCCGCCCAAGATGTGTTTTTACGCACACATTTATGACGAGTCAGCTGGAAAACGCACACACGCAATACGAACCTTAATACGTTGTGATAAGGACTACAATATTTAAATGAGAGTTCGATAAATTAGGATATTTCAAAAGTCGAATACAATACTTAGATAGATCTTTAACATTCCAATATAAACCTTAGCATAGCTGCATAGAGTATAAATTGCGTTAGATTGGGAATACAGATACGTCACGTAGTAGGAAATGAAAGAGCTTTCCGACTGACGCCGAGCACGTACCGATCGGGACCGAACGGCGCCGAGACGCAGCGAGCACCGCGAATGCATTACAACGTGCTTGCTAGGGCTGGTAAGATAGGGAAAACTGTTACACTTTTTTTCTTCAATTGAAGCGGGAATCGTGTTTAAAAATATAAATATATATTTTTTTGATTTATAAGCTTTTATTGTACAGCTGTACAGAAGGCTTAGTAGAAAATTGATTATTATATTTTTATTACTTTAAATAAAGAAATTTTACGATTAGAAATAATTATATAAGTAGCTAATCGTTATAGCGATAATACCGAATAGCGAATCACTATATATTTTATTTTATAGCTTGTAATTTTTATCTTTTGGCTAAATTCAAGACATCTCGTAATTGCATGATTATCATTTGCATTAATGCGGTCTATATTTATATGGAATAAACAAATGAAAACATAACAAATATTATCTAGATAATTATTGTTTTTGAAAATAAGAAATTACATAGTAATAACTAATGTTAATAATTTACAATATATTATAAACATCAAAAACACAGAAACCATCGAGAAAAAATTATTGTATATCAATGATTTAAAGTTAAAAAACCAAACAAGCAACGCCGTTTACACAAACTAGTAAATACAATGCGGGAAAAATCGGAAAAGCTTACAGCCCTGAAGTGTAGGGGGTGTGAGGGCAAGGCGGGATCCGCTCACCGCTCAGTCGTCAGTCGGACGCGGCGCGCCGCGGAGCTCGCACGCGTGATGCGCGCCATCTAACGTATTATGTTCCTACCCGACCTTCCGCGAGCCTGCATGGTGGACGACGTTGCAACCTACCTTCAAGCGCCCTCCTCGGGACAGGTTGCTACAATATATTAACAACAAACCCATATGTAATTAACAATGATCATATTAACAGATGTTGTGGGCTGTAACGCTTTTACGTCGCGTCCGCCGCCCGGGTATTTTCGGGTACAAATTGTGTTCAGTTCTAGGCACCACGTGTTAAAAAATAGTGTTAAGTGTAAGTTTGTAAACAGATCAATAAGGTAGGGTATAGAGGGCGTCGCGTCGCCTGACTCAAAATAAGGCTATATAAACGAGCTTGATTATAAGATGCGCGTTACATAAATTTGTCACTAAAATATGTCGAACGAACATGAACCCCTGAAAAGCAACGATAATTTTATTTTGGTTCGGATTAAGAGTAACATTTAAAAATAAATGAACGTACCTAAATGTTTGTGCTAAGTGCTGTATTATTTTAATACTTGGAAAGCTCCGTCTTAATAACTATGTACATTACTTAAACGTCTTAATGACTAGAAGTGTAGGTGTAGCTGAATTTAATATAATGATTTTGTAGCTTGAATTCCATTTAAAATACGATTTTCGAAGTAAAAGTTAGGTTACACTTAGTACTATAACTTACATATTTTTTGATATTGGTATTATTAAATAATTGATATTAGAAATCCATTTTATTTATACGCATTGTAAATATGCAAATATGTTTTTTAAAGAGAATAGTTACTTTTGTAGAGCTCAGCTCTGTGGATTTTTATTAAATATTGATAACAATTTTATTTTTGGTTTTACAGCACATCAAAATTCTCAAAAGATATCGTGTTAATATGAATATTGACGGAGGTAATTTGTTAAGAGATTTTTTTTATCTGAAATACCAAAGCTTTTAAATAAACTATAGTATTTCAATCGATGTTGACTACATAAAAATGTAGAGTCGATTTTTTTTTATTGAATCCATTATAATTTCATCTCTACATTTAAGTTAAATATAAATAAAGCATATATTCATTTAAATATAAATATAATTCTCGTCTAATGGATCAATATGTTATCAGCTAAGATATGAGTAAGCAGTGCAGTGGGTACTACGGTAACGCACTGCAGTCGTTTGAAAGTTTGGAGATCTTTTACCGAAATTATATTAAACCATTTTAACATTACTCTATATATTCATGAGTTATTATCAAATTATATATTGTATTTGCTCATAATATTGAATAAAAGAAGCAATGATTAAAATAAACTTGTATTGGAAACTCTATATATGACTCTATAAAATCAAACTCTATAAATGTAAAACATTAGTATGTAAAAAAATTTGATAGTTCCAAAACTTCATTAATTTTCAATCATAATTAGTTTTTTTTCATTTTAATACACTATATGATTTTCAAATAATACATTACGATAAATCAATAACGTAATTTTATCATCGAGCTTTGTTCTGAATTTCGTTATGAACATAAATAAAATAAAAATTCATGTTAAGTTTAGTTAGACTGACGAAATCCCTATGTCTAAGAAAGTGCTGCTTACAGAACTACAAGCTTGGTTGAGCCGTACGTAGCAATTGAAGTCAATAAGGTAGAAAACTGGCACGTATAAGTTGAATTTATTTTACATGTACAATTTTGTCTTTCTAGCTAAAATAGAAAGACAGTTTCAAAGAATTTTAATATTCAGAGTTTTCTGTCGCGAAATATCAAATCTTTTGTGTTATTATTTAGTTTCAACGTCAGCTTATTCAGTATGTAGGTAAAATCAAAATAATATTACAATCACTTATATCGTTTAACACTAAACAGTTTTAAAAGAATTGGTCAAAAAACTAAATTAATTAAACACCTAAAAATACCCGGCCGGCGAAAAGCGGTTCGCGTCGCATCGGTGTTTACGAAATTCGATGTTTTACCCCCCTACCCCCTCTGGTGTTTTTATTTTCTCTTTTTCTATCACCTTTTCTTGCCACTATCGGTGTTTGGATGTTTTTCACTAACTGTTAATGTTGATATAATCTGTATTCTAATGTTAGTTTCTATTTTTAAAATTGTTTGAATTTATGTTCGAAATTTAAAAAAGTAATCCTGAATTTGTTGTACCATAGTCTTTTATTTTATAATTAAAAAAAAAACCCTCTATAAAGGTAACCTAGAAACTCAAACAATTTTAAATAATGAAATTCTTTGTGAATAAGATTGACCACAGATAAGAAAATCGAAATTAATTAATATTATTATCTGTAGTCATTCTTTTATAACTTTGTAAATGTGCATGCATCCTGAATGCACTACCCTTACAGCAAGAATGTTGCACGTTCCCTTTTTATCTTTATTTTTTTACGAATTCCAAAGGCAAAGGAAAGTCCATTAGCAGATTGCGAATTTGGTGATTGGCAGTTCACTATACTATTACAAGAATTATTACACATTATTACGATTCAGTTAAATCGATCGGTAAATTAGCTATAAAGATTTAGGTCGAAGAAGTGGGTTAACCTGATAACTTTTCTTAAAATAGAATATTGAAAGGATGTAGTCATCATTAATTATAAGGTAAGTGCATATAATATTTATTATAGGTTACCTCATTAAACCTTTAAAGGTTTGATTACATCTTTACTATATGGAACTGTCATTTGTATGCAATTTCAAATAATTTCTCATACAACTGACAGATGGACGATTCGGATACTTTTTCGATAGTCTTTCGTGACTGTTATTTATTTCCATTTTTTGAAAATAAATTATAATAAAATAAATAAATTATAAAAAAATATAGTATTTCTAAGTTGTTGTTAAAAGGAGGCGTTAAACTTAAGGATTTGAAAAACTGTTTATGTCACACCGTTTCAATTATTTCACACCTAAGTATTTAGGGAAAACACATACAATTGGACGTAAAACAATGTGTTCGGGGTATCTTTTTCGGCTTATTATTTAACTCTAACAAGAGCATATTTTACCGTCTCTACAACAGCACGTGTTCTGGTGAATCTCTTTGATATCCACTCGTCATAAACAGTCCTGTCACCCTCATCACCTCGATAAACGGAAGTCGAGCACGATAAGGTTTACTAACTTCATTCCACGTACCACAAAACTGTGGAAGCAATTGTTGCCTTGTGTTTCCGACTTAATATCACCTCGTTGGTTTCAAGAAATGAGCGTATAAATTTTTATAAGGCCGACAACGCAAGAATTTTGGGCCTCGGATGTCCATTGGCGTTGCGATAACATACCATCAGGTTATCTGACATGCACGAGTTTCGTAATAAAAAAAACATATAAAACTTAATAAGATTTGGTTCAATCCTACTAATCGTAGAGCTTACTCTAGGGCGGGCGGATTGCATGGTACCATCATTCCAGGTACCATCAAGTGAACCTCATGCTCATCTGTCGATATCTAAATTAAAAAAAGCTTTAAATGTTACACAGTTCTTCCATCGTAATTAAACCTTAGTTCAATTTTACTTATATCTGGTGCATTTTTCATGGGTACCTTCCACCTAGTGGCTCATTAGTATGTGCTTTTAATCGGTATGGAATATTTTGGGAAGAGTTGGCAAAAAATCACTCTGTTTCAAAGCCTTTAATTTAAAATAAAAACCTTTATTAAACATATTACAATAATCAAACTTATAACTTATGAACAAAGACAAACTAAACATAAGAAAGGAAATTTTTAAAAAGAAACCTAGTTACAAAATATGTTAACGTGAAGGATGGTTAAAAAGGTGACTGGCTTTACCTTAGCCAGCGAGGGCTAAGATACTGGTATTCTAAATAAAATACTGTATACCGGATTAAAACGCGATTTATTATTTATATTGTTTAAATTATTTATCCCGACGTTTCGGATGCTTTACAGCAACCGTGGTCGCGGGGAGACAGCTGTTGAGACCACGGTTGCTGTAAAGCATCCGAAACGTCGGGATAAATAATTTAAACAATATAAATAATACATCACGTTTTAATCCAGTCTACAGTATTTTATTTAAATGTATGATACTCGCATTAATAAAAGACAATATTACTGGTATTCTGCCAGCAACCTCAAGCTGAGTAGTACAAAAAACGAAAATAATAACAACAATAAGCAAATATTTCGAGCTTATCAAATCAATTATTGAGTGAAAGCCATGTAAGCTTCAGAAGTTCACGTGGAAAGAGTGGTAGGAGGCTTCGCACGGGTGCAATGTAGATGCACTGTACAATGAAGATGTAATGCCTATGTTACTCACTGATAATGTAGCTTTCTATTGGTGAAATAATTTTTAAAATCGGTCGAGTAGTTTTTCAGTTAAAACGTAACAAACAAACAAAACTTTCCTCTTAATAATATTTTTATAGATCACAAAATTTACAATAGTTAATAATAAAGTACTGAGTCCCGGATAAATAAGATTAAAAAAAGTTATGATCGGGCTGGGCACAGAAGGCTAATCACCTACTTGCCTATAAAGAAAAGTCATCACTGAAACAGACACAGAAACGTATCTGCCCCATGCCATACTAGGGAATTCATTTTTATGTGATCTATGCGTAGCTTGACAGTTTTCGTTCGTAATACATTCAAAGTCACGTGCAGGAGGGTATGTTGTCAATATTTATGCGTTAAATTACAGTGTGGCGATACTAGCTATTAGATAGATAGCTTTAGATAGGTAGAATATACTGAAACTTAAAATAAAAACAGCTAAAATCCTAATATGAATTTAAAAAAAAATTATGGGGTCTTATCGCATAGATCTTTTCCAAGCAAATCACAGAATTTGAGTTAGTAGTAACAGGCATTAATGGGTTTAAATATCACTAATTAATTATTATTATTGCAAACTATTCTTGTCATCTTTCTAATATTCTAATAGTTATTCTGTTACTCGGGACATACACGAAACCAACAAATAAGATATAGGTAATTTAAATCGGTGCAGCCGTTCTTGAATCATAAATGGTGTAACTAAAACTGACTTTGTTTTATATATAGAACTAGCAAAGAGCCCGGCTTCACACGGGTGCAATATAGCTTTACTATATCCTATGTTACTCGCTGATAATGTAGCTTTCTATTGGTGGAAGAATTTTTAAAATCGGTCCAGTAGTTTTTGAGTTTATTCATAACATGCAAAAATACAAATCTTTCCTCTTTATAATATAAGTATAGATATATAGAAGTCTATGGTAAAGACAAAAATGGTAACATTGGAAAAAGGCTTTGGTAAATACAAGGTTATATGAATCCCAATGTCCGCGGTATGACTTGGCAACGCCTCCTGTTTCTATCTGTAACGCCAGGCATTTAACGTTTATTTCCAACAATTAAGACTTCCCAGTTTTGATTGCATTTACTTTTTTAGACTGCACTCTGGTTTAATGTTATGCCCTTAGTTTGGTAATTCTACTATAGCCTAAAGGTCTTTATAGTGAAAGGTTTCTGTCCCATTATGTAAGATTCCTAATGGATATAATATCATACGTCATTGAAAATTTTCCCTTGCGTTGAGTTCATTAAAAATAATTATAATAGACTGTATTAGGATTAGTGATGTGCCGGATATCCGTATCCGCGGATATCCGAGGGAGAAGAATCCGTATCCGTAACCGTTACATTTTTGGCGGAATTTTTACTTTACTCAATACATAGATCAAATTCTATAAGGTGATTTGATGACAATGAAAAACTATTAAATTCCGTTCAGATATTTTTAAATTTATATATTAATTTATTTCTTAAAATCATATATTTTACACTTTTATATTGCAAACCAAATAAATAAATATATTCACGATCATGTTTTCATATATGTATTGAAAATTAATAAGGTAAGAGACGATACTCGCGTTAATAAAAGACAATATTAAGGTAAGAGATCCGTAAAAGATCCGCCAAAAAGTCGACAGACACGGATCTTTCTCCACCCTCGGATATCCGCGGATACGGATACGGATATCCGGCAATAGTAACTTAGTAAGAAGGCCTTTAATTCCCAACTATCAACGTAATAATTTTCCGTTGAATCTAATCACCGTCGATCAATGGACCTCTAGGAGACCTCTTGACACGCTCTGACGATTTCACTAAGATAACTAAAACACTCGAACATTGTTGAGGCACAGTGGTATTTTAGTGCTAAGGGTGCGCTCATTTGAGTAATTATTTTAGTACTATTACGGAGTTTACTAATTACATGTTAACTGAATTGGAAAATGATTATGACCTTATATTATCCTACTAATATTATGAAAGTAAATGTTTGTGGATGGATATTTGTTACTCTTACATGCGCAGACAATTGAAAGGATTTTGATGAAACTTTACAGTATTATTGTTTCTTCTTCTGCCTGCCCGGTTCCCTTTTGTTTCTGTTTTTTATTTGGAGTCGGCGCAGTATGTTCTTTTTTTTCTTAGAATAACATATAGGCTATAATTTATAACGATATTAGTTATAGAGTTAATTGGCCAAATTAAACGATGAGTGTTATTTTACGTCGGATAAAATCCTGCTATCTGAGAGCTTTTTCGGCGTGCAGTACATAAACCGTTAGAGTTACACGAAAAAAATATATGGTGGGATGGCGGCCAAAAAACGAACTAAGTCCGGACGGAAGCTAGTATTATATTAAATATTTATATATACTTTTGAGCTTTTCGCTTCTCCTGTGATAAGTACATGATCCGTATGGATCGGAGATATAACTTTCGTTTCTTCCTTTCATCAATGTTTTCATACACGCACGTCGGTTTTGGATACATTTGATTTGGTCCTTTTAAAGAACGTCCCCGACCTGATCGAGGTACGTTCGCCTAGCTCTATCACTCCAGACTCCACCACTCACATTTTCATAAATATCTTCGTTTTCCTACTTTTATCCATACTTTACATGCCCAAACCAACTCAACATGCTTTTTCAATTATCGTTACGACATCGTCATCGACTTTATGAATTTAATAGAAATAAATAAATATTATGAATGTCTTATGAAGTTCAGGTTCTTGTAGGAACGATTTTTGTTAGGTCACAATTCTGTGTTCTTTAAAAAGAAGAAGAGAAGTTCTTTAAAAAGGAGAAAATTACTTTAAAGAAATATCTTTATACGTATGTCGAAAGATTTTTGAATATTTAATCTATAGTATATAAAGTTTGTATAGAACTGAAATAAATGAAAACTCATAATAATAGTATTTCGTTAGAAATTTCAAGGACTTTGGATTGAATTTTTTTCGGGAACTGAACGGTTGGAAAGAGTGTTGAAATTGCGACCGGGTTACGAAACGTCGTTCATAAATGGAAGAATAAGGGCAGCCTGTGCAATTCAGTTTCAATCTATGTATATGCGAATTAAAAAGAGGTAACAATTTCTCTATAAACTATTTTTAAGAATATTTAGCTGTATTTTCTAGGTGTACTGGGTGTATTCGAATTCGATATTCATTCGAAAATATTTTCCTTAGGTTGGGAAATAAGGTAGAGAGCTATGTCAACGAATCACGGGTATATAATATACACTTTGTTAGGTATATAATATATATATATCCGAATACTGAAACATTAGTCAAAATTGAGTTTTACTTGGACTTACCCAAGGTATTACATAATATATAAAATAAGTCACATTATCATTTCAGTATATCGTTATTTTGTTAAATCCGAACTAGTAAGCGACTCTCTTCACTATAAATACATTTTGTCTAGTAACAAAGTAGATAATTCTCAAAAATACGTTCACGGTGTAAACACGTGGTACAGGGTAGGAGATGTGCCAACTTACAACTGTCGCTAGAGACCGGATATATCCTTGACACTGACAGACATCTAGGATTTCAACTTATTTAGCGACTAGTAACACGCCCCGGCTTTGCGCGGGTGCAATGTAGATGTACTATACATAAAAATAGCCTATGTTACAAAAAATAATGTAGCTTTCTTTTGGTGTAATCTTCTTCTAATATATAACATTTCCATGTCACAATGTTAGTTACCGTACTCCTCCGAAACGGCTTTACCGATTTTTACCAAATTTTATATGCGTATTCAGTAGGTCTGAGAATCGGCTACTATCTATTTTTCATATCCCTAAGTGATAAGGGTTGTTCACCCTTAACATATTTTTTAATTTTTGGACGAAATTTATTGTTTTTATTTTTTTATAATGTGGCATTAAAAATACATACAACCCTATATTTTCACTCTTCTATTACCAACTCCTGTAATATTTAAAATGGGTCCAGTAGTTTTTGAGTTCAATCGTAACAAAATAAGGGATCTACAAGAGGAAGAAGTTTGGGTCACCTTGGCTGTATTACATGCCTTAAGCATATTACCTATCCTACGAAAATTTGCGAAAAATATCTTGATAGTCTTGGTCATAGTGCAGCCGGGCTAGCATGACCTGGCGAGATATGTCGCGGACGAGAGAAGACAAACTAAGATGTAAGATATCTCGATATATTATATCTCGACATCGACAATTTTGATAGAAAGATATCTCGATCGACAAATGTATCTATTTTTGATATTAAAAGTCGAGTTTTAAGTGTAATTGTCATGTTAGACCCGAAAGAAATAAAGCGATAGTCGATTGAAACACGAGAAAACGGTAGACAAAATTTTGTCGCGCTTGTCATGCTAGGCCGGCAGTTCAAGTCATTTATCCTAAAAATCGAATGAGATTCATCAAATATATTAAGCCTTAAATATATTTATGCCTCGATAATTAAAAATAATACTGTCTATTTCAGCTTCTAAGTCCCCTTAAAACATATGAATAGAATTATATCCTGGAATATATTTCATAGGAATTAGTATTCAGTTGGTATAGGCTGCGAACTCTACTCTGGAATATTGGATCTTATAGCATTCCTTTTTTATATGGAAAATTCAGGATTATTGGGTGAAACGTTGGATATTCGTATTTGAATTGTAGTTTTTAAATTTCTATAGTACAGATTGCTTTTTGTCTAAAAATTGTTTAATAAAAAGCATTTTTAAGACAGGATGGCGTCTTATAAATGTTTTACATATACCTATTAAACGATATCTACTTATCTAACGCATTGGGTTCCTGTAATGTTAGACATAAGTATTATTATGAATAAATAAATAAATAAAATTATTTTCAAAATGTATTTTAAAAACGATAACTGTGCGAAGAAAAAATAGGTCAACAGCCTGTCATTGAGTGTTGTGGCTAAGGAAAGTTATACCATCAGTAGCGGGACTACCATACAAGCCCAAAAGCCCGGCTTGCTAGCTTTAACGTAATATGTACGTGCTTATATAATTACATAATCATATAAATTATATATTATGTACTATATAATTACGTTAAATGTATTATTATTTTTCTTTTTATGGTTATATTAATAGAGCAATCCGGGCTGCCACGGGTGCAATGTAGATGTACTATACACAAAAAGCTTACTCGCTCACAATGTATTACAGCTTTCTATAGGTGAAATAATTTTTAAAATCGGTCCAGTAGATTTTGAGTTAAATCGGAATAAACAAAGAAACAAATTATTCTTCTTTATATAGATATAATTTATTTACTGGAAACCTTCATAAATAGCTTTTTGTCACTGAAAAGGTTTTTAATTGGCATACGAATCAAGGCACGTGAAATAATTAGAATTATTATAAAAAAAACATTACATATTGGCAATAAACTATCGGCTTTATTCATAAGCTTGATATAGTTAAAATATGTTTTGTCTCGCTCTATCGAATATAAAAGACTACAGAACGAAAGAAATAAAACATATTTTAACTATATCAAGCTTATAATACGTTTATGAATTTAATAGAAAATGTTCTAAAATAGCGGATTACATAAAATCAATTCAATATGGCCGCTACGCCGGGCTCGTAGAACGTAGTAATCTGGCATTTCCGGATTAATTCGCTCAAATTGATATCGATATCATTATTGTCTATGAAATATTTTCAATTTCAGGTTTTCCTTGAATCCGAATGTATTTGGTGGTGAATATTGTATTTCAATTCTAAAAAGGCGGTAATAACTATAATTGGATTGGTTTTCGCCAATTGGGTGTAAATCTGAGTCGACATATTGTAGACATTTAATTTTTATTACTCATTATATAAATTTAAAATGTTTTAAAATAGTATCTACCGAACTTTTTTAATAACTAAATAATTGCCACGTAAGCATATGCAATCTAGCCACTTAAGGATATTAAATAGTGTTTTTCAATCATAATATAACTAAATTATATACTTTTTTAAATAAAATACTTTATATCGGATTAAAACGCCATTTATTATTTATAACACAAAATCGGACAGCTGTCATCTTTCTGTCTGCCGCGACCACGGTTGCTGAGAAGCATCCGAAACGTGGGGATAAATATTTTAAACAATATAAACAATAAATCGCGAATAATAAATTTATTTAAACGTGTGATACTCGCGTTGATAAAAGACATACTATATTATTTTTACTAACATTTTTATAGTATCCTTTAAAACAATATGATAAATATATTATATCTCATTGACTCCATCACAGGGGCATACATTTTTATTGTTGTCCTATTGAGCGGTAAACTTTGACAATTGTACTGTATACTCTTCAAAATATTTTATTTTTACTTAATTATAGACAATAGTTTGATCACTATACCACCTGATGATAAGCGGTCAAGGTGGCAAATCACAATTGTTTAGAAGGTACCTGTTTACTCTCGCCTTGAAGAGATGTCATATTTTTGGGGAAGACGATCGCAAGAAGAGTGTTCCATATCTTGGAAATATTTAAAAACTATCTTGTAAATTTCGATAAGGTATATCATAGGAACCGTTCAAGAGCGCTTCGTTAGCAACTATATAAAATATCTAACGTCTGTCTGTGACACTACACAGATAAATACCGATAGCAGCTCGCTCGGAGACGTCGTTATTTTTAACTGTTATTTTTCGCTTATTTTAATGTTTTATTGAAATATGGCCTTTTGGTTATACTTTGGAAGTATATTTGAGCCTCATATACTATACTCCCCTTTTAGTGGCGGCACTTTTTTATGTATTTTTCCTTGTTATATTATTATTCTTGTACTACCATCTTGACGCTTGGAAGTCTAGCACTGTGCGCTTTATGCGTAATTTTCTTCCACGCACTACGCTATTGTGGAATGAGTTGTCGCCAGCGATTTTTCCGAACCGGTACGACTTGAGGACCTTCAAGAAGAGAGCCTATTCCTACCTTAAAGGCCGGCAACGCATCTGCAAGTACTCTGGTGTTGCAGATGTTCATGGGCGGCGGTGTTCACTTTCCATCAGGTGAGCCGCAGGCTTGTTTGCCCCCTATATTATAAAAAATATTTACAATTTGCCTTTGTGCCGTCCCGAATAAACGTTGTTTTTTTATTTAATTTTGTCAGTTGTAATGTTTGAATTTATGATGGGTTTTCTTTGTATTGTTTAGAAATCATGGCTCTGTTCAGCTGTTATGTGAATTTATACACCTCTAGCAACACGCCCCGGCTTCTATCTTCTATTATACACAAAAATATTACTCGCTGATAATATAGCTTTCTATTGGTGAAATCATTTTTGAATTCAGTCCAGTAGTTTTTGAGTTTATTCATAACATACAAAAATACAAATCTTTCATTTTTCCTATATATAATATCATATTATATATAGTAAATATATAGTATATATATAGATAACGATACACGTTTAATTTTGTTATGGTTTTTCTGAATTAAAAATCAGGATCAAGATGGGTATGAGTTGATCCAAAATATTATAATTGGAAATGATCTCAAGAAATAGTCGCTTTCTTGTAGCAAGGGAATTTATGTTTTTATCTTTGACAGTGATAGCATTATCGAGGAGTGAAGTTGCAATAGCCAATCAGATTGTTTTCAATGAAATATCTACCCGATTGGTCAATGCGACTCCGATCCGCACCGGTATTGACCTTTGGACTTCAAGTTTTTGCGTTTTATTTACGTCAAGGTACACATCAATCGCTCGCTCCAACGCTCAAACAATAAAACTATACAAAAGCTGGCAAATATATTAAGAAAATAAAATTTAGGTAGGGGCTTAGAACAGGTTCCGCCTCCTCGACTCAGTGGTACGCGCGATGCGTTCAGCACCGGTGGTCCTGGGTTCGAATCCCAAGGAAAGAGCATTAAAAAATGTTTCGGTCAGGCAGGGAATAGAAGGCTGATCACCTACTTGCATGTAAAGAAAAATGATCAGTGAAACAGACACGGAAATGGGTCTGCCCCAAGCCCCACTACTCGGGAATACACACTACAGGTTAATAATTTGAGAATTCTCAACTAGAAATTCTTAAACCTTCAGATTTTTTTTTATTTGACATAAGCTATTTATGAACCGGATGTTTGTCATCTTATGTTGATGACACTTTTATAATCATCAAGTCTCTGGGCTAAAATATTCACCTTATCCAAGTTTGAGTAATATATTGACAATAATTGCTATATTTATTTGGGGAGTAAGTGCGACCCTCAAATAGAAAGCCGAAATTAGATCAAGACGTAAAGCGTGCATAAGTGCTCATACGTTATCTATACTTTTTATTGATTTATTTATCATATTTAAAATTACAAGTTTTTTATACAATAGATTTGGGGCCCAAACTAAGCAAGCTTGTATACTAAAATTATAAGGAGGAAAGATATGTTTGTTTGTTGCGATTTAACTCAAAAACTAATGAACCGATTTTAAAAATTCTTTCACCAATAGAAAGCTACATTATCATTTTTCTACATAGTACCCGTGCGAAGCTGTGGCATATTATATAATTCAATATCGTAATTGACTGAAAAGCTTGACTCATCATTGAATTTACTGTATACGATGTTTTAGATTCTGAAGGTCTCATTGAAAGTCTAGTTCGATAAAAGGGAACATTTTTAACCATTTCGATGAATAAACTATTAATTGATGTATATTTATATTGTATCGATTAAAAATCAAATAAAGCGGAAGACGGGCATCTTACTATTCAAAAAACTCCGGAATGACAATATTTCTCAACTCAATTCGTACCATTTCTCCGATAATAGAATTCGCCGTCCCGCTCGGAGCTGAGCGTTGCGCAAACGTCGGCTCTGAGCTAAAATCGCCCAGCTAAATATAGTTCTGCAACTGCATCGCATCGTGTCATGCCCATAGAAAACATTAACACCGTTACCAGACGATATATGGACACCGCATATTCCCAGCCAGATTTTCAGCAACACAAATTGCCGAATAATATTCAATTAGGTCGAGAATATTGATGGGAGGCTCGCTCCGCAATTTTGGTTAGCGCATCTGCCGATACACGCACGTAATATACGATTAGTTTTCCGACAGTGCACTACCCGGACATTATCGTCGATAAGTCGTCCCCAGTAGCGATTCTAGTCGATTTCGCTCGATTGGGACACTTCTAAATATAAAAGCACACGCCGTCTCGACTATTTTTCTCGTACGGCGTCCGGCACGGTGCCAGAAATACGTCACAACTTCTGTTACCTCATAAACGGTAAACTTTTAAGGACTTTAAAATTAGCAAGGACGCTTCAGGCGTTGTCTTCGTGACAACTGGGTCTCGTTACGTGACAATTAACGATTCATTTTATTACGTACATAATAACATTTATTTGACAACGCTTAAATTTACTGCGAATTCATTGCGACTACAACACGTTTTAACAGTGCTTGATACGTTTTGTGTTTCTGCTGTTACGTGAATCTTATATAAGGGATTGGATATACAACTGAAATCTATAATAGCGCATTTCTTGTGATTTTAAGTAAAAGTTAATGTCTATGAAACAGGGCCCAACGCTAGAAATTACGCAACGCAAGATGGCCGCTGTGTCATGGCGGCGAGCGAGAGATGAGCTGTCACGGTGTATTTATGAAATTCGACTTAAAATAGACCAGAGTAGTGGCTACGAAGTCACCTTGACGCGCATTATATAACGTACAGAACATCGAGTACAAAATCGATTTCCAAAATATCGAAAATCGCGCAATTGATGACGTATCGATGACGCGAATTTAGTGTTGCCACTCCTCCGGCTAATAAATTTATTGTTTGGCATGTAAACGGATGCGTTCGAGCCAAGAAATTACAACGTTCAGTAAAAAAAAATATTGAATGAACCGGCGGAATGATGGAAGTGTAATCGGGAACGCCTTGCAGCCTTGCCAAACAGTATCTTGTTTATTAACACTTGCACAGCTTTGATTATGTTGTGGTTGCTAGCTTCCGGTATCTGGAAGAAACAAAACTGACGTCTAAATAGTAAGATTCGTTGAATCGCGGTTTGGAGCAAGGACCTTGAAGATGTAACAATACTATTTGTATACATTGCAACCATTGTTCGAATTAGGGCTGGATTGAAATTGATCTTACAGAAAACAAATAGTAAATGGGTCTCTCCATGGTAATGTGTGTAACAAGGTAGTTTAAATTAATCTGACTTAGCTACGAGTATAATGTCCGATATGTAGCCAAACCTACGAAAAGATCTCGTCGTGATCGTAGAACAACGACGGTTCTGATTTTTTACGGTTTTAGTTTTATGGCATAAAACTGACTAATTATCAAACTACATTTTTTATTTGTTCCGTTGATAAAGGGTTTTAGACAATTCTAAATTATACAATATAGAACTGTCAAGGAGTTTCATGTTATGACTTATACAATAGAACTAAAATCCTAAAAAAATCGGAACCGTCGTTGTTCTACGATCACGACGATACATGTGAAATTGATATTTCCAAATTCAGTGAATCGGTTTCGGTAAGTAGAATATAACAAGATATAGATCTTTATATATCAGATATGTATCTTCTCAAACTCTACGTGAAGCTGACATTGGTAGTATTTTTTTTATTAACGTTAGTACGATACATTTATCTAAATACCTTTTAGCGGATTATTTTTTTTTTTATAAGAAGAATTTAGAAGTTACCCACCCGAGTTTGATGGTTGCATCAGTAATAGAAATATCGAATTATTGTACTCTTAGTATGCATTGTAAGGGATGAACAGCTTCTTAAATAATACGAATATGGAAGTGGATAGGGAAGAGGAAGAGATCAGAAAACTGATCACTTAAATATAATATGTGTTTTTGATCGATATTTTTGATGATGGTGATGAGGTAGGTTTCCCATAAAAAAATGGGAAGTAACGCAGAATTTCTTATTTAAAAAAAAGTTTTTCTCAGAGGACTTTGATTCCAGAACCATTAGGGTCTCTACCCACTAGACTATACCTTCGTCTGGAAAGATTCGTTTCTTTTTAATCGGACGTTTAATTACTGCTTTCCTAATGACTTCGGCCGGACCATTGAGCGCGGGCCACTTAACTACATGGACGTGACTCTTTCTTTATTTCTAGTGCATTCTGTCTAATTTTCATAAAAGACACTGCAATGCGCATTAAATACTCTATTAGTGAGTCGACAATGCAAAAAGTGTCGATAAAGTTACGTAGAATTGGAGTCATGCAATGATAATAAGAATTGCTTGAGATGTATTGCAATTCTTACTGCTCATTAATATATTAAGTGTTTACTTATTTGCCAGTTATTAAATCTATTTGGAATCTAGCATTGCTTATTACGTATTTTTTTTATTAATAACTAGCAATGCGCCCCGGCTTCACACGGATACAATTTAGATTGACTATACACAAAAAATAGCCTATGTTACTCCCTGATATTGTAGCTTTCTATTGATGAAAGTATTTTTAAAACGGTCGAGAAGTTTTTGAGTTAAATCGTAACAAACAAACAAATAAATCTTTCCTCTTTATTATATTAGTATAGATATTTAGCTATTTTCGATGAATAATTTATCACTTACCGAATCATTGAAATTAAACACTAAATAATAATCGAAGTATTTCAATAGAATTTCAAGTTTGCATTTAAAGGGCTTAAAGCTTTAAAGCTCGCTTTTAGAATTTGATCAAGTTACCGGGACGTTTCAGCTATTTTGTATGCCGTAAGAGCAACAGATCGCATAGAATTTCAAGTGTTTTCTATGTGATGAATTAATGATCAATGCGTGTTTAAATTGTATGTAGCGTCTGGCGCCACCTTTTATGTTCCTTGTAACGATGATTTATTATGTATCTCGATTACTATTGGCATTACAATCGAATAAATCATATCGATAAATATTATTCAGGGCATGTGACATCACTAGGTTGTCACGAGTTACTGCAAATCTTATCGCCAATTGCCATAATTAAAAATTCATAAGAAAGCAAGCTTAAGCGTAGACGTTGTAGACGTTGATGTCATATGGGTGAATTTCGAGTATTTGTTGTTAGATGTTATCTGTTTTTAAATGTTGGATATAACCGCCATAAAGCCGCTCTTGCCTTACATATAATAAAATCCCTAAATATATACTTTTACAAATTATATCTCGAAAATACCTTTAGTTGAAATAATGCTTTTTGGCAAAATTCTTAGTCAAATTACTAAATATTTTATTGTGACTCAAATTTAAACGTTAACACAGATGAATAAATCAAATAAAATCGATAAAGCATTTCAGACCATGTTACATCACTACGGACACCCGTTACCGCAAATTACTACCAACCAACATTGTCATAACTCGATTTAACATTATGCCAATATTCAAACACACGATACATCTTAGGCTAAGCCGTAGACAAGAACTGAGCTAACTTCGAGGATTAGTGATGTGGGTAGTTGTAATCCTCTACTATCCGGGGGCAACACTGGGATATTTGCATACTATCGCCGTTAGACGTCATTCGGTGGTTCGAGATGTAACGTCTTAAGGGATTTCGGAGTTAGACGGTACGTGAATAATTTTCGACGATTTTCGCCACTTGATTGCTGGATTTGCATGTATATAGCCCAATGGTACTATTAGGCTAATGGCGGCATTCTTAGCGCGGGTAGTTTTAACTGTATGACGTGGTGGAGTACTCTTGGGGGGTTTATCTAATAAAACAAGCTGTTATGTTAATTTTAAATTGCGTTGTTTTTTGTTTTGTTTGCTTAGGTACTTTAAAACTTGTTTAAATGTTAACAAGTGAAGAGCGGATAAAAGTGTTATGCTTCTACGTAATTACTTTGTACACAAGTTTACGGTAATTTAAAAAAATAACTAAGAATTTTGAGAAAGTTTTGAAAATAATCAATGCTAATTGGCTCTTTTGGTTGTAAGGTGACATCCTGATTATAATTGACATTTCGCGAAATTCAAAAAATACGTTTTACCGGGAGAAGGTATTAAAGGTAATTAATAATTATATTAAATCAAAATATTCAATCGTAAAAAACCAAAGAATGTCAAAATATTTCATAATACCTTCTCCCACATTCCCTTCATTCCATCTCCCAGAAATAGGGATCAGCTTAGTATTAAACTAGCGATTTGCGAATTGCAGTTCTTCTGTACCGAATTTCCTCAGAATATCTGATACCTGACAATTGGAAATTTGACCTTAAAAACCTCTCATGAAGATATGATTCTGCAGTTATTACAATAATACCCATATAAAAGGAGACTGCTTCTATGTCTTAGTTTGGCATAGGTCCCAGGTACAAATTCCAATAAAATAAAAAAATATTTAAGTCAGGCAGGGAGCACAAGAATGATATCCTCGCTTAAAAAAGTTATCAGTGAAATATACAAATATACATATTACGAAAATTCTCTTCTTCTTCTTGCCCTGTTCCATTTTATATTTGGGGTTGGCGCAGTATGTTCTCTTTTTCCATTCTCTTCTTTCACTCATCAGTCACAACTCTCAAAGACATATTAATTATTCACACAATCCATACTGTATTTTTTTTGGCCTTCCTTTTTTGCCTTTCATATTTTTAAGAAACTATATTAAAGTGAAAAAAGGTTGACAACACATAATTTACTGAATTCGCTCACGCTCTTCTGTCGATATATAATTACTTTTAAATGTTTCATACAAAAGTTAATCTTTAAATTCGCGATACTACAAACGAAAGTAAAATCCTAGTTAAGTTACGACTACTTCCGAATTCGTTACTGCTGAATGAGCAAAGTTGTTAACCCGAATAAAAAATACGTCACCTGAGCTTAAACAGTTACGCAATGACACACAGGTAAACAATAGCTATTAACATAACGTTTATACAATACAACGTCAAAAATAGGGCTGTCAGTTATGCAAAAAAATTAAAAAGTAAATACAAAATGGCGACTGCAGAAAAATAGTATTATTATTATAAGTACTTTTGTGTTATAGTACGGGAGGTAGCGTTACATTTAAAAAGTCATTTCATACCGATTGAAATCACAAGAATTTTAGTTTTTATGTAAGAAAAACAGTTTTTTCCATTTTCTTCTTTTGTTTACTATTGCACTGCCTTCACACGTCTCCACAAAGCCAAGATTAACTGGCAGTAAATACCTTTAGGCATTAAGTTCGCCTTTTATACACTATTTTTTTACAATAAAACGTTTAACATAAATAAATAGTTTCCGCCTCGTACCTAAGAGTTCTGGACGTCAGCAACTCCAATAGTGATGTAGTTGAAAGTGACAGCATATTTTTGATTCCAATGATTTTATACCGTTCCGAAATATATGAGATGATATTTCAGATAATTTTAAACAAAAAAATAATCTTCAGTCGTAAATGTCGCGCTGGTGTATCACTTAAATATGGGAGTTTTTCATACAATTAATCACGTATTGATGAAAGTAGAAGAAGCGAAAGTGGTATGTAAGGATCGGGCCATATGGAATTCCGTGATCTCTGCCTACCGCAATGGGAAAGAGGCGTGATGTATATGTATGTAAATGACGCGCTGGTATCACTTAAATATGGGAGCTTTTCATACAAATCATACTCTATTTGACCTTTTAGGTAATTATGCTTATAAAATCATTTAGTTTTTGTTGGTATCATAAATATTTTATGTACTTAGCAGCAAGGGTTTCAGTTTGGTATCATTGAATGAGACTAGACATCGTATAAAAAAGTGACTACTCGAGTCGGTAGTGTGTGTAATGATATTTATATCTGTTTTACTCATCATTTTCTTCACAGGGAAGTCACCTACTTTTGAATCTTGCTCAACCGATTTTTTTTAAATTTTGTTTTCCTAGAATTCGAACCCGGGACCTCAGGATCTAAAACCCTTTCCACTGAGCTACAGAGGCGGTCAATCTAGTGTATTTGTAGACAGATTAAAAGTGGCAACCCTAGAATCATATCACTACAAGCCATTGTAAAAAAATTGCTCCGTGATTAGAATTTTATTTGGTTTATTTGCAAATAATTGTTGCTGGTGCAACGGCCTGTGCTCACCTTGTGTTACGTATTTAGAATATAAATAAGATGCAGAGAAATACTGGAGTTTGATGTGATCCACGGTAGCGGTACATCGTGAGACTGATGGTTATTACTTGGAATTTTTTTAATTCTACCTAATGTAGGAACTTTTTGGTATTACGTATTATACGGCTTATGAGTAATTTACATGTAACTTAAAATACTTACTTGGTAATGACGTCATGAAAATTTGAAAATAATTTTACGGTTTGAGTTCGGTTGAGAAAGGGAATTTAAAATTAGAACGCTATGTGATTGTTTCTTAAAACCAGCTGTCTTAAAATTCAAATTAATGAGGAGTGTATTTATTAATACATCACCAATCATTTTAAATATATTTTAGCTATACTTTGAACTCGCGATATTCTCTCTCGTGAAGTTCTCAAATCCTGCTAGATATGAAACTTGATTTGAAACTTTATGTACACAAAAAAAGATTTCCTAAATCGCCTAAACACATATTTCTTCAAAAGTTTCAGCATGGAGTTTGTTATTACTTTGTGTTATAACTGTATTACAATGAATGAAATCTTTACTTTGACAAAATTAATAGATACGCAAAAAAACTTATACATGAACTTAATAAAAAATATGTATAAAAATAATATAAAAGGGACAGACAACCGCTCAGAGAGGCGAACACGAACAAGTTTCGAAAAAGTATTCGCATCGTTGAACTGTCATTTGTATGACATTTCAAATGATTTGTCATACAACTGACAGTTTGACGATTCGAATACTTTCTCGATAGTCGTTCGTGCTAGGCCCTCTGTTAACTTTATTAATTATTGACTAGCTTTTATATTTCTTATTATCGAAAGAAACAAAGTTCAATCTTTCAGCTATTGTTAGCTTTTCAAATTAAGTATATGTTGATGTAGGTATAGAAAAAGACTCCCACTTCTCGTCAACAATCAACCAATTATATTTTTAAGAAAAAAAACAAAAACCGACTTCAAAACTACAACTACATATAGTATGTAAAAAACTTAAACTAAAAAGTTTAAAATAATATTTTAATTAATTGAAAGAGCTTTAAAGGACAATCGACAACATTATTGGTACTTATATATAATATTTATTAACAGTTGCTTTTGAAGTCGGTGCCAGCCAAGTGTATAAAAATTATATGGGACCACCTCTGAAATATGCCCTACCAAACAAAAAAATCATCCAAATCCATCCATAACTTGCAGAGTTATCGCGTAACAAACATACAAAAAAGCAACATACAGATGAATTGAGAACCTCCTCCTTTTTGAATTCCGTTAAAAAGAGGAAAATGAGAGCGATAATTCTAATATACACAGATAAAATCGCATTAGAGGTCTAAGAAGCGTGGTGCGACATTAAAACACATCAAGTGAATTAGAATTCCTCTGTCCGCAATTTATTCGCTGTAGTACGTGTTACAGTGTTCATGCATAACTCTGTTGCATCCGGGTGGAGTGCATTCCCTTATTTTGTTTAAAATACCACATTACCTAGTGTACTAAGTAGATGGGTTCGTTACCAGAATACAAGATTCCAAATTACCAGATGTCCTAGCTCGAACGACTATCGAAAAAGTATTCGAATCGTACATCTGTCAGAGGGCCTAGCTCGAACAACTTGCGAAAAAGTATTCGTATCATCGAGCTGTCATTTGTATGAAATTTCAAATGATTTTTCATACAAATGACAGATGGACGATTCGAATACCTACTACTTCGATAGTCATTCGTGCTAGGCCCTCAGATAAAAGAATGAAGAAAATATAATTGATCTTAATAACAATTTAAATTACATATTGACATAGAAAAAAATATATATAATTTTATATATCATATAAAACATAGATTTTATTGCATTTTAGTTTTAAGCATGTTTGCATTTGGGGGCTGTTGTAATAATATTATAATATTTGAACTCGAAACAAGTCATAAATGCAATTTGTACAGTCGAATTTAATGAAGAAAGAACTTAAGCGTGTAATTGGATGACCTTGTACGAGTACTATTGAGATAGATAGAGCCAAATCATGAATCATTAAATATTAAAATTTCGTCCAAAAATTAAAAAAAAAAATTAAGGGTGAACACTGAACAACCCTTATCACTTAGGGATATGAAAAATAGATAGTAGCCGATTCTCAGACCTACTGAATACGCAAATAAAATTTGGTAAAAATCGGTAAAGCCGTTTCGGAGGAGTACGGTATCTAATATTGTGACATGGAAATGTTATATATTAGATATTATGGATGGAGAAGAGAAATTCCTTGTTATTTCCGACAAGTAACAAAGTAACCTCTTAACGCAAAGTTCAAAATTCAGGATTAATCCTTGAAGAATATCCTTTGGAGTTTAGATTACAATTAATTTTAATTGTGCTGTCAGTATTATAATAAAATATGTATTATAAAGTAAATTCTTATACATTATGTATATAAAAGCTACGTGATATTTCATTGGTCGCTAAGCTGGTAAAACACAGTCACAAACACAATGGCGTACAGATTTTAACTATATATTGATATATTTACTTTTGGTATCCATATGTCTGAAATAATATTGAGCGTTGCATTAGTATGGGCTGAACGCTCTCCGATGCCACTATCGTGGAAGGTCGGGCTGAGTGCACGGTGGGGTGTCTGTGCTAGCGATTGGATGAGCGATTTCGAACGCGGAAGCGATTAATTATATTAGAAGATAGTAAAAAGTTTAAATGAAATAACTTTATATCGGATTAAAACGCGATTTGTTATTCATGTAGGATGGCATTTTTGCGATATTTCAAATCAGACAGCTGTCACCTTTCAGTCTGCTTGTGAATATGGTTGTTGAAAAGCATTCGAAACGTCCGTTTCAATATTACCCATTGTATAAACATAAGGAGGCGTTAAAGTATTGTGTAATGCAATTTTCAAAGATTTTTGATTCCCCGTAAAATATAAACGAAAAACTTGTAAGATTTTTATTAAAACAATGCTACGTAACGCTATCTGTTACAAACCCCCTCCCGACCGCATCTTAACGTTTTACAAGAAACAAGCACCGCAAATAGGCACCTGCCTCCCACAAATTACGAGGTAATACTTAAACGCTCATGCTAAGAAGCAGCGTTCGCTCACAAAGCGGCCCCACGTGTAGTTCTTGAAACTATTTTCTATTTCAGCAAACCGTTCAGCTGTTTCAGTGCTTCAGCTCGTGAATGCGATATAAATACGTCAAAGTACACAGTGGAATCACTATCAAGCGTTATAACTACATTTGATTCTATCTGGAGTTGTTAGAGTAAATATTTAAAATCATTTTGTAATCTACTAGATTTCCAATTGTAATTTTATTTAATACTAGCTGATGCCCGCGACTTCGTTCGCGTGGGGATCACTTTATGCTGAACTTTTGAGCAAGCTTTCTTCATATTATATATCCTCCATCCTCTTTACTTGGTGATTTCTTTTCGGAAAGAGCTATCAGAGTAGTCATTGACGGTTGCTTTTGCATCATTTTATCGACATGTTTAATGGTGGTTGAGGTTGGGGTTCAAATGATGATTTGAAATTCAAAAGAAATACCATAGTAATTGAAATATTGACCCTGACTTTAAAGAAACTTTAGGGAGAAACACATCAATCAAATTCACGTCACCAAAATGCAGATATTATGTGTCTTTTTTCCACTAATCAGAGTTCAGTCAAAGATTGGATTCAATGCTTTTTCCGTCTTAAATAGTATATTCACGAAAATTTACGGGGGTTTGAAAATACTTGCGACACATTGAAAAAACGCCAAGAAAATTTCTAAATACGAATAAAATGAAGGTATCGAGAAATGCAAGGTAAAATTAATTAAAAAAAATAGTATGGCCATGTTGGCCAATTACGTATTTTTTTATAAATTTAATTAGTGTGGAAGATACTATATCCACCTCGATATTTATTTCATTTAATTGATCACTTTTAATTTCAGATATTTTTGTTTAATTCCCTTGGAAAGGAAAGGATTGATGAAAATGCGAAATATACGATCTCATAAGAAATACATTTTTATATAATAGAATAGTTCAATAATACATTTTCTATTTTCAATATTAGTTCTTTTAAAAATATAAAAAAAAAATACAAAAAAATATTTCCCTTAGTGATGATTCGAACTCGCATCTGAAGTTACGTAGTACGACCGTATATCCACTATGCCACGAACACATATCGAAAATGGCGAAATTATCAAACTATTTCATTTATATATCAAACTGTGATTGATAACTCGAAAAAATTCAACGCGAGTCAGTTTCATTGCAATTTGTTGAAATGGTGCCTTTAAAATAATATTTAAATGATGATAACTTTTTTTTTCGACAACCGATTTCGATGAAACAAAGCCTATATGTTGCCCTGAACTTTGCTTAATATATTTGTATAAATTACGCGAAAATCGGTTCAGTATCTTCGGAGATTAGCGTGAACAAACAGACAGACAGACAGACAGACAGACAGACAAGAATCTTAAAAATTGCATTTATGCATTCTGCTACCCTTCTTTTATCACCCCTCTTAATTTCTGGTAAAAATATTTAGTGAAGCGTAATTTCGATCCTACTCTTTTATTATATGTATATATATAGATATCATACTCAATGGATGAACCACTGCATGCAGTTATAAGAAGTTCTTCGCACTTTTCTTAATATTTATTTGGTTTGAGATTTTACGGATTTTTATGATTCAAACGCCGGGTTTTCTAAACCTTTAAAGAAAAAGCAAGATATTTGAAAGTATGTTAGAATAGTTGAAATAAATCACCGAGAAACTCGAATATTGCTTAACTTACTAGTTTCATTATTTATTAGTTTTAATAACACTGAAATGACAATAGGTTATTTTTGTAGCCTTCATATGTCATCTGATGACAATTTTTAGGTTATGTTTCGTTCACGAAATGTCAAAATCCAGAAAATAACTGTCACGTATTCCCGCCAAAATACAATCTGGATCTTTTCAAGGCGAAAATGAATAGGCACCTATTAAAGAACGATCAAGCTCTATCCTAGGCATTGTCACTCAGTAATGGTGACACACAGTAATGGTTGTTCTATACATATTTAAAAAAAAGTTACTCAGATACACATCACCAAGTGCCTCAAGTTTGTGAACAATTATTGTAAAATCAATAAATCTTTGTACAAAGTTTTATGCCGATCGGTTGCTCTATTTCTTAGTGAAAGACGGTCAGACAATTTATAATTTTTATTTAGGTAATTTGCAATAACTGTAGTTTTCGTTCGCAGTTTAAACAGAAATATACTTTTTTATGATAACTCTTATAATGCATATTGTATTAAAAATACATTTATTTCTTATGTAATGAAGGTTTTAATCTTTTACTAATTGAATAGGTACCTAGTGTTAAGAAAGTTGTTATATGCGTTTGTAAGTTCTCTCCTTATTAATTGCTCAATGGATTTTAATGTAGTTTTACTAAAGACATTTTGTCGTAACCGAATTGCAACATATGCAACTGTGTATTCTTGTCAGTTTTCAGAGTAGCCATATTAAAAGTTTAAGGAAAATAACTATGACCCAAAGCATGAAGAATAAAAATTTTACGACGTTTAAAAAAAAACACAGTTGTCTTTGATGGCCGGTTAGTGGGTCTGATATACTTGACAAGGAGTTTACGATTTTACGACACGAATGAATTATTCTTTTGGAGTTCCGTTTATAGAACAACTAGTGGACCCCGCAGACGTTGTTCTGCCACAATTTTGGCTTCGAAATTATATCATTATTCTTAAATTTGAATATGCCCATTTACCCACTATAATTGTCTAATATGTCACTGATTTGCAGTGGACATCTGTAATTCCAAAAAAGCTAAGAATTCATGACGAGAGCTGTCAAGATGGCGGAGTTCCGAATCTAATTTATTTTATAATTAATTTAATGCATATATTTTTTTACTGATTTTTTACAATATTTTAATAGCCTATATCTTATTCCGGACATAGAGGAAACCAACAAATAGATATCGTTAAAATCGGTACAGCCGTTCTTGAGTTATAAACGGTGTAACTAACACAACTTTCTTTTATATATATAGATTGTTTTAGAAAACCGTAGGGGTAACGAAGATGAAATTAACACAACAGTTTCATCTGGAGATGTTAATCTGGTTCCAACCTGGTTTATGTATTTAGGGTGTGTGAGGGAACTCAACAGATCATTTTAAATCAATTTTAAATAGAACTACCTGAATTAAATTTTAAAAAAAACATGGGGGTTGCAACAAACGTACGCATTAGAAGGTATCCCGTTTTTTGTTAATATTCTTATATTAAACTTAAGGAGATATTTTCTCTTAGTGTAGTATATTGAAATTATTATTACTTTCTATCTATTTTTGTATTTGCTGATTTGAAATTTTTGTCTTGTAGAAAACCAGTGTCCCATTGTTTTTAATACCTTAGGTTCTTATTGTACGATGTAAAACAGACATTACTTTAAACTTTGTTGTTGTATGGAAATATGTTTACTGGATTTAAGCACAATTTAATGTTAAATTGTGGCCACTTTGTGATATTTTAAATTCAGATAACTCTCACTCTCCGTATGGCCACACTTGTTGTAAAGCACTCAAAACTTCGGAGTAATAATATAATAGTTTTTATCCTTTAAAAGTAGAAACGAGTTAAAAATGTTTCATAAGCCAGAATTAATAGTGTTCTTTGTTACTATGTACTAGACTTGTGTAAGGGATTTGTTGAGGAGTGCCGAAAACAATTCTTGTCATTTTACGGAAAATTTGAGAGAAACCAGTAGTTTCAATACGGAGAAATTCCTTAAAACGCATCGCTAAATATTCCAGGCTCGTTCAGGTTAACTACCCAAATGCATATAATCAAATTCTGCATTCAGTTTACAACAATGGATATTTATTGTAGAATTACGTGCGCAGCTAAACGTATGCGCTCACTTGTTGCGCGCCAAAACGGCTCGTGGCAAGATGGCCGCCGTAATTTTTTCACATAGCAACTTTCCGTGTTGTCTATGATTTTGGCGACCTCCGGCATGACGTAGCGACCCAAATAGGTAGCCAACCGGTGCCACGGCCAAGTCCAGATGGGTATCCCCGATGAACCAGCGCCAATGTCTATAAAATAAATCGCGGAATACAGATAAAAAAATAATGAATCGTTGACGTGCGATTTGGCGCCAAAATCTTCGGGTGAACGCTCTCCAGTTTGGCAATGCTCGGGTTTTGGAAGTATATCTCATAGTTTATTTGGATCTGCTTCGGATTTGTTTGTAAACACAGTTTTACTTTTATACGTAAGACGTATAATAATCCATTGCGATAACATAATATATTTTACTTTTACGTTATAAAACAATATATTTGGGTGTCTGGAAAATCAGAACTGCGCGTTTTGCTTGGATTTTTTACACTCACTCTGAGGTACCAGTTGTCACCAATACGCCTTAGGGACCCTTCAAAAAAAGAGCCTACCTATTTCTTAAAGGCCGGCAACCCACCTGCAAGCCCTCTGATGTTGTAGATGTCTATGAGTGCCGGTTATCACTTACACTAACGTGAGCAGATAGCCCGTTTGCTTAAAAATATTCCTGATAGACGTATTCCTTAAAAATACTAGGTTATAAATTATTTCAAGAAATAAACTTTACCACAATATTTCCTGAGATTATTTGTGTAGGTATAAATAGAGTTTTAAATTACGAATAGAAATAACGCAACATGATGTAGATATTAGGATTTATAAAATTAACTATAAAATAAAATAGCGCTGACTTGGGGATATCTTATTAATCTTATTCCTAAGGGACTTCATATACGTACGAATGTATGTTTGAATATAAAATATTAACTGTAATATTTAGTTAAAATTTCGGAAGCTATGTTGTTCTATGTAAAGGTATTTTTATTGTAATTGAAATATTTATTTATGGTAAAATTCAAAACTTATACAAAACAAATTCAATCATATTCAAGTATTGTCTACGTAAAATTGGGAATACGTTTAAAACACGTGAAACCCAGTGATATCATCAGCATCAGAGTATCTATCGATCTAGGCGTTTGCCAAAGATCTTACTATTCAGTATTTCTCTCATATAAGCCAAATATTCGCGCCTTATCGCGAGCTTTGATAGTTTTACGACGCCATTTTGTATTTTCTATTTCGCGCGCTTTTTCGTGTCTTCAATATGGCGGTTGCGCGTTTGCTCCGGTAATTTTATTTTTAGATTATGCTCGCGTTTTATTTTGTTTCTGTTATTAACTGTTTAAAATAGTCGAGTTTTATTGAATGTCTTCTTCGTGCGACGTTATTTTCACGATTTAGTTTGGCTTTTAATATTATATAAACTTTCAAATTAGATTTTAGGAGTAATAATCGCTTGAAATCTCGTAAAAGGTGACCTGTTGTCATAATCATATCAATATTAATAATGATGTTATAACGCTGTGATAAATATTTTTTTTAATATACTTTATAGATTATCTTTGGCTGCAGATGTTGATGATGACAATGGCGTAGTTGTGTAGCAGCGCCAATAAGTTGTAATTCGTAGCTACTAATGACTTATCATAAAAAAAACTATTTTTTTATGATAAGTCATTTACTGTAATATTTAATACGATTCGCCCTTTCTTCGCAAAAAGTGTAGCTTTCTATTGTTGAATAATTTTTATAATCGGTCATATCGTAACAAACAAAAAACAAAAAAATCATTACTCTTTATAATATTAGTATAGATATAGATAAATGTCAAGTTTATATCAAGAAAACGCTGGAATTATTTATCCAACTGTATTTGACTGGTAGAAAGCCATAGGTATCCTTGACAGTGGCGTAGCTATCATATGGCAAAGTGGTGCAGTGCACCAGGGCCCTGAAGCTGAGAGGCCCCCCTGGGCTTCTTTGGAAAGAGTGGGAGGCAGCTCCTTGATCTATACTAATATTATAAAAAGGAAAGATTTGTTTGTTACTGTTAACTGTTATTGCGAATTTTTTTTTTCTCTGCACCGGGGCCCTTGTTCACCTAGTTACGCCACTGATCCTTGAGTGATAAATAATATAATGTACATACCTATACGTCCATTATCGTAAAAATAACCGTATATATCACATACGCATAATATACATATATTTTCATTCAAAATAGTAATAGTATCTTCAAACGTAACTCAATAGGCCTATTCACTCTCAATGTTAAATTGGCATGTTTTTTGGGTATTTCTGCCAGGAATTCGCCACGTGGCGGCAGGGTCCTGCCAAGGTGGCTTGGCAGAGTGGTCTAGCGTCTGTGGTGTAAGCCAAGATAATGTTTTGACTGGATTGCGTGTTTGTTGGGGTATCAGTGACCTGTTTTGGCCGGAAAAGGCCGTTTCTAGACGGAATGTGTATTTGTATATAGGTTATTATTACTGAAGGAGACGAATAGATTGATAAAAGATCGAATCGATGATAAAACCAACAAGGTATTAGGAAAGGAAATTAATTTATCTACCAATATTATAAAGAGTATGTTTGTAACGAATAACCTCAAAAACCACTGGACCTATTTTAAAAATTCTTTCACCAATATAAAGCTACTTTACCATAGAGTAACATAGGCTATTTTGTGTATAGTACAACTACATTGCACTTGTGTGAATCCGGGCCGTATTGATAGTCTAAGATATACTGATAGAAAGAACCTTTTCTTCCAACTTATATTATTTAATAGTTTTTGATTTCGAAAAATAATACGATTTGAACGGTATAATATGGTTGTAATATGCCAAAAAGGGAAGGGAAGCGAAGATCGACGTCCGATTAATATACTAATTAGGTACTATTGTAGCGGCACCTACAATACTAATTGTTGAAGACGATAATTCTGGATCGCGCTAACAAACCTAAAACAACTTCTCGATATCATCCACTCGGGCCTTACGGACAGTCAGTGGAGGTAGGATGAAGAGCACACCATCCTTCCTCAATAACATATCTTGAGGAAAAAACTATTCGAACTGGTGCATCCATTTTGGCATATAGTGACAGCCGACAGGTATGCAAATAAGCATTCCGACAGGTAACTGGTAACGTTTTTAACACCGGTTGGGTAAAATCTAAATATTATGAATATATCGAAACGAATAAACTTTTCAGGAGCATATATTTTTCTTTTAGCAACGAAAACGAGGTTTATTATTTATATATTATTTATCACGTTCCGGATACTTTTCAGTAATCGTGGTCACAGGCAGTCTGACCAGGATAAATCAAAATTCATATGATTCCATCCTTTCATAAATGGAAAATCCGTAAGGGTGCATATTGCACCCCATATTGTTTTAGTTTGTTTATGGAGTTAACAATATTATGCAAGTAGCGCATCAATGATTGATTTTCTATGGCTGGGCTATCACATACCATCATGAGAGGCTTACGCTTGTCTGTCGATATAATTATGTGTATTGTAAACACAACCCATCCAGCCCGCGCCCGCGTCCTCATGCACTTAACCTAGATAACCTCCATCCGTGATTCATTAGGTGAACGGTAAAATTAAATATTTGGCAGCGCGATCAGGGAAGCCCCCACGTGGGAAGATCCTGGCAATCTGTTTTGGCATTACGCGCCTTGTTGCTGGCCAAGTTAATGTTTTGACTAGTTCATTGTTTATGGAGAACGTACCGGTGTTTTTCAGGTTTCATTCATAGTTTCTTTAGTATATCGTAAATTTTAAAAGGCATGTGGGAATTTTTAGTTAACGCTCGTTATTGATAAATCAAGGACATTTTCACAATTTATCTGGCAATAATTTAACTACTATATGTGTATACGTAGCCTTAGTTTGTAAGGGCCGGTTTTTCGATTATTCTTTCGAATTTTTGACAGTTCTTTCATACTTTATGTGTCAAAAGTCATAATGTATTCAAGATGTACTTACATATTCCTTAGTTAAAAAAAGACAAGTACTGAAAAGTCAGAACTCGTAAAGATACATATTTTTTTTTATATGTTAGTTGAAACAATCTGCTAAAAATACAAACATCGTTCATTCTTGAAAATTTTAACGTAAACTAATATATTATGTTTTTTATTATATCTCTACAGTGGAGTTGTATGTAATACGGTGTCCATTCCGATTTTTAGAAATCGAGTCAAATTTCTTCGAAACGTCAAACCTTTTCGTCGAACTGTCAATGAATAAAACATGGTGAATTGATATTCACTTATAATTTGTGTCTCGAAAATAATATAAAAACAAATACATTACAATACTGCTAAAAAGGGTTAGCGATAAATCAGGATGGCACATTTGCATATTAAGTTATGATTCAAAGCACAACAATACAGCATTTGTTCGTGGCGCGCGATGAATGCTTGATCGGTGACAGTGACATGTGTCAATATTGGCGGGTTTTACATGGACTAGATGACCTAATTCGATTTTTGAAAATATTTGCATTTGAATGCGATGTTTTTAAATTGATGTTGGCACTAACCTTTGGGATTTGGGAAATCTTTAAAGAAATTTACATTTTTTATTCTTATTACCTACACTTAAACAATATCTAAGGTATTTGAAATAGAGTTCTGAATTTCTTTTTTTATAGAACGTGTTTTTTTTTAAATATAACTGCTAAAAATACTGTTATAATATTATTGACCTATTATTTTTTTACACAAATGAGTTATGACTTATGAGTGTCATAAAGACAAGGAAATCTTATAAATATTTATTACTGACTTACCATGCCTTTGGAATCATATTTTTGTTATGAATGCTTTTGTTGTAAATATTATAATGTTATTGAAACTCAGATTCACGTCATCCCTCTCTAACAGCTATATTTTATTAAAGTTAGAGCGAGATAGCATGATTTTATTTTTTTAATAAAAATAAGGTTTGTGTTTATTCACAAGAGTGATATTCAATTATCATGGATTTAGATAAAACAATGTTTGAAAATGAAGAAATTTTATAAAATTGGGTGCTATTGTACAGGCATAGGCGTTGCAATAAAAATTTTTAGATTCCCAGAGATTTCATTTACATCCAGTGGCGGATTTGCCAGCAGGCTGAGTAGGCTTGAGCCTTGGGCGGCAGATTTTAGGGGCGGCAAAGGGGACTTTTACATGTCTTATAGAAGTCAAAAAGAATTCTGTTAAACGTTTTTTGTGAAGTATTACAGTGATTTTGCCGATATTTTTCCCTGTTCCCTTTTATTGTACATTCAACGGTAAATCAAACTTCTATTAATTTAAGCATAGACAGTTGTAGAGAGGGCGGAGGGGGTGACTTAACAGCCTATATATATATCTTGGAAATGTATAAATCCGCCACTGTTTCCACTTACACAATATCTTGATATTTTATTGATTAAATATTGGGTGGTTTACCCTTTGCAACTTCTATGAACGCACTTTTTTAAAAATAGAAGCCCAAGGATTAGCTTATTAGGTTTGTCAGAAGAGATCTACGTCAAAGGAGGTTATTGTTTAGAGGCTTTCATGTGTATTGACTGTTACAGGACGAATTCCATCCGTTCATAGAGGCCCTGATGCCTTTCGTAAAGTCCTTTTCATACACGTGGTTCAATTTGCAAGCGGCCAAGAGGAAATATTATAAAAAACACGAAAAACGGATGAGTCTTGAGGAGGAGCGGCATACTAAATATGAATTACAGGTAAATTGTTTTATTTTTTTATTTTTAGGTTTTTATTATACTTTAGAGCTGAACTAATGTTCTGAACTAAAGGCTGAGTTAGTTCCCTACTAACTACATAATCTTTACTTAAATTATTATCAGGGCTGGATTTAGAGGTCTGAAGGCTTTGGGGCAACGAAAGAGTGAAGGCCCTGGGCCCCAAATTATTTCCAAATAAAATATATTTTTTTTAACATTTAAGAACAATATAATCATGTTTGTACAAAGTATAAAAGTAAAGGTAAGGCTGCGAAAACAATATCAAAGTCAAAGTTCGTCGGAATTTGACAGAATCTTTTGTTGGGGCCCCTCTTTTATAAAGGCCCCGGGGTTGTAGCTCCGGATGCCCGCCCCTAAACCCGGCCCTGATTATTATATAAGTAGAGATAATACAGATATTCGATATTCAAATTTAGCGAAGATCATTTGTTACCAGTAGTCAACAATAAACTCTTCTTTACATAAAAATATAACCAGAGATAAAAGAGATATTCGTTATTTAAATTAAGCCACAATTTTTTGAAAATCGATATTCAAATTCAGTTACGGTTTTTTGCTAAGAGTAGCAGTGAACTAAATATTCCATTTCAAAATAGCAAAATAAACAGTGATAATACAGAAATTCGATATTCAAATTCAGCCAGTTTCAAATATGACATTTAAAGTCTATGTCAATGTTTAAAGCAGAACCTTTTTAAATATGTAAAGGCATATAAAATAATTTATAGATTTCGGATGCTAGTGGGTCTTATACAACGTGACGTCATTGTATAAATTACACGGATTTATGACAAGGGAAGAGGTTAGCGCATTGCGTCTGCCGGCTATGGTATTCCGAGACGGCATGGCGAGCGGACTGCGGCTTTTGTTAATACAATTTTAGAAGGTTTTGTTGAGACAAGGGGGTAAATGTCTAGACGAATTGTGTTATGGTATCTATGTGAAAATAGCTGAATGTTTTTTTTTATTTTTCAAGGGGGCAAGGGAATTGTGAATTTGAAAATGAATTTATAATAACATATTATAATCTTTTTTTGATGTGAGTTGTTTTTTATTTTTTTATTGCTTTTTTGAAATATCCTATATTTTTGTATTTGTTTGAAATCAATTAATATTTATTTATGTTTCGTAAGGGAAAATTTTCTATTGGAGACTTGAAAATGATAATTTTACTTATTGAGGGCCTAGTACGAATGACTATTGAAAAGTATTCGAATCGTCAATCTGTCAATTGTATGAGAAATCATTTGGAATTTTCAAGGACTTTATATATATATATATATATATATATATATATATACAATAAAGTCCTTGGGAATTTTATACAAATGACAGCTCGACGATACGAATACTTTTTCGCAAGTTGTTCGTGCTAGGCTATGTTAGATGTTATGTTAGATGGTTCCATATTTTGATCTATATAATATTTTTATTACGTTACTTTTTTTTTTAATAAATCCAATACTTTGAAGGTATATAATACCTATATTGCATCCTGAAATTAATAGTGTTTTTACTTTGATTAATTATTAAAATATTGAGAAAATCGATAAAAGCATTTTAATTTTGGAAATGAAAATATAAAGTGTTTTGTGGTGTAGACCCATAAAGACTTGCTTATAGAAAATTATAAACATGTTATCCCGGCGTGATTCGAACCCGTGACCCATCAGTGCGCAAGGTAGGTGTTCTACCAAACGCGCCATCGAGCCCGTCGAAATTTTCTATTTTCTAATTGATATAAGCTCATATGCAGACAATAATAATGGGAAACATAATATATTTACCCTACTGTACCATCGTAACTAGGGATGCCACTGCCCTGAATGGAATTCCCGCTTGGTATGCACCAAACGGCGGTAGACTCAACCATAACCACTATGGTATGGTTTTATGGTAAACCTAATAAATTAATATTATAACAGGGCAACATATATCCTATGGTGATTAGTATCTGAAATAATATTTTTTATTTCGATTCATCTGCAACACCAGAGAATATGCAGATACGTTTCCGGTGCTTAAAATAATGATAATGGTAAATTTTCTGATGTTTTTATAATATGGAATCAGCTTGTACCCTGAAGAAGGATATACGCTTCTTTCCTGAAAAAACGCGACCAAGCTGTAAAAACACCCTAACTGGACATAGAAAACGTACCATATATCATTTTAATAATAATATCCTATATTATTACGTACTTGTAGTATTTTATAGTACAGAGATCTTCGTGGAATAATTATTATGAACATCCCTTTAGACAACGAAACTATATTTAAATAAAATACTGTATACCGGATTAAAACGCGATTTATTGTTTAAATTATTTATCCCGACGTTGAACTGTCATCTTTCAGTCTCCCGCGACCACGGTTGCTGAAAAGCATCCGAAACGTCGGGATAAATAATTTAAACAATAAATCGCGTTTTAATCCGGTATACAGTTTTTTATTTAAATGTGTGATACTCGCGTTAATAAAAGACAATATAACGAAACTATAGTTTCGTCAATATAATTCCGTAATCTATTACAGTTTTTTACCTACTTGTTTTGAAGGTACTATTGGGAGGATTTACTTGCGTAGGACCATCGAGATATAGAATAAAAAGATAATGGGTATGATCATTACGAGTACCAAATTTCGTTTATTTATTTATTTGGCTATCGCTACAGAAGACAGTACAATATAAGTCAAAGTTTCAGAACATAGCTTAGGTGCGGAGCAGTGTTGCCAACTCAGTGGATTTTCCACTAGATCTGGTGGTTTGGACCTCCCTTTTAGCGACAAAATTTTCGTTTTAGTGGCTAGTGGATTTTCTAGTGGTTTAGATTTTTCCAGTTAGTGGTAAGGTGGGAAATTCAACCACTAGTACAATTTAAATGAATACTCTAGTTAGGAAAGAACATTTTAAATAAAACTATCTTTTCGGATTATTCGATGACTTATTTGGATTTTTGGTTGCCGTTATTTGGAATGCTTTACACTGTAAAG
Source organism: Anthocharis cardamines (assembly GCA_905404175.1). NCBI lineage: Eukaryota > Metazoa > Arthropoda > Insecta > Lepidoptera > Pieridae > Anthocharis > Anthocharis cardamines. The sequence continues at coordinate 1,033,751 of FR989975.1, forward strand.
TTTACAGCAATCATCACGGGAGGGACTAAGGTTTTAGACGTCTCAAAGGCATTATATTATGGACGCTGTTAAGCAATAGAGTGTCAACCCACAAAATGATAAAAATGTAAATTTTGATACCAATCGCTTCTTTATGAGCTGGAGTACATATTTCAAAAGAGATATATATATATATATAAATAATTTAAATAGTTTTAATAGCAAAAATATTGTAAAAACTAGCGGGCATGAAACCCTAATATGTTTAAAATATTTAACAATAATGCATCAAATTCTATTATTTTGATTGCTACCAAGAAAACCGATATATATTTAGTGTAATAATAATAATTGCAAAAAAATCTATTATCACTGCCGTTGCTCTGGACAGTGTTGCCGTTTAAAGAAACTAAAATGCACTATACCGTTATCAAAAATGCGCTATATCTTGCTAATATCCGGCTTCTTAAATGCACTAGTTTCTGCTAAACGATTTGTAAATATAAAAATAGGTAGGTTGGGTATATAAAATCTATAAAATAAGCACGTTTTCATATCTTATGATTTAAAATTATATTACTTACAAATAAAAACAAACTAAAAAAATTAATAACTGTTTTATATCAACTAAATTAAACATTTCTACAACATTTTCATTGTCATCATCGCCCCAGATGTTGATGATGAGAGAACGGAAATATCCAAATGAAATCGACTCGCTACTTTTCTCTATGATGATTATATATGATTTCTCTATGATTTTAGGCGTCCGAAACACTATGAATAATTTCGCAATTAATCTTGGCTGCTAACTAATAAATAGGTTTGCGCCAGATTCCGTTTGATATATTTTTTAGCGCATAGTTATGAGAAAAAATGCACAAGAGACCCTTTTTGCACTAGATCTAGCGATAAATCCACTAAAAACGGCAACACTGGCTTTGGATTAGTGGTTTTCTGGTGGATCAGGATGCCACATTTGGTGGATTCGTAAAAATAAAGTTGGCAACACTGGTGCGGAGTCTTACTGTCCTCCTTTATTACGACTGCACTGCGTGTTAATGCATTTTAATTATGGCTCTCACTAAAATTATGGGTCTCACTAATTTTTCAGTCGTTAAAGTGTCAACATTAAAAAACCTTCACATTTATAATATTCATAAGATTGTACGTTCTAATTTTGATTAAAAAAACAAAAACCAATATAGTATTGGAGAATAGTAACAAAAGTTATTCATACGTATACATGTAACTTTCATGTTACACGGGAAATTTTCAAATAAAATAAATGATGAAATTATATGAATATTCTAAAAACCATTATAAAAAATTCCTCTTCCACTTAAAATATATTATTTAGTCATCTAGTAAGGATAAAAATGTTGGATTTGGAGGCAACTTTTGCTAAAAATCCACGCTTTGATCTAGCGATTTAGGCTACTCAGATCAAGCAGTTTTTCTATCAAAAAACAAAGATTCATTATTATTATAGAGGCTCCAGGCATGAAGCATTTATTTTGTATTATATGCTGCTGTAAATCTAAACAATGCCAACTATACATTTCAGAACGAGAAAGCAGAAGTAAAACAAAAATGGGCGTCACGGTTGTTAGGGAAATTGCGGAAGGATATAACGCAAGACTGTCGGGAGGACTTCGTTCTCAGCATCACAGGCAAGCGGCCGGCTGTCTGTGTGCTGTCCAACCCCGACCAGAAGGGGAAAATGAGGCGGATAGATTGCTTGCGGCAAGCCGATAAGGTTGGTACTACTGCTTATTTCAATAGGTCTCGTTTGAGCCGACGGTGCTCTTAAATAATACGAAGAAATCCTTGTTATAAGTTATAATTGGTATGAGTCAATGCCAGAGGGTTCCATTTTATGTTAGATATCGGTAGACGAGCATGAGGGTCACTTGGTGATACCTCAGCCACAGAACATCAGTCAGTGATGCTCTGTCGACCTACATTTTACTTATCAATAGACATGCACTTCACGGTTTTTCTATCTATGAACAGTGGTTCGTTACTCGATCGGAATTTCGATATTCCTCCCACACGTTCAATGCCTGAAGTTACCAGACGGCAGGTGTTCTACCGAACACGCCAACGAAAGTTGTTTACTGATTCTGAATGTAGGGATAATTTTTGTTTCGGAAAAAATGTCTGATACCTCTTTTCCTTATGCAAGCACCTCTGTCTAATACTATATATATGGCAGTGCGTATCCTGTGTCAAAATTTGTCGCTGGGTCTATCTGACTGCAGAAAAACCTAAATGTATTTTTTTTGAGTACATCAATTGTCCTATAGCCCAGTATTACGGCTGATATGACGCCTCTGCTTGAAATATTGCCCCTTTCAGATTAATAATTAACTCTGGTTCGATATTCGTATATTTTTATAGTATTGAGAGGCATACATTCCTGCGGCTCACCTGATGGAATATACACCCATAAACATCTGCAATATCAGAGGACTTGCAGATGCATTGCCGGCCTTTGGCCAACTGACATTTGTCTTAGGTTGCCATTGCAAAAAATATCTGTCAATTTTTTTTTGACAGAGAAAAATGCTATTACCGGCGGACGTTAAGCAAAATTTCAACAGATTTCTTCTCAGACTATACGAATACTTTCTCGCAAGTTATTTGTGCTTCTGTAGTCTGTACTAAAACCTCATCCTTACATTCCAGGTGTGGCGGTTAGACCTCGTGATGGTGATACTATTCAAAGCAATACCGCTGGAAAGTACAGACGGAGAGCGTCTGGAAAAGCATCCGGAGTGCACGCAGCCGGGGCTTTGCGTGAACCCTTACCACATCAACGTGTCAGTGAGAGAGCTGGACCTGTATCTCGCGAACTTCATCAATAGCTATGGTAATGGGAGCGACGCTCTGCCAGGTCTATCGCTCAATTATTGTCTATGGCTTTCGAGACCTTGACCAACTCCTAAGTTGATGTTCTCTTTTTGAAATTAAAAAAATATATTTGACAACTAGCGCGAAATAATTGAGGAAATCAATTGGGACTTGGCATTGTATTGTGTTAATGAATCTACTATTTAAAACTAATATCAAAATATTACCTATATACTTTTATGTATGTATGTATATGCGATTCATTCCCTTCCCCGATATTTCGTACATACATACATAATACATATACATCACGCCTCTTTTCCATTAAGGTAGGCAGACATCACGGAATTCCATATTATGCTCTGATCCTTTCCACTATCGCTTCTTCCACTTTCATCAATGCTTTCATACACACTCGTCGGTTTCGAGTACGTTTGACCTGGCTCATTTGAAGAACGTCCCCGATCTGATCGAGGTACGTTCGCCTAGGTCGACCACTACCACACCACACACATCAGCTTCATAAATCTTTTTCGTTTCCCTATTTTCATCCATCCTTTCTACGTGCCCAAACCAACTCAATATACCTTTCGCAATTATCATCACTACATCGTCGATATTTTATATATTAAAAAAATAACAAAGTGATTTGCAAAAACAATCAATTCAAATGTGTGTTAAATGATTACGATAATAATTGTATATAATATTAGAACAACTTAAGAGTTGGTACTGGGAAAACCTTAATATATCTTATATATTATAATAGCTTTCCCTTGGTTTCTGGAGTGTTAGTTAAAGATAACAATACGATATCCACTAGGAGTAGGGGTTAATTCAACAAGCAGCGTTTTTTTAGCAGCTTTTCTAATGTTAACGAATTAGCTGCTTTTCGTTTACCGCAAAAGCCGTAAAATATATTAACTGTTTCATTCAACGATTTTCGAACGCAACGAGCGGATTAGCTCAACGAACATTCAATGCGTAGTCGCTAACTGCAAACCAGCTAATAAAATTAGCTGCTTTTTTAACAGGTTATCAGTTTGTAATTAACAGTTTCATTTCGTTAACACAAAAACCGTCAACGACCCACCTCTAATATCCACCAGACAAGCTATTGAATTTGCAAAATCGATTATATTGTCAAACAGCTTGTGGAGTAAGGAATTTGTGCTCTTCCTCCAAACTAAAGGGTCCTCAAACAGTCGAACCACTGACTGACTCCAGTGGCTGATGTCGAAGTGTTGTATATTTACTTAGCGCTCGGAGAAACTTTGATAGCGCGATTCAGGATGTCTTCGTACTGATAATTGTGGATAGTAGATGTGACGCTACAAGCTTATAATACACTAGCGATCCGCCCTGGATTCGCACGAGTGCAATGTGGATTTACTATACACAAAAAATAGTTATGTTACTCGCTAATAATTTAGCTTTTTTAAAATCGGTCTAGTAGTTTTTGATTTAAATCGTAACAAACAAACAAATCAATCAACAAAAGTTAAAATTCAATTTTGCGGATATTCGATATTAGGTGTTCGTCAAGTAAGATCTTTCAGAAACCATGGGATGCGTATATATCAGAATAGAATTGAGTCAGATCGATCAAGGTTCTCCAAAAGAACTGTTACAAATCTTCTGATTCATTAGCAAAAATTGACTGAAGCAAAACTATGTTTAACGCTTGTCTCTGCTTGTAGTAGTGGCTTATGTATTACAAAGTGGCAATTTTTCAGATATCCTAAGTGGTTCGTTATCGCCCAACCCGCCTAGGGACAAAGAGAACGAACATGAGGCAAAAAGCAAAGGTAAATCCGACTGTTGTCGTGTCGGTGTCGTGTCGGACTCGTTACGGTCACTGAGAATGTGTTTTTGCATGCTTTTTAATGTAGTATTGTTATAGACTTCCACGCATCGTGTAACTATTCTTGCATGGATGTATTTTTTTAATTAAAAATTTTGATTAAGATTTTTTTTTAAATTTGGATAGGAAAATTTTGATGATGGTTATATCATAGACCCAGGCACGAGTTAAATTTCAGTTAATTATATAGTAGTGTATTGGGTTTTTATTAAAATTTTGCTTAAAATTTCGCCCCGGCTTCGCACGGGTGCAATGTAGATGTACTAAACACACAAAAAATAGTCTGTTTCTCGCTGATAAATTCAGTCGAGTAGTTTTTGAGTTAAATCGTAACAAACCTTTCCTCTTTATAATATTAGTAAAGATAAAAATAATTAATACTCAATTTTCGAATTAAGAGTTTGAAGAAAACTTGTGTACGTCACTTTGAATGGTAATTTTTAAGCTACTAATGTTATGAAATATGCTTTTTTTTAAATAAAACGTCTGATCCTTGTAACGTGTGAACAGTATTTAACAATAAATAATATCAGATTGTCACCTTTATTTTTTTTTTGATTTTAATCTCATTTCCGAATCAAATAATGCCGAAACCAAAGATGATTGAAAAATCAGTCAATAGAAAAAAAAAACAATCTGTTCATTTACTTAAGTTCAACTATTTTTTGTGTACTTATTACTAATTGAAAAATTAGTCCCGAGACATATTTGTTCTTGCTATATTTATTTAAATAAACTTTTTTTTGCTAGTTATTTATGAGTTTGTGGTAATATCTACTATCTAGTACTTTACCTGTAGGAAATTATATGTTTTCATATTTACAAAAATCATTCTCAGACTGTAGCGAGACATCTTGGTGTTTGCACAAAAACATTTAGGCACTTTTTTTATTTAAATCCCATTGGCTTGCACTCACTTTCATGCTTAACGTTTGAACTTGAATTTTTGCTCAAATTGAGTATCTGTAGTTGGTGTTCCTTCTCTTTCTTATTGTCTATGCTCTTTTAAAAGAAACATGATTTTTTGCCGTAACGTGGGTTGTAAATGGCCTTTTTTCAACTGAGCTATAGTTTTATCGTAAAGTGTGATGTAAATGGCCTTTTTCAACTGAGGAATATTTTGTCGTAACGTGTAAATTATTTTTTGGATCGTATTCATAACTTAAATGTTATGAAAATTGTCCAGAAAATAAAAAAAACCGCCAATTGTCTAAGGCCTTACCGCAGTACGTTAAAGCAGTGTTATTGCAGAAGTTTTTCACGACAGAAAGAGACAGCTATACATCGCTCTGTCACTTTCGCTCGTAGAGTCAGACTGCAATGTCACTGCTAGAAAACCACAGAACAGGGAAAAATAAGTAGAATTGCTAAGTAGGCGTGGTATGCGTGTCACTATTGAGTGATATTTCCCTTAACCCATCACAGTCGTGTCATAACACTGCGATGAGTCGGTCGTGTCATAAAATTACTTTTTTTCGTAAATATGCCGTACTGTTCTATTTTAGAGTGTAAGAATGATAGCAGAAGGAAAAGTCTTAGTAACGGAGGTGTTTCTTACCATCACTTAGTACAAATTTATATATTTTTACAATAAATCTTAAAAAATTTATGGACCATAAATTTAATAGAAAAAAAAAGCTAAAATCATCCTTATACCTTTCATATAAAGTTCAGTTTAGATCGTTTGTCATATCAAGTGTCAACGCTATTCTCGAATGTTCTATCGCTACTCAATTAGTAGTGATGTGTTAGGTCGAATGTTTTTATCGATATACAACGCGTCAGTAATAATTTTATAAAATATTAAAATTTATCATTTTTATTTTTTAATAGCACGATAGTTAAATCGCAGTCCTAAATACCTTAATTAATAAATTATTAAAAAAATCGAAAGTGTTTTTATTTCTTGTTTGCCCTTCCTTCGAGTTGAAATTAACCAACGGATTGACCGAAAATTTTGAAGAAAAACTACTGCTCTTCCTTGCAAGAGAAAGTAGACCCTTTCCCAGACTAGTACACGAGGCGATTAAAATTAAAAAAACACCTAAACTTCAACAGAGAAGATGGTTTGAAACTTTCCAACACCTGGGATCTGAAAATTAAAAATCTAAAACCCCAAGTCAAACATACTTAAAAACAAGGGAACATGGCATGTCAAAATTGCCACGATATAGAGAATTACAGTAAATACCATTAACTCCGTTGGAATAGATAGCGTTAATATGGCAACTTTGTGATATTTCATCAGACAACTGTCATCTTTCAGTCTGCCCGTGACCACATTTGCTGAAAAAACGTCGGGATAAATAATATTTCTAACTTATAAAGTATTTTATTTAAATGTGTGATACTCGCGTTAATAAAATAGAATATTAATATAGCTTCTTAACTAGCAATCGCGTTTTCAATAAGTGATTTATGATTCAGACTATTAGTAATACAGAACTGAAAATTAAAAAAGAATATTATACCTACAAGTACTTTTTCAATTCATTCTAACCCTAACTTATACCTTCTCGCAAAGGCGGATCTACATTTTGATTTGAAAAAATAAATACCTTATTATTTGGTTTAACACCAGTTTAAAATGGCGCTATACTACGGTATAAATATGATAATCATACAACATAGCACTTAAATCGTAAACAAAAATAATCTATCAAACATCGATAATGTTTTTAAACGTGTCCTACACTAGCCGGAAATGACGAAATTATTAAATTTATGACAAATCATGACACAGTTTTCGACTTTTTGAAGTGACGATTAAAATCATTATTGCGTGCATGAAGAATAACGACATCTATTATCGAGTAGAGGAATTATTTATTAGTTTGTTTCAATATTACAAAGTAACCGTTATCGCGAAGTACTAAGATATATTATCAATTGTAGGACCAGTGTGATTTATGTAGTTTTGAGTTAAATAAAAACAACCAATCGAAGAAAAATTGCAACTGTATGCAGTATTAAATACTCCATTCATTTGTGTGAATTTGGCGACACTCGATCCGGTACAAATTATGACACATCACACTTCTACTTACTTCTTCTGTTCTGTGTAGAAAACTCAGTTGGATAACTGAATTATGATTATCTATATACTAAAATTCTCAATGGTTAAAGTAATAGAAAGTTTACAACCGGGACAAAATTTTGTCGACCGTTTTCTCGTGTTTTATTCGATTATCTCTTTATTTCTTCCGGGTCTAACATGACAATTACACTTAAAACTCGAATTTTAATATCAATAATAGATACGAGTATATTTGTCGATCGAGATATCTTTTTTATCAAAATTGTCGATGTCGAGATATAATATATCGAGATATCTTACATCTTAGTTTGTCTTCTCTCGTCCGCGACATATCTCGTGGTGGTCATGCTAGGCCGGCTGAATAGTTATGTCTAAATTTGCAGCCCTCATTTACAAAAAATTGAGTTGCATAAATTAATGTAATTTTTGGAAGAGCATTGGCAGTCGTCGTGTGAACTTGATTAATTTTGTATGTAGCATCTTCAGTTTTATCAACTAACTATGCCACGAACATTATATAAATATATAGTTTTATAAGTGTGGTTAGATTTTTAACCAGTAAATTCAGAGATCTACTCTGTCTGAGGCTGGAATTATGTATCTCGACCCTATGCAATATCAATATATAGGGTCTTGATATGGCAATATGTATCTGAGTTCTAAAATCCTATTATTTCATGTTTGTTTGTTGGTATATCACGACAAAACAAACCGAGTTATCTAATGCCACTGTTGCTGAGATCGCGCGGGCGATGCTGTGTATCAAACTAGTCAATAAAATTATGCTAGTTTTACAAATGCGAAAGTAACTGAACAACTGAATCGATTTTGATAAAATTTTGTATGGACATAGATTGTTGAATATTCCGATTGAAGCCTTGGGCAGTCCTAAGAGATGAAATACATAAAGCTAGCCATACATAATGTGTGGATGGTGGCTTTCAGGCTATACACACAATCCGTACAATGGTGTTATATGCAACGATATCATTCTAGCGACCGGCGTATTCTCGTCCAAGGAGTTATGGAAACTCTCCAAAGGTAATCATTTCCTTATTAAGTAATATATTTTATACATATTTTAATCATATTATTTCACTATAAATTTTTTAGTATTTATTTATTTATTTATTTATAACACTTTTTTGACACCACATTAACAATATATAACTTAAATACAAAATATAGATATAATATGGTGCAAATGGCGGCCTTATCACTATATAGTGATCTCTTCCAGACAACCATTTGTTATATGAATAAAAGAGAAATAATAAATTAAAAGGGCAAGATAGTGTCAAAAATATAGATAAACACATATATACTACATATACAAAGTAAATTCATATAGATACTTATAATAAAAAATAGTTAAATAAATAAAAGTGACAAAGAATACATAAATAAAAAGTGGCAATAGTTTACATTCCTGATATTAGAATAATGTTGAAGGATACAATACTTGATATCATATAGAGGATAGATAATAGTATATTTTTTTAAAAGTACAGCCGCCCATGAACATCTGAAAAAATAGTTTACTGATGCGTTGCTGGCCTTATAGGCTCTATTTTTGAAGTCGTATCGGAAAAAAAAAGTTTAATTCTTTGCCGATAATCTCATTTTATTTCTCTTTCTATTAGTTGAATCATTCACTACTTAAAAATAATACCACCGATACGTATGTATTTTTTATAGATATCGACAGACGAGCATGAGGCTCACTTGATGGTAGGTGAAACCTCAGCCACAGAACATCAGTCAATGATGCGCTGTCGTCATAATTTTTACTTCGAGCATTCGGAAATCCATAGGCTGAAACCTAAACGCGCAATATGCACTACACGGTTTTTCCATCTATGAACGGTGGTTCGCTACCCGGTCGGAATTTAGATATTCCTCCCACCCGATCAATGCCCGAAGTTACCAGACGTAGGGAAAACATGTTTACAGAAAATTATAAGCATCTGCTCCCGGTGGGATTCGAACCCACGACCCATCGATGCGCACGGCAGGTGTTCTACCGAACGCGCCAAAGAGCCCGTCGAAATTAGAAGTATTTAATTTTTATGGACGTTCATAAGTGTACATTGTGTTACCTAAATGAATAAATGATTTTGAATTTGGAACATCATATTAAATACCCCTTGATATTTCCAGCTTCGATCCTACAAGAAACTGGTTCGGAATCTCCTGGGGGTTCCAGCGGCGGAATTAAGCTGGAGTCGACGTATTACGGCTACAATAGCCCAGCGCCGCCCGCCTTCGAACCGCCCACGGACCGAGGCACACCGTCTACAATGCTCGTTGGGCAGTGTTTTAGTGAGTTAATAGATACATACATATATACATATACATCACGCCTCTTTCCCATTGCGGTATGCAGAGATCACGGAATTCCATATGCTCCGATCCTTACATACCACTTTCGTTTCTTCCACTTTCATCAATGCTTTCATACACACTCGTCGGTTTCTAGTATTTTTGACCTGGCCTTTTCGAAGAACGTCCCCGATCTGATCGAGGTTAATGCATCCAATGAGAGTCAAACATTTTTTTTATAAACTTTATTAAGTACTTCAGAATTACGCTTCGATCAATATTTTTTATTAAAATTTCAGTTTTGAGCAAGAAATTTTTAAAAAGTGCAAGTAATCTGTGGGAAATGCAAATATTTGAAAAGCCACGCCATTGGTCAGAGCGAATATGACGTAAATGTCTATGCCAGCAACTGTTAATGTTTTAGTGCGCAGTTTCTAGGTGTTTAAAATACTTAATCAATGTTTTTGGGGTGAATATTTCTAAAAATATACAAAAAATACATGCATATTCCCTATTATTATTCCCAATTGTGTTTTTTATTATTCATTTACTAGCCACCCGCCCCGGCTTCGCACTGGTAGTATAGCGTATTATGCCTACTATCTTATCTGTCATAGGGTCGCATTCTCGCGCGTTAATTTTTTTTAACTCCTAAGATATTCATTTAAATTATCTGGTGTAATATTACAATAATGTGCATGAAATGCTTGAGCTAACTAACGTATTTAGGTTGATAAGGATTGATACTGCATACGTCTTAATAGCTTTCCAATTAACGCATTGTACGTGACCATTTTTTAGAAGATAGAATGGGTATAGTAAGCTATCCTTAAAATATAGCCTTCACGGATTGATCTATAAAAGAATATATCACCATACATTATTTTGTTTTATATAAAAGAGATTCCCACCTATATATTGACTCATCACGATATCTCTGGAACCATAAGGCGTAGCGACTTGAAATATGGTAGGAATATTCCTTTCGCCGAGTAGAGGTCAGCTAAGAACGGATTTTACGAAATTCAACCCACAAGGGGGAGTGGGGGGTCAATTGTTAGTTTTATTATATCTCAAAGGAATTTTCGATGAAAGCTCCCAGGTGGCTCGATTTTATCCAACAATTATCGTTAAATTTCAACTAGTTTATATATTAATTATTCACACCTTGACAAATTATATACCTAAACCTTCCTCATGAATCACTCTCTCTATCATGAATCACTCATCTATTGGTGAAAACTGAAATAAAATCCGTTTAGTAGTTTTTGAGTTTATCGCGAACAGATAGACGCGGGGGACTTTGTTTTATAATAATAATATTATATACATATTATGTACGAGTCGTGATGACTCGTTTTTCATGAGACAGCTTAAAAGCAGAAACTATGAATTAGAATATCAGCATGATTTTCACATGTTATAATATGTTTTATAAATTAATGTTTGAAAAAATAGGTCAGAAATACTTGAAATCGTACGTCGTCAGTCTAATTCATTTTTTTATCCTAAATTACCCAATCAGTTTTGAAGCAGTCATCATCATCAGTATAAGAGAATTTTTTCCGTAATTAACTAGTAATAATTGCATCTTGAAATAATCTTAACTGGATATTATCATAATTTACTAGCGATCCGCCCTGGCTTCACACGGGTGCAATGTAGTAGATGTACTAAAAAAAATAGACTATGTTACTCGCTGATAATGATAATGTAGCTTTCTATTGGTGAAATAATTTTTAAAATCGGTCCAGTAGTTTTTGAGTACGTAACTAATAAACACAAACAAACAAATATTTCCTCTTTATAATATTAGTATAGAAAACGCCAGACGTGGAAAATATTTTTTACAGAAAATCATCAGTATGTCAAACTCGATGGAATTCGAACCCGCGACCTATCGCAAGACATGTATACTACTGAACGCAACAACGAACCCCGCCATATATTTGTTTCATCGTCAGATCTTAGATTACAACTTTGTATGCACGTCGCGTTGGTCCACCTATATATAGATATACTTCGTGAATCAACATCCATGTTTTATTGACAAGTAACAGGTCAACGAACGCATATTAGTGTATATTACTGACTAGTAACAACAATGTTGATGTAGGTACCGTACACAAAAAAAATGTTCTTTTTAGATAGCCTATGTTACTCGCTGATAGTAGTGAAATAATTTTTTAAATTGGTAGTTTTTGAGTTAAATCGTAACAAAAAACAAATCTTTCCTCTTTATAATATTAATTATTATTAGTATAGATAATATTTCAAGTCCTAAACCCCGATAAGAATGATATTTTAAGTTATTTATTTTTAAAAGTTTAAGTACAAAATACGTAACACATATAATATACATATATATAATGCCGATTTAACAAATGACCTAACTAGTTTTTTTTTGTTTAAAATTTTTTTCACGGGTTTAAGGCAAATGTTTTTGTTACATTTAATAATTTATAATAAAAATAAATAAACAAAAAACAGTATTGCTATTATATCTTACATGCGTACAAATACGTATTGTTTACATGTACATATATTTTTTTTTTTTAGTCATCAACATTTTTGTTGTCAATTTTTTTTTTGACGGAATATATTATGTGGGCTGAGTGTATTTCCTTTCTGCAAAGTTGCAAATATATATTTTAAATCTAGCTGAATAATTTACTCATATAACTATGTGGAATAAATGTTTGAATTAATGTCTAATAAGAAAACTGTGAACTCTTTGCAGGTATCCCCCACAGTTCGTCGGGTCTGAGCGCTGCGCAGGCGCCGCTTGTGCCTTCCAACACGATATTCTACCAGCACGCCCCTCCACCTACAGACACACATCCCACCTGTTAGTATCATCGTATCTTGTAAAAATTGCAGAACTGTTTGTTCTATCATTTTCAATGACTTAGGGTTATTTCTATCAGGCAACGTTAATATGCGTATTCTATCTCACGAACTCCGTTTGGCTATGCATACTGTCAGGCGTGCACATATAGATTTTTTGACAGAAAATGCCACATAATAAAAATAAAAAATATTTTTTTTTGTTGTGGTGGACACCCTTTATCACTTAGGGGTTTGAAAGATAGATAGTAGCCGATTCTCAGACTTACTGAATATGCATAAAAAATTCATAAGTAATGTTTATATCGCATGTAAAAATCTCTTCGCTAATATTTTTGCATGCACGTTCTATGTGGTGTATTTAAATAATGTAAATAATTAAAAATAAAAGCTCTAAGGAAAATAGGTCGACAGCTCATCATTGACTGATCTGTGGCTGGGGTATCACCTACCATCAAGTCATCATGAGGTTTACTTGATGGTAGGTGAGCATGAGCTTGTTTTTCGATATCTAACATAAAAAAAACACAAATGCACTGTGTGTATTGTTGTTTATATACGAGTATATTGTGAAAACCGTTAATCAGTTTGTCAGTTAATTTATTTCATTTTTGGTAAACTGTAAGATTAGCTGAATTAAGGGAAAATACAAAGGCAAGGAGTTGTGGAGGAAGGGAGGTGTGGTCTTCCTCCAACTGCTCGGAAACATTTATATAGCGCGATTCAGGATTATACGTCTTCGTATTGTTTCTTGTAGCAGATCATAGATGTCGCTACAGGGTTATAGATCCACCTATGCGGTAAAACCCATCGGAATAAAGTATTTATGACATGTAATGTAGACGTCTGCCTTTCAGCCTCTGAGGGGTTGTCGAGTCAGCACTCGAGCAAGTACGACAGCGCGCCGCAGGACTCGCTCGGGGACTTTGTCACTTTTGTATGCCAAGAACCGCCCACTGACGTTCAACAGTTACAAGTAAGAAAACTTAATTCATATTGCCCTATACATTTTTTTACAATATAAATTTATAAAGTTGTTCCCACAGAGATCATATCTATACTAATATTATAAAGAGGAAATGTGGGTTTGTTTGTTACGATTTTACTCAAGAACTACTGGACCCATTTTAAAGAATCTTTTACCAATAGAAAGCTACATTTGTCAGCGATTATCATATTTTTTTTGTGTATCTAGATTCTAGTATATCTAGATTGCACCCGTGCGAAGCCGGGGCAGGTTTAGTGCACACATTTGGTTTATTCATAACTTGTGGTGACTGGTCGGACTTGAATTTTTGTATGCGGTGATGTTATTTAATTCGACTTCGACGTGTTGTTCCCACGAGAATGTAAGTGCGTGCTCCTATTTCACCACGCCTACTGCTGATAGAGGACAAATCTTTGTTTTTTTTCTCGTTTATATTTTTTTATTATTGGAACATGGTGTAATAGTTACAGCTCCTTACTTTGTAAAACAAAAACTTGGCGATTAAAAAGAGTGGCGGAGAGTTTATTGCCAGTTCTTCTCTTCCGTTCTACGCCCTTGATTTGAGAACTGGCGGTAAATGTAAAATTAGAAGCATTTAATATGTATTATTTATTGACGTTCATAAGTGTACATTGTGTTACCTAAATGAATTAATGATTTTGGAATTTGAATACAAAAATCCAAATCTTTCCTCTTTATAATATTAGTATTGAGTATAGATTAAATCGATATTTGTAGTATTTTAAAACTCTTTTCCAGGTACACAGCTTATCCAGAAGTCCCAAGCCGCCATACTTTACCAGCTCGATGCTGCCACCGCCGCCCTTACCGCCGATGGCAAGACCTGTCGCTATTATTAGGTCTACTGGTAAGTAGCGACGAGATATACTTGCAAAATTCCGGGCTTCCAAGTACGAGTCCGTAAAAAAACCAGGGTCGAAAACAAGGTTACATAATACTTTCATCGAGCTCCGAACTCGCTATAGTAAAATATATTATACTTGCATAGGAAAACAATCCCTACTCTCTTAGAGATAATCCTATGCAAGTATTTTATACTTTTAAAGTATATTCTTGCAGATGCGATTGTGCTCATTATTTGTATTGAATTACGGTTCGTTTTTCTATGCAAGTATTTTATACTTCAAAGTATTTTTTGCAAATACGATTGTGCTCCTTATTTCTAAGAATTTACGAATCGTTTTCCTATGCAAGTATATACATACTTGCAAGTTTTTCCCGCTCGCACCAGGGCGCCCTACTTCCAAGCAGAGCCCTGGTTTTAAAACCTGGTAGCGTAAATACGTCTCATCTTTACTGGTAAGTTTATTTTGCCAACATTTGAAGATGAAAGATTTTTATTGGGGCTTTTCCACGCGTAAAAACATATTATCTGTATAGTGTCAAAGACCACCACACAAGCCCAATGTTTTCAATACGGTAAAATAAAGTTATTAAGTTTGTACACTACAATTTATATTACCAAAGAACATTGAAGCGCGGGCCTTATAGGCGCGCTTGGCCCGGTTTCTTTGGGGTAAGAGTAGTTCTCCCCCCAGTCACCGCGGGCTGCTAGTATCCGTGTGAACGACACTCTGACGCTGCAGTCATAGCGCGCACTCTCTCGCACCCAGCTGCTGTAAGAGCGTTATTGCCGTTCGCTCGTAAGAGCAAGCGAGACAACGCGAGGGGAGGAGTCAGCGGACCGCTTAGATGTGTGTGTCACACCGATACATTGCCGCGCGCTCTACAGGTTAAAAGTAGAACTACTTTTCTGTGCCAAAAGTTTGTATGGACCTGTGCTTCTATGTATATCTATGTTGTTTGATATTACTATCCCACAGCCAGTGAAGTGGGTGGGAGCGGTGTGGGCGTTGGGGTCGGCTCGCCCTCGTCCCCCGAGGTGCGGTCCCCGAACGGGTCTCCGCGGCGCCGCAGCCCGCACCCCTACAGGGACTGCCACCCTCCCATCTCACACTTCAACCATTTCCACTCGCAGCCGCAACAGGTAAGCGTTATATTGAGTACATGAGGTACAGTGGTTTGAGATTTTTTTTGTCAGATATCGACAGATGAGCATGAGGTTCACTTGATGGTAGGTGATACCTCAGCTGCAGAACATCAGTCAATGATGTAGAAACCAGTTTAAGTTCTCTCCTCTCTTGAACGTAAACATTATTGCGTGTTTGTTTTGTTATTTATTATTACCTAGTTATTGCGTAGCTGCACGTTATAATGTGATCTATATAAGGGGTCATCCATAAAGTACGTCACACTTCCGTTCCGTTCCTTTCCGTTTTTGACTCCTTTCCCGTCCTTGTCACAGTTGGTCACATTTGTTAGACCCTCTCCCTAGTTTGACGTCACATATCTATCAATTTTACTTATACATCTAGAAATTATTAAATTAACACAGCAGTTCTATTTACATTTACAAAGAGCTCAGGCGGCTAGCGCCTGCCACTAGTAGAACGAGATTTAAGATTTTCGTTATTAGTTCAAAGGCATTTTAACGTCACGAAACTTAGGACTCCCTCCCTCCCTTCGTCACACAATGTCACATTTCGTCGAACCCCTCCCCTCCCTTGTGACGTACTTTATAGATGATCTCTAATATCTATCTATAAGAGAGAGATAGAGAGCGAGTAAGAGTGAATGAGAGAGATAATATTATTTATTAATTGTCACCAAAAATTATAACATTAAATTACATTATTCCAGGTATTCAGCTACGGATCGTTAGGTGGTGGAGCTGTGGTGTCTGGAGGGGGTGGGGGATCTCCCCCTGGGGGCCTCGGGCTCTACGCACCGAGACCCCCTCCTCGAGCTCCTCCCAGGTGAGTACTAATATTGACAACCACAATACATAGCTGATGTAATATAATAATATCGCGCTTTGTCCAATCGCGGATTCACCGTTGTGTAATTATGTATTAGAATTCTCCAAGAAAACTCACAGGCAATCATGGAACTCTTTTTAAAAAAAATCTTTTATGTTCTTGAATTGATAATAATTATTAATAATAAAAAAATACAGTGGAAATTATGCGCGAGGTGGTCGTTTTTCTTGGCAGTCGGCCTCAGAGTGTTCAACTTTTGTCCACCTCCCCCTCCACAAAACGCATAGTTACACAGCCACTTAACAAAGAAAGGTTTCCGGGTTTCAAGGTTTCCGGGTTAGCTGGGTTACAGCTATGTAACTCTCTTTATAATATTATTATGTTTATGTGTCACAAATAAAAAATACCATTTCCTATTTCAGGTGGAACGCTCCATTTCCCACTTTAGAAGAGGAATTCAATATAATGACAGCATCATCAGGTCCAGATCACGTGGTGTTATTGGATGATGGTAAATATTATTAGTTTATTTTATCTGGCGTATAATTACCTCTACAATTTACAAATCATGAAGAGTATAATCAAAAATATCCTTTGTGAACAGGTCAGAATCTAGCTGATGGATATCTAAGTTTTAATAAATCCAGTAATAAGACATACATTTTAAACACTACCTTCTTAGAGTACTGTTACTTACTTGTAATACCGCGTAATAAAACGGTTAATATTTTGTCTGTGGCACTACCATATAGGTTCTTATATAATAATAATAATTTAAGCTAATGATAATTATCATTAGTTTAAATTATTACTTATGACTTTAGTCGAATGGAATTATTTTAATACAAAAAAGCCAGGGAAAATTAATATCCAGCTGTACAGCCAGATCTCAGTAGTAGTTTGGGCTTTAAAATACTCGTGTTACTTACGTGGTCTTATAATAATGATTATCAGATTAAAATACATTGAATTTTAATTAACATTACCGAGGAAATAATCGTTTTACAATCTCTGAGTACAATTTTTATATAAATTAAGAGTTAAAATAATTCATTCAGCTAACACGGCCATATTTAGAGATTGTAAAACCGCTATTCCTCTTTAGCTACTAGTTTATTATTATTATATTGAATTGTGATTGTAACCAGTCATAGGCACTCGATGCCTATTCATTCACAGAGGGTAACTTTGTATTCACAGAACGTTTCTTCCAATCTAACGTTATAACGTCAGACACGACAGCTATGGACACAACAGGCACTAACGTCCAGTCTGTAGTGGACACAGATGATATTGCCCCTGATAAACCAGCGCCGGATCTCCGCTCACCGTGATCCTTGCATAATGCGTCCGAGACGTCCGCTCACACCGACGCCTCGGCCGCAACTGTGCTTAGATGGACCCCCGCACCCCTCCCCCACTGGCGTCCTGTTACGCATCGCCACTGACCTCTACATTACACTGGACTGGCTGTACCGTATTAACTATACAAATTGATATAGAAAACATATTTTTTAGCTGTAATAAAAATTAATTCATATGCAAATTGCTTAAGCTTTCTTACATCTGAATAGACGTGATTCATGGTATTTTAATCAATAGAACTTCTCGGCTCCTGTAATGGCATAGAAAAAAAATTGATTTATACGTCTGAAAAATACGCTTAATCTCCATAAAGTCAATAGTGCAAACCTTAGACATAGCGTGAAAATAAAATTACAATTATTTTTAATTCTTTGCAGATGTTTACCAATAGGGAATATGCATGTTGTTTAAATTTACTTAATATTTTTTCCCTTGAATCTTTATGGCCCAGATATTATGCCTAAACAACTATTTTCTTATTTAATTCGTGTTTAATTGCAAAAAATATTAATTAAAATGTGTAAAATAAGGGAGAGAAATTCAAGTTTGCAAAACGCATCACCATTGGTCGAAACAAAACGTGACGTCACCTTACACATTCTGTCATTTATCGGCATCGATTTATCTATGGCGTCCATCGTCATCGAAGATGGCGTCAAACACTGGTTACATATAAAAAATATTAAAAAAATGCATGCATATTCCCTATTAAATATGCTGTGAATTTCAAATATACATGTTGACTTGCAAATATGTTGATTAAAAGATAATTATGTTTACAAGAACTGATGCATTTCTATTAACTAATATTAATCGGTATAGTTAAAATTATCTTAAGCCAGTCCAGCATATTCAGATGGCTTGATGAGACTCTCGAATACTTCTAGAACCGATCCATCAAGAGTAATAATATCTGAAAACATATGTCAAATGAAGTCAACTAACATAATATGATAACTTATTCACTAAGAATAGGAAATATACAATAACTTTTTGCATGACTCGAGGTTTTCTTAGATATGTTACTCTCAATAAAAATCGCCCTCTTGTAGTAGATTGAGGATCTCATCATCGTGTTGTGTAAGGGATCAGCCAAACACCGGACTATCTTTCGAATTTCTGTTTGAAAATCGAACATTTTCATTTGACAATAAATTTATTCGCTGTACAGAATAATTCTTTTCTACGTAGTGTACATATTGCGTTGGCAGTGTAGTTTAGTACGTGTGACTTTGTACAGACGTCACTCATTATTTATAACAACGCCATCTAGTGGACTATTTTAATAACCGGTAAATCTGTTATAAAAAGTTATAAAAACAATTATATTCTAATATTTTTATAGAATATAACGAATATGACAAAAGCCTTCCAGTAATTTAGTGAATATATAAATTATACTGCTTTTATCATTTGCTGACCTTAAAGGCAGTTAAAGAAAAATGCTTCCAATATTCGATTGAAAGTGTGATAAGTTGTTTTCGTTTTATTGTTTAAAAATAATAATTAGAGTAAGCGTATTGTTTATTTTTAACTTATTGAACGATTTGAGAAAGACGAGCCTTGCTTAAGAATTTAGTTTAGTTGTATATTTAGAAGCAGCTATCAACTGTTTATCATTGTTCAATCCGATTACGAGCTTTTCATATTGAAAAGGATAAACTACAGTTTAAATGTTAATCAGTAAATCAGGGCACAATAGGTCTTTTAATATTGGGATCTGTTGTTTCACCAGACTTTACTGTGCAATGAAAAAACTGTGGTGGTAGTTACACATATACTTTTAGACAACAGTATTTAGTGCTTGTTATTTAGATCTCAAGAATGTGTCATACGCGTTTTCGGATTGAAGACGATAAATATTTGATGCGAATAGATCGACATTTGTCGAGGGACATAGGTGCCTTTGATAACGTAAAATAATTTTATTGATAGGTCTTAATAATGTAGTGTTCATCATAAATCCATCCGATTATTATTTTTTGTAGGCTTGTTTTGTAATCAAAAAGAATAAAATGGCATTATTGCTTTAGTTAACATTTATTGTAACCAAGCGATATAATTTAACATATTTATTAATTATAATAATGTTAATATAATATTATTATATTAGTTGCAAGGATTTAATGAAAATTATACTATATAATGCTTTTAAACCGTATTATAACACACATACCTACTAACTATATATTAATGATTTATCAAATGTCGATCTTTTTGGTTACAAAATATAAAACATTAATGCTTATTATATAAAATTTTTTTTAAAGATCGTGTTTTCAGTTTGTTACGTTACCGTGGCCATACGAGACATGCTAGTCATTAGAATAACAATGTAATTTAATGTACTTAAAGAAAATATTTACATTTATAGATCCCCTTACGTTTATTAGTAAGGGGCAACTGTGGCCAAATTACACTTAATAAAATCTAAATATATATACACGGTTTGATAGAGTTAGTGTAAGGTACGGTTGAGTTGATAGCGTTTCTATTTAATGAATCACGTAGTATGCTTTTGGTTTGTGACTGAATAAAAAAAAATACATATTACAGTTAAATAACCATAGTGTGTTATATTGAAGTGAAGCTTATATGATTTCAATAATTTTACTCTAACCAAAAGTTTTGCCGCGCAATAAGTCTTAAATGAATTTCTGAAATATGGCACAGCTACGAACCGCCAGTAGTTTGGCTGAAACACATTGTGTTAACTGCCGTTTGTATTTTAATATCTAAACAAACTTGCTAAAGTTTGCTGTTGTTGAATGTTGAATAGTATTTAAATAGGCATAAGTTGATTTATGCTAAACATATTGAATTGAATAAGTAAATAACAAAATCTACATAATAATATTGTATCACGCATCCCAATTGCATACTACCTGATTTCAAAAATAAGATTTTGTTGTCAACTTGTAGGTTCCTAAATTTTTTGTATTTATTGTTCTTCATTTACACGTTGACTTTTATTGGAAACAAATTAGGAGAATATTGAAGTTTCAATACTGACATCTTATAGTTAAGATGATTTAAATTCTAATTTGCTAAAATAACACATTTTGTAAGTAAATAATAAAGAATTTTGGATTGCTTTAAATTTTATAACTTATTTATTAAAAGTCGACGTGTTAATAAAGTATAATTATATAATTGAGTAGGGTGCCATGTATACAGGCCAAAATAAGCCGTTGAGTTCTGAGTGTTTTTGAATCGGTTGCCCTTTTAATAGATAACTAGTATAATAGATAACATAGCAATAACTGACAAGCAATAAATAAAAATTATTATAAATCAGCTTTAGTGAAGCTAGACATTGATACTGAGGTAGATCAATCATATATGACACGCATAATATTTTTTCTATAGAGAAAGATGACGGAACGGAGTTCCCTGTTAAATCAGTTTGGTACAATTTATATGTAGCTGTTCCACAGACTATAGATATATATGTAACAGCTATATTAGTTGAACTAGAGAGCGAAGAATTAGTCAATTGCTAGCTATAGTCATTAGAGATTATACCAGAAAATTTATTAGTAACGTCACGTAAGGCTGGATGATAACGTTCGGGTAACATCAAATTTTCGTCGTATTGTAATCGGAAGGACTAACCACGGAATGACTTTAATTGTGACGAATTTAAAAGCTCATTGGTGCCGAATATTCTAGACTGTGATTAAAATTGTTCATTCTGGACGTGTCTTATATTGAAATAGTTGTTTTGTATGATTGGCGATAATGCACAGCTAGTGCTATGATGAAAATATAGTTCTAAAGAGAAAGATACATGTTGTATGAAATGCATTTGTTAAGGACAAAAGGATATGTAATGGAATCAGAGAGATGTTAACTTTTTTATCGACAGTATCTGTAGTTTCAGTAGTATTTTTATTAATAGCTTTGCAATAGCGTGTGTTTGTGACAAATTCATGAAGATACAACTATGCAATTGTTTTTCAAGAATATATTAAACTGAAGATGTATTTGTCACAGCACAGATTTGTTCTAATTTTTAATTAGCACCATTGTTACGATATGGAGTAATAATTGAAAGCCTAAACATTATGTGCCTTAGATACAACAATATTGTATATTTATGATGCGTTCTATACAACGTGCTAACTAGAAATAAATGATTAAATTTATTTTGAAAGCCTAAATCTTGTACCTTCATTGTTAGAGTTCATTTCTGCGAAGGCTTAAGAATCTTACCAATTTGTCTTTCCTGTGCTCATTTCTATCGTACTTACTGTCTGATATTGTTTGAGTTTTGTTAGTTCTCCCTCGAATATGAAAGTTCCACTGTTTGAAATCGTGTACTGGGCACCCAGCAGTCTGGAAATTTATTTCGAATCCAGAGTTTAAACCTCGTCTTAATATTATCTTACGGTTAAGTAACGCTTCTACGCGTAGTTTCGCTGATTAAGAAATACTTCTAATATATTCTATAATTTTAGTAATTACCTACATTGTACCCCTATACCCGTGTATATTTTACTGGTATGTATATCTTAATCTATGCGACTTCGATTAGGCTCGCTTTTATTTCAAGTAGATGATCCCTCTACTTTTACCTCTTTTAGTCCTGCGATGCTTTTTAATATTCTGACTTGAATACTCGAATTCTGTACTTAATTTATTTATTTCTGACGAATATATTTATGATAAATATAAAGAAACGAAAATCCGTCTTTATAAGTTTTGGATTTCTCAAATTAAATAACATACATACGTAAATAAAGTTTAATTAAGGATAATTAACCGTTAGAGAAATACTCCTAGTTATCAATTTTGTTAGTTTGACAATTTAATCGTGCAATTATAAATTGTGTAGCGAATTTATTAATTATTCTTTAAGTATATTGTGTCCATCATAATTTTTTGTCTGTACATATATTTTGGAGTGTATTTTAATTTGTACAATTAAAGTAGAAAAATAAGATTTATATTGTTTGTCCTTACCATTATTTTTAAATGTTTTATTTAGTATTTTTATTTTTTTTTCTCATTTGTGTTTAAATACTGCGCATATATCAATCAAATGACTTATTCAAAAATATAAAGAAGGAAATATAAACATCTATACTTACATAATTTATGATTATAAGTCGTTTGATTTTTATATGAAATAAAACTAAGGATAGACTTGTAAAAATGTTATAACATGTATTTTTAACCTATACATAGTAAGATATTTATAGAATTTTAGTCGTTTAATTATTTCGAACGACTTGTTATAAAGAAAATTGGTGCTTAAAGCTTAAAACAATTATGAGGGGCACATGTTGCCATGTGTGTATTGTCAGGACTTGGAGCATTTTGACATAGCATGCGTTGTTATGCTCGTGTTTTATGGTAAATTGTTAATAAAACTGTCTATCTTATATGGTACAACAAAATCGAGTAATACAAAAAACTATCAAAATAAAATGTTTATAAATGCCATCTAGCGGGAGATTTTGTAAACGTTTCCAGGACGTTGTTACAATGTTACCGCGTTCATTATTGCACAAATATCGCACAAAATAAATCTAATGAAAGTGTATAAACAATTTAACGTAAAAATACAAGCAATTATAATAATGTAGGTAAACTTTGCTCAATATCGAAGAAAACTGAAAAATGTTACAGTTGATGCAATACAAAGAAACAAACAATTAGTTGTGTTTTATTTTTAACCTTATTTAAATACACATACAATAAGTTACAACTTTCTACGAATAACCATTCCAGTCAAAAATATATTAACTATAAAAATTTCAAAAGACAAATTTTTAAATAAAGGTTAGTTTTTTTTTACCGGGTATAAATGCCGGGTTTCTTTATTAAACTCACTATCGTGCGTGATATATTTCCATAACAATATCCATACAATATTTATAAGGTTTTCTATATACAGTCATCAGCCGGCCTAGCATGACAACTAACAATAAGACAAAATTTTGTCGACCGTTTTTCGTGTTTTAATCGATTATCTCTTTATTTCTTCCGCGTCTAACATGACGATTACACTTAAAACTCGCCTTTTAATGTCAATAATAGATATATTTGTCGATCGAGATATCTTTTCTATCAAAATTGTACATGTGGAGATAAAACATATAGAACTATCTTACATCTTAGTTTGTCTTCACTAGTCCGCGAGATATCTCTTGATGGTCATGCTACGCGGGCAGTAAGGTATACCATAAAATTATATTTTCAAAGTCACCTAGCTAAACATGAGGCAGACATATTTATTTTTTTCACAACCATATTGTCCTGCTTTTTATAATATGATGATAATGCACGACACGTTGCGTGCAGATTGCGCGTTTCGGTCTCAGTCTATGGATTTATGAATGCACAAATTAAAAAGAAGGTCGACAGCGCATCATTGACTGATGTTCTGTGGCTCAGGTATCACCTACCATCAAGTGAACCTCATGCTCGTCTGTCGATATCTGACATAAAAAAAAAGTTATATATGGCTTAAAAATAACGTTAACGCCGCTGGTAATTACTCACTGGCACCTGTAACACCTGTAACAGAGGGTTTGAAGGTTCTCGACCTGATATGAATAGGCTCAGTTCTTCAAGGTAAGTCGTATTAGTTCGGAAATACCGCTGGTTGCATCAGCATGTGAGAAGTTCTGTGAGGCAGAAGGTTTCTAAGGAAACGCGCGATTGTGAATATCCAGACATTGAGAATTCAAATTCAAATTCAAAAATCATTTATTCATTTAGGTAACACAATGTACGCTTATGAACGTCAATAAAAAATACATATTAAATGCTTCTAATTTTACATTTACTGCCAGTTCACAAATCAAGGGCGTAGAGCGGACGAGAAGAACTGGCAAGAAACTCGCCGCCACTCTTTTTAATCGCCAAGTTTTTGTTTTACAAATGTTTTATAAGGGGCTGCAACCATTACACCATGTTCCACATGACATCACACAATTAACTATAATTATCAAAAAATATATATAAACGAAAAAATAAAATAAAGATTTGTCCTCTATCAGCAGTATGTATTGTGAAATAGGAGCACTCACATTCTAGTGGGAACAACACGCAAATACATAGACGAAATAACTAATATCACCGCATGCACGAATTCAAGTTCGACCTGTCACCACAAGTAGCACCCGTTCACGAGCATGACGCATGGCCAGCCATCGGCCCCCTCGAGAGGGTGAGGACAATAACAGAGCTAAGGTGCTATTCAGGGTTGCTTCGAAAAGATCGCCAAGAGCGATAAGGCCACCGTAAGGTTTGTATATTTAAGTAACTTTTTAAGGATTTTACTGTTATATTCATTGTTTGTGCAATAAAGAGTACTAATTTAAAAACTAAATTAAGCCTCCCATTCATATAGCTGCCTCCCTGGCTCAGTGGTAAGCGCGATGCGTTTAGCACCGGACGTCTTGGGTTCGAAACCCTGTGAAACAATATTAAAAAAAAATTGTGTCGGCCAGGCAGGACAGAAAGCCGATCACCTAATTGCTTGTAAATAAAAGTGATCGGTGAAACAGACACAGAAATGGGTTTGCCCCATGCCCCATTAGGGGACTCGGGAATTATATAACTATTCATATAACTGTACTAGACGTAAGTCGTACCTACCTTAATATTGTCTTTTATTAACGCGAGTATCACACATTTAAATAAAATACTGTATACCGGATTAAAACGCGATTTATTGTTTAAATTATTTATCCCGACGTTTCGGATGCTTTTCAGCAACAGTCTCCCGCGACCACGGTTGCTGAAAAGCATCCGAAACGTCGGGATAAATAATTTAAACAATAAATCGCGTTTTAATCCGGTATACAGTATTTTATTTAAACGTACCTACCTTTCTTATCTTGTCTTTTGAGAATTACGTCGTATGCTACGCCTCCAGAGATGTAGCTGAAATTTGCTACGACGTAGCTCTACAGCGCTCTACATGTCGCTACGTAGCTTTTATTAACCATTGAAAACCTATAATGACTATTCTTAATTATTACTATTATTTTCAACGACTTATCCAAAGAGGTTGATACGGGTGAAGTATTTATTCGCCACACTAAATAAAATGTCTAAACGGATTTGAATGGAATGATATGAAATATTACACTTGGGTTAATTATACCAACCAAATATATTCAGGAAGTCATAGTTTAAAATTAATATTCTTAAACATTTGAGTATATTTCTGAACACAGAGTTTTTTAATGAGACAAACTTCTATGGGTATGTGAAAACAATTTGATACCAGTTTTAATAAAAAATAGAGCGATTTTGCAAGAGTAGAGTTCCTGTCTAATCAGATACTTCTAAATGATATAGAATGAAAATTTATACACTAGTACATGCCCCGGGTTCGCACGGGTGCAATTTACATGTACTATATACAAAAAAAATGTATAATATGTAACTCGCTGATAATGTAGCTTTCTATTGGTGAAAGAATTAAAATAAGTCCAGTAGTTTTTGAGTTAAATCGTAAGAAACAAACAAATCTTTTCTCTTTATAATATTAGTAAAGACAGGTAAGACGACCCTAACGATAATAGTAAATGATTATTAATTATTTATGATAGATATCGACCTAGGCTAAATTATAGTATGTGCTCTTCAAACACAATCAGTCTTCATTGTAAAACATCGATATAATCTAGATACATACTTCATAATAATAACGAAGAAGATATTCTAAAATATATCCTTTATTTTCACAGTCGGTAAAGCCTAGTAATATTGTATACTCTCCAATAAATCGAAAAACTTCACCACGATCGCAAAAATCAATATAATCGTTCGTACCACGCGGTGGGCCTACAAAGCGACCTTTTATAAATAAGAACATACATGTTATAAAATGTTTTCGCTGAAGGATACCTTCGTGGATTGAAATAGATTCGAGATTCCTGTATATCTTGCTTTGTTATGTGACGCTTTTCTTTTGTCATTCCATAGAACGTTTAATCGACGGCCAGCCTTGTGCGATATCGATTTTACAAAACAAGAACGCAACAAGCAAAATATTTCCATCCTACTCTCATATACAATTACCAATGCGTTAAAAAGAGTTGGGAATATTTCGTCAGTAGGGATAATAAAAGTCCGTTGTCATGACAACGCCATAGAGGGTTAGATTTCCGATATGGTGCGATCGAGCTATATAAAAATTCGATAATTTAATGGTTTTTTCTAATGTCCGGGCTGATAGTGGAGGTTTTAGTGAACGGTGAAGATGTTTCTATCGCAAATGAAATTGAGGTGATCGATTCAGGAGAGGAATCATTCGAATCGGTAAGCAAACAAAATGGCCGTTTTTGACAGTTATTGATTTTCTATATTTATTGATTTTTATAAAATCGATTTGTTGATAAGGGACTTCATCTATAATATTGGTGGTGGATTTTTAAGATTTTTTCCTGCGTTTTAGACAGGTTTAACTATTTCCGCAGCAATTTCCCTTACGATGACGTACAGTTGCCAGTCTGTATAAGTCCTCCTAAGCTCTTTTTACATATAAAACCTAATTTCCGAGCCTTTTTTATTTAATCTGAGTTTCCGAGTCCCCTAGTGGGAAATTTGCTATATTCATTTCAGTATTTTGTCTATCAATGATCGGTTTCCGAATGAATTTACCGGCAAGTAGGTAATCAGTATTGTAAGTCCTGACCGGCCGAAACATTTGTTTTTTATTCTTGCTCCACAAAATTCGACCTCCAGTGCCATGGAGTTGACGATACGTTGAAGGCCTATCATCTTCTATATTATAAAGAGGAAAGATTTGTTCGTTGTTTGTTACGAGTTAATTCAAAAATTATTCGATTTCGAACTCTTTCACCAATAGAAAGCTACATTATCAGCGAGTAACATAGGCTATTTTTTTCATCAACATTGCACCCGTGTGAAGCCGAGGCGGATCGCATTGCTAGTTCTTAATATTATCAGTTATAAATGTATACTCAGTAAAAAATGTATACTCTTTTGTTTATACACAGAAGAGACAGCTTTTTTATATTCTTCTCTATTCCTCTTTAATTCTCCTTTAAAAATGTATAGATCAATGGAAACGACGTATGTAGACTTCATTTTTCGGTTACAGTATATCTATATAGTCGGAATTTCCGAGAGCTTGAAGTAAAAAATGGGTCGACAGCATATGACTGACTCCTGTATATGAGGCACTCACTGTCGAGTACGCTGCTCATCTATTGAACTCTGACATAACTTCATTTTACGGGTGTCCATTATTACTTTTACACGATACGTCTATTCACTCACTTTTACACCATAAAAATACTTGTTAGTATAATAAGTGATGTAAATCTATACTAATATCATAGAGTTTTGTTTGTTTGCATCTTTGTTACATTTTAACACAAAAACTACTGGACCGATCTTAAAAATTCTTTCACCAATAGAAAACTATATTATCTATATTGAACCGTGAGAAGCCAGGTAAAAAGTAATATCAACTGGTTGCCGTGAAGACAATCTCTTAAATTAAATATATCTTTAAAATGTTCTTATAAAGTTGTATATATTGTAACTAGAACGTACAATGTACATTTCAGTTGTTTGAAAATTAGTTGAATTTGCATTCAAATAACAAACAATTAAATTTTTACTAAACGTGTAATAAAAATAAAATAATGGAACTGTCCCACTAAGGTACAATACTCGCGTTTTTATTTTCCAGATACTATTAACAAGGTAATAGGCCTCAATAGATTATTTTTACGCCCTTTGTACTGTATATTATAATGTATTTTATTTCTTTTGGTTTTTTGTGTAATAAATAATTTTGGTTATTATTATTAAATTACTTAGAAAATAAGCCCCAGAAGTTCAGTAGTGACAATTTGTCACGCTGCGGATAAATTAGCGTGTCACGTGACCAAAAATTAGAATAAATTAATTTCAAAATAAGAATTAGGCATCGATAGTTTTGAATAAGGAATAATATTAAAAAAATACTTGTAACTTGTCACCCTTTTCTTAACGTCAAAAGGTTATTGCCCCCGGAAGATAGTGTGGCACACGACCACAGGTGCGCGGTCGATATAGTCGATAAAAGAATCGATATGACGTCACGCGAACAAGCGGCGCGCGCAGCTGTCCAAATGCTAATTAAATAGGGTGCAATATTAGGGGCGATAGAAGCGTGTTTGTTACGCAAATATATTTTTTTAATATAAAACTTGTACAGGGGCTATGTTTCTGCTTTCTAGTTGTATTCTAATGTGATATATTATCATTTTTATGAATAAATTAAGTGTCCACCTGGTGTTATGTAGCACTATTCCTAAAAAAAATGTGTAACGAATAATAAAAGCTAAAATGTAATATAAAATATTACGTTATGTTATTTTACCTTTTTTGTTATATTTATTGGCGATTCTCATTTATATGGAGTCTGGGATGTAAAGAATCTTATAAAGCTTAGTATTTTAGTATTATACTAGCAATGCGCCCCGGCTTCACACGGGTGCAATGTAGATGTACTATACACTAAACATAGCCTATGTTACTCGCTGGTAATGTAGCTTTCTATTGGTGAAAGAATTTTCAAAATCGGTCCAGTATTTTTTGAGGTTATTCATAACATACAAAAATACAAATCTTTCCTCTTTATATTAGTATAGATAGTATAGATGAAGCACATAATACAAATCTCACACTTTATATTTATATGTTATTTTTTCATCTGATACTGTAGTCCATCCCTTGGATTTCTAAGATATTTTTTATCGGTTTCAATCAATCTTTAACGTGGTTAAAGGATATGAGATTTCTGTTGCTGATTAAGAAGAGTAAAAGAAAATGTTTTCGAGAAGTTATTAAGAACTCGACTATCGACTAGATAATATTGAAATTTTGAATTTATTTAATAAATATGGATCAAATAGCATAATATGCATGACACTATTTTTTCTGATTTGTATAAATAACCATTTCGTATAAAACTAAACCAAACTTTAATTTTTCGCAATATTTTGACTCCACCTAACTGAAATTTGATCTTCTCCATGATTCAGTTTGAATGATGGCTAAATAAGTTTAAAAGAGATTATTAAAGAGTAGGATTTATTGGAAAATAGAAATAGACTTTAAATAAATATACCAATAAACCCATGTTATAACGTCATAATATTATAAAGCTAGGTCTTTTAAAATTTTGAATAAATTCTGATATTTTATTACACAATTTTACCTCTGAGTTACACTGCGGTGACGTCACTAGCGCGGACGGTAGCACGTGCGGGCAGGATGTTGTTAACACTAGTTTTATCGATATCGATGTTTTCAAAAACGTAATTAAATAGATTTAATATGATTTCTGTTGAAACATTTTCCATTTAGAATGCTAAACGCTAAATGCTTGATACTATGTTTTGTAAAATTATTCGTTATTTAAATTATGTATAAGGTTTTAACGTTTTAAAGTGTATATCCTACCTAGAAACCTACTGAGGAATAATAATTTGTGCATGAAACATTCAACGTGTAGCATTCTAAATACTGAGAACATAAGTTTCTACATCAGTGAAATAATCATTATTATAGAGTAAAAACAATACAGGGTATTATTAATAATTACCACATAATATATGTTTATTAAACAGTATAAAAATGTGCTAAAAGTGCGATTTAAGATATCGTTTTACCACATCACAAAAAATCTCATATCTTACAAAAACCTACTTTGGCTCTATTGGTCACATATTTAAATATCGATAAATGGGAACATCACTATTATCCCTTTTTGCGCCAGGTGCTATACCGGGGCCTGCGGCTTGTGCCACAGATCCTGTTACAGTATAAAAAAGACAAACTTTGTGTTGGGATAGGGTTATTGACACCAAGTTTTTGTAAAGGAAAGTGAACATGCCATCTGGTATATTTTAAGAATCCGACGATAGACAATGGGTTAACTCTTTATAGTACGATCCTATATAAAGTTTAGGGTTAGAACAAAAAAGTGTTAGATATAGAAATGTTACTTTTCAGGTGCTAATTAAATAGGCTTCTTTGTTAGGCTTATGTTGCCTTCTAAATTACTAAGTCAGCCACAATTAACGAGCATCTAAATAATACTATCTTAGCCACTAGTTATCTTCTATGTAATCCACTCTAAATACAACTCAGCATGATGCCAAGTAAAATAAGTAGGATTCGGTTCTGGCACTCGTCGGCCGCTGCCGCGGTGAGACTCGTGCACGGTGGTCACCATACCAACATAACCTAACCACCTAGGTTAGGTTAGGTTAGTGCTTTTTAGATGGCGTTGTAAAAAATTCGAATTAGTTGCTTAGTTATAAGATTAGAAGTTGGCATACTTACGAGTATTATTGTCTTTTAATGTGAGTATTGAAATAAGTTTTAATATTTAAAAAAGTTTTATTCATTTATATTCCAACGTTTCAAGTACAGGCAGTTATCTGAATAGAAATTTCAAGAATTTTGACACTTTTTTTTTAAATAAAAAATAATAAACTTCAATCAAATTACGAATCGTAGTCTTGTTTTTCAGAACTGTAAAAATATTTGATTGAAATTATGATTACACAGTACATAATATAATAACTTGATATTTTTTATATTCGCGGAGGTAAACGGACAGATGGCTTTCCATTTTTTTATGTTAGATATCGACAGACGAGCATGAGGTTCACTTGATGGCATGTCACAGTCAGAACATCAGTCAATGATGCGCTGTCGACCTACTTTTTACTTAAGCAATCGGAAATTCATAGACTGAAACCGAAACGCGCAATATGCACTTCACGGTTTTTCCTTCTATAGACTCACCATAGCTCATGATGGTGACTGCCACTGGTCCTGGACATAACTTTTAATTTTCATTTAAACTTATTTGATCGTTAATGGATATTCGTATGTTTTAAAGATATTATGAATGAATGAAAAAAAAAATTGTACACCCATTAAAAAGTAAAATTCTTAAAAAAATATATTCTAATATTATAAAGAGGTAAAGTTTGTGAGGTTGTAGGGGGTAATCTCTGGATCGACTCGACCGATTTTGAAAATTCTTTCACCAATAGAAAGCTACATTGAGTACATTATCAGCGAGTAACATTTCTATTGCTTTTTGTGTATAGTATATTGCACCCGTGCGAAGCCGGGGCGTGTTGTAATTTGTAAAGAAATGGCTATCAAATTATCAATAATAATAATATGCTGTCGATCTTTTTTATTTATACTTCGAGATAGATGTTGAACAGCAAACTATCTATGAAAAGTGGTTCGTTACCCGGGCGGGGTTTTACCGGTTAAATAATAGTGTAGCTGGACGGAAAATATATTTGTGGAAAGTAGCGAAATCGCGCGATAGATATAAAAATTAATGAAATAAAAGGTAAACTCAAACTTAATAATGTTTTCCACAATTTACACAAAATTATTATATACATATATTTAAAAAAAATACCTTTAGCCATGCGAATCTACGTGAAAAATGATGAAAAATGCATTTTGAAATTTAATATATAATATTTTTTATAATCCATAAAAATAACAAAAGTTTAATTTAAAATTTGTTATTTTTAATTTTCCTTGTTAGTATATTATTTTTCAAAAATTCAAAAATCATTTACTCTATTAGGTAACACAATGTACACTTATGAACGTCAATAAAAAATACATATTAAATGCTTCTAATTTTACATTTACTGCCATAACAAATTAGTATACCTAAGTTGTTGTGTACAACCTTTATAGTAGTTATTATAATAATACTAGCTGACCCGGCAATCGTTGTTTTGCCATGTAAATAATTTCTAAAAAGCAGGGGTTGGTGATAAAAAAGTAATAATTTAGGGTAGTATGTATTTCTTAATGCCACATAATAAAAAAATAAAAACAAAAAAATTCGTCCAAAATATAAA
This sequence comes from Anthocharis cardamines, assembly GCA_905404175.1. Lineage (NCBI taxonomy): Eukaryota > Metazoa > Arthropoda > Insecta > Lepidoptera > Pieridae > Anthocharis > Anthocharis cardamines. The sequence goes on from FR989975.1 coordinate 1,066,746, forward strand.
AAAAAAAAAATTAGGGGTGGATTACCCTTGACATTTAGGGGGATGAAAAATAGATGTTGTCCGATTCTCATACCTACCCAATATGCTTACCAAATTTCAGAGGAATCGGTCAAGCCGTTTCGGAGGAGTATGCAGACTAACATTGTGACACGAGAATTTTATATATAAGAAGATTTATTTATTTATTTATTTATTTAAGGCTTACAAACTAGATACATAATTTTACTTACTACCTAACTTAATATTAATACTTATGACTATTTATGTATCTAACTTATAGGTAGGCACCACATTACTAATTCTAAAGTACAGAATAATCTAAAGGAGAAAAACTAATCTAACTTATCTAAAATATTAAATACTTGTTTCTTAAAATCATTAAATCTAACAAAATTATCGATAGTATTATCTAATTTAAAAAGTATATTATATTAATATATATATATATATATATATATATATATATATATATATATATATATATATATATATATATATATATATATATATATATATATATATATATATATATATAAATATAATATATATATATAGTATATATATAGTAAATTAAATAAAATATAATAGATACATAGCGTCAATTATTAGGTCTGTTTTAGACCAAAATACTGTTGTCTAGCATCACTTTTACTCAAAATCAACCATTTAGTTAGCACATGCCGATAATACAATCGGCGCATATTCTTTCGATTACGAAGACGTAATGTTATCAAAATAAAATATAGCTTTTGTTAGAAAGACAATGTCGTCACTAATAGGCGAATAAATCATTTGCTTGTCTTGCTATTTCCTAATATTATTAAGCATGCTATTTTTGGATTAAAAATGAATGGGAGATTTAGTCCTTGTTTATTTCTACTTTAAACAAAAAATATCTACAATGTGGCTTCAGCGTTTACCTACCTATATTTATGTCAGAATTAAAAGCTACTTTACTTAAAATTAGGTCAAATAAGGAAAAAGAAAACCCGTGTATTTGAAATGAGCAAGAATTAATATAAAATAAAATTGCCCCTCAACTGGAAGTTCCTACGAACTGAAAGTAGCCGAGTGACAGCAAACGAGGGCAGACCCCTCACCATGATACACATATCTTCTACGTAAAACGACTTCTATCCGTACTTCCTTTACCATTGATCTTTTAACCTTCGGTACCGTATTACCCGCCAAAGCTACCGCGCAATGAACGAAAAACACCGAGATTATATAAACATATAAGAGTAAAAGCACCACAGGGTAGGTTAAGGGTGCATTGTATAGTGTTCACGTCTCACGACTAGACTGAATTCACAGACATTCGAAAACCAATCCTATATAGTCTCCGTAAAGTTGAAATTAGAACGCAGCCGCATGATGTAGGACGTTAGGGTATAAAGTAAGGGTGTTTGCAGGCGGACAGAGGGGAGCGAAGGGTGCGTGGCGCAGGCGTTGTTCAGTCGCCCGCGCGACAGCGCTGCTGCCGGCCGCGCGCCATGGACGAAGTCAGAGTGCGAGACCGCGTGCCGCTCACAGTCATAGTGGCTCCAAGCCACGCTTCCCCGCCTCGACTCTCCCCAGCCGACCTCCTGCCCGATGGCGACGCAGCCTTCCATCCTCTATCAGCAGTCAACGGCCGCCTAACTCCGCCAGGCTTAGAACCAGCGTCGTACGCTACATTAACACCTCTCCTCCCGCTACCCCCCATTAGCACTGTATCAGACAAATTCGCGTATCATGCTGGTGGTACGTTCACGGTTATACAACAACAGCATTCCTATGCGTCACTATCTCCAGCGGCGTACAATGAGCCGTTGTCACCGCAATCGGCGTATAGCAGGCGAAGTGTGTCTCCCAATTCCTTTGAAAGACGCTCGCCCACGCCACCTTTGCCTAGTCCGGGTCTAGACCTCAACGCAGCATTACTAGCGAGAGAGGAAGCTCAACAGGCGCAATCCCAACAGAACGACACAGAGGAAATCAACACGAAAGAGCTAGCTCAAAGAATAAGCGGAGAATTGAAGAGGTATTCGATACCACAAGCGATTTTCGCTCAGAGAGTCCTGTGCAGGTCGCAGGGGACGCTGAGCGATCTGTTGCGAAACCCGAAGCCGTGGTCGAAGCTAAAGTCGGGGAGGGAAACGTTTAGACGAATGTGGAAATGGCTGCAAGAACCTGAGTTTCAAAGGATGTCCGCGTTACGACTGGCAGGTATGTTTGCATGATATTTTGTCTATATGTTTAGTAGAAAATAGAATAACTGACTGAAGTTTAAGTCTGATATCTGGACAGAGTAGCATTTCTAGACATTTTAGAGTCTTGTACTGTCTAACTTATAAACGTATAAGCTTGATATAGTTAAAATATGTTTTGTCCCGCTCTACTGAATATAAAGAGACTACAGAACATAAGAATAAAAACATATTTTAACTATTTCAATACTACATTTATAAGTAAGACCGGTAGAGTTTAAGCAACATAACTTGTATTCAACGATAAAATATATATTATACACAGGTATATGAAATATAATTAAAAACAGAATTTATTAACATTTTAAAAGTCGCATTTAGATAAATGAAGTAATTTCATTTTGACGTGAGAATAAAGAGCTTTGTCTCGACCATAAATTTGGTAAAATTTTGTTTAATTTCTTAATTATTTCAGTTTATTCAGTTATAATTCAAAATATCAGTTTGGGTTTTTATGTTGCTTTTCATAAAATAAAGCTAATATAAGAATTTGGCACAAACACCTTTTCAATGTGAATGATCTAAAATATATACATAATAACCAACAAAGATTAAACCATTTTTTTTACATATTTTAACTCGACTTTTGAACTCAAAACAACAAATAAAAACCTTTCAATTATTCAACTATTAACAATGCAAGGGGTAATCCCCTTCTCTACGCTATCCTAGAACTCAAATTGTGTCATTTCCTCCCCCAAGTAGGGTGCGTTTACAAACAAGGCAGACGTCAGCTGCGTTCATCGATTGTCGACAATCGATAACAGCGGGGCCGCGCGGTCGATGGAGCACGTCACTAGCACTCGGCGGAGAAAGCTTTCGTGTTCGAAATTTGAAGTTCGAATTCGAATTAATTCCAAGTTCAAAATTATAGCGTATTATTTGTGTACAAAATTATGCGTTGGCCTAAATGTACTTCTATTATTAATTTTTTTTCTTTCTTGTATGTATTTTTGAAGATCTATTAGTGGGTTATATATAATATTTTAAATTTGCCTTTTCAATTTGTTGGAGTACGTAAATAAACCTAATTTCAATGTAACAATTCAGTGCGTTTGGAGATAGAAAGACAATCTGAATTGAATTAGTGTTATACGAAACTTTAATTTAATATAAGTATTAAATATCAGTTAAAGGACTTATTTAAAAATATAGTCAGCTGTAAAGTCGATATAATCGAAATCGATAAATAATGTTTTCACATCACTAATCCTCGGGTCTCGTTCAAATGCAAATACAATAGTTTTGATAAATAGTGCTTTTTTAAATCATCAGCTGCCGGCTTAGTCTTTGACTGAAAGGTTGATTTTTTTATCTATTTACCAACATTTTCATCTTTGTTAACTGTTTTTTATATCAGAAGGTTGCGTGTTCAAATCACGTCGGGGTCACCAATTTGGTAGCTGAAGGTGGATGACTATCGAGATGTTGATAGAATGACGGAAGACTTGTACCATACAAAAAAAAATTGATTGTTTAAATACAATAATGAGCTCTATATATACTAACAAACCTTATTCTAAATCTTATAAAAATACTAGCTGACCCGGCAAACGTTGATTTGCCATGTAAATAATTTCTAAAAAGCAGGGATTGGTGATAAAAAAGTAAAAATTTTGGGTTGTATGTATTTTTTGATGCCACATTATAAAAAAATAAAAACAAAAAATTTCATCCAAAAATTAAAAAAATAAATTAAGGTGAACAACCCTTATCACTTACGGTATGAAAGATAGATAGTAGCCGATTCTCAGACCTACTGAATACGCATATAAAATTTGATAAAAATCAGTAAAGCCGTTTCGGAGGAGTACGGTAACTAACATTGTGACATGGAAATTTTATATATTAGATAAATTAAATTATTTTGTCAGAGAATATTTCGAACGTAATATGAAAATTTGCTTTAAAAAAAATTATACAGCCAGCTAGCGCTTGTTGTGCGCTGTCGCATGGCTGTCGCTACAGGCCATCCATCTTCGAATGATCCAACTACAAATACATTAGTAATTAAATTAATGATTGTATGGGATTAACTTATATACCTAATCAAGTTAGAAAATAGAAAGTAGAACATTTAATCTCTACAGTAAAAAAAATACGATCTTATAGCTAAAAAAATAGAAATTTTCTACAATACAATAATTAATGACCTTATTGCTCACAGCATTTCTACCAGGAAACTCTATGGATTACAATTTCCATACATTTTAAAAAAAATTATACAGTATTTTACTCTTATCATTATTTTATTAACCATACTGAATTAATATGTAGGTATATTTTACTTTACCGAATTCATAACTTTGTTTTTAACCACCATTTTTACTTATTATTAAAAAACACTTTTTTTACTTTTTATATGTCAATATTTCGTTAGGATTAATAATTGGAGTCAATAGGTGGGAGTAAAATGACACGTTCGAGTTCGAGACGTCAGCTGAGTTCATCGATCGAGAACAATCGATAATGTCGTGGTCGATACGGCACGTCACTATCTAACTTGATAACGTTCAAAGTGCAGTTCAAGTGTGAAACCGTTATTAGGTGAATGTTCGGTTGTTGATGCGTCACTTTTCTGGTTGTTTAAACATTTAGACCATCTAAACTATATTGTTGATTTTGATGCGGTTTTCACTATGACTTTTATTGAGAAGATGTTTTATTTATAATTTGTCTAGCAGATCTAATTAATTGGTAGGTTTTGTAAGTCCAGCTTTAATAAAATATTGACTTTGTGAGGAACATCGGTTGATGATGCACAGTCGACCTATTATTTTACTTGCAGTATTTGGAAATCCGTTAACGCGCTATATGCACTTCACGGATCCGGTCCGATCCGGTCGGAATTTCGATATTCCTCCCATATGCATCCGTTCAATGCCCTTAGTTACCAGAAAAATCACAACATGTCACTGCGGAATTTTTGTGTAGGTATTTTGAAGACAGCAATTTTTTAGTGTATCACAAATATTTAGCAGGCAAGTGTCTGAAAATCGATATTATAACTATTAAAAAAAATAATGTATTAAACATACTAAGTAACTTTATGAAATCTATTTGTCAGTGAAAACAGATGTGAGTTAGAAGATGTAAGCGGAAAAATAGGCACATTAAAGAAAAGTGTAATTGTGAGATTTTGTTTTGAATAAGGATAGTAATAATATCTATTTCGATTTAAAGCTAGTATAAAGTTGCAATATCTAAATTTTCATAGAAATTATTGGGTATATAATATTGTCTTTTATTAACGAGAATCAGACATTTAAATAAAATAACTTGTACCGGATTAAAACGTAATTTATTAATTGTTTTTTTCTTTACTTATCTCTACGTTTCGAATGTTTTATCGCGTTTTAATTTGGCAGTGTTTTTACTTAAATATTATAATAAATCGGTAATTTAAATGAGAAAATGATGTTACGGCCATGCTTGACATGGCGGGGTCACTTCCATGCCCCCAGAATACGCTCAGTTGTAAGCGCGGTGGTCCTTTAACAACAGATATCCTGGGTTTAAATCCCGGGGAAATAAAAAGAAATGTTTCGGTCGGGCACAGAATTCTGATCACCTACTTGCCTGTAAAAATCCTTTACCAATAGAAAGCTACATTTTTTTGTGTATAGTTCATCTAAATTGCACCCGTGTGAAGCCGGGGCGCTTTGCTGATACATAATAAAATTAAACATATTTAAATACTAAAGGCCGGATATCAAGAGCACACTAATGTATGCAATTTCTTCCAATTCACCATATAGGGGGAATAATAACCCCGTTCATAAGCTTATTGTATGTACAAGGTACATACATACATACATCACGCCTTTTCCCCACTGGGTAGGCAGAGATCACGGAATCCCATATGCTCCGATCCTTGCATATCACATTCGCTTCTTCCACTTTCATATCTCGTCGGTTTCGACTACTTTTGACCTGGCCCTTTTGAAGAACGTCCCCGATTTGATCGAGGTACGTTCGCCTAGGTTGACTACTCCCGACTTTCTGCTAACACCGGTAAAGGCTCGATTCTAGGAAAAAGACAAAAGCTATACTTTAATCAGGGAAAATATTCCAATTTTCCGGAAAAATAAAGCCGTAGACAAATCCTTATTAAATGTAATTATTGCTATTTCTAACAACTTTAAATATTTCCATTACATCTCTATAATTGAAATGAAATGAAATTTATTTAATTACTAAAAATAATAGTTTACATAAATAACGGGTACTAGTCCCCACACTAGGATACCCTGTGTTGTGGGAGGCTAGTCTCTTCCATGTTCTGAAAACACGTTAACATTTAATATATATTTAAATCTAAGTTACAAAATATATATTGTTTTTTTAATAATAAAGAAATATAAAACATGAAAAACAAATTATAATAAATATTGATACTTCATGATGTAGATGTGTGTATGTATGTGAGCGTGCGCGCGCGCGTGTGTGTGTGTGTGTGCGTGTGGGTGTGTGTGTGCGTGTGTGTGTTAATTTTGACGGGCTCCTTGGCGCGTTCAATAGAACACCTGCCGTGCGCATCAATGAGTTGTGGGTTTGAATCCCACCGGGATGCTTATAATTTTCTGTAAGCATGTCCCCACGTCTGGAAACTTATGGCATTGAACGAGTGGGAGGAATATCGAAATTCCGACCGAGGTATAAGGAAAGTTTTTTACCTTTTAGTATGTTTTAATCAGTGATATTTTAAACTTTGCTTATAATTAAACTTAATAGAACCTTAAACAAAAAATCATAGAGGCGAAGAAAGCATACGACCTAAGAAAATGAAGTCTTGTTATTATTGCAGCAGAACGTTGAAAAGACTCAAGAAATCATGCTATTTTTTAGATACCATTTAAACTTCTTCTCTATCCACATTTATTTATCTTCCATTTGTCGCCAAATATTCAAAGCTGGAGAGTTAAATGCTACGTGGAAGCGAACCGCGTGGTGCCACCCCCCCCTACCCGCGCCGTGACGTCACATCTACGTTGTATCGATCGCACGACGCCCCCGTCCTCTATCCCCGTCCCCTCGTCGTAGAGCATTCTAGTGTTATGTAGGTATTTGGGGTCGTGTGAGGTTTTTACCTTCAATTTTTTTTTGTTTGAACTATTTCACAGTGGTTTTTTTAAATAATTTGTTATTTATTTCTTTTCAGCTTTTTAATTTTCATTTAAATGTTCAGTTCCAATCATATTATGTTTATCAAGTCACATTCTTAGACAAAGCCGTTAACTTAGTTTTTATATGTTCACAAAAGGATATTGTCAATAACCAACCTAAAATTTGACATTTAAGCCAGGCTATAGCTAAGCTATATACTGGCATCGTGTTTCCATATATTTATCATTATAAAATATTTACAGATAATCCAAATCAGCAAACTGTTAAAGGCGACAATGTAAACAACATGCAGCAGCAGAATTTTGGGCCCCGAGAGTACGGGCTCCCATCTGTGCCCCAGAGCCCCGAAATATACTCAACCGGGCCTCCACCCCATTGGGAACCACCAGCATATGAACCTCTCGGGGATTTTTCTTGCTTGTGAGTCCTCCCCGAATGACTTTGTTCCCGGTTACTTCCAAATACCTTTCCCCCAATCTTTTGTTTTATTTTTAATTTAATAGATTATTTTATATGAAAAGTATAACATTTTTTATACCTATTATAATTGATTTAAACAAATATTAGAAGTTTTATTGTTATAGTACAAGAATAAAAATAATGTGTTTCATTTTTTTCAATGGAATTGATTCTTTATATGGATGATGGACTCGTTGGCGCGTTCGGTAGAACACCTGCCGTGCGCATCAATGGGTCGTGGGTTCGAATCCTACCGGGACGACATGTTTATAATTTTCTGTAAGCATGTCCTCCCCACGTCTAGTAACTTCGGGCATTGAACGGGTGGGAGGAATATGGAAATTCTGACCGGGTTGCAAACCACCGTTCGTAGATGAAAAAACCGTGAATTGCATATTGCACGTTTCGGTTTCAGTCTATGAATTCTCGAATGCTCGAAGTAAAAAGTAGGTCGACGGTGCATCATGAAGTCCTGTGGCTGAGGTATCACCTACCATCAAGTGAACCTCCTGCTCGTCTGTCGATATCTAATATAAAAAAAGATGATGATTCATAGATGGAAAAACCGTGAAGTGCATTGCGCGTTTCGGTTTCAGTCTATGGATTGCCGAATGCTCGAAGTAAAATGTAGGTCGACGGCTCATCATTGACTGATGTTCTGTGGCTGAGGTATCACCTACCGTCAAGTGAACCTCCCGCTCGTCTGTCGATATCTAATATAAAAAAAAGATGATTTAGGTGTTTATTTTTTTTAATTTTGAATCCTTTTCCTATCCATAATCCTGGCTGTGTAGCAGTGGACTTGGTTTCTTATAGGTATAATAACTGAATAGCTTGTCGCAAAGGTAAAATAATTATGTATATTTTGTTTAAATTAGCAAAAATCCGCTTTGTGACAAGTTTTATATAATTTGGAAATAAATAATATTTTTATTTCATTATAAAAAGATGTGTAAATCATAGATTTTGCTCTTATAGATGTTTCCTTTTGGGTAGGCAGTATCATTTCCAATTATAAACTGTATTTGTTTTTAATATTATATGTATTTTTTGTTGGCAACGATACTGCCTACACATGAGATCATTGTTAAAATTTCTAGTGTTTATTATTTTATAGCAGTAGGTAAGTGTGTTTTGTAAGCTTCAAGAAGCCAAGATTTGTTAGACTGCTACCGCTGCCCCATACTTTCCTTTTTATTTTTCCCTACGCCCGGGCTGTCTTAGTTTTTCAAATATAATTTTTAGGTGCCTGCGAGATCTGCCCTTTTATTAATGTTGTTTACATTGTCGCCAGGTATGCGAATATTTGATTAAAATGATAGAGAAGCATTCACTCTATAATGGCTTATAGAATTTATTGTTATGTTTGAAGATTTTGAACATGTCAATACGTCTGAATTTTTGCTACTTAATATTGGAGGTTTGGAATACATAGTTTGAAAAACAAAGCAAAAATTTGAGACGTATGATTACGAAACGTATTTTTCTATAACAATGTAAATTTTTTTTTATTTCTAGGATCCATGTTTGCAAATGTCTTCATATTTTAAGAGAAACGATGAAAAATGATGACTTTTGTAACTATTTAGCAGCATGATTGTTGTCCTTAGATTCCCAAGGGCTTGATGTGCGATGGTCTTAGACCTTAGGTCTACTTAATGTTTTTATTTTCTTTATTTTACTAATTGCTTGTTTTTTGTTTCAGCGGCCCAGATTCCACAGAGAGGCAGTGAGTATTTTGTGTTAATTGATTATTGAATACTTTTTTTATTTTTAAATTGAAATAAATTATTTTAGGGCAATATCCAGTTGCTATTAATTTTCTCTTCATGGCATTGTCTTGTAGTCTAATGATGTCTTGAGATGTCAATAATAACTGTAAATTTTGCTACAGTATTACATTTTCAAGAAATATTTGCCTTTGATTTATTCACTAGGTTACGGATTTTATCCGCTTATTTTCAACTCCCAGCTTAAAATTATTTTTACACTATATTCTTCAAATGGCCTCACATATACAAGTTTTGTATAGCTAAGATTTTTTCGAAAACTTTCAGGCTGCAAACGCAAGGAGGATATAACTTCGGAAACCCATCCTTCACCGAAGAAGCCACGTTTGGTTTTCACAGACCTCCAGCGGCGTACTCTACAAGCTATTTTTAAGGTATTTTTCAAATTTATTCAGTAATTTTATGTATAAATAAAGACGGGTGTATCGACTGCTTAGCTTAGCCTTAAAGTTTACATAGGTCCTTCTTTTATACTCATTTTTATTTATTTTGTTTTTATAATATTATAAATGCAAACGCATCTGTACTACAAATGTTACTACAAATGTTCGTTGCGTTTTCACGCCTATAACACAGAATGGATCTGATTGAGAAAGTTTGGGTCTTGCAAATAAACATTTATGTTTTCCGTCTGTTCGTAGAGTTTGTATTGTAAACGTGAAGCCTTAAAACTACAAAGCAAACAAAAGTATTTTTTCGTGTACGATCAAGTTCATCTCAATGTCGTCTTATATATAACAGTGAAACCAATGTGACATTTGGATTTTGATTTATACAAGAGCTATTTTAGCAAAATTAACACTAGGTATACTTATTTTTTTTTTGTTTGTATCGCATAACATTGGAATTTAAAACAACTACTAATTGTCGTTTCAACGAATTAATTTAGGTGTATTGTATATTTTAATATTTATAAATTTAAGACTTTTTCTTTTATGTAAGTATAAATTCTCTTTTGGTTTCTTTCTTGCTTGCTTTTTATTTTTAGGTTAGGTTCTAGCTACTTATTTAAATAAAATACTGTATACCGGATTAAAACGCGATTTATTATTTAAATTATTTATCCCGACGTTTCGGATGCTTTTCAGCAACCGTGGTCGCGGGAGACTGAAAGATGACAGTTGTCTTATATTTGAAAATAAATTAATTTAAATAATAAATCGCGTTTTAATCCGGTATACAGTATTTTATTTAAATGTGTGATACTCGCGTTAATAAAAGACAATATTCTAGCTACTTAGTTAAGAACCTCTTTGATTTTAATTAAGTTTTAAATGTTAAAATTACTGCTCTTTACAACCCAGACTATATTTTTACATACTTTCTTGCTTTTCATTTTTAAGACAGTTTCCTGTAGTACGTATATTTAAGTGCATGGTAACGGACCTATCTAAAATTTTATCTTTGGGCTATAATGCATATTTTTTTACTAAAATATAGTCAGTTGTTTAATCACTATCCCACATTTTTTCCGAATGCACGAAGTTAAAAGTAGGTCAGCAGCGCATCATTGACTGATGTTCTGTGGCTGGAGTATCACCAACCATCAGGTGAACCTCATGCTCGTCTGTTGATATCTAACATAAAAAAATAAGTAGTCGAATGCAATAAACTAGGGGCATAGCTACTGCCGCATCAGCCGTATAAAAGATACGAGGCTCCCTAGCTACTACAGGGGCTAGCGGGGGCAGCGTTTACTTCCATTAGGGTTTCGTCGCAGTTAGGAAGAAGGGCCCCCACCAAATTTTGATACAGGCCCCATCAAGGGTAAGCAATGGTATGATTGCAACAGTCTCATAATTGTACCTGTACTTTTCTTTCAGGAAACAAAGAGGCCCTCGAAAGAAATGCAAGTGACGATAGCCAGACAGTTAGGCTTAGAGCCGACGACAGTAGGTAACTTTTTCATGAACGCACGCAGAAGATCCATGGACAAGTGGAGAGATGATGACATACCATCCACAGAACTGGATCAACAATGTGACCTCGATCATGTGCCGAGTCTAGATTCTGCAGACTCTGAGGAGGATCACGACGATCAAGACGACCATCTTTTGTGACGCAGTATTCCCCCACAGCATCTGTTAGTGCTTTGAAAAGAACTCGGAGTTGTTCTTACAGTTGTGGGACATGTTTGAGGGGTTTTTAAGTGGACACTGCAATAATAAAGTACGGTTTGTGTGAATACACTGATTAATCAGTGTTGCTTTAATTAGCTGTTCATAGTCACAGGCAACTTGAAGTTAACTGTACAGAATTAAATTTATACAAATAGTTCCAGATGAATGATCTCCAAATCGATGGTTCTAGTCAAATATCGATTATCGTTTAGTTTACATTGCTAGATAAATATTATTTTATTTATATTATGTAGTCGTTTGAATTCACTTAGTTATTTTAATTTGTTTATATCAAAGATTTCAAAGAAATATAAAAAGTAAAATGAGAAATTCTGGGTAAAACTCATAGTCGTAATGCTCACTGCTGTTAGCCTCACCTGTGTAATGTGAAGCTGATCTTTAATTTAACAGTATTTTTTTTAAACGTTTAATAGGAAAATTATCAAAGTATTTTGCCAATGAATCTGAGGCCCTAGAAGATTTCCGAGAAAGTATTCAATCTATCAGTTGTATGAGAATTTAATTGAAATTGTAAATGACAGATGGACGGTAAGAATACTCCCTCGAAAGTTACTACGGCCTCAGTTTTATTTTTCATAAGTACTCGACTGTCAATTTGAAATTCACTTATTGAGCCACCAGATGCTTCTCTGTTGAAATTCGCATTCTTTTGTAGTTTTTAAATGAAAACTTCAAAAATAACATGGGATTTTTCAACGTCATTTAATTTTTAAAGTGCTATTAAATGGCAGTGGAGCTATAATGATTATGAGTTAGAATATTAAGTTTTAGACGAAATTCTCACAAATATCATTCCAGAAGCAATATACAAGAGGTTAAATGTAAAAATAGTGGATTCAAACGATGCTTTATCGCAGCACATGCAATAAGATCGCTTTTTGATTGCATTGTTTAGTAGAAATATCCGATCTAATCGGATCACAAAACAGTATTTATTGTTACTCGCCAATTTGTACGAAAATTGCTAATTCTAGTCAATATTCTATTGTAAATAGATGTGGAAATATTTTTTGTATTAAGTTAAAGACATAAACTTATAATATCATTTTCACAAAGAGAACGAGAAAATAAACCGTAATCCCTAGTGGGGCATGGGGCAGTTATTTTAGTACCTTGGGGATTTAGTATACAACCTTTAAAATATTACTGGTGTAATCACTTCTATATGAACAAAACATGCTACTTCAACTAAATTATAACCAATGTTTTTAATATAATTAACGATACCATACGATGCAAACTAATGATATATTTATTCAATGAAAATTAGCAATTTTTTGTACACATTGACAATGTAGCAAAATATCTTCTAGTCAAGAGATCTCTATAGCATTCCATATAAGGACAGAGGAAGAACGTAGCAAAGAATTTGTGCGTGATATTACATACAATTAATTATTAATTAGACGTATATTAAGCTTCACTATGTATAAGGGAAATTGAGAAATCTAGTCCGATTCTTGCAAACGTAGAAATGGAGATGTTTTACAGCTTAATGTACCTATATTAGGCAGTTTTGCTCACTTCGTGGTCAGATTGGGGCTTGAATATTATACCTTAACACTAATATTGCACTGGTTTTGCCTAGGATTTAATTTAGCGTATCGTTTTAGGTCAAATATATTAAAAAAACAAGAGGACACTGTTAGCCAATATTGCCATAATTTAGAAAATTACAGCAAGTATTAACTCCGTAGGAATATATGGCGTTAATATGGCAACTTTGTCAAGATACAAATCAGACAGCTGTCACTTTTCAGCATGCCCGTGATCACGCGCGTATATATCGAATTTTAATCCCGTAAAAATTACTTTATTTTAGTATCATATTGATTCAAAATTTGGAATTCAATAGAAAGTTTGAGAAGAATGTTGTATATTTAAGTCATTTAATATGTCCGCTTTTTTTGGTATATATGTATTTAAAGTTCTAGTTAAAGTAATATTTTTCTCCATATTATTATAATTCGCAATATCCATACTAGTCATATTTATATTTGCGAAACTCTGTATCTATTTTTCATTGATGTTCCAATGGTAAAATATGTTTGAAAATCGTCAGTAAAATCCAAATTTAAATGCTCAGTTTCTATATTCTTCTAAGCGATAGCAGTACGTTACCGAAGCAAGGTTGTTTTTGTCAAAAAACATTTTTGCCCAAATACCCAGCAATACGACCAACTCAGTTTGACTGTCAAACTTTGACACATTATTTGAAATATCATACAACCAGATTGACGATACGTATACTTTCGCGTGAGTTGTCCGTGCTAGTGTCTTAAGGCACGATGCAAGTTTCTTGCCTGTTATATACAATTAAATAGAAGCAATAAACGACTTGATTGGTCTATACAACACGTAACATTCTTGATCTGATATACAAGTTTTGATTCAATAGTTTTCTTGGTAACACATAATATCCACGTGTAAACAGTTGTTTACAATTCTTGTATGTCAATTATTGCATATAATAATTGCCTAGTATGTACAAGAAACTTAGATCGAGTAAACTAAATCGATTAAAGCTACGTTTAAAAACTCACGGCCTTATTCATAAACGTATTATAAACTTGATTTAGTTAAAATATGTTTTGTTTCTTTCGTTCTGTAGTCTTCAGTTGAGACAAAACATATTTTTAACTACATACAGTAGGGATGTTACGGAAGTTGTTTTACCGAAACCGAATTCGGAATCGGAGTTTTTAAATTTGGTTTATCGGAACCGGAATCGGAGGCAAATACAAAAGAGAGATGTGTAATAAAAAAAAATCGGTTTCATTCATATCAGTTCAAAAAGTAAACACCTTCCTGGGTGTGATATATAAAAATAAACTAATTTTCTTAAATTTTACACAGAAGTTAATTAAATAAAATGACGCTGACCGCGGCCACCGCCGCCGATGTGCTTCGACCTCCGATTATAGCCTCTGATTCAAACTTATCGGAAACGAAATCGGAATCGGAGGTGCAAAATCAATCGGTACTTCCAACTTTTCGGAACCGAAATCGAAGCTCCGTAACATTCCTGATATACAGAGGGGTGAGCACGAACAAGTATCGAAAGAGTATTCGTATCGTCGAACTGTCATTTGTATGAAATTCATTGTATGAAATTTCAAATGATTTTTCATACAACTGACAGTTTGACGATTCGAATACTTTGTCGATAGTCGTTCGTGCTAGCCCCCCAGCTTATAATACGTCGTAATAAGGCCGTCAGTGTAAGTCAATGCAGTATAAGTGTTAAGATAAAATATTTGTAAGCATGACTCAGTTTGTGATCACCGTAACGACATCGTGGTCATGAAGCGAAATAGTATTTAAGAAGATTATTGTTTATTTCAATGATTATTTTAAGAGTTAGTTAAATAAATTTAAATGTTATTTGTATTTAAATAAGTTATTTATTTTATTTAATAGTATTTATACAGTCTGCTCGTTTGGGGCATAATTACCGTTTAAGATGTACCAAAGAAATTAATGTGCAATTTCTTTAAAATAAGTGAATGTTTATATGATTGATGAAAATTAATATGCAATTTCCACTGTGCGATAGACCCTTGTTTGTTTATGAAAAGTACAATATTTTTATTTTAAATATTTAGTTTAATATGAATATCGTACCTTAAGAATTAAAGTGAACTAAATCCAAAATTTTTTTTTTGGTAAACTCTGAACTTTTTTTAATTTCGAGGATGGTACTACCCTAATAAGTATGAAATTTTAGTTTATAGTTTATAAAATTTTAAAAGTTTAAGGACAAAATTACCAAATATACAAAGAATATCTCCGTATTTAATATCTGTGATGTGATATTATTTGTATATCTTAGGTATTTTTGTTTCTAAAATGTGAAAATAACAATTTCATACTTATTGGTTTTTATATACCTACATATCGCTGGCCTAATTATCAAACTTCGTAACTCCAAAATTTTTTGATGCCACCTTGTCTAAAATACCGTAACGAATACGATGGAATCAATCGTATCTACTAATTGCTTTTAGTTTTTTTTGGTATTTACAAAAAATAAAACTACGTCCATGGCATATTTGACCTTTGTAGATTTCCTTCTCCTGTAAAGTTCAAATAAGGAGGTACGAAGTTTGATAATTAAGCCGATGCGGACGATTTATATTATGGCTGTACCATAGATAAGGTATTAACTGTGGACACTTGTACGTTTAATATAATGTTTTACTAAGGACATATTGTATTTTATTAACGCGAGTATCACATATTTAAATAAAATACTTTATACTGCTTTGAAACGCGATTTATTATTTATAACGTCGCGTTGGCATAAATAATATAAATAATAAATCGCAAGTTAATCCGGTATGAAGTATTTTATTTAAATAAGTACATGATATCACAATGTTTTTTTTTCATGGCAAGTGTTTTAGAGTTAGCTTTGGGTTAATTCTTAAGGAGATATATCAATATTATATTGTCTAGTCTCTTTTTTATAAGTACGCTATTATATTATTGAATAACACACTTCGAATGAATTATGTTTTTGATACTGTATAAAACTAAAGTTCATTGATTTTCTTTGAATTTAGTTTCTGAGTGTGAATATGTCAGCTGTACCACTATCTTTAAAAACAGCATTATTACCGTCTCTATGAGAGAATGAGTCAGCACTATGCGCTTTGTATAGCTCTGTCTTGTTCTATCATTAAAGACTCCTGCAATACCTGAGCCTATAAATTTTTAAAAAGGCCGATAACGCATCTAAAACACTTAAGGGGTCTAACCTAATTAGACGCGAATATTTCACGACTTTTCAGTTTCTTGAAAATGCTAATTTTTATCCGAAATAATCTGATTGAATTCGTTTCGTTCAGGTTTTTGAAAATTCTAATTTAAATTCTAAATAGCCGTAACTTAAGGGGTCTTTAAGTTACGGCTATCCACGAGCGGTGGTTATTACTTACCGTATGGTATTTGACCTCAATCAAGGAATGTAACAGAAATTATATAAATACATTTTTTGGTTTTTAACAAATTGATGAATAATATGACAGATATTTATAGATGGAAAAACCGTGAAATGCATATTGCGCGTTTCGGTCGGTAAAAAAAATAAATAGAAAAGAACAATTTCTGTTATTTTTTATCATAAAATTAAATCATTATTTAAAGTCAGTCCTCCAGCAATATAACTATTGAGAATTTGAGAAAAATATCTGCATTTTCTATATTTAATGCTATTTTTAAGCGGGCGTTTCTTCACAAAACGTTAAGAAGGTTACAGAGATGAACACAAGTGAATTATTGTAAAATTTTCTATTATATTAATTACCCATTTACCCATTACCTAAATAATAATTACCCATTACTTTAAAAAACATTTTAAATTCCATTCAGTTTTGTTTTAAAGGCGCACAAGGCTTATTTTAAAAATATTTTCCATACAAACCGAAAGTCGGGGTTCGAATTCCGGAAAAAAATATTAAAAATATATTGTTTTGGTTGGGTCTATAGATGCGAAACCGGTTATTAACGATTTTAAATTAACCGCATTTTATGCTTGTTACGTTTACGTTAAATTACTAAAATAACACGATTGCTCTACCAAAAAAGGTTTATCTAATGTAGTATAATGATTCCAACGACACCTCCACCAAATACATCTAAATCTTTTCAGGCATTTATAAGTTACAGTTGTTTAAATATACATACATACATTCAGCAGGCAGTCGTGTAAAAATTACAAATAATTAACCGTTAATAAATAATTGCATCTTATATTTATTATCAAAAGATTTGATTAAAATACGATAGCTAACGGGTATTTTTACAACTATAGGTAGGACTCAGCTAACTATTTGTTTGTAAAGAAAATTGATCAGAGAAATGTGTCTACCCCATGCCTTATGCCCACCACGTGTAGCATCAGTCATGGATTTTCGAGTCAGTTGGAGATTCGATTTCGGAGAAATAACACAATTTTAAACATTTAAGACACAGATTAAGATACAGAAAAATATATTTATTTTCTGTCTGTACAAGTAGCAAATCTAATATTTTAATGTTATTTTTTTTTTGATATTAATGATAAAAATATTGTATTTTTTTTTAAATCTCAGTCCTTAAAAGTATTTGTGTAATTTCTGTATTTCTTTATCAATTCAAAATTAACATTTTGATTGTACAATCAGTAACAGAAGTAGTTTCACATTCAGACCCGATTATTAAAAAGATATTGATAATTATTTCTCGTTTTAAACACATTATTGAAGACTTGGGCATACATTAAAGACTAGTGTTATGATTTAAAATATTAATCAGATTAGCCCATACAATAAATCTGACTTTTTTTGCTGACTCTACATTATTGTTGTATAAATACTGTCATTATCAATTTGTACGGAAATCATTATTTTAATACTATATTTTGGAAAATGCGAATGAAATATAGCATAGTGCGCTTTTCTCTCCGACTGTACATAGTACGTAATATATATTGGTGTAAGAATAAATGTACATTTTATAAAGTGATACTTTTGTTTTTTTTCTTTTTAACCAATTTTCAGGTGCAGATCAAGCGCGAACAACTTGCAAGAAAGTATTACAGTCACTTATATAAAGAATATTTAAAAACTATGTAATCTACGGCGACCTGAATATAAAATAAATCTCTTAAAACTATGCATGCACGAATGTATATAAATAGATTAACACAAAACCTTTGCACTACAAAATATACAAAGAATGGAAAACATCATATTTTGACAGACACTATTTTAATAAGACTATTATAATTTATATTATTACTAGCGACCCGCCCCGGCTTCGCACGGGTCAAGATTTTTTGACAAAAAAAGCAGGGGTTGTATGTATTTTTGTATGTTGTATCATAAAAAAATAGAAATTAAAAATTTTGTCTAAAAAATAAAAATAAAATTTAGGAGTGGACTACCCTTAACATTTAGGGGGATGAAAAATAGATGTTGGCCGATTCTCATAGATACCGGATAAGCACAAAAAAATTCATCAAAATCGGTCAAGCCGTTTCGGAGGAGTATGGCAACGAAAACTGTGACACGAGAATTTTATATATTAGATATTCTTATGACAATAACGATTCATCTGTTATTCCGGGCCCGCGTCTGCTAGCTAGGACCCAGAAACTTATGCAACGCGTTCAGAATGCCTGTCCTTTTGCTTTGAAGTTCCTTCAAACGACCATGTGTCTCCATATTTAAATAAGCACTCTATAATTAAAATGAAACATCGTTGCGGTCGCAAACTCCATTTAGCTTGTCTTCTCTTTGGTATTATCAAGATTAAAACACCAGAATATCTTTTTTTTTTTATGTCAGATGTCGTCAGACGAGCATGAGGTTCACTTGATGGTAGGTGACACCCCAGCCACAGAACATCAGTCAATGATGCGCTGTCGACCCAATTTTTACTTCGAGCATTCGGAAATCCATAGACTGAAACCGAAACGCGCAATATGCACTTCACGGCTATTCCATCTATGAACGGTGGTTCGTTACCCGGTCGGAATTTAGATATTCCTCCCACCCGATCAATGCCCGAAGTTACCAGACGTGGGGAAAACATGCTTACAGAAAATTATAAGCATGTGCTCCCGGTGGGATTCGAACCCACGACCCATCGATGCGCACGGCAGGTGTTCTACCGAACGCGCCAAGTTATATCTCGTAGCTTCCCAGAGGTTGTCTTGTTTTAATATGTACATTGTACCTATTTATACTTAACTTATATGTAGTTAGTAGGGTGTAGTTGATATACATACATACATGATATATTCATACCCATGAGGTCCCAACAGAAGAGGAAGTTCTGGTTGTAACTGAGTTGAGTCCTTTTTTAAGACACTTTCGTTTGTGTTTTTATTTTTATCTTCCTATGTGTTTTTATTTTTTAGTTTGTCACAAATAAAAATAATTTCATAAAATTCAAGTATGTCGGTATGTTTCATAAGAACTACTGTCTGTTGTTAGAAAGCAATTAAAGAACAATTAGATTATATGTACGCTATAATTGGTTAAGATCTAGGATATTGTTTTTTAGAGATTTTGTATCGACATTTATATATTTTTTTATGTCCTTAGCCGTATTTATATCTTATTGATAAATTGAATTTTATCAGAAAAAAATAAAACTATTATCCATTCTATCTATCTATATATATAATAAAACTGTGGAGGTTGAATGTCTGTACATAGAAAATGCTAAAAACCGAGTCAGGGGGATGTAAGAAGAAAAATAGAACAAACCCAGATCTTTTATTTACTTTTGTTTGTCTGTTTGTACAGACTAATCTCCGAAGATACTAAACAAAATAAATATATTAAGCAAAGCCCGGGGCAACATATTGGCTTTATTTCATCGAAATCGGTTCCCGGAAAGAAAAGTTTATTATAATGGCATCATATCAACAAATTGCAATGCAAACTGACTCACGTCGAACTTTTTCGAATTGACAGATGTCGATGACGCCGACGTGAACGAAGTCGCGGGCAGCAGATAGTTTTTATAATTTCATTTTTTATTTTTATTTTAATGCCATCTAGCGTGAAGTTCCATTACCTCTAAGAAAACGCCTCAGCGACTCTACTTCACCCAAATAAAGAAAAGTATAAAAACAAATCCAGAGACAAGTATCTTATCTATTTAATTTTTCAAAAAAATAAAACAGACTATAAGATAGACTAGAGGCAGATATAAAATGTTGTTTGCGGTTGCAAGATTTAGATAGTTTGCATTGTATAGAATCTCTGTATACCTTGCATTATATAAACTTCTCAGCCGATTATTACTATTGTAACCGAGTCTTTGTAAGCTAAACCATTGTTGAAAAGAGTGTCCATGGAGTTTCTTGCCGGTTCTTCTCCATGAGACCCACTTTTTGGAACCGTGCAACAAGACGTTTCATAAGAGCCTGCAAAGGCCTATTTGAAATAAAAAACTTTTGATTTTGATTTAGATACAGAAATAACATTTAATACTAACAAAACAAAAACACAGAAGCACATAAAATGATAACAATAATACCTAATACAATTACAAAAAAAGAATAAAAATGTGAAAAAAAGTACAATTAAAAACAAATCGTTGAAATCCACGGATGTAAATGTGTGTGCAAATGGACCCTGACTCAGCGTTATATTCCACAATGCTGATCACTCTACCAGACACCACATCAGACTTTTTATACGGGATGGAGGGAATATGCAATATGCATTCATGCATTATAGTGAGGAGCTAGTAAGGGATCAGCCTTCTGTGCCCTGCCCGACCGAAACATTTTTTTAAATCTTGTTTTCCCGGGATTCGAACCCAAGCCCTTCAGTGCTAAAGACATCGCGCTTACCACTGTGCCACGGAGGCGGACAGTTATACACGTAGATGAATAAAATTAATTATATTATGTTAGGCAAATATAATTCTTTTTATATAATTTAAAACCATACAATATTTTTTCAGTGAATAATATATTTATCAGTTAAGTTGTAACGATCTCGATGGTTTTAAGAAACGAGCCTATCCATTTTTAAAAGCCCGACAACACACCAATGAGAATGTATTGTCGTGGGTAGTGGTGATTACTTACCATCAGGTAACCTATTTCAATATAAAAAAGTGGCCCCAAACTAGGCAAAAATGTTTCAATTTTATTTAAATACTAGCTTCTGTCCGCGACTTCGTCTGCGTAGAATTAGTACAACGGGTAGTTTATTTTTTAACCGAGCTGTTTTTTCATTAATCTCCGCTTAATGGCGCTCCACTCGAGTCAATCTTATCGTGATATTTTTTAAACTATTCGTCCGAATTACTTAGTGTAAAAGACAAAGTTTATCGACATTTAATACTGAAAGCGATAAATATATACATTTTAATAAGAATTAGCTAAATTCTCTAAAATGTGCATTGTAAAAATAGTATTCATTTTAAATGTATTTATGGCTTATAATTTCGGATATATTGGCTTCCACATAAAAGGTAGATATAATCTGTCGCGGACTTTTATTTAGAACTATTTAAGATAAACAATGCCATCATACATTATCTTTGTGTAACTCCAACGGTTTAAGCAGCGCACGCCAAGATAGCCCTCAGAAGGCAGGAATTTTTCCGAGTTACTTGGTAATTATCGTAATATTTTGGGCAATATACAAAAAAATCTATATATATATATTGTAGACTGTGTGTTATTCTGATATATAAGCTATATTACTCTAAAGTTTCATCAAAATCCGTTCGGTAGTTTTTGCGTGAAAGAGTAACAAACATCCATCATCCTCACAAACTTTCGCATTTATAATATTAGTAGGATGTACAAAATCAAACTAAAAAGTAAAAAATAATGTATTAATTACTTCAAAGCATTATTTATTAAGAGTTATTTTTAAAGTTGTTTCCACCCAATCGATCCATCCATAACTTGCGGAGCTATCGCGTAACAAACATACAAAAAAACATACAGATGAATTGAGAACCATCTCCTTTTTTTCGTCAAAAATGTATAAGAAAGTCTGATATTCAATATTTATATTTATAGTATAATGAAATATTTATATATATGAAAGTCAATAAATATTTATATAGACCATAAATCCCACTCAAGAGTTAAGGATGCCATCTTGGAATAAAAACTAAGGGCCCGTTTCACTTTGGCGCGGCGACTGGCGAAGTAAGAAAAAATAAACGATCACACAATCAACGGCAATTAATCTAAAGCAGCGATTTACGTTAATCAATGTACTCCATTTACTAGTATGTTCTCGACCTATTTCATATAAACGGGCCAAGAAAACACAACCTCACTTAAGAATTAAGAGTACCGACAGCGGAAAGCCTTTAGCAAAGACAATGGCGCTTTAAAAAAATATATTTTAAAGTGAAAAACATACAAAAGGTCGCTTAAGCTTAAAGATGTGCGAGGGAGATAGTGGTATCGTGGCTAAAAGGGGAGTGAAGGGGATGGTTGGATGAAAATCAATTTATTAGACTGTGACGTCACGGTTCGCGCATGCGTGGTTCGGTCGATCCCGGGATAGAGTTGCTACTAGTCTAATATATTCGCTCATAATGGGTAAATATTCTTGATATTTATAATAAAAAAAACCTTTATTTTTCACGATTACACAATCAACTTCCAGTATTAAAACATTTTCTACAGAAGAGTGGGACATTATGGCACAGATATATGTTTACTTAAAAGGATGCTCCCGACACCATTAGGTTTTAAAAAATCTTCTTCAACAATAAATATTTTATTTTTCAATATATATGTAAATAAACTGCAAAAAAGAGCAATTTCCTTTGCACTGTATAGCACTGAAGCTTTCGGGGAATGAACATTTACAAATTAATTAAAACTGAATAGTTAAAATACTATATTAAATGTGGAAAAATATTTAAATAATCAGAATATATAAGTTGTTGTCCCCCAACGAAATAAATAATAAAATTATCCTGGTTTGGACTTTTGTAACGACTGTTCTGCTCTCTTTGAAAAAAAACAGGAACTGAAGAGTGGTTTATTTGCAGTTGACAGACGGATATATTATAAATCTCTAGTATAATAACATAATTGTACTAGATATTCTATCATTTATCCGCCTGTATGCTATTCCTTTTTATTATTTACTTTTGTCATCCCGTCCGGAAGAATTGTATTTCTATTATAATAAGTATGTTAGTCGTAGACACATTTTCCAAACAAATGTTGGTATTTTTAGAAATTTACTAGCAACACTTGCACATCTGGGCGGGCTGCCCGAAATAGCGCCACGCGGGGGGCGCGAGTCAGTAGAGCGGCGACGGTGTCGCCGACAGCTTGTGATGGCGTCCGTCGCCGCATGGCTGCCGTTCGCGCGCGCCGCGGCCATCGGCTGGGTGCCCATAGCCACGCACCCCTTGCCCCCACCACCCATCCCCAAAGACAGACGCCGCGCTGAAGACGAGAAACTCCTCATCAACGTCTCCGGACGACGCTTCGAAACCTGGAGGAACACCCTCGAAAAATACCCCGACTCCCTCCTAGGCTCCTCAGAAAGAGAATTCTTTTATGATGAAGATAGCCGCGAATACTTCTTCGACAGAGACCCAGATATATTCAGACACATACTCAACTATTACAGAACGGGGAAACTGCATTATCCAAAACACGAGTGCTTGACTGGTTACGATGAGGAACTAGCGTTCTTTGGTATTTTACCAGATGTTATTGGTGATTGTTGCTATGAAGATTATAGGGATAGAAAGCGGGAGAATGCTGAGCGTCTTATGGATGATAAGCTCAGTGAAGCTGGGGACCAGAGTCTCCCACAGCTCACAGATTTACGGCAAAAGATGTGGCGGGCGTTCGAGAACCCGCACACATCAACAGCCGCTCTAGTATTTTATTATGTTACCGGATTTTTTATTGCCGTCTCTGTGATGGCTAATGTCGTCGAAACGGTGCCTTGCGGGCATCGTCCAGGACGCGCTGGGACCTTACCTTGCGGAGAGAGATATAAGATAGTATTCTTTTGTTTAGACACAGCCTGTGTGATGATATTCACGGCTGAATATTTGCTGCGATTGTTCGCGGCTCCAGACAGATGCAAGTTTGTAAGATCGGTGATGTCGATCATCGATGTGGTGGCGATATTGCCGTACTATATTGGATTGGGGATAACTGACAACGATGATGTGTCGGGAGCCTTTGTGACCTTGAGAGTGTTTAGAGTGTTCCGTATCTTCAAGTTCTCACGGCATTCGCAAGGATTGCGTATCCTGGGGTACACTTTGAAGTCGTGTGCCAGTGAGCTGGGTTTCCTTGTCTTTTCTCTGGCGATGGCGATTATAATCTTCGCGACTGTTATGTTCTACGCTGAGAAGAACGAACAGGACACCAATTTCACTTCCATTCCAGCTGCCTTTTGGTACACCATAGTCACAATGACGACTCTAGGGTAAGTTTTAGTATTAATTGCAACAATACACGATATTCATTATATATTTTTTTCCGATATGTCGAATGTTTTACGATATGCGTGGTTGCGTGACATTCGAAAAGTATCAATAATGGGAGAAGCTACCGCCTTTAAGATGACAGAATATTTTCGCATAAATGTGTATTATTCACGTCAGTGAAAAAAAATTCGTTGAATTATTTATGTAAGACACATTGCAAAGGATAAAAATGGGTGAGTATCGACCAATAATTGTTGCTTTTATTTCGTAGCCAAGAGTTTTGATATTTCTTATGAAGCTAACATCAAAAGTCAGTGCTATTCCTCACTTAAAGAATGCTTATTTTATTACTTATGTTGATAATGGAATAAACCAGGCATCATAATAATTATATGATTAGTTATAAGAGCCATTTTAGCAACTCTTTACAAAATACAATAATACCTATTTATAAGCTATCATTTCATTATATTGAAATTTTTGGTATTGAACCTTGTGGAAAAACTAAAAATAATTAAGGATGAATAAGGAATATAGCAAAGAGGATGAAGGTTCTATTTCAAAATTGCCACTGTCGCTATGATTAAATATTAAACCGTCATGGCGGCCAAGGATTTCCCTCAATAAATCATTTTGCTTAAATAATAAATACGCAGATTGGTTTCTGTATCAATGTGAAGTAAATGCAATTAATTTATTTCTATACACAGAGTGATACGAAAAATCGATAGATATCTTGAGAAGGAGCTTGAAGTCGACGAGACATAACCACTCGTAAGTTCGCGTTCAATGTAACCAAAAACTTTTTTATTTAGCTATTCTCCATGTTTGTTATTCGCGTCTTGGCCTCTGCTTTCCGAGCATAACGTAACATAACGTAAAATTATTTAGAATATGTAAAAAAATATCATTATTTACTTTTTAGAAAATAAAATCCAAAAGTTACACAAAAAACAGCACAACAAACTGCACATAACATGAGTGGTATTTGTAATTGATATGACGTTTATGATGATGACTATTTTTTTATAACTGAATTTTTTTTAATGCTATTTTTTATTTATTGACATTTTGATCCGTAGCATCGACGTAGAGCTATTTGTTACGTGAATTTACTTCCAATGAAGAAAAAAAAAATAAAGAGTACCTACTTATCTATTTATTTATCTTATTTGTATAATGTAACATTTAAATACTTTTTATGTCTATTTAACATGTTAATGACATTTTGGCTCGTAGCACTAACGTAGAACAGAGCTACGATTTTTACTTAAATTATGTTGCAAAAATAAAAATTCCAAGAATGTTCGAGGGAATGGTTATATATGATTATATTTCACGTCACATGGGAAACCATTGGGATAGGCGGAGATCACGGATTTCCATATGCTCCAATCCTTGCGTGTATTGTATTTTTTCTCTTTACTCCGCTAAAATGAGCCTTGGTCTTTGAAATGGGAGTCTTGTTATTGTATTTTTATAATATGACAATTATTTAAAGAATTAATAAAATAATTGAAAATCTCATTCAAAAATATATAAGTTCAATTCAGTTAAAACAGTCGCGAGCTAAATTACTTGCATTGTAATATGGCAGTAGAATTCTCCATACTAAAAATAAACAAACGGGCGATATGAAACCAAAAGAATACTCCAGTTATGACAGTAAGAATAATGGAAATGATCCAAATATGACAGGGAAAATACTGCTCTTCATTTATATACGGAAAATTATCGCCCAAAAACGTAGTGTCAAAACTTGTTTTAGCCCGTGCTGTCATGTCGCATTTTTGACGGACTGTCAGCGAACGTATTCTTTCTTGTATTATGGCTGGGGACAAGGACTTTATATGTTATATATATAAAGTCCTTGGCTGGGGATAATAGGATTTGTTTTGAACTATGACCTTCTTATTTTTAGCTTAAATCGTTCAAGACTGTCCCTAACCACACTATATACGTATAAAATATATATCATAAAAGATAAATATGTAGTACACGGACTATTTTTTAAATTATTTATTACTAGCAACGCGCCTCGGCTTTACACGGGTGCAATATAGATATGTTACTACCTACTTATGTTACTCGCTGATAATGTAGCTTTCTATTGGTGAAAGAATTTTTAAAATCGATCCCGTAGTTTTTGAGTTTATTCATAACATACAAAAACACAAAAATTCAAAAAAACAAATCTTTCCTCTTTATAATATTATTATATAGTATATAGTAATACTATATATGTATAGTATAGACATAGATGTATGGAATAAGTCAATAATCAAAATTCCATGTACATTTATTTACTTTAAGTAGAACATATACCTTGCGCTCAGATGGGTCATGTGTTTGAATCCCGCTGGGACGACCTGAATATAATTTTCTATAAGCATGTCTGATTTTGTTAATGTGTATTAAAACGGTGGGAGGAATATTGAAATTCCGACCGGAAACGAACCACCGTTCAAAGATGAAAATCCGTGAAGTTTAGCGCGTTTTGGTGACAGTCTATGGATTTTTGAATTCTAGAAGTAAAAAGTAGGTCGACAGCACATCATTGACCGATGTTCATTATAACCAAGCTCGTCTGTCGATATCTAACATAAAAAAATAGAATCATATTCTTAAAGAACCTTTTCACAAAGTTTTCATACAAAGGTTGTTTTTATATGTAAGATTTCATTTGAACTTTACTTTTGAGCTTTAAAGAAACCAGAATATTCCGGTTTCGACCCTTCGCTGAGTAATCAGTTGTAGGATATACGTAAAATGTGTTTTTAGGCTTAAATTTTGTCATATTCGAGTTTATTCAGGACTGTTTTAAAAAGGGCTCATGAATGCTCCTTTTTTACTTTTAATCTTATATATAGTACTAGGGACATGCCCCGGCTTCGTTCGGGTACTATGTAGTTGTACTATACACGAAAAATAGCCTATAACTCGCTGATAATGTAGCTTTGTAATGTTGAAAATATTGAAATCGACCAGTAGTTTTTGAGTGTATTGTGTGTAATGGGAGGATGTACTAAAAAATATAAAAAAATTTAATAAAAAAATATAACCTATGTTAATTGCTGATAATGTAGCTTTCTACTGATGAAAGAATTTTTAAAATCGGTCGATTAGTTTTTGAGTTAAATCGTAACAAACAAACAAATTTCCTCGATAATATTAGTATAGACAAGCTTCTACCGGCGACCTTTTCTTTACTTTCAGCAATCCATAGATCGAAACCGAACTACGCTGTATACTTCAAGGTCCATATATGAACTGATTTTCAATATACCTTCAATCCTCTTAGTACCTCGGAGATCTTGGGTTCAAATCCCGGGTAAGAAAGAAAAAAGTCGACACATAAGACTAATCACCTACTTGCTTGTAAAGAAAGATAATCAATGAGACAAACATACAAAATATCTGCCCCATGTCCCACTAAGAAACCCGAGACTTTATAATACTGTTTCTCTCAACCCCTCAATCTCAGAAGTACGTATACGTAGAGAAAATAAGTTTCCATAAAATTACAAACATGGCGGGAATCGAACTCGTGACCCTTCGGAACGCAAAGCAGGTGTACGCCATTATGAGTAAATATTACAATACTTATGTTTGCTGTTAAATTAAATTCGTAAATAAGAAATCTAGATATAATACATAGAATAATAGATAGAAAAACCGTAAAATGCACATTGCGCGTTTCGGTCTTAGTCTATGGATTTCCGAATGCCGATTTTAACTTCAAAAAGTAGGTCGACAGTGCATCATTGATGATTTGAGGCTGGGGTATCACCTACCATCAAGTGAACCTCATGCTCGTCTGTCGATATCTTAACATAAAAAAAAATCTATGAACATTGCGGAAAACGTTTTTACTTTACATTAAAACGTAATCAATCAAAGAAACTTTGTGTGATCAATGTCTCTAAGAACGAAGTAGATTTATGACATACTATTAAAAATATATAAATGATCATTTAAACTAATAAATAGGCAATTTGCTACACATTTATTATGTTTGAAGAGCGTTGATCGCCTGCCAACCTCTAATATTAATGTTCTTCGAGTTTGGACAGTTTTTTCTTCAATATGTAGGTCAATTTTTTTTTATGTAAGATATCGACAGATGAGCATGAGGTTTACGTTTCTCGTGTTTTTATTGATTATCTCTTTATGTCTTCCGGGTCTAAGGCTTTGCACGCATTACGGTTTTTCACCGCGCGATTTTTTCCGCAAAATTCTGTGATATATGGAAATTGTATGAAGCTGCACGCACTTGCGAAATAAAATCGCGTAAAAATAATTTCACAAGAATCCATCGCGCCGCGACACGATATAAATTCGCGCGAATATTTTGTGGACTAAGGAAATAATTTAAATTGCTTTTCTCAATGTTGTATCTTGATAATGTATAGCAGGACCAACTAGCCATAGTCATTCTAAAATACCCGAAAAACTTTTTGTTACTATATTCTCGCAAGGCTTGGTATTTTACTTAAAAAATCCTTTCATGGGTCTTAGTGCCGTAAAAGGATGAATCCAGTATTGGTGACATTTTACGCCGTAGTAAAAGGCAAATCAAGATTTTTGTTCGGTTGTCCATTTAGGTATGTGCGACTCGACTCAGAACTGGGTAGAAATAGACAAAAATTTCAAGGATTTTTTATCGCCGTGTGTGTAGGTTAAGATTCAGTACGCGATTTATAAACCGTCAGAAAAAAAATCGCGGTAATAAATTTCGCATTGCGTTTAAAGCCTTACATGACACTTACACTGTAAACTCGAATTCTAATGTCAAAAGTAGAGATATTTGTCGATCGAGATATCTTGTCAATCAAAGTTGTCGATGTCGAGATATCTTATATCTTAGTTTATCTTCCCTCGTCCGCGAGATATCTCTTGATGGTCATGATAGGCGGGCAGAAGTCAGCAGCGAGATTCCACCTACCTAAAAGGTTGACAACACACTTGCGACTCCTGATGTTACGGGTGCTTATGAGCGGTGGTTAGTGGTTACACTTGTCACTTAGTATCAGGTGAACCACAGGCTTGTTTATATGTACTATAACGTTTGAGCTATACTTGTGTTGTAAAAAACAAAAAAAAATAATATTGTTTTAGGTCAATGTCTTCGTTCACGTCAATAGTCAAGGTCGACGAAATTGAGTCATGAAAAATTAGTGACACGCTAGAATCTAGAGCCAATCTATTTATTTTAAACATCACAGATTTTTAATATTGGTATTGATATGATCACTATAAGATATTGTTAGGTTAGCTTATTATGTAATTACTTAAGACAGAAGGATCCTTCAGTAGAGACTGAATAAATTGACCGACTTGGTATTATATAGATCTCACAACTTTTTACGATAGAAGAACTGAGTTGCAAGACTTGGCTTTTTTTACAATTTATGTTTTTGATGGCATTTCTATAACATAAGTCATTCATTGTTTTATATTATTGTAATATAAATTAAAATTAGTGTCAAGCAAGTTTCTTGTTGACGTTTTTTTGTTTTAAATTTTAACTCTTTTTTTTATAGTATAGGGGGCAAACGAGCCTACGGCTCAGCTGATGGAAAGTGAACACCGCCGCCCATGAACATCTGCAACATCAGAGGACTTGCAGATGCGTTGCTGGCCTTAATATGTACTAATAATAGAACTTTGAAAGAGACACGATTTGACGCCAGCTTTACCTGAATCTTAAATCATTGTGGACTCTAATTCTGCCATGTTTTTTAGTATTTCGCCTAAAATGTTTCAACCAAACAGCATTTTCCTTTGTGGCTCAGTGGTGTACTATTTAGATTTAGTACTAGTGATCACAGGTTCTGAATTCAGGTGAAATCGGAAGAAGGTAGACCATTCTCGTTCGTATGTAAAGAAAAACATGTGAGACAGAAATGACAGGAATTCCTATTTCTTATTAAATATCATCATTAAAAAAAACAATTTATACTTTGAATTTGAATGTTACGTGTTGTTTGTCTAAACAACTCATAACATTTGAAATTATGCAAATCATTTATTGCTTCAATTTAATTGTATGCAAGATTCAAGAAACTTGCATCGTGTAAACGGGCCTTTATTGAATGATGTTCTGTGGCTGAGGTAACACTTACCATCAAGTGAACCTCATGCGTCTGTCGATATCAGATATAAAATAAAATACCAGAGGCAAGTAATGCACAATATCTTATTAATGCAGCGTCACGGCGTAGCATCGTCATCGAGCATTAATATGCTTTGTTGGCATTGATTAACCTGTTTTATTAGGACTTTGTTAAATTTTGAACAACTTGTCGACAATTAATACTTAAAAAATTGCTAGGTGGCCGCAGAGGTTTTGATAGTTAATGGCAAAGTTTCGGCATTTATAAAATATCTGTGGTTCAAAATTTTTAATACGAGCTACGACATAACGTCAATTTAGTTTATTTAGACACTAGGAACATGCCCCAGCTTCGCACGGGTGCAATATAGATGTAGATATACACAAAAAGCCTAAGTTACTCGCTGATAATGTAGCTTAAAATCGGTCGTTTTTGAGTTAAACTGAAAAAAAAAAAAAAAAATCATTCTTCCTTATAATATGTATTAGTTCTGAGTTCTGATCTCACAAACACAAATACCACTTGAGTTGCTCCACGGAAGCCCCAATTCTATAATTGAATGAATATATAATTCAATATACATGGCCATTATTAAAAACTCTTTTGTACATAATATCATTTTTATACTTTTTATTATAATACTATAGTATTTCTTTGTTTAGATTTTTGCTTTTCTCTTCTTGTCACTGGTCTAAAAACGATTACAATTTACACGTATTTTCCGAATGCGTAACATTTTTTCAATCCTCAAAACCAACGTATTCAACGCCAACAGTCATTATGGACACATTGGCGGGTTGTGTATAACGCCCACATTGCGTTCCAATGGGTCGTGAGTTTGAATCCTGAAGATTTTTTTAATTGATGTGATGTGCGTATTGCGTTTTTCGTTTTCAAACATAGGTCGACAGCGCATCATTGACTGATGTTCTGTGGCGGATGTTTTACCATCAAGTGAACCTCATGCTCGTCTGTCAATATCTAACATAAAAAAGAAATCTATCCATATTTTCCTTTATCCTTTTCCACTTGTGTTCCACTCCTACTCGTTTCTCTCTTATTCCTATGTAATATTATTTTGTCAAAAATGTAACTTAACAAAGGTAATTTTCATAAACGTGTTGGTAAGTTTAACTATCAATTATGAGGCCTTAGGGTAATCGCAGATACGCTGAGGGTGTTTACGTAACTGAATTATGAACTAGTCGCCTAATTGCCCTTTAACCTTCTGTAAGGTAAATTGCTATACGGTATTTTAGAGTTAGACGAATATAGCTTGTATTACTATCACAATTAAAGCTATTTTATATATTAAAGGGACGATAAAACCCTTAAATACCGTAAGATTCACTACAAACTCACCACTCATAGCTCATGGTAAGAGACAAAGATACTTTTTTTTATGCTTAATAGACAGACGTTTGACCGCGATCCCACCTGATGGTAAGTGGTGATGCGATCTAAGGAAGGTCACGTCTGTCTAGAAGAAGACTATTCACCCTAGCCTTAAAGATACCCAATTTATAGTGGTCTGGAAAGACAGATGCCGGTAGGGAGTTCCATACGTTTTATTTTCTGTTACCAAATACTATAATAGACATTTGGTTTTGTCAGACGATTGTGTGTATCACTTGATGGAAGGTGATGACCGTTGCCCATAGACAACTGCAACACCAGTTTTCTTTAAGTTACGTGAATTAGCCAGCAGAACGGTTGCGAGTGTGTTGAATTAATAGGCTCGTTTCTTGAAGGTTTCCTAGTAATGAGACCTAAATGGTCTAGTCTTTAATGTATCGCAAATAACATCGTGGCAATAAATCGATACTAATATTATAAAGAGGAAAAATTTGTTTGTTTGTTCCGATTTAACTCAAAAACTACTCGACCGATTTTATTCTTTCACTATTTTTTTTTTGGTATAGTACATCTACATTGCGCCCGTGCGAAGCAGGGGCGTGTTGACATCGACAATTTTGATACACAAGATATCTCAATCGACAAATATCTCTACTTTTCACATTAAAAGTCGATTTTTAAGTGTGAGTGACAACCGGAAGACACAGAGATAATCGATTAAAACACGAGAAAACGGTCGACAAATTTTTGTCGTGGCCGGCAGCTTAAATTCACATTAAAGATAAAAAATCTATATTTGATTGTCGTAATAAATCACGCGAGTCTCACAAATATTTTCAAAACAAAATAACAAATAAAGGTATTATTAATAACATGTAGTTACGAAACTCTCTAGCAAACTTGACCCATTTCCCTTAATTACCTGATGTCGAAAAGTTATGTATTCTTATGAGACAATTATTAGAAGTTTCTAAGACTTTTCTTCAGACGTTATACATATTTACGCAATTTTTATTATACTTCTGTTTTTATGTCCGATGTCGTCAGACGAGTATGACTCACGTGATGGTAGGTGATACCCCAGCTACAGAAAATCAGTCAATGGTGCGCTGTCGGCCTACTTTTTCAATCGAGCATTTGCGAATCCATAGCCTGAGACCGAAACGCGCAATGTGCATTTCACGGTTTTTCCATCTATTAACGGTAGTTCGTTACTCGGTCGGAATTTCGATATTCCTCCCAGCCGTTTAATGCCAGAAGTGACCAGACGTGGGGAAGACATGCTTACAGAAAATTATAAGCAGGTTATACCGGGGAGATAATACGCGACCCAAGAGAGCGCAAAGTGTTCTACCAAACGCGCCAACGCGCCTATCAACGTAATGTAACGCGTGTAATACAAAAAAAATGTAATTTTTTGGTCTATTTTATAATTCGACGGGCTCGTTGGCGTGCATGCTTATAATTTTCTGTAAGCATGTTTTCCCCACGTCTGGTAACTTCGGGCATTGATCGGGTGGGAGGAATATCTAAATTCCGACCGGGTAACGAACCACCATTCATAGATGGAAAAACCGTGAAGTGCATATTGCGCGTTTCGGTTTCAGTCTATGGATTTCCGAATGCTCGAAGTAAAAATTAAGTCGACAGCGCATCATTGACTGATGTTCTGTGGCTGAGGTATCACCTACCATCAAGTGAACCTCATGCTAGTCTGTCGATATCTGACTAAAAAAAAAACTGGTTCAATGAAACTATAAATTAAACCAATATAAAAAAGGCAATTCGTGAATCCCCTAATGGGGCATGGGGCAGATAAATTTCTGTGTCTGTTTCACTGATAATTTTTCATTACAAGCATCTGCCATGATCAAAATGAAGCCTTCAATCCTGAACTAAAATGTTTTGTATAAATACTATTTTCCCGAGATTCTAGAAGCCGAGTCTTCTGGTGAAATCGTTTACCACAGAGTCATGGAGGCGGCTAAATCTTTAGAAACAAACAAACTAATATTAGATCAGATTTACATAGACTTATGCTCGATATAACGTGTAATAGGAAAGGGTATAATGTTTTGGCGCAGACTTGTCTACGTAATTCGCGAAATTGGCACGGAATGCATATTTATTCGCTAGACGCTGGTGATTCAGACATACTGACACACAGACAACCTGCCAATGTACGGAATCGATTAAGCAGTAACTGCACAAGGTCGTTTGAAATATATCGCCTTTAAAGTCCGTGTTTCAAAATCTATGCTTCTTATAATAGACTAGTAACAGTTCGGTAGAACACCTGCCGTCGCATCGATTGGGTTCGAATTCCACCAGGATGACATGATTATAATTTTCTGTAAGCATGTTTTCCCCACGGCTAGTAACTTCGGACATTGAACGGGTGGGAGGAATATCGAAATCCGACCGGGTAACGAACCGCCGTTTCGGTTTCGGTAATGTAGGTCGACAGCGCATCATTGGCTGATGTTCTGAGGCCGAGGTACCTACCATGGTAGAGGTTGACCTACCATCAAGTGAACCTCATGCTCGTCTGTCGATATCTAACATAAAAAAGATGAAGAAATGGTTTAACAAGTCTCAAAACTAGATTCAAACCTGAGTCACCTTGGAATACAGGCCTCAAACTTAGAAATAGAGTCACGTTTTCAAACAAATTAAATGTTATATGTTTCGAATCCCTTTTATTTGAGATTGTGTTTATATAAAAGTACAATACGAATTGAAGTGAAAAGCTAAAAATAGAATCTTTCGATGCTAATGGATGTTAAGGAAGAAAAGGCTTTGAAGAACGAAGACGGAATTCGAATATTATTATTAATCTAAAAGGAAAGGTTGCTTCATGTATTTGGATTATTATTATTAATGTATGAAGTCTTACACCAAATATTAAAAAGAAATATAAAAGATTCGAACAAGTGCGATGTCGATTTCTATCTGAATTTTTGTTCATATATTTTTTTGTTATATTGCATTTCAAAATAATAAGACAGCGTTTTCAATGAAAGCTCTCAGTCGGCTTGATTTTATCCGACATTTTGAATTTTTTTATGTTATATCGACAGACGAGCATGAGGTTCAGTTGATGTTAGGTTACCTCAGCCACAGAACATCAGTCGACCTACTTTTTACTTTGAGCATTCGGAAACCGAAACGCGCAACGTTCACTTCACGGTTTTTCCATCTATGAACGATGACCCGTTCGGAATTTCGATATTTTTCCCACCCGATCAATACCTGAAGTTACCAGACATGCTTACAGAAAATTATAAACATGTTGTCCCGGTGGGATTCGAACCCACGATCCATCGATGTGCACGGCAGGTGTTCTACCGAACGCGCCAACGAGCCCGTCAAAAATGATCGTCATATTTCATCAAAGTAATACAAAACACTAGGTATATAGCTTCCTGTTGAATCTCACTAATCCGGCACCCTCTGCCCGCGCCTCCCCCATATAAGTTGCACAAAACAGACCCCAATTAAGGATTATTTTAAAACTATGTAATTGGTTGTTTGTGAGATATTTTACTGTTATAAAAAACGTATAGGATTCTAACACAAATAAGTAGATGTATTATCTTTATGAAATCCTCTATTTTATTTATTATGATTGTTTCTATACAATCCAATAATCCGGCACCCTCTGGTTTTTAATAGTGCCGGATTAGTGAGATTCTACTGTATTTAGAATTAGAACTCTACATTTTTTATAAAAAACACACAGTAAGTGTATTCGTGAGATTTTCATTCATTCAAAACGGCTATATTGCAGTAACAGATAAAGCATTATAAAGTCATAATATTGTCTTTTATTAACGCGAGTATCACACATTTGAATAAAATAATCGCGATTTAATCCGGTATACAGTATTTTATTTAAACATTATAAAGTCAAATTACTAGCTTTAAAGTCAAAGGTAAAAGTGTTGTTTTATGATTGCTGCGTGTTTACCAAAGGGATTGTCGCGAGTTGAATAAACTAATTTCTACTACAAAAGCACAGTTGAATAGCTCATTAGAGTAATGGTCATACACCTTTCTTGTCGCGGATCGAATTAAATAACTATGTAGTTATTTTCTTTTGTGTCGGATCATTAAAAATGTACGACGGGCTCGTTGGCGCGTTCGGTAGAACACCTGCCGTGCGTATCGATGGGTTGTGGGTTCGAATCCCACCGGGACATGTTTATATTTTTTTTTGTAAGCATGTCTTCCCCACGTCTGCTAAATTCGGACATTGATCGGATGGGAGGAATATCGAAATTCCGACCGGGTAACGAACCATCGTATATAGATGGAAAAACCGTGAAGTGTATATTGCGCGTTTTAGTTTCAGTCTATGGATTTCCGAATGCTCGAAGTAAAGAGTAGTTCGATAGTGCATAGTTGATTGATGCTCTGTGGTTGATCACCTGCCATCAAGTGAACCTCATGCTCGTCTGTCGATATCTAACATAAAAAAGGTTAAATATTTACAATCGTACCATACCAACATAACCTAACCATCTGAGGGCCATCTGGGTGTACAGCCACCCATTACCACCATTCAACTGTTGTGTATTTTTTTTTGCCTTCCCCCTCTCCAAAATAAGTTGTGGGACTGTTTTTTATTAATAACTACCTGTTACCCGCGACTTAGGACGCTTTTTGGGAAAAGCCGCGATTGTAAATATTTACCAAAAAAAGAAACATAATCGGATGAATAGTTTAGGAGTGCATAGACGACAAACATACCTTGATTTGTATTAAGATCAGAGTATCTAGCTGATAATCCGACGTAAAACAAACTGAACATCTAAAATCATTAACCTTAAACTCGACACAACAAAAATTTCATCACTACATTCAAAGCGGAATAATTTATTACAACACTTTAATGAAAATTCCGACAGAAATAACTTCGATACATTTTTGTTTACAATTTTTTTACGATACTGATTCATGTGGTCTGATACTCACTTTGTCTGGTGAATTTATCACTTTACGACGTGGCTCATGAGAGGTCAAAGGATCCAACCTATTATCAAAACCAAAATACGAAGTTTCGGCTGACGGATCGTACATTTTCCTATTACGACAATTTTTAGGATCCGATCATCGATCCGTCGTTGCTAATTAGACAATATGTATTTCGTTTGACATTACTGAGATCGTAATTATCTATACTTATATACTAATATTATAAAGAGGAAAGATTTGTATTTTTGTATGTTATGAATAAACTCAAAAACTACCAGACCGATTTTAAAAATTCTTTCACCAATAGATAGCTACATTATCAACGAGTAACATAGGCATATTTTTATGTATATTGTGTATTGCACCCGTGTGAAGCCGGGCGCGTTGCTAGTTTTTTATATAATCGTAAATTAATATACAAGAATAGAAAATGTTTTCATAATAGGTAAGTTAAAATACGAAGTTTGGTTGTTTTTCGTATCTCCGAAATTTTGGTAAAAGACCTCTTGGTTAACAAGATTAAACAATGATTTCAGTCAAGTAGTCACTAGTGGGGTCTCGGGAATTCACACACTATTTACATTCTGTCTGCCCCATGTCCCACTCTTTCATAAACCATCTATGAATTTTTATAGACCTAAAGAGGATTTTTTTTTAGTTTTTTCAAAAGTACTTTACAAAAGGCATATCTGAATATAGATGTTTTTGGGTACAGTATATCTATACTACTATTGTAAAGAGGAAAGATTTGTTTGTTTGTCACGATTTAACTCAAGAACTACTGGACCGATTTTAATAATTATTTCACCAATAGAAAGCTACATTATCAGCGAGACTCTATCAACATTTCACCCGTGCGAATCCGTTGTGGATCGCTAGTATTTGTATATTGGGATACAATCGCGTTGTTAAACAAGCTTGTAGCTCATCTGATGGAAAGTGAACACCACCGCCCATAAACTTACAGATGCGTTGCCGGCCTTTAAAATGGTCGATGAACGCAAAAAGACAAATACAAGGCCAGCTATTGGCGCTTTTATACTTTTGAATGGTTATAAATACGTACTAACAATTTGTTGACGCAGTTATAACTGCGCTGAGTGCGTCATGAAATGTAACGCACTCAGTGGCAATGGAAAACTGCATTTTATAATGTGTTACTATTTTCAGTAACGTTTATTTACCACAGACAGATTGACGGAGATTCAGATTTTTATTAATTTAAATCTATATATATTATATATAAAAGAAAGTTGTGTTAGTTACACCCCCTTTTTTATTTCATCTGAGGTTACAGCATTTATAACTCAAGAACGACTGCACCGATTCTAATGATATCTTATTTGTTGGATTAGCTATTCTGTTATTAATATATGCAAAAATTAATTTTAAATAAATTAGGTTCGGAACTGCGCCATCTTTTGTAATTGTCAGCTCACGTCACGCGCATTTATAGTTTTATTTTTTGTAATAATAAATGTCAACTGCAAATGAGTGACGTACATTAGACATTATAAAAGCCAACATTGTAGCAGGTCAACGTCACTAGTAAATAATAAAATGATTTATTGCCAATAAAAAAACTTAAAAAATACAAGCATTAAAACTTATATCTAGTCTTAAATTAACATATACAGGGTTACCGGGTAAGTCGACCTAGATCCTTTAAGACGTTGTAGTTCCCATAATTCCTGACTGATTTGACTATGTAACACTGTACCCCAAACCTTACCGTTTTCAAGATATTGGACTTTGCAGTTTTTTTTAAAAATATCCGATTTTTTGTCTTTAGTTCTATTTTTTTTGTGTTTTCTGCCTTGAATTTATTTGCGTTTGCGATTTTTGTGTAGTAAATAAGTTTCTTTATTATATTCAACACTAAAATTGCAGTTAACTTTACCAACTGGGTCGTAGTAGACGACTGATAGTTAGAAAATGATATAAATTAATATAAAACAGTTTTTCTTTCAGCGATATTTTAAAAAAAATCTATGATAGTTATGCTGCAGATATGTTTAAAAATATCTACGTTTCATTAGCTATCCAACGAGGTATAACAAGCTAGGGTAATATTTCGACTCATATGCCCATAAGATACTTCTAAGTGGATCGGAAGAGGTGGACCTATATCGTGGACAGCTAGAAGTCCAGACCTGACCCTCATGGATTTTTATGTGATACAACGAACTTAATACGATCACCTCTGTTGATGTTTTGAGAGAGAGAATAATCGATGCAGCAAATGAAATAAGAAGGGTTTCAACAACAGGTGTAGTGAAAAGTGGATTAAGACACAGAATGAGAATATGTGTGAGAAACAGAGGCGGGCATGTGGAACATGAATTGTAAACGTAGACTATCATAAAAATAGTAATAAACTTAATTTTTTACCTATTTGGATTAGCGTAATTTTTTACTTTTTACTACCTGGGAGCTTTCATCAAAGTTTATTTCACAGAATTCTGATATTACCCTAGCTTGTTATACCTCGTTGGATAGCTAATGAAACGTAGATATTTTTAAACATATCTGCAGCATAACTATCATAGATTTTTTTTAAAATATCGCTGAAAGAAAAACTGTTTTATATTAATTTATATCATTTTCTAACTATCAGTCGTCTACTATGACCCAGTTGGTAAAGTTAACTGCAATTTTAGTGTTTAATATTATAAAGCAACTTATTTACTACACAAAAATCGCAAACGCAAATAAATTCAAGGCAGAAAACACAAAAAAAATAGAACTAAAGACAAAAAATCGGATATTTTTTAAAAAAAACTGCAAAGTCCAATATCTTGAAAACGGTAAGGTTTGGGGTACAGTGTTACATAGTCAAATCAGTCAGGAATTATGGGAACTACAACGTCTTAAAGGATCTAGGTTGACTTACCCGGTAACCCTGTATATTGATAAATTAATATTATATTTTTTTTTGCAACGGTACCAGACTCAGCGTTAAGCTGTCAAAAATGGCGAACTGACTTTTCAGACTGGCCCTGTGTTCGCGGTTCGTACGTAACAGTGATAATAACATAACGGGAGGATAACAAATATATGTATATAAAACGTAACAGAATAAAATAATAAATAAATAAAAAGATAATTATAATCATTAACAAAAAATAACACTTTCTTTGACTACACAAAGATTACACTTTCTTAGCTACCTTCAGGCATCAATATTTACATTTTTAACATAAAGTTAAAAAAGGAATAGCTAGAAAGATACGCTTAATATTTACAGCACATCTGCCTTTTTCTGCATATCTGTGAGCGGCTTTGATATTAACATAGCAATATTATAAATATCTATACTTATCTATACTAATATTATAAAGAGGAAAGACTTTTATGTTTGATATTATTTCACCAATAGAAAGCTACATTATCAGCGTGTAACTTAGGCTATTTTTATTTTATTTTTTACATCTACATTGCAACCGTGCGAAGTTGGGCGTGTTACTAGTATAAAATATTTCAAAAGCATTTTCGATGAAAGCTCTTGGCTTGATTTCTTCCGACATCTTGAACAATTTATTATCGTTATATTTCTACAAATTAACATAATATTAAATTATATCTTAAGTCACTTTATCTAATAATGAAAACCACATTAAAAATTGTTGCGTAGTTTAAAAGATCTAAGCGTACAGATCTGAAGTTACATTGTTTTATACTATGTAGAGATCAAATTGTTTATCATTTAATTTTTATTCACCTTTTATTTTTTTCTCATTACTGCACTGTTTTGTTCATGTTTTGAACAATATGCGTCAATTATTATAGATTTAAAAATTGTGTATAAGGACAAGATGAAAATCAGCGCTGCGCAGACAGCTAAGTAATAATGATTTTGCGGCCAAACTTCTGTACCGAATATACATAAACATCACTTTCTCATCGGAGTAGCCAGAGATCACGGAATTCCATATGCTAAGATACTTGCATACCACTTTCGCTTCTTCCACTTTCATTAATGTCTTCATGCACACTCGTCGGTTTCGAGTACTTTTGACTTGGCCCTTTTGAAGAACATCCCCGATCTGGTCGAGGTATGTTCGCCGGTCTTTTAGCCGAAATAGGTCTAGAAAATTTTGCACATCCAAGTAAAATATAACTATTAAAGCAATTCCGCAGTACACATATATCACATAATATTTCCAACCAAATGCATATTTCATTCCAGAAACTGATTTCCAAGACTTTAAACTTACGTATAGTTCAATAAATGGTGCAGTCTCAATACAGCCTGCAGCCTGACCCACTTCCGCCCCAGCGTTTCCGGTTTAATTGGAGGCTTTACGGGTTTTCATT
Organism: Anthocharis cardamines; assembly: GCA_905404175.1. NCBI lineage: Eukaryota > Metazoa > Arthropoda > Insecta > Lepidoptera > Pieridae > Anthocharis > Anthocharis cardamines. The sequence goes on from FR989975.1 coordinate 1,108,223, forward strand.
TATTGTTAAATACGCTTCGTTTATTTCGTAAAAATTGCTATTTGAAATGGTTTTGATTATGCCTTGATAGCCGTTGAGATGAAAGCTGTTATGAATGTGTTTGGGAAATTAAAATTTGAAAGAGTCCTCCAGTCGAATGAAAGTGTACCGAGTTGAGTGTTAAGCGATGCGGGAATTGTTAAGTTTTATTTTTCTTTTACCCTCGAGTTTGGTACTCATTAATCATTACTCGTTTCACGTTAATATACGTGATAATATTGTCTTTTTAATTTCGTTTATTGGATTAAAATGCCATTTAATATTTATATTATTTATCCCGAAGTTTCGAATGCTTTACAGCTGTAATCGTGGTCAGTCTGAAAGGTGATGAAAGGCTGTCTTGTTTATCTTTTTTTGCTTATATAAGTATATGAACAATATATGTACTCGTATGTATTTAAATATATTTGTTATTACTTTTACATATATTTTTAAGAAACTTAACTTTTCTTTATTTTTTATGTTAGGTATCGACGAGCATGAGGTTCACTTGATTGTAGGTAGCGACAGCGCATCATTGACTGATGTTCTGTGGCTGAGGTATCACCTACCATCAAGTGAACCTCATGCTCGTCTGTCGATATCTATACTAATATTATAAACAGGAAAGATTTGTTTTTTACGATTTAACTCAAAAACAACGAGATGATGTTTTTTTTATTTACTTTTCAGTACATCTGCATTACACCCATGCGAAGCCGGGGCGGATCGCTAGTTAAACATAAAAATCTGGTTCCACAGATTATGCCGCATAAAATATGTTTTTAATAACGCTGAATTACTTGCAAAGCTAGTTGCGTTGAGGTAGCGTTTGGATGGTGCCTGAAACTGGTAACATTCTGTGTGCTCCGAGAGGCCTCTGCGGTTAATTTTAATTACTTCATGCGGATATTATGTTTCAGTTTAATTAAAGTCTATATTTATAATCTTATACCTTTAAACGAGCAATTCTTGTATATATATATATAATTGGAATCTCGGAATCGGCTCCAACGATTTTCATGAAATTTAGTATACGGCGGGTTTCGGGGGCGAAAAATCGATCTAGCTAGGAATCATTTCTAAAAAATGTCATTTTATTAGTGTTTTATCAACTTAAAGGAAAAATTTATTTTCCTGACATCTATCGGCGAATAGCAATACTATGTCATTTTATTCGTGTTTTATCAACTTAAACGAAAAATGACTCTTCCTGACATCTATCGGCGAATAGTAATACTATTTTTTTTAAACTAGGAATCATTTCTAGAAAATGTCATTTTATTCGTGTTTTATCAACTTAAATATAAAGTTACTTTTTTTATTGGAAGAATAATAACAAAAAGGTGGCGTTTGAGTAGTCCCAATTTAAACTGAAAATGACTCTTCCTGACATCTATCGGCGAATATAAATACTATTTTTTTTTAATTGCTTTAACGACACAACAACACTAAAGCTATTCCAGCAGATGGCGTTGTTAAGTAAAACGAAGTCAATGAGTGTTTGCTTTGAGGTTAGACTTAATTTTATTAGTATGGAATTCGTACTTAAATATAATTTCCAAAACACACAATTTATAAAAATAAAAAAAATACCGAGCAAAGCTCGGTCATCCAGGTACTAGGTATTATTACTTACGAATATTGGTATTATGTAAATTTACCGAAACAACGAATTTTTTTATGATAACTTTTTCAATTGAAATAAAGTATAGTTATAATGAGTACTTAAATATCGGTGTTATATTAAATTGTCTTTTATTAACGCGAGTATCACACATTTAAATAAAATACTGTATACCGGATTAAAACGCGATTTATTATTTATATTGTTTAAATTATTTATCCCGACGTTTCGGATGCTTTTCAGCAACCGTGGTCGCGGGGAGATAGGATAAATCGCGTTTTAATCCAGTATACAGTATTTTATTTAAATATCGGTGTTATATTTCAAAAAAATATTTTTAAAGAAAAACCAAAATTGACTTCAAAACGATAACTATACATATTAGTACAAACTTAAACTAAAAAGAAAAAAATAATATTTTTATTACTTCAAAGCAAGAGCTTTAAAGGAAATCGACAACAACATTATTGAAACTTATATATTATAATTATTCTAATATATAATTAATAGGTAATTAATCTATTTATATTTATTAAAGTTATTTTTGAAGTCGATGCCAGCCAACCGCCGCTGCCGCTCCGTCCCGTTCGAAAGTTTGTTGCAAAAGCAAGGAATAAACTGACCTTCTTGGCTGGTAGGTAGGTAGGATTAGTCACCATACCGTAACCTTAAGGGCCTATGTCGATGAGGTTCTCAGGCCGACAAATCGCTCTATTGAATGTGAGCGAGCGAGATTGAAATAATTACTTTAGACATGTAAAGAAAAGAGATAGCTGTAGCTTGAACGCGCTCGGAATAAAACAACGTATGTGCCAAAACTAATTCATTTCATAACTTTACAATACTTTATTTGATTAAAAAACGGTTTTGACCAATCTTAAAGACATTTATTCTACATCATTTAAAGTAAATTAAATTAAATAACTCTTTGCCGTTATGCCTTGGGATCCAAAAAAGTGTAAAAATAGACGTAACTTCACATTTTATTGCTATCGAGAAAATTTCATTGAAACATGTTTTCTTTTTGAGCGACACTACAAAGTATAGTCAAAAAACAAATTCCAAAATTTCATATCCATAATCCACAGCCTGAACAAGTAACACCTAATAGAAAAACCGCGTTTTTCTCAACATATCCTCTTAAGACTAATTATAAACATAACAATATTAATACCTTTGTGGTGAACTCACATATTTATTTATTTATTATTTATATTATATAATATGTATCATAATATATCATAAATAAATAATCTATAAATAAAACATATAAGTATTTAAATATATAATTATTATATAATTAATATTTACATAAACACATTCACAATATAATATTTACACATATAAATAAAACTATATCATAACACTAAATTTACCTATAGAATACAAGGCGCACCCGTTTGCCGGCTCGTCTAATGGAAACCGGTTCGGTCACTTACCTGAGCCCGCCGGGCGGCCGCTGATCGCGCTGCGTAGGCAGTCACATCTTGTCGCTAGCGCCTGCGCACGTCCGTTTATGCTTAATTTCGCTTTGCTTACTTAGTTATTTTCTCGCTTGTTATTATATTTGGTGTCTAATTCGTGAACTACTAATTCTTTCTTTTCCTGTTCCGCTTCTTTTGAAACTGACTTTCTCCTTCTATTTCTATTGTGTTGTTGTGTGTGGAATATTTAAAATAAACTGTGCTACAAGAATATTGTGTTTGGACTTTGAATACCAGTATTTACATTTCTAGCACACCTACACAACTAAACTGGTGACCCCGTAGAACATTTTAAATCAGTAAATGAGTGACACGGAAGCAAATACAAGCGACGGCGAAACAAGAACCGGACCTGTTTCCACTGTAAAAATGGACAATTCGTCAGAACTTTGTCGAGTTGGCGTGCGAGTTCCACCCTTCTGGCCCGATAAACCAGCAATATGGTTCGTACAAATAGAAGGGCAATTTGCTATGTCCCGCATCACCGATGATCAGACAAAATTTTATTATGTACTGGCAAATTTGGAAAGGCAGTATGCTTTGGAAGTAGAGGACATAATTACCGCTCCTCCGTCATCTGGCAAGTACGAGTTGTTGAAAACTGAGCTCATTAAACGGTTATCTGTGTCCAAGGATAAACAAGTCAAGCAGCTCCTGCAGGCGGAAGAACTAGGTGACCGTAAGCCTTCGCAGTTTCTGAGGCACCTGAAACAGCTCGCTGGACCAACCATTCCTGATGATTTTTTAAGGTCAATTTGGACGAGCCGCCTGCCGAACAACTTGCAGACGGTGATCGCGTCCCAGTTAAGTCTTTCGCTGGTTGAACTGGCCGAGTTAGCAGATCGCGTACATGACATCGCGCCTGCTACACCCCACGTTGCAGCAGCATCCAGTTCCAGAGGCAGCAGTGAGTCGGCGCTGGAGGTGATGGCTCGGCAGATCTCAGAGTTGACCAAGCAGGTCAGCGCACTAACCAGTGGCCGGTCCCGTGCCCGTTCCCGTTCCAGAGGACAGCGAGGAAGAAACCGCTCACGTACTCCAGCAAAGAGGTCAGAGTCGAATTATAGAAAGTTCCCTAATTGCTGGTATCACTATAGATTCGGAAGCCAGGCTGAACGCTGCATAGAACCATGTGATTATGGCAAGAGGAAGACGTCGGAAAACGACAAGGGCAGTCGTTAATGGCGACTGAAGATTGCCCTCCTAGTACTGGTCGCCTGTTTGTGACGGATCGAAGATCAGCGGTGCAGTTCCTGGTGGACACTGGGAGTGACCTGTGTGTAGTGCCGCGATCCACGTTTCGCCCACTGCGTGCGAAAACTGACTACCAATTGTGTGCCGCCAACGGTTCATCAATAGATACGTATGGTTGGGTAGAGATAAATCTGAATTTAGGTTTAAGAAGGGACTATATATGGCGCTTTATAATAGCCGATGTAACTCGACCTATAATTGGTGTAGATTTATTATCTTTTTACAATCTTATTGTTGATGTACGTAATAAGCGCTTAATAGATGCTACTACTAATATTTCAGCTGTAGCTAGTATTTTTACTGTAGCCGATAGCAAGGTACCTAGTGTAAAGGTTGTGACTGGAGACTCCAAATTTCATGTTTTGCTTTCAGATTTTCCAGACTTGACACGGCCAGCGGGTGCCCTTCGTACAACTAAACACAACACAGTCCACCATATTCGTACCACACCAGGCCCTCCAGTATCGTGTACACCTCGTAGACTAGCACCAGACAAACTTAAAATCGCCAAAGCCGAATTTGAGGTAATGTTAGCGAATGGTACTGCCCGTCCATCTCAGAGCCCTTGGTCGTCGCCGCTTCACCTTGCCCCTAAGAAAGACCAAGGCTGGCGGCCGTGTGGCGACTACCGAATGCTCAATGCCCGGACAATACCGGATAAATACCCCATCCGTCATATACATGACTTCGCTCATAGCCTTTCTGGTTGTAAGGTGTTTTCAACTATTGATCTGGTGAAGGCTTACAACCAGATACCGGTTTTCGAGGAGGACATTCCGAAGTGTGCTATAACCACGCCCTTCGGATTATACGAGTTTCCGTTCATGAATTTTGGCTTGCGCAATGCTGGACAAACGTTTCAGCGGTTCGTTGATGAGATGACGCGTGGCCTAGATTTTTGCTATCCGTACCTAGATGACTTTCTGGTATTCAGCAGGAGTGAGGCTGAGCATGAAGAACACCTCCGCCAGCTTTTCAGCAGAATGAAAGACTACGGCATGCTCATAAACACCGCTAAATGTGTTCTAGGTAAGTCTGAGGTAACATTTCTAGGCTACCAAATCTCTCAACACGGAACGAAACCTCTGGAAAGTAAAGTCCAGGCCATTAAGGACTTTGCAGTCCCCAAGACAGCCAAGCAGCTTAGAAGGTTCTTGGGCATGGTAAACTTCTATCGCAGGTTTATCCCCCGAGCAGCCAGCATTCAAGCTCCCCTGAACGCTTTACTTACCGGCTCCATCAAAGCGTCGCAGCCAGTCGATGTAAGTGGAGATGCGCTGAAGGCCTTTGAAGCTTGCAAAGACAGTCTTTGCGAGGCTGCTATGTTGGCCCATCCCGATTCCACTTCGAAATTAGGTCTTGTGACTGATGCATCTGACGTAGCCATGGGTGGAGTCTTGCAGCAGTTCTATGACGGAAATTGGCAACCTCTAGCCTTCTTTTCACGCAAGTTGAGCCCAGCACAACAGAAATATTCACCATACGATCGAGAGCTCCTTGCGATCTATGAGAGCATTAAATATTTCCGCCATTGGCTAGAGGCTACCACATTTACCATCTATACTGACCACAAGCCACTGTGCTTTGCATTCCATAATCGGAAAGATCACTGTAGCCCGCGTCAGTATAGACACCTTGATTTTATTTCGCAGTTTTCGACAGACATACAGCACATCGCTGGGAAAGATAACGTCGTCGCCGACACACTTTCCCGCGTCGAAGAACTGCAAACTCCAGTTGATCTGGAATTGATAGCCAAAGAACAAGACTCCGATCCCGAATTGGCAGAGTTCTTGAAGCTCGAAAGCAGTTTGCGCTTCGAAAGGTTGAGTATACCTGGAAGTCGTAACCAATTGTACTGCGATGTCAGCACAACGACTCCCAGGCCTTTTGTGCCTAAAACCTTGCGCAAACAAATTTTCGATAGTTTGCATTCGTTAAGCCATCCCGGTGCTAACACGAGTGCGAAACTAGTCGCAGAACGTTTTGTCTGGCCACTGATGAGAAAAGATTGTCGCGAGTGGGCTAGGGCGTGTTTGGCATGCCAGCGCACAAAGGTAAATCGTCACGTTTCGGCGCCGTTAGGCACCCACGATTTACCTAAAGCGCGATTCAAATACGTCCACCTAGACCTCATCGGACCTCTTCCCCCGTCAGGTGATTTTAGATATTGTTTGACTGCCATCGATCGCTTCACGCGATGGGTTGAAGCTGTCCCTCTCACTAATATCACCGCGGAATCAGTGGCCAAAGCGTTCATATCAGGTTGGATAGCGCGATTCGGATGCCCTACCGACATCGTTACTGATCGCGGTAGGCAGTTCGAATCAGCACTATTTGAGCAGCTATCGAAATTTATAAGCTTTAAGCATCGCAAGACCACTAGTTACCATCCACAGTGCAATGGTCTCATCGAGAGGTTCCATCGGCAGCTTAAAGCGGCGATAATGTGCCACGCAGACAGTAGGTGGACCGAAGCGTTACCCCTGGTACTACTCGGCATAAGAACTTCATTCAAAGAAGATCTACAATCATCTTCTGCCGAGTTAGTATACGGTGAGCCATTAAGACTGCCGGGAGAATTTTTAGGCGATAAAGTTGACGGATGTACGACTGATATAACCGAGTTCTCAGCTCGTATCAGATCATTCGCCAACAATTTAAAGCCAGTCCCTACATCTCACCACTCATCCAGTAAAATCTTTATTTATAAAGATCTTAAAACATGCTCTCATGTATTTTTGAGAGATGATACGGTGAGAGGTGCCTTACAACCAGCGTACACAGGCCCTTATATAGTGGTCGAGAGAGGCGCTAAAGTTTTTAAAATTAACTTGAAGGGAAAAGTTGTGACAGTATCCGTAGACCGGCTGAAACCTGCCTACATACTCGCGCAACCCAACCACCTTCCTACTATACTTCCAACAAACCCGCAACCGCCACCCGTTTCTCCGTCAGAGAAAGTTGAGAAGACTACTCGTTCTGGGCGCGTAGTCAGATTCCCTAATTACTATCGCCCGTGTACCACGGTCTCTCGGGGGGAGTGATGTGGTGAACTCACATATTTATTTATTTATTATTTATATTATATAATATGTATCATAATATATCATAAATAAATAATCTATAAATAAAACATATAAGTATTTAAATATATAATTATTATATAATTAATATTTACATAAACACATTCACAATATAATATTTACACATATAAATAAAACTATATCATAACACTAAATTTACCTATAGAATACAAGGCGCACCCGTTTGCCGGCTCGTCTAATGGAAACCGGTTCGGTCACTTACCTGAGCCCGCCGGGCGGCCGCTGATCGCGCTGCGTAGGCAGTCACATCTTGTCGCTAGCGCCTGCGCACGTCCGTTTATGCTTAATTTCGCTTTGCTTACTTAGTTATTTTCTCGCTTGTTATTATATTTGGTGTCTAATTCGTGAACTACTAATTCTTTCTTTTCCTGTTCCGCTTCTTTTGAAACTGACTTTCTCCTTCTATTTCTATTGTGTTGTTGTGTGTGGAATATTTAAAATAAACTGTGCTACAAGAATATTGTGTTTGGACTTTGAATACCAGTATTTACATTTCTAGCACACTTACACAACTAAACCTTATTTAATGGTTTTTCTTTAAAACTTTTACCTCAGTTGAATCAGTTTTAACTGAATCATTTCGATAAAACGCATGTTGTCAAGTTAGAATTAGTTTTAACTGATATTCATTTTTGAACAGCAGTTAATTCGAGTTGTAACAAAGGCAGTTTGAGGCATTTGAAAGTCAAAGGCAAACTAAAAGTTGTAACTAGATAAAAACACGTTAAAAACGGGTTTTAACTGTAACATATATATGTGAGTATGTAAGAATTTTGGCGCCAAAAAAACACGTGCGCATCAACGAGCTATAAATAAACGATTAGTTACAAAATAAACAGAAAGTGAAACGCTAGATCACTTTGAGATAGATTTGATACAAGATGGCGGGCTGCCAACTACTCCATAATAATTTTATTAACTACTGGCTTCACACGGGTGCAATGTAGATACTATACACAAAGAATTGCGTATGTTACTCGCTGATACTGTAGCATTCTATTGGTGAAATAATTTTTAAAATCGGTTCAGTAGTTTTTGAGTTTATTCGTTACAAATATAGAAAAATACAAATTAATATTGTCTTTTATTAACGCGAGTATCACACATTTAAATAAAATACTGTATACCGGATTAAAACGCGATTTATTATTTATATTGTTTAAATTATTTATCCCGACGTTTCGGATGCTTTACAGCAACCCTTGTCTCCCCGCGACCACGGTTGCTGTAAAGCATCCGAAACGTCGGGATAAATAATTTAAACAATATAAATAATAAATCGCGTTTTAATCCGGTATACAGTATTTTATTTAGACCCCAAATTATCCTCTTTATATAATATTACGGTAGCCTAGCAATCCCTCCCGAATTCACGTAATGTATAATTAATATATCAGATGTGATGTTTCTAGTCGCAAAAATATTCAAAGTCGCGCGTTTTTTAAAAGATGTTATTCTAAAGACTGAACCTCACCGACCTTGTATGCAATTTTAAATAATTTCTCATATAAATAATAATATTATATTTTCTCGCAAGTCATCCGTGCTAAGCCCTTTTAACCAAACGTTCCTGAAACGTTCAAAATCTGAAATAAAAATGTGTAAAATACAAATTTATAAAAGATAAGATACTAACAGCCAAAAGGCATTAAGCGATATTTTTGGCAAAATAAATTTATTTATTTTTTTGACTTTATTTCTTTTTTATTATTTGGTTTTTTCTGCGTAATTTTGTCTAAGTTTCATGAATCTACAACAAACTCTATGAAAAAAATAAACGAATAAAAATATTCATTTAAATTTTTTTTTGATTACTTAAATTAAATAAATAAATAAAAATGAGGATGGCGGCTATCCCCTATTTAATTATATATCTATTTTTAATTTCACAATACATTTAAATGTAAAGATACAAAAACATACAAAACAGAGTAGCGTGAAAATGGCGGCAGTGATCTCCTCATAAGCAACTGCGTGAAATAACATAAAGCAAAATTAAGGAAGTGTCACAGAGTAAAACAACAAAACTATCAAAAATAAAAAGAACCTTAATCTAGTAAATTATGTGTGGGGGCCGTTCAAGTATTACGTAACAACTATGGGGGGGGGGGGGGGGTCTTTGTTTTGTTTATTTTGAATGATATGGGGGGTAGGGGAGTCTAGATGATGATTACGTCGATACGTTACGATTATACGTTACGATGATACGTTATTTACTCTACTCTAATGCATGTCTTATCTCTATCCTAAATCTATTTTCCTATTTTTAAAACTATAATTAAATAACATTTTAATTATAATATAAATAAAATACATTTATAATTGAAAAATGTTTACGTAAGCATGAGGGGACGGTGTAAGAGCTTTGCTTACTTTTGCTGACAAGGGGGATGGGGGGGTAAATAATTTTAAAAATCTGCTTTCGTAATATTTAAACGGCCCCTATTATGCACATACTACTATACTATATACACATATATTATATGTACAATGTACATATTACGAGTATATTCTCGCTAAGCTCGGGTCAACAGATAATTTACTAGCCTCATTAATAACAAATGTTATTTTTATATCAAATGCCAGTCATTAGGGTCGTATGTCAGTGTGGAGAAGAGATTAATGATATGCGAATAAATGTTTGTATATCATACTTGATGTTGTTTGAGCCCGGGTTAATTGATATCAGGGACTGAATACCGGTTAATTTACTATGGGAGTTATACCGGTATAATAAAGGTTTTTGTTAATATTCTTTCGTTTTTATTCATATTTACTGAAAACAATTACTGTGGTAAGTTTATTGTGTATTACTCTTTAAAACTAATATCGTGGTATAAAAATTAACCGGTTTCAGTCCCTGATTGATAGCTAGGAAGCGGTATTTAACACGCTCGCTGCGGTAAACATTTTTGACATTGTCCCCAGTGGCGGGACCACCATACAAGCCCAAATGCCTGTTTGCATTAAAAAGAAATATATTAATAGTAATAAATTAGTAAATCCAAAATTTTATTATTTTTAAAACTTAATATCGCACTACTAAATTCATCAATGGATCGGTTTGGAAGGTGGCCATCTAAGATAGTTCTGAACTGAGCTAAGTACCTATTAGATGTACCGATTATGTATAAATATTGCTGACTACGTAATAATTGTATAGACTTACTATTTTTAAAATCATTTATTCATTTAGGTAACATAATGTACACTTGTGAACGTCAATAAAAAAATACATATTAAATGCTTCTAATTTTACATTTACTGCCAGTTCTCAAATCAAGGGCGTAGAGCGGACGAGAAGAACTGGCAAGAAACTCGCCGCCACTCTTTTTAATCGTCAAGTCTTTTGTTTTACAAAATATTTGTAAGGAGCTGCAACCATTACACCATGTTCCACATGACATCTTTAAGTAATTAACTATAATAATTAAAAAAATATGTCTTCCAACTTACGTGTAATTATAAGAAATTCAAGAAAAAGTTACTTATCTATACTAATATTATAAAGAGGAAAGATTTGTGTGTTTGTTACGATTTAACTGAAAAATTACTGGACTGATTTTAAAAAATATTTCACTAATAGAAAGCTACATAATCTTTTTTTTTGTATAGTACTAGTAGGATTAGTTATAATCTTTGACACTTGTCTATTGGTGTCTCTATACTTTTTCTATGCATTGTTCTAATCCCAAAGTGCTTTCAAAACATAGGTTTTTTATGTTAGATATCGACAGAAGAACATGAGGTTCACTTCATAGTAGGTGATTCCCCAGCCGCAGAACATCAGTCAATGATGCGCTGTCGATCTACTTTTTACTTCGAGAATTCGGAAGCAACGACCAACGGAACAAGCTACCACAGACTCCAGAGTTTCCAGTTTTAATATAAATATCAAATATTAACCTCTTATATTGAAAACAACTATTAAACAATAGTATTTATTTGACAAAGTGCAGTACTTCGGTTTATTTCCGTTTCCAGTAAACAAAGTCGTAAATGTTGTCGATTTTCTGTTGTTCCACTCTGTAACAATATACAAGGAATTGGAATAACCTATACTAATTAAAAAGAGGAAAGAATTGTTTGTTCGTTACGATTTAACTCAAAAACTTCTCGACCGAATTTAACCAATAAATTTCTTTTCACCAATAGAAATCTACTTTTTTTTGTATCTACATTACACCCGTGCGAAGACGGGGGAGATCGCTAGAGTATATACATATGTATATACAATTGTCTGTCTGTCTGTCACCATATTTAGGTCGTCATTTGTTAAACAATATTTGTTTGTTTTATTGTTTAATTTTAAATTTAAAGATTGATTGTTTTAGTTAAATTGGATGGTTTATTATTAGTTTTAATAAAAAAAAATCCTTTGTGATATATAGATTACTAGCATCGCGCCCCGGGTTCACACGGGTGCAATGTAGATACAAAAAATAGCATGTGTTACTCGCTGATAATTAATGTAACTTTAGTCTTTTGGTGAAAGAATTTTTATTCAATAAAGTTTCATACAAAATTATTTTTATCTCACATCGACTCAAAAGTGCATTTTAGCAAGGTTTTACATAAATTGGATTCAATGTGATTATGAAAATACCCACGTTTTCAACGGCCATTTTGAATTTATGATGACGTAGTTATAAAGGGATCTAAGTCAATTTTACTGTAGAATCGCATTTAACCTAGTTAAGTAAATCATATTATTATCGGACCTGCAATGAAATTACATAGGGATAGAATGTGCATGTTTGTTGAGTGCAATATCTGGATCTACTGATATTATTTTGACAATAAATTATTTTTATGGATGACCTTTAAGGGCTGGCCACTTTTGGTGACCTAAGAGGCGGCCAGTGCTTGAACGCTGCCACTAGAAGTGACCACCAGCCACGGCCACTAGTAAGAGGAAGGAATAAGTGGTCATTTTTTTTTATGTGGTTATTTTTACATCTTCTTATATTATAAAGAGGAAGGATCTGTATTTTTGTATGTATCTAACGAATAAACTCAAAAACTACTTGACCAATTTTAAAATTTCTTTCACCAATAGAAAGGTACATTATCAGCGAGTAACATAGGCTACATTGCGCCCGTGCTAGTTTTATAATATATCTTTATCAATATTTAATATATCGCTTCGTTGAACTATCCACAGTACAGCATATGCTGCGTCACTGTCTATTAATGTTGCCACACAATTATAAAATAATTTTGAGAGTAGATTTATAGAGTTTTTTTTAATGTTACATATCGACAGCGAGCATGACTAGGTTCACTTGATGGTACGCGATACCTCTTGATGAATGATACCTTTGACAGAACATCAGTGAATGATGCGCCATCGACCTATTTTTTACATCGAGCATTCGGAAATTCATAGACTGAAACCGAAAAGCGCAATGTGCAATTGTCTGATCACTTACCATCACGTGAGTCCACTTTTATAACGGAAAATAGTCGGACGAAACATATATATATATATATTTTTTTTTAAAGTGATGTGAAGTTAAATTATAAGAGTCGATTATTGACACAGCGTCTTCCGGCTTAGGTTAGAGCGTGTGGATTATTTCCAACACTACAAAGGCGATACGGTGGATGTAAACAATTTGTGTCGGATGCGTTAATCATTCGGAACAGTTTTTGGCTCTTTCGTGAATTATATCGATATTATACTTCTAATATCGAGAATGAAGGCATTTTTTTATTTTAGAAATGTTCGGAAAACGAGTGACGAGTATTGAGAAAGGAATGTAGAGTTGGTTTGGGCACGTAAGGATGGATGAAAGTAGGAAACGAAAAAGATTTATGAAGCTGGTATGAGTGGAAGAGTGGTCGACCTAGGCGAATGTACCTCGATCAGATCGGAGATGATTTTCAAAAAGGCCAGGTCGAAAGTACTCGAAACCGACGAACGTGTATGAAAGCATTGATGAAAGTGGAAGAAGCGAAAGAGATATGCAAGGATCTGCCTACCCCAATGGCAAAGAGGTGTGATGTATGTGTAATGTGTATGTATGTTCGGAAAACTACTGCTACACAGAACTAATAAGTATACAGAAGGCCATTTACAAGTTTCGATAGATATGTTGATACAGTATAGAGTAAGACAGATGCATAAACGGTAGCTTAACTTATTTACTTTGAATATATTTAATATGCTTGCATATAATTGGGATGAGCTGTATGGTCTATTTTCTGCTCCAATGTGTGAGCCGTTTATGATATGTTTATATATTTTTTTACGGGACAGCACGAAAAAAGGAATATTAGCATAAGAATATACAAAAATACTTAAAAAGAAGAAAAAGGGGGGGGGGGTTAGAGGCTGAATATCAGTTGTTTCTTATATAAGAGCTGATTGCGCTGTTCTGTTTTAGTCATAAATTTCAAGAAAATATTAATAACTAGCGGAGCCGACAGATTGTTGTGCTGCCATTCTGGCCATGTTGGCTTCAAAAATAAATATATTTCTAGATTTGAATATGCTATTCTATTATATAGATTTGCAGTGGACATCAATTATTACGAAAAAGCTATAAGCATGCGTGACATGAGCTGTCTATTGCAGAAGATGTCGGATATTTTTTTCCTGAATTATTCCGATATTTTAATAGTTATTCTGTTATTCGGGACATAGACGAATCAAACAAATAAGATATAATTTAAATCGGTGCAGCCGTTCTTGAGTTATATATCGTTGGTTCAAACTTCAAAGGTAAAACACACTACTTAAGTGTAATTTTGAATAAAAATAATTAATGTTACTACTATTCCTTATTTTAATAGAACAAATTAATTAGTGTGTATTGCGCTTCATAGTTTAGTTGTGGACCAGAATACGTAATTAGTTCTTCATTCTAACCGTAGCTTAGGTTCACTCTTAAAATGTGTAATAGTAGAAAAAAATATTTTTATTCAAAATGTCACTTAGTGAGTTTTACTTTTGAACCAACGAAATGATTGTTTTATCTTCTCTATATATATAATAGAGATTCCCACCTATATACCTATTGACTCATCACGATATCACTGGAACCATAAGGCGTAGCGACTTGAAATATGGTAGGAATATTCCTTTCGCCGAGTAGAGGTCAGCTAAGAACGGATTTTACGAAATTCAACCACAAGGGGGGTTGCGGGGGCAATTGCTAGTCTATATATATAAAAGAGATTTCCACCTATATAGTCACTCATCACGATATCTCTGGAACCATAAGGCGTAGCGACTTGAAATATGGTAGGAATATTCCTTTCGCCGAGTAGAGGTCAGCTAAGAACGGATTTTACGAAATTCAACCCACAAGGGGGGTTGCGGGGGCAATTGCTAGTAAATGTACTCGTATATATGTAGATATTAATACACAGACACTGCAAGAGACCACACGAGAATGAATTCAAGACGACTACTACGAGAAAAGTATTTTTTAATATAAACATCCCACATTTATTTCATTTAATTTATCATTATTAACTACCAGCAAATTAATGTACCAATTATATCACTGCACGTGAAATGAATGAGCTTCAGTAAAACACCACACAACGTAGGAACTAAAAGCAAATAGTACATTGCTGCATTTATTAAAACTTTTTGGCAAGCGTTTAGAGTGTTTCCTATATATTGCGCAATGTAAATCCCGCTGGAAAATACAATCGTATTTAGATTATCGTGGGTGAGAGTTCTTAGAGACTTCATTATTTCTACGTGTGTTTGTTTATAATTATTTACCAAAACGTCTAAAAAGAAATACATATTGTTATACAAATGAAAATTGCTGTAGTGTTTTATTTTTCTAAGACATTTGATTCGTTTAAACAAAACAACTTGTCTTAGATTAAAAACGCCGATTATAATTTTTATCGCCGCGGACGTTTCGAAGGCTTTTCATTTCAGCAAACTTGGTTACGGGCAAACTGAAAGGTGACAGCTTTCACAAAGTTGCCACCTATCTATATCTATACTAATATTATGAAGAGCAAATATTTGTATGTTTGTTTATTACGATTTTACTCAAAAACTACTGGACCGATTTTAAAAATTCTTTCACAATTCTGAAAGTTCACTACTTTGTCAAGTTTTTTTTTTTTGTTTTTGTACATCTACATTGCACCCGTTTATTTATTTCTACGGAATTTGCTGTTATTTTATATATTATGGCAATATTGGCTATCAGTGTCCTCTTTAGTATGTTTTTTTGTTTAGTATGTTTGACTTAGGGTTTTCAATTTTTAATTACTGTATCCCAGGTGTTGGAAAGTCTCAAAGCATCTTCTCTATTGAAGTTAGGGTGTTTTTAATTTCAATAGCCTCGCGTACTAGTCTGGGAAGGAATCTACTTTCTCTTGCAAGGATATTTTTGTCGCCTCTTTGGCGTGAGCTGAAAAACGGTTATTATATTGTTTGCTTTTTTTAATTATTAATTGTATTGTAATAAAATCACTGGTGTACAGTCCAAACGTATATTTCTATTTTCAATACAGACTTCATTTCTTGTATTTAAATATATTGTTCTTTATAATAACTAGAACTTGACTACAGCACGACTGCAGCCAGAATGATCTTTTTCTAATATTTTACTTCACAGCTTAACATGAGTCGATACAGTTTCTTGACTATGAATTATTGAAACAAACTAATGAATGAACGAATACAATGAAGAATGAACTGTCGAATGAATGATATTACTTCCAAAATAATAACAATTAACCATCTGACTTAAATACACTTAAAACATTAAAACAATATATAAACTCATTATAATTAATATAAATTATTTCTTTTTTTAACCCTAAATTTGATTACAATATACGATTTTGCCTTTTAAATTTACGAATCACAACAGTAATAAAGGCTATTTTTATTTATATCCTCTTACTTGTACGTACTTACCGTTACTTGTAACGTAAACAAACCTTATGAATTTATTACTTTTGCGCCGTGTTTAAAGCAAAATTCAATGTTTATTGCGTTTTATTTTAGTGTGCACGCGAAGTTTAGTGCGTAATACAATTACTTTAGGGTTGCAATAAATAATTTGGAGTCGAGCCGGTTTTAGAGATCCGTGTGGAAGATTAAAAAAATTAAAACCTTTATAGGAAAATTTGACTATATTTTTACATTTGGTATGGTACCGAAAATTGGTTAATTTGATGTTATTTACTGATTACATTGATATGTAAAGGAATCCTTGATCCGCCAAATATTATGGCTTGCAAATATTAAAATATACAAAACCGGATATTTCACAAGTTCTAATATTGTCTTTTCTTAACACACAGCAGTAATTTGAGAAAAATTGCAGACGAGAATGAGCCACAGAACATCAGTCAAAAGATGCGCTGTCGACCTACTATTTTTTTCTTCGAGCATTCGGAAATCCATAGACTGAAAGCGCAATGTGCACTTCACGGTTTTTCCATCTATGAACGGTGGTTCGTTACCTGGTCGGAATTTAGATATTCTTCCTACCCGATCAATGCTCGAAGTTACCAGACGTGGGGAAAACATGCTTACAGAAAATTATATACATGTCCCGGTGGGATTTGACCCCACGACCCATCGATGCGCACGGCAGGTGTTCTACCGAACGCGCCAACGCGACGAGCCCGTCAAAATACGAATCCACTCTCACTTGACCGGGTTTTTTGTTAATTTCACGATTATTACATGGAAATTGTTTAAAGTTTTAGGCAATTTATAAAATTTCACAACGAAGACAGTTCTAGGTTATAGGAGGTTGTATTTCGAAAATGAAACTGATATTTTCTGTAGCAATGTAAACCTGATTTTAGTTTTCTATCAGAAACAGACGGGCGTGTTGCTCACTGTTATGTGGTTGATGGCAGCTACAGAGGGCCTAGCACGAACAACTTGCGAAATATCGTATCGTCGAGCTGTCATTTGTATGAAATTTCAAATGATGTCTCATACAACTGACAGATGGATCGAATACTTTTTCGATACTCTTTCGTGCTAGGACATCAATCTATGTCGAACGCATTTGAGAGAATTCGTTACAATTCATTGCATTTCCGTTTAAGAACGGTGGTTCGATATTCTGGCCACCTGTTAAATACTTACTACCCGTAGGACAAACATGTTTACGGAATATTACAAACTGTTCATCCCGGTGGAATTCAAACACAAACCCTATTGAACGCAAGGCAGAGGCAACTAAAGCGCCAACGAGCCCGTTTAAATTGCAATGCATGGCGTTTCCATTTAAACTGGTGGTTGGAGTTTTTATCGCTGGCGAAGGCGAGGACCCTTGTTCCGCGCATCCCTCACACGGGTGAGCTACCGTCCAGCCCTTCAGGCTCCCTCCCCTCCTACGGCAGCCCAAGCCTATGTACGTGTCTCGCAGGAGACGCCCTGGCGTTTCGTAGCAAAACCCCAAATTTCAAGGCTGAGCCACAGTGCTCGCCAATCTTGTCCGCGTTGAGCTGCCGAGGCCACTAGGCGAAGTTTTTTTCGTTTTCTCGTAACCAGCAACTCTGAACTACCACAAAACTACTATCTCGTAACCTAGTTCAAAGAAACAAACAGAAGCTTGTAAAAAATATATATTAATTCCGCTTCAAACAAAGTGGTGAGCGAGTCACCTCTCGACTTCAAAGGGTACTCCATCTATTCGTTTTTTAAAGTGATGAGTTCTACATAACACTTTATAAAATAAAAAACCACCACTTAAGTGTTTTCTATATAGCTATTTTGACCCGGAATACTCTGCTCAAATGGTTATCCACGAATATTACGGTCCAACCGCAGACTTTTCTTAAACGCAAAATGTTATGTATTGCACCATTTAGTTTGTTTGCAAGAAAATAAATGATTTCTTTTATGACAATCTATCGCTCTAGGCGTTTACTTCAGCCCTACTTAGAAATCAGGTCACAAGCAGTCTGATATGAATCAAGATTGTTAAATAACGGTCTAAATTTGCCAGCCGCTTGTCTAATAATATATTTGGGATATTCTTGTTCAGTATCAATAGAGCGAGTATAGATTTGGACAATAGAATGTTATTGTTTAAGACGAATACTACATCCACCTTTTGACGGGCTCGTTGTTGCGTTCGGTAGAACACCTGCCGTGCGCATCGATGGGTCGTGGGTTCGAATCCCACCGGGAGCACATGCTTATAATTTTCTGTAAGCATGTTTTCCCCACGTCTGGTAACTTCGGGCATTGGTCGGGTGGGTGGAATACCTAAATTCCGACCGGGTAACGAACCACCGTTCATAGATGGAAAAGCCGTATGCATATTGCGCGTTTCGGTTTCAGTCTATGGATTTCCGAATGCTCGAAATAAAAATTGGGTCGACAGCGCATCATTGACCGATGTTTTGTGGCTGGGGTGTCACCTACCATCAAGTGAACCTCATGCTCGTCTGTCGATATCTGACATAAAAAAAAACCGCGAGTGAATTGTCACTCGCGGTTGAAATCTTTATAAAGGCTAGATTTAAACGTGCAGGCTGTGTCTGTTATTATTATTGTATTTTATCTAATTATTAATATTACCATGATTGTTAAAAATATATTAATTATTATTATAAACACTAGTTTGTAGCCTTGCAAATTGTACTAACAAATATGGATGTAATCTCATGATAGATCCGAAATACATGAATTATTTTTATTATTATGGGCCGATGTCACCCAAAAGGCATTAAATACAATGATACCTTCAGAATGCTATTTGGCTCGCTTACATCTATACTAATATTTGGAGTATAAAGAGGAAAGATTTGTTTAATTGTTACTATTTAACTCAAAAACTATTGGACCAATTTTAAAAATACTTTCACCAGTAGAAAGCTATATTTTTTTTGTGTATAATAAATCTACATTGCACCCATGTGAAGCCGTGTTACTAGTTTTTTGTATAAAATTAAATTACAAAACAGAGACTCATTTCATTTTCTTTTTCTTAGGAAATTTTTGACTCCATCTTTATGTGGTTTTATTTTTTTTCAACTTCACATCATAGCTATCTTAAGCCAATTTTACTTGAAATCAAATTGCGAAATTGTTGTATTAAATCTCGTTATTGACTCTTTGAAATCCAGTTGCGGGAGTCCAACATAACCTCCCCCACTTTTCATTTACATGTATAAAAAAATCGGGCAGGACAAAGAAGTCGTATTCCTTACCTGTAAATAAAAAAATACACTTAAATATATCTGCGCCATTTCCCAGTAACCAACCGCCTCCGTGGCTCAGTGGTAAGCGGGATGCGTTTAGCACGAGGTCACGGGTTCGAATCCCGCGAAACAAGATTAAAAAAAAATCGGTCAGTCAGGGTATGAAGGCTGATCACCTACTTGTAAAGATAAATGATCTGTGAAACAGATACAGAAATGGATCTGCCCTATGCCCCACTAGGGGACTCGGGATTTCACTTATTAGGTACCTACTAAGGGACTCAGACATTAACTTTTATTACACATTTCCTACAAGTATCTATTTCATCAAGAATTATATGTTAATCTTACTAACCCCGGGACAGTTCAGTTAATCCTCTCTAATCCGGGATTGCAAGTTAATGCCCGAGTTTGCGGTTCTATAAATTATAGTTCGCAGATAACTTTAAAATTACAAACGCTTACGGTTTTAGGTTTTCATTTCCAAACATTATTTTAATGGACTTTATCATTGACATTATTAATTTGTCATATCTTTTATTTTTTTATTTTTTTAGAGCTCTATCCTCATCACAGAACAGCTTACTTCTTCTGTTCTGTGATCCTAATCTATCTACGTTATGTTTTTAATTAATCTTCTAATTTCTCTAATTCCTGGACTTTTATAACCTTCAAAAAGAATCTCACAAAATTCCTCCTTGGAAACCAGAGGAAAGAAGGAATCTAAACAACTAGGTTAATCTTAAAAACACACAACTTCTGTTTCCTTATTATTATTATTTTTTAGTATGTTTTTAATATGACCTTATCTTTATTTAATATAAGTCTTATAGATACATATTTCTTTGTTAGTATTTTTTATTTTTATTGTTTTATTATTCTTAATTCACTGTTAAGCGTACGAACCGCGGACACTCGACCAGTCAGAATGCCTGGCTCGCCATCATTCGACAGCAGAAAGCTGAGACTGGTGCCGTTGCCAAGAACCTTTTTACAAATTTATTATTTCAGTTAGATTTAAGTTAAATTTAAGTTTTTTTGGCAATAAATCGTTTTTTACTTACTTACTTACTTACTTACTTTTTCTCTGGTTGCACGGAAGAGATCGCTTCTGAGCGATAAGGTAGCCTTTTGTACGATTTTTTATTTTCACATATGGTGTTTAATATTTTCATATATAAAGTATTTTTATACTACACCCGCTCGGAATGTACGTCATAGCTTTTTTGATAACAAGGCAGAACAATCTGCCTAGCATATCAAGAGATATCTCGCGGACAAGTGAGGACATACTAAGATATAAGATATCGTGATATATTCATCATCATCATCACCCTTCAGCCTTCTATGCCCTTTTTTACGAAACATTTTTTTATCTCCGGGATTCGAACTCAGAACCTTATACTACACGCATCGCGCTTACCACTAAGCCGACGTAAAACCTATACTAAATCACAATTCTGTTGGAAGCGGATAATGCTCAGTAGGTGTATGTACGTTGCGGTGTGAAAATCGCACGCAACACTTATTTTAAACTTTCTTATTGGTTTCAAAAATAAAAAAAATATTTTTAGATTTTTATAATATGCTATTTTCCCACTTCCATTCTATAATGTCTAGTATGTCACTGATTTGCAGTGGACATCAATTATTACAATTATAAGCTATAATTATGACGTGAGCTGTCAATTGAGAAAGTTGGCGGAGTTCCCTAATTTATTTTAAAATAAATTTTCGGAATAATATATTTTTTCCTGAAATTTTCAAATTATTCATTCACTATATTCAGGACATAGGCGAATCTAACTAATATAATATAATAGAAAATAAGATATCATTAAAATCAGTGCAGCTGTTCTTGCGTTAAAAATGGTGTAACTAACATGACTTTGTTTTATATAGATAAAAAATAATAGATTTCACTATGTGCAATAATAAATAACCGAGAGATAAAGACGGAGTGATAGATTGCTTTGCATCTAGAGTTAAAATGGAACTAGAAGGGAGGTCGCTTAAGATCTATAGATAAGATCACAGGGAGGGTTGTTTGCTTAGGACTTAGAGCTAAGACAACAGTGATAGATAGATTGCTTAGGAGTTAGGACCTCGATATAATGTTACAAAATTTAAATTCAAATTCAAAATCATTTATTCATCTAATATTGTCTTTTATTAACGCGAGTATCACACATTGTTGTTGCGGAAATGCGGAATGCGGGAAAGTGGACTGTATTGCGGAAAATGATATAGAATGCGGAGGTAAAATAATGAATGCGGTGACACGACTGCTGCGGCGCAGCGTGGCGGAAGGCGGAAGCGCAGGAGTCGAAAATGCGTAGACACCCGTGCGCGAACAAATGCAGATTGACACCAACTGCGAGGTCAAGGCGTGAGCCAGAGCAGGATAGCACAGCTGACCATAGGCGCGTAAACACACATTCATCAGCAACCGTGGTCGCGGGGGTCTGAAAAGCATCCGAAACGTCGGGATAAATAATTTAAACAATATAAATAATAAATCGCGTTTTAATCCGGTATACAGTATTTTATTTAAATTTATTCATCTAGGTAACAATGTACACTTATGAACATCAATAATTAATTAAAAACAATTTACATATTAAATGCTCCTAATCTTACATTTAAGCCAGTTCTCAAATCAAGGGCGTAGAACAGACGAGAAGAACTGGCAATAAAGTCTCCGCCACTCTTTTTAATCGCCAAGTTTTTTGTTTACAAAATGTTTATAAGGAGCTGCAACCATTACACCATGTTCCACATCACATATTGAAGTAATTAACTATAATATAAAAAAAACACACATATATCCTCTATCAGTAGTAGGCATAGTTTATCACTCAGATATAAGGCCATATTGAGAGGTAACTTGCTTAATACCTAAGGCAAAGACTGCACTATAAAGCATATCTTGCTTAGCTTCTAGAGCTAAGAAAGCAGTGAAAAGCACCTTATTACCTACACCTAAGGCGGCTCAGAGTTAGTATGTTAATAACTAAGGCTAGGGTGGTACCGAAAGGTAGTTTGACTAAAGCTAAGTTATCATTAAGCTTAGAATATAAAGTCTGTAATTGCTTACATAGAGCCAAACAATTGGCGAAAGTTACAGTGGCGCATGGGGGGGCGGAGAGTGCGTTCCGCTCCGGGCGGCACTTTGACGGGGGCGACATTTCACAGGTAACGGTAAAAAAATAACTTCCTTCAACGTTCTTTTTTTAAATTTTTTTTGTCAGTATAACAGAGTTTCTCTTTAGGTTAGTGTTATTCAATAAGAGCCCCAATGTTTTATAATCAATTTAAAAAAAAGGGGGCGGCAAATATGGAATCCGCACCGGGTGCTAGTTATGCTACGCAACTGTCAAGTAATTTTATTGACTTGCGCCAATCCCAAAGTCCAAGTAGATAACAAATAAATTGAAACACTCCTGAAAATAAACCCTAAAACAGTCGCATGACACGTTTATTTACGTGAAACATAAAAACGGTTTAAATCATGATCACGCGCCGCGAAACAAAACACAATAAAGCACGCTAGAAATGTCGCTAACATATATATGTTGTGCGGATTAACATCGATTTTTATTGCTGATTTTACAGCTGTGACGGATTCTATGTTCTGAGTAATGTAGGTGTTACTGCCCCTGAGACAGGTTTATTTTTAAGTACAGTGTATGCTCCATAGAGCTAACTAACATCACTCAATTTAACGTCAAACTCCCTAAAACGTCGAAATCACTGGTCTTTGGTGGGTTTACATTATAGTTCATACAATTATAACTCTATGGTAGCATCCCACCCATTCTAAATAATGACCACAATATCTACACATTTAATAAAACTGTAGAGGTCAAATGTCTGAACATAGAAAAAAAATGCTAAAAACCGAGTCAGGGGGATGTAAGAAGAGAAACAGGACAAACCCAGTTTTTTTTTAATTTTTTTGTTTCTCTGTCTGTTTATCTGTTTGTATGGGCTATATGTAGATACTGAATCGATTCTTATGCAATTTAAACAAATATATTAAGCAAAGCCCGGGGCAACATATAGGCTTTGTTTCATCGAAATCGGTAGTCGGAAAGAAAAGTTATCATCATTTAAAGGCACCATATCAACAAATTGCAATGCAAACTGACTTGCGATATAAAATTTCCATGTCACAATGTTAGTTACCGTACTCCTCCGAAACGGCTTTACCGATTTTTACCAAATTTTATATGCTTATTCAGTAGGTTTGAGAATCGGCTACTATCTATTTTTCATACCCCTAAGTGATAAGGGTTGTTCACCCTTAAATTTGTTATTTTTATTTTTGGACGATTTTTTTTGTTTTTATTTTTTTATAATGTGGTATTAAAAAATACATACAATCCTAAATTTCCCTAATGTCAAAAAATCTAGACCCGTGCAAAGCCGGGGCGGGTCGCAAGTTATAGTCTAATTTTCATACCACTTTTCTTGTTGACAGTACATTCAATCAAATTATAATAAATAGATAGGGTAAACTAATTGTATAACAACTTTTCTTGATGACAGTACATTAAATCTTATCGTAATATTTGGGTCGTGCTGACGTCAGCATGCGACTGCATTCTAAAACTGTGCCTACGTATTAGCAGTAATTGGCAAGCGACAGATGACAAACATGATAAGTAGGCCGGTTGCACATGTTCGATCTTTAAGTGATTATCACTAGTCTTGTCTTTAACCATTTATTTTATTGATATCTAATTGGCTTTAAGATTTCAGTAGTTTTTGAGTTAACTCGTAACAAACAAACAAAATCTTAGCTTTTATAATATTAGTATAGCTATGTACATAAAGTGGTAAACTGTAGACAATTAATCTCTTTTTTTTCTTCCTGCCCTGCCGGCCTAGCATGACCGCCACGAGATATGTCGCGGACGAGAGAAGACAAACAAGATGTAAGATATCTCGATATATTATGTCTCGACATCGACAATTTTGATAGAAAAGATATCTCGATCGACAAATATATCTATTTTTGATATTAAAAGTCGAGTTTTAAGTGTAATTGCCATGTTAGACCTGAAAGAATAAAGTGATAATCGATTAAAACATGAGAAAACGGTCGGCAAAATTTTGTCGCGGTTGTCATGCTAGGCCGGCTGTTCCCTTTTTCTTATATTTTATTTGGGGTCGGCGCAGTACGTTCTCTTTAGACAATGAATCTATATATGTATATAGTAAAACTATAGAGGTTGAATGTCTGTAAATATAAATAAAATATTCAAAACCGAGTCAGGGGGATGTAAAAAGAGAATTAGAACAAATTTTTGTTTGTCTGTTTGTACGGGCTAATCTTCGAAACTGATAGACCGATTTACATGAAATTTTGCATGGTGGTACATTATAACCCCGGTCAAAATCTTAGATACTTCATCCCGTAAAATTAAAGAGTTCCCAACATATAGGCATATATTGTTTCATTGAAATTGGTTGTCGAAAAGTTATCATCATTTATGAAGGACACGCAAACGAAGTCGAGGGAAACAGCTAGTCATATATAAATAAATAAAAATAAGCCACAAAGATCTCACATATCATTTTGTCGTTATTTTTTATTTGTCTTAATTCGTACATCAAAATGGAAATAGCAGTGATGAACTGTAGACTGTTACCTACACAACTAACAGATGTTAAATATAGCAAAAACAGCTGAACCTATTATGATAACTACAAATGCGTTGCAGAAAGTAGTAAAATAAAAATACATTACTAATGCGCTGTGAATAAAAGGAGAATTGGAATTTGGAAGATGATTTATTCCTTCTGTTTATTTTAGCTATACTATTATTAAATACTAGTAATCGCACGCGGTGTCACTCGAAAAGAGACACTTCTATTAGTTTCTACACAAAATACTCGCTTGGCGAAATACCACTCAGATTTTTTTTTATTTTTTTTATGTCAGATATCGACAGACGAGCATGAGGTTCACTTGATGGTAGGTGATACCTCAGCCACAGAACATCAGTCAATGATGCGCTGTCGACCTAATTTTTTACTTCGAGCATTCGGAAATCCATAGACTGAAACCGAAACGCGTAATATGCACTTCACGGCTTTTCCATCTATGAACGGTGGTTCGTTACCCGGTCGGAATTTAGATATTCCTCCCACCCGATCAATGCCCGAAGCTACCAGACGTGGGGAAAACATGCTTACAGAAAATTATAAGCATGTGCTCCCGGTGGGAATCGAACCCACGACCCATCGATGGCACGGCAGGTGTTCTTCCGAACGCGCCAACGAGCCCATTAACGAGTCAATTACTTATTTGACACTCATCGTTATAATTATGCCAATTAACTTAATATCATTATAAATTATGGCCATATGTGGTTCTGATGTATAAACAATAAAATTGTAAAGTTTCATCGAAATCCGTTCAGTAGTTTCCTCCAGCAATTGCATTGAGCCCACAGCAAAGTCATATTTTGTCAGCATGTTTTCCCCACGTCTGGTAACTTCGGGCATTGATCGGGTGGGAGAAATATCGAAATTCCGACCGGGTAGCGAACCACCATTCATAGATGGAAAAACCGTGAAGTGTATATTGCGCGTTTCTGTTTCAGTCTATCGATTTTCGAATGCTCGAAGTAAAAATTAGGTTGACAGCGCATCGTTGACTGATATTCTGTGTCTGTGGTATCACCTACCATCAAGACAGCCTCATGCTCGTCTGTCGATATCTAACATAAAAAATACTTGCTGTTTCCATCATGGCCACAGCTTATAGTGGAGCAGATTACGTAGAGCAGAGTACGCCTCCTTTTTTATACTCCGAACCGCCAAGGAATGGAATTCTCTACCTGGGTCTGTCTTTCACGATTCCTACAATCTTGATGTCTTCAAAGCCAGAGTGAATAGGCTTCTTCGAGCATGCTCCCATTTAGATCGCATCCGCGCTTACCATCAGGCAGGATTGCCGTCAAATGCTTACTTATCTATATTTGTATGTAAAAAAATTAAAAAAAAAAGATAAAAAAATTCTTTCATCTATCTATCTATATAAATAAAAATAAAATGCCGCATGTATGTACTCGCATCACTTGAGAACGGCTGGACGGATTGAGCTAAATTTTTTTTTGTTGTCTTCAGAATTTTTAGGAGAAGGTTTGTATGTAAAAAAATTAAAAAAAAAAGATAAAAAAAAAAAGATTAAAAAAATTCTTTCACCAAAAGCTATATTATCAGCGAGTAACATAGGCTGGTTTTTTCATCTACTTTGCACCCGTGCGAAGCCGGGGCGTTTTGCTAGTTCTTCATAAAAATTTTTTTACCAAAGTAGGTACCAAGAACTGGTTTTTTTTAAATCTCTGGACCTAAAATGAATGTTCGGGCTTCGATTTCGTCAGCACTACCAATCGTTACGCTAGTATAACAGAACATTGTATAAATTTCTATCTCACGAAGTCTATTTGGCTACTAATATTGTTAGGCGTGCACATATACATTATTTTTGTGTGAGTGATCTCGGAGCTCACGCTAATCATTGCGCACACTAAAACAATGTACATTTGCACGCTTGACAACATTCATAGCCAAACGGAATCATGAGATATCTATATAAGTTTATATATAGGATTTATATACACACTAGCCGTCCCCGCCCGCCCGCTTTGCTGGGCGAATTGTAAAGGATAGACGAATATGTACTATCCACATAAATTTGAAAAAAAAATGGTAAAGGGTTGATGGAATTCAAAAATGAATAGCCTAAAACCTTCTACAATTAATTCCGCGTCGAATGGTCATGGTATCATGCCGATCGGTCCAGTAGTTTGCAAGTTTATCGATAACAAAGAAAAAAAAAGTTGCTTATATATATATATAGATATTGTATAGGTTGGTGCAGTTCTTCGGAGCCCTCTCCGAAATAAATCCTTTTAAGAACCAACAGACTGGCAACAGATTGTCGATGGTCTAAGCTCTGTAATTTTACTGAGATGAGAGTACAGTGTCGCCAACTAGGTATCAGGTTTAAAGGCTAGATCTAATTTCAAAAAGGGCTTGATTTTCCCAAAAATGTAAAAAAGGGCTAAGTTGTTAAATAATGAATTAATTTTTAATATAGTTTATGCGCTACTGCGAATAAACTACAGAATAAAAAAATATTAATATTGTACAAGAAAAACATGCTGATTTTATGATTTTAGCAGTTTACATGTCTTCATCAGAAGAAAATATGCTTACATATGTAAAACAGAGACAGATACGTTAAAGTATGATACTTACGGGGAATCCCTACACAGAATGAAAGTGTGTGCGTTTAGTTTTTGCTTGCGGTATTTTTAAAAACTTCCTTTCGTTTCGTTCTTGGCTTGTCTATGCTTTTGTTTGTTGAGAGAAGATAATTTTGGACTAAATTTGGAGCTAGGGGCAAAATCCGACCAGGTAACGAACCACCGTTCATAGATGGAAAAGCCGTGAAGTGCATTGCGCGTTTCGGTTTCTATGTATTTCCGAATTCTCGATGTAAAAATTAGGTCGACAGCGCATCATTGACTGATGTTCTGTGGCTGAGGTATCACCTATCATCAAGTGAACCTCATGCTCGTCTGTCGATATCTGACATAAAAAAATAAAATAAAAAAAATCTTTATTATGGGGGATAAATATTAATTATTATCATATTTATTTATTATTATATTCCCTTTTTCTGCTTATTATTATTAACAAGCTGAAAAAGGGCTATATCTAGAATCCAAATTGGCTACATTGACAACATTGCTAGAGTATGTAGTATCATAAAAGTTTCATATAAAACTAGTCGGGGATAAGCACAATTTTGAAATAAACTCCAGCAGTTCGTACTGCAATGCGGCGTTTCAAAAATTAAGGCTTTCGCGGCATTAAGCGAGGCAAGTGAGGTGTGTAACACGCTTAATTCTCTCAATGTATTAAGCGTTGAGTGTTAAATTCAAGACTGAATGTTCCATAAAGCTTTTATAGCGGGTTTTAGAATAAGTTAACATTTTAAGTTCACGTTGCGCGATTCGCCTTCAGTCTGTGTATTTCCGCAGTATAAATGGACGCTGTTAAGCAATACAGCGTCAACCCACAAAATGATATAAATTTAAATTTTTAGACCAATCGCTTTCTTAAGAGCTGCCGGGCTAGCATGACAAGCGCGACAAAATTTTGTCTACCGTTTTCTCGTGTTTCAATCGACTATCGCTTTATTTCTTTCGGGTCTAACATGACAATTACACTTAAAACTCGACTTTTAATATCAAAAATAGATACATTTGTCGATCGAGATATCTTTTCTATCAAAATTGTCGATGTCGAGATATAATATATTGAGATATTTAACATCTTAGTTTGTCTTCTCTCGCGCGAGATATATCTCGTGGCGGTCATGCTAGCCCGGCTGGAGTACACATTTCAAAAGAGATATATACAGTTGTGGTCATATAATTAAGAACGTTTACATGAAGACAACATTTTTTACAAACAGCGTCGCATTACATAACGAATGTATGTTCTCTTATTTTTTATGGTATTGCAAAATATTGCTATACTAATTGTAAATTCATTATGCACATGAGTAATTTAAAAAACATCCATATAAGTTTTATAGAGTACCTAAAAGTAGCACCTGAACGTAGGTCGTACCCCTACTAGCTGGTCATATAATTAAGAACGCTGACTAATTTTTTACATTTTTAAAATCTGAATAAAGAAACCCTTTGTGCTTGGTCACTTTTAGTATAACTTTGGCGCCATTAATTGTTATTAAAATAATAAAACGTACTTATTTCTTAAAAAAGAATGGGAATAATTAAAGTTGTGATAAGTCTAGAAGAGTAGTTATAATCAATATTCGCGTGAACAACAGGTCGTATAAAAAGGTAGTAGACCATCTTCAGTGCATCAGTTTTCCATGCTGTAAAGCATTTTTGAACATATGAAACTATTTCAAATAAGCCGCATGAGTTTAAAAAGAGTAAGACATCTCCTTGAGTGGATAGAACGATAGTTCATTTAGCCAATCAGTATCCAATTAAAGGGTCCAATGAGATAAAAAAAGTTTTTTTTTGGCGAAAGTAACCTCTCGGTAATCTCGGCACGCACGGTATGAAGGCGTTTGGTAGAAGAAAGTTTGTTCGGAAGGATAGCGTGGAAGATACCCATGTTGACACTGCGCCTTAAACATGCCCGTATTGAATATGCAAAAAGATATGAGAACTGGATAGTCAGACAATGGAAAAATATCATTTTTTCTGCTGAAACTAAAACAAATAGGGTTTGCTATGATGCAAACAATGCGTTTGACGCCTTCGAATAAAGCATTTGACCCTCAGTTTAGAAAAGTGACGTTAAAGCATGCCCGTGCAAACGTGAAAATTTGGGGGTACTTTTCTGGTCATGGAGTCGGACCTGTTAGGCTCATAGAAGGAAACATGAATGAATTCCAGTACAAAGCTATACCGGAGTAAACAATGTTACCCTATGCTGAGGACGTACTGCCTGTCATTTGGACATTCCAGCACGACGATGACCCTAATCATACTGCACACAATAAAGGAATTCCTCGACTCACAATCTGTTTCTGTCTTTGAGTGGTCATCTTATAGCCCGGATTTAAATCCAATTGAGCACATTTGGTGTGAGATTAAGAAAAGGGTATCTAATAGGCAGTGTAGCAGTTTAAGAGAACTTAACGCGATTTTTTTAGAAGAATGGAACTCTATTTCTGATGAAAAATGTCAAAAAAATGTTAGTATCAATCATGTCGATGCAAGGCAATAATCAAAAGCCGTGGATATGCCACTAAGTATTAATTTTAGGCTTAAAAGGTATTCACTTGCCCTCTGTATCGCAAGTGAACCTATATAGTGTAACTTCTTTAACAAAAATTTCATTTACGTACAATTATCGAATAGTTTATAGGTCGTTCTTAATTATTTGTCCAGGTTCGTTTCAATGTAAATTGTTACTATTTTTATTAAATGTACATAAGTCAAAAGACCTGCACGTTTTTTATATCTGTTTTCGTAATTTAGTGAGCTTTATTCATGTGCCTTTTCCATAATTCAACAAATGACTTCTAAGTAGTATCTAACACAAAAAAATTACACGTTTGATAAGAAATTCTCTGAAACTAAAAATCGTTCTTAATTATATGACCACAACTGTATGTATATATCACTTAAATCGTTTTAATCGCAAAAATATAGAAAAAACTAGTGTGCAAGAAACCCTAAAATGTTTAGAATATTTAACAATAATGCACTAAATTATATTACTTTGATTCCTACGAAGAAAATGATATAGATTTAGTGTAATAATAATAATAACAAAAAAGTCTATTATTTCTGTTATTTTTTAAAAGCATTTACTTTTTTAATTTTACTAAATTAAAACCTAATTAAAACTTCACACTCAATTTTCTCAAAATGGCAACCATGTGGGTTGACACTGTATTGCATAACAGCGTCCGTCGGTATCTACCAACTTCAATGTGATTAGGTTATTTAAATAAAATACTTTATACCGGATTAAAACGCGATTTATTATTTATGCCGAGGTTTCGGATGCTTTTCAGCAACCGTGTTCGCGGGGAGACAGAAAGATGACAGTTGTCTGATTTGAAATATCACAAAGTTGCCATATTAACGCCATCTATTCCTACGGAGTTGATATTTACTGGAATATTCTATATTGTGGCAATATTGACTAACGGTGTCCTCTTGTTTTGAGTATGTTTGATATACATTATCAATCAACTATCAAAAATTAAATTGAATTTTGTTTTTTATCCCGGTGAAACATTCTTTACATGTTATATATACTTAGAAATTTTGGAATTCAATTCGGGCATCAAACCACCGTTCACATTTGAAAAAGCCATGTATTGAAACTAACGCGTTTCCATTTCAGTCTATGAACTCCAAATAAAAATTAGACATACTATATGTAAATGTCACTTATGTTTAGAAATCACTGCATTTCTAACATCTGGTTCTGTAGCTTAGCCCACCCATCCATTTCCCATCCACGCCCAGCATCACTTAACCTCATAAAATGCAAATATAGGTTGGAACAACTCGTAAACTCGTTATTTATGCCAGCACCGCGATGGACATAAAGTCGCCTCATAAAATAGTCATAAATTTAAGAATAATAAGATCGATGATGTTTTACGGTCTGGGTAGATGTTATAAATATTGTTGATTTTGTTATTGTACATTCTGAGTACTGGCGTTCTTGGCACAAATGGCGTGTGAATAGTGAATTTATTTATTCAAATGTATGGTCATCTTATCCTTTTCAGCAAGCGTGCTCATAGGCAGACTCTATGCAAATATACCTATCCCTACTATGTATTATAAATGTGAATCTAAGTTTGTTTGTTACGCTTTCACGCCAATACTGCTCAACCGAT
This sequence comes from Anthocharis cardamines, assembly GCA_905404175.1. Classification (NCBI taxonomy): domain Eukaryota; kingdom Metazoa; phylum Arthropoda; class Insecta; order Lepidoptera; family Pieridae; genus Anthocharis; species Anthocharis cardamines. Next base: position 1,140,305 of record FR989975.1, read on the forward strand.
TATCATGAAACTTTGTATACATATTCTTAGAGGTATTAGAAAGGACATAGGATAGTTACTTTTAATTAAATAAGGAGGATAAAAAAATATATTTAAGCAGAGACGAATTCTCCGCAGACGAAGTCGCGGGCAAAAGCTAGTTATATAATTAATTTCATTAAAATTAAACTTCTTCTAGATAAAACATTAATATAATTTTATTTTATTATTTCCGACATTTCGATCTTCTTTAGAAATACATAGATGGCGTTAATATGGCAGCTTTGGGATATTTTAAATCAGACAAAGTATTTTTATTTTTAATTTATTTCAAATCAGACTGACAGCTGTCGCGCCGCGACCACAGTTGCTGGAAAACATTCGAAACGTCGGAATAAATAATATAATTAAAATTGCATTTTAATTCTTGCGTATGTAAAACTTTTTGCGGTTTAAAAATAGGGAAACAATTCATACACTCTACCTTTATTATTACACTAGCAACGCGCCCCGGCTTCACACGGGTGCAATACAGATGTACTACACAAAAATAGCCTACATATGTTACTCACTCACTCATTTTTAAAATCGGCCCAGTAGTTTTTGAGTTTATTCATAACATACAAAAATACAAGTCTTTCCTCTTTATGATATTTAAATAGAAGGATAGATTTTACATATATAGTTGTAATATATAATATAATAATAATCTTCACGAATCGCCATAGGCCTTCGCCTATAATTGTTAATTCTCCTAAAGTAACTAGTAATGATAAACGTTGGTGCAAACTTAATAAGAACTGTCCGCACACCATTCATCATTTCATCATTAAGATGATAAATGACCAAAAGATAACGTAGATGAATGACCTGTGTCACTTTCCACGCTAATTTTCTAATATTCTCAGAGTATTTCGAATCTTTACTATGTACTATTTCTTGGCTTCATGACGGTCTCGGGTACGAATACCAGTGTCTGCTCTATGCTCCACTAGGGGACGTTATTTTATTTTAGATATCGATAGTAGGTGATATCTCAGCCACAAAACATCAGTCAATGATGCGCTGTCGACCTAATTTTTACTTCGAATATTCGGTTTATAGACTGAAACCGAAACGCGCAATGTGCGTGCGTTTTTCCATTTATGAATTGTGCTCGTTACTCGGTAGGAATTTAGACATTCCTTCCACCCGTTCAACGCCCGATATGAGCAGACGTGGGGAAGGCATGCTCTGAGAAAATTATAAATATATCGTTCTGGTGGGATTCGAACACGTGACCCATCGGAGCGCAAGGTAGGTGTTCTACTAAACACGGCAACGAACCCGTCGGCTGTTAGATGTTGTAGTATCGCGCTACTGAGCAAAGAGAATGACATCTAGACAGATTTGCGAGAGATACGTACATACATAATATTATTTACTAGAAAATTAAGTCTATGAGTCCCTCCTACGTAAAGCAAAAATAATATTTTTTCTCTTTCTCTGTCAACTGTAGGCATTAATATTTCTGAGAAAAAAATCTCTATTGTAAACATATAATTGACACCCAACACTTTTAATTAATACGTCGCCTTATAAATAATGAGTATCGATAAGGCTCCAATTCTGTGAAACAATAACGACAATTATTTCACATAATGTTATGTTTTCTTTATGTAATGTGAAAGTAGACATGTGCTAATTAATATGTATTACATATTGTGGTACGCCTAACTTTACTAACTATAATTTTCGTTGAAAATAATATATCTTCAGTAAAATTTCACTTTTTTTTTTAAATTTATCATACTCTTTCTTTATTAAAAAAATCTTTACTACGTCTTTGATATGATAGGCAACACTTTTTTTGACCGTCAGTATTAGTGCCCTATGTCAAAAGATACATCTTTGACGATCAGCAAAAAGAGATGTAAAAAACTACCCACATACTCGTATGTTCGAAACGGAATGGAATATGAAAAATGCACGATGCATCCATCAGCCAGATTGCGGCGTTATTACTATCTCCGTTTTATTTCCTGCCCCGAAATGAGTACCGTCTGCAAATAAAGTAAATCTCTTTTATAAAATTGTAAATCTGTCGGTACATTGAAGTTCTTTCAGAAAATTTACTAATAACTACTAATAATATTAAAAATGAAGTAATGCTACGCGTTTCGGATTCAGGCTTTACTTGAAACAAAAAATAGGTCAACAGCGCATTATTGAGTGACGTCTTATGACTGAATCATCACATTCATATGTAGATATCACATCAATTATAGTAGAATAATTATTTTATCTTTAACTTTCATTCTCACTATATCTACCTCTTTCTAATGTGAAGTAAATGTTATAGACAAAACAGCTTTAATTATAACTTAATTTGAATTTAACTTTATATATTTTTTATTAAATTTTATATATTTTTATTTATTAAATAATATTATATAAGTAACTAGCTGCTCAACCCGGCTTCGCACGGCTATACCAATGAAGAAAATGAGACAAAATTTCCCCTTTACAGTACCTACTAATAACTGAAAATCAATCAGTCAATATGCTTAAAGATTTTTTTTATTATCCAATTTCAGAAAAAGTAGGTCGACAGCGCATAATCGATTGATACGAGTATTGTGTTGCTGAGGTATCACCTACCATCATGTGAACTTTATGCTCATCCGTCGATATCGATATCTAACATAAAAAACATAGCCTAGAATTTTTAAAAAATAGAACGAACACCAAGAACATAGAACAAATTTAAGCAGTTAAATAAAACTATTGCGTTAAAATGTAATTCCGGAACCGGATGCATCCGTCAGTAGCATTGCAGCAAGCGTCCGTTTTATTTCCTTAGCTTTTCGGATGTACTGTTCGCAAAAAAAATCGACAATTTAAATAGCATTTTTTTTATTGCAAAAACAAATTACATTAACAATAAACTCTTTAAATGATAACTCAAATATAAAAATAAAAACACATGCAACAGGTGGCCTTACCGCTCTTAGCGATCTCTTCCAGGTATATTTTTGTATCTTTCTTAATTAAAACTGTAAAGGAATTGAATTACCTTTCGGCAAAAGCTTAAAAATAAAATTTTCAGGACTTGGCCTCCATAAAGTGAGATTGAATAAGCCTCATCATCCCCTTTTTTCATCCCTTAAGATTACTTATTTCTTAAAATCCTTTCTTACTTGCTACATACGTCCAGTGGTGGGACCACAATACAAGCCCAAAAGTCCGGCTTGCTAACTTTAACGTAATACATGTTTATATATAACTTATATAATAACGTTATCATATAAGTTATATAAATTTTTCTTTTTAGGCAAGCCAAGCTTTTGGGCTTATGGTAGTACGTCATAAAATAAATCTACAACGCAAATTACATGAGCGGTGTTAGCTTTGATTTGATGAATCACAATCTTGTTTAATGTTAATATTTAACATAATAATATTCACTTTCAAGGAATTAGCCTATTCATAATTCGTACCCCAGGGAAGTGTACTTGCACCTACCCTCTTTTTAATCTACCTTAATGATTTATGTGCTCTTCCACTCATAAATGGCAAGCTATTTTCATTTGCCGACGATACAGCACTCGTTTTTCATGCTAACACCTGGACAGAGGCCACCACGATAGCGGAGCAAGGACTCGGTAGTGTGTCGCACTGGTTACGAAATAATCTGCTGACACTAAACACGACAAAAACAAAGTTTATGTGCTTCAGTATTTCCAAACGTACCCAGCCTAAAATATTGCCAACCATCAAAATACACACATGTTCAAATCAATCATGCTGTGGTTGCCCCTTCCTTAACCATACCATCAGTACCAAGTATCTGGGAGTTATCTTAGATCATAATCTCACTTGGGAGAAACATGTTGACACTCTGTGCTCCAGGCTGAGAAAAATAATGTTTGTCTTTAAAAGACTGAGACGAGCAGCGGACAAGAAAATCATAAATTTAGTCTACCTCGCACTTTGTCAGTCCATAATAACCTACTGCATAACGGTGTGGGGAGGATCGGATACAACATCAATGATAAAGGTAGAGCGAGCTCAAAGAGCAGTTCTCAAGATAGCCTACAAAAAACCTTTCCGGTACCCTACAACCCAGCTCCATAAGGACGCCAATACCCTTTCAGTAAGGCAACTCTATATCTTATCAACCTGCCTAAGATTTCACAAGTTCTCAGCAAAACATTTTCTTATTCCTTTATCTAAACGTTGCACATTTTTTAACCTACCAAGGAAAAGCACTACGTTTGGTCAACGTTTCTTTGCTTATAAAGGACCGTTCCTATACAACAAAATCGTAAGATTGACCAACTCGGAGATAGTCAAATTATCGAGATATAAACTACGTAAAACAATCAAAACTGCACTATCATTCCTGGACTATAAAAATACCGAAACTCTTATACATGGGCTTGCTTGACAAGTTCCAAATATTATTAATTAAATTAATTATTCACAGGCACACATTATTTAGACACATTACTTTATTTAAACACCTATACCTGTTTTATGAAACTTACTGTATATAATATTTATAATCCTCAATATTTCCTACTCATATTATTTATGTCGATATAATATACTATAGATGTATGCAACATTTCACTTTACTTATAGCATGAAGCGGTTAAAGTAACATTCTAACTTAGCAATACACTCATACTCGCAGGTATAATACATACATTCACACCAATATGCATGCACGCACGCACACACACACACACACGCACACACACACACACACGCACACACACACACTCACGCGCGCTCGCGCCCTCACATACATACTATACCACACATCTACATCATGAAGTATCAATATTTACTATAATTTGTTTTCATGTTTTCTATTTCTTTATTATTAAAAAAAACCAATATTTCTTTTGTAACTTAGATTTAAATAAATATTAAATGTAAACGTGTTTTCAGAACATGGAAGAGACTAGCCACCCACAACACAGGGTATCCTAGTGTGGGGACTAGTAACCATTATTTATGTAAACTATTATTTTTAGTAATTAAATAAATTTCATTTCATTTCATTTCATAATGTAAAGGTTGGCAACGCATTAGCGGATCCTCTGGTTGTGCATTTATCTATGGGTTGTGAGTTATCATCAAGTGAACCTCCCAGTTCGCCCCCAATACTATACAAAAAAAGAATATAAACTTGTCTTTAATTAACTCGAGTAAAAGAGGACACTCAATATTGCCATATAGAAAATTACAAGAAATATCAACTCCGTGTATTTAGATGGCGTTAATATGGCAATGGTGATATTTCAAATCAGACAGCTGTCACCACCACCACGGTTGCTGAAAAGCTTTCGAAATGTCAGGATAAATAATATAAAGAATAAATTGCGTTTTATTCCAGTTAAAGTTATTTTATTTGAAAGAATAAAATTAAGTCAAATAAAATAACATTCGAAATATGAATTGAAATTTAAAATACATTTTATATTGAAGTTAAATACAGAAAGTAAAACAATGTAACTCGAACGCCCGTTGACTATTTTGCTAACGGTACAATCGGAATTGAAAGGGTTCACGTTTTCATTTTAAACTGCGCTACCTCCGGTGTGGGCAATTTTGTGAAAATAAAATTGTAAATTTTATTACTAACTACTGGACCCCGCAGACGTTGTTCTGCCACAATTTTGGCTTCGAAATTATATAATTATTCTTAAAGAATATGCCCATTTACCCACTATAATTGTCTAATATGTAACTGATTTGCAGTGGACATCTGTTATTCCAAAAAAGCTAAGAATGCATGACGTGAGCTGTCAAGATGGCGGAGTTCCGAATCTAATTTATTTTATGCATATATTTTTTCCTGATTTTTTCCAATATTTTAATAGCTTATATCTTATTCCGGACATAGAGGAATCCAACAAATAAGATATCGTTAAAATCGGTACAGCCATTCTTGAGTTATAAACGGTGTAACTAACACAACTTTCTTTTATTGGACAAAAGATTTTTTTGGGATGGACGTTGAGATACGTCTCAAATAGGATACCAGTCTTGAGACATAGTTTATAAAAAGTTTTCAATTTTTTTTAAATAATGATAATTATCGACACTCGAGCGCGAGGCTCACTTGATGGTACCGTACCTCACAACATAAGTCAATGATGCACCGTCGACCTATGTTTTGTTTCGAGCATTCGAAAATCCACAGACTGAAACTGAAACGCGCACTTCGCGGTTTTCCATCTATGAAAGGTGGTTCGTTACCCGGTCGGAATTAAAATATTCCTCCCTCTTCTAATGCCCAAAATAGGCATTTTGGGCTATAGTGGACCCACCACTATTTGTAGGTATCGCTACAAACCATCATGTACTATGTCAGCGATTTGGTCCATGCTTAGGTACTTAATATTAAACCCTACTTATCCCAACCGCACTCAAGCAAGAGCGATTTTTACGTCATTTAAAATAACAAAGCGTTTTAAGCACTAACAAAAAAAGCCTTAACGCGACCCTTAAGCGAGATCACTTAAAAATAAGAAAAATCTTTTCAGGTCGTTGCCGGAACTCCAAAGAAAACGGGCTCTTGTGACACCTCGAGACCGTTTACAATTAGAGCGCTTTTGACGCTGTAAAAATTATTTAGGGCTACATTAATTTGTGCTCAATCGTAACCACCTGCGGAAATTTGTGGTGGCTTTTACAAGACTTTGTTTGTACGTGTTCTTATAAAACAATGTTTGCAAAAAAACCGTAGTTGCGTAGACATAGGCAAGTTTTTCACATATTCTCTCCTAACTGTAGATACTTAATTTATGTTTGTGCAAAATCAAGTTTTGTATGTTAAGGCCAAAGTAATAAACAAACTGCTATTCAATGCATATTTTACACATTAATAGTAGATACGGGACAATATGCTTATGACGGGCTCGTGGGCGAGTTCGGAAGAACACCTGCCGTGCGCATCGATGAGTCGTGGGTTCGAATCCCACCGGGACATGTTTATAATATTCTACGTATAAGCATGACTTTCTCACGTCTGGTAACTTCGGGCATTGAACGGGTGGGAGGAATATCGAAATTCCGACCGGGTAACGAACCACCGTTCATAGATGGAAAAATGGTCAAGCGCATGTTGCGCGTTTCGGTTTCATTTATGGATTTCCGAATGTTCGAAGTAAACATTAGGTCGACAGAGACATTGACTGAGTTGAGGTATCACCTATCATCAAGTGAGCCTCATGCTCGTCTGTCGATATCTTTACTTCTATACTTAATATTATAAAGAGGAAAGATTTTTTTTTGTATTTTTGTATGTTATGAATAAACTCAAAAACTACCGGACCGATTTTGAAAATTCTTTCACCAATAGAAAGCTACATTATCAGCGAGTAACGTGTTTTGTGTATAGTACATCTTCATTGCACCCGTGTGAAGCCGGGGCGCGTTGCTAGTCAAAAAAAGAAAAAATATTATTTCTTACCAACAAACATGACATGCAAATGATTCTTTTCGTTTCATGCATAATTCTCACCTACATATTATGCTGTTATTTTTGATTTTAAATTAAGCCGTACATTAGCGAAGCGAATTACTTAATACTAGAAGATCAAAGCTTCGCTCAGCCAGTTTTATAGCGTTTACTCCATTAGTAGCTTCCTGCTATAGGTTTCTTTAAACAGTTTATAATTAGAGGTATATGACGCGTTTATTTGAGACTTGGTTTTGACCGTGGCTTTGCTCGTATAAAAACTGATACTTTTCTTGATGCGTATGATATTAGGATTGTCTTGTAAATTCCCTCATTTAAATGTAACACGAGAATGTAAGTGAGTGCTCCTATTTCACCATACATACTGTTGATAGACAAATCTTTGCTTTTTTTTTTTTTTTTTTTTTTCGTTTATATATATTTTTTGATTATTATAGTTAATTACTTAAAGATGTCATGTGGAACATGGTGTAATGGTTGCAGCTCCTTACAAAACATTTGTAAAACAAAAACTTGGCGATTGAAAAGAGTGGCGGCGAGTTTCTTGCCAGTTCTTCTCGTCCGCTCTACGCCCTTGATTTGAGAACTGGCAGTAAATGTAAAATTAGAAGCATTGAATATGTATTTTTTATTTGAATTTGAATTAAATGAAATAAACGTATTAAAACGACATTAAAACTTTATGACAGTCATGATCTAAAACTGATATTAGACGCTTTTGACGGGCTCGTTGTCGCGTTCGGTAGAACACCTGCCGTCCGCATCGATGGGTCGTGGGTTTGAATCCCATTGGGACGATATATTTATAATTTTCTGTATTCATGTTTTTCCCACGTCGGATAACTTCGCTCATTGAACGAAAAAATCCTGTATAGTACTTTACGTAAGAGTTCTATATGGTCTCACCTTCTATTTAAAATGTTTTTTAAGCTCAAATATCCCTATTCCAGATACGGAGACATGGTTCCCGGGACAATTGCAGGCAAAATAGTTGGTGGCGTGTGCTCTCTCTCTGGAGTACTCGTGATTGCGCTACCCGTGCCTGTCATCGTCTCCAACTTCTCCAGGATTTACCATCAGAATCAGAGGGCTGATAAGAGGAAGGCTCAGAGGGTGAGAAAAAAAAACTTATTTTATAGTAGTCTGATACAAAGGGACAGGCTACTCATGGTGAGCGACGACAATTTAAAATAAACATTTCTTTTTCATGTTAAGCGTAAATAAGTAAGTTTTTATTATATTTAAGTTTAAAAAAATTAGGAGGTTGTGGAATCAATATTAAATTTTTTACTAGCCAAACTGCTAAACCGAAATTTTGCGATAGCTTATTTTATACATAATTAAAAAAACAATAAGAGCTTAAAGTAATGAAAGTTTTGCTATAATAACTTATTCGTTAAAAATAAATTTATTTATTAAATATAAACTTTTTTTTACTACTAAAAGAAGTAAGGATAAATTAAACATTAATACTAAATCCGTAAAATTATCACAAGAATTCAGAGAATAAATAGTATTTTTTAATTAGAATACTGTATACCGGATTAAAATGCGATTTATTATTTATATTGTTTAAATTATTTATCCCGACGTTTCGGATGCTTTACAGCAACCGTGGTCACGGGCAGACAGAAAGATGACAGTTGTCTGATTTTTGAAATGTCACAAAGTAATATTAACGCCATCTATTCCTACGGATTCCTATTCCTACGTTTTAATCCGGTATACAGTATTTCATTTTAATGTGTGATACTCGCGCTAATAATTAAACATTCCAGAAAGCCCGTCTCGCCCGCATCCGTATCGCCAAAGCATCATCAGGGGCGGCATTCGTCTCCAAGAAGAAGGCTGCTGAAGCTCGTCTGGCTGCCCAGGAGTCAGGAGTTGAGCTGGATGACAACGGCAGGGATGAAGACATTTTCGAATTGCAGCATCATCATTTGTTAAGATGCTTGGAACGTACTACGGTAATGATCAATCTCCTTGTAGGTGTGGTAAATGTTGTATGCTTTTCTTTGTGTTAAAACAAGGACGCATTTGGTGTTTGTGACATTGTAAGTGTGAGCTTATTTTTTTAATTATTTACTAACTAGCAGCACGCCCCGAATTCGCACGGGTGCATTGTAGATAATGTAGCTTTCTATCGGTCAAAGAACTATTAAAATCGGTCGAGTAATTTTTGAGTTAAATCGTAACAAACAAACAGATCTGAATCAAATCTATACAAATATTATAAAGAGGAAAGGTTTGATTTTTTGTTTGTTTGTTTGTTTGTATGAATTGAATAGGCTCCGAAACTACTTGGCAGATTTGAAAAATTCTTTCACCAATAGAAAGCTACATTATCGCTGAGTAACATAGGCTATATTTATTACTAGAAAAAAATAGAGATCCTTAGAATTTCCTACTAAAACCAACCCGAGGTGTAAAAAAATTTGCCAAAAAATGTTGTTCGTCGCATGCGCTGCGAAAAGTATTGATGATAGAACAAAATAAAGTTCTACAATATTATAGAACATATAAATATCTACAAAAAACTTCACGAGACCATATGTCTAACTATTGTAGTTATGTTACTATAACTACTTTTGTACATTTTAAAAGTTGATAGAAATGCCGATCAAAATCAGACCCTGCTATCCATACCTCTGTATTAATTCTTATCCAAATAAATTGTTTCATATTTAAGACTGTTTCAATAGCTGTTGATTACTTTTTGAAATATTGAAATCGGACATTCCATTCAAAAGATATTACGAAATTAAAAATATCAATGTAAACAAAAAATACACGCCGTCCGCTTCGCACCGCTGTGGCTCCACGCAGGGCATCGAGCAATACGGCGAGGGGTAGTACTATGTCATTTTGTTCAATTTCTGGGGTTTTGTTACGATTTAACTCAAAAACTACTCAACCGATTTTAAAAATTCTTTCACTAATAGAAAGCTACTATATTATCAGCGAGTAACATAGGCTTTGCTTTTTTTTCATCTATTTGCACCCGTGCGAAGCCGGGGCGTTTTGCTAGTATCTTAATAAAAAAATATTTATCCGGAAAACCTTTAAATGTAAGACGTTTAAAAAAAAGTTTTTATTCTTAAACTTCTTACATACATTTTTTTGATGTTTTTACAGCATAGAAAGAGATAGACCCATAAATTATGTATAACTCTGTCTCTTTCTATCGTCAGGAACTCCTGCAATAACATAGATGTAAGAGATTGTGGTAGACGCTTTTATTGATTAAACCACTTAACGAATTTTAATATAATTTTGTGAACTAGGGTTGCCACGAAAACTAAAATAGAGTATTTCGCTCTTTTATCATGTAGAAGTATTTTATAATATACGCAACGACTATAACTGTTTATAAATATATACAATATACATTATGTGTAAGACTGGAATAAAATAAAAAAAACAAAAGAACAAATGGGTCACGTGATTGTAAGTGATCGCCACTGCCAATCGATAACTGCAACAGCGGAAAGTTTGCAGGTGCGTTGCCGGCCTTTAAAGAATGACTAGACTCGTTTCTTGAAGGTTCCCAAGTCGTATCGGTTCGAAAGACAGTCGACAAAAGCTGGTTCAAAGAGCGTTGTTTTGTGGGAGGCAAAATAATTCTTCATTATGCTGTGACCACCTCCGTGGCTCAGTGGTACCGGAGGTCCTTGGTTCGAATCCCGGGAAATCATGGTTAAAAAAAATGTTTCGGTCGGACAGGGCACAGAAGGCTGATCACCTACTTACATGTAAAGATAAATGATCAGTGAAACAGACACAGAAATGGGTCTGCCCCATGTCCCATTATGGGACTCGGGAATTATTTTTTTTATGCTGTTAACTCTATTTCACCAAAATGTAAATAAATACTTTATTTATCCCAAGACACCGTGGCAACCCTAATCTAAACTGTGAAATATACATTTTTACGTATATGCTGAGTGGAAACTAGTCTGTAATATTAATAATAATAGTATAATATAATAATCTTAATATAATAAATTATTTTGTGTGAAATTTTGTACCTTTTTGTAGTGTTCTGAAATAATGGTCACTATAGATAAAATATATGCTTCTTTTATTTCTAACATCTATTTATCTCACGTTTTGTTGTATCCCGTTTATTTTGTTTTTGAATTGGCAAAACCATCACCTAAATGGACATATCTAAACTAACTCGACAAGACGTCAAAATTTGTTATTTATTTTTTAATCTATCAGTCTCTTTCCTTTTAGGGTTTTCAAAACCAATACGACAAAATATTCCAGGATCGTGAATTTGTGGAAATGGAAAACCCTTTCAATGGGGCTGCGAAACGGCCGGGCTCGCCTTCGCCCCTAGCGTCGCCCGCGCATTCTGGCCGCGCACCGGCCTTACTAGCTTGCTGCGCACGATGTGGCTGTTGTCCACAAAAATACCAGGTAACCACAACCTTATCGACTACGCCGTAAGATTCAAAATGTGTTAACAGCTAGAACAGTTTATAACCAAACGCCTTTTTAACATTAACGGAACTAACTTGTGTTAACTGTTATTAGGTTTTACAAGCCATAGTTGCAAACAGCTTCTTTTCTAATTTAGTTTCCGATGGAGGTGTAGTAAAGGCTGAAGTTTATGGTAATAATTACCAGTTTTATGGCATGTTAGTTCACGTAGTTGATGAGAGATAGTTTTCGATACGTTAACACGTTCGTAGTATAGGTATTTTTATGGTAATTTCTAAGGGTTTTTGTCACGACAGAAACGGCATCGATCAGTCAGATGCGTCAGTCCGATCGGACTTGCTCCGAGTACAACACGTGAGGTACAAATAGCACACAGCACCGTCCTTGATGTTTCAATTGCGTATCGGTGTTTTTATGACCAATTAACTTTATTCTAGATCATATAGATTATTGTTTGTTATAAATAGGGATTATAATCCGACTATTTCCCATTTAGAGAAACTACTCCCACACTTAGAAGTGTATCGAAGAAGTTTTTGGAAGATTTTAAATAATCAAAAACTTATTCTATTCTGAAAATATACAGTGTTTTGGAACATAATAACTATTACCAAAATATCTTATATTCGGTAACTGTTTTAATTCTATAATAATATAAATTTAAGTAAATATTTATAAATTGGTCATAAGAATTATTATTATCGACCGATAACGTAATTGATTTCCGTATTGTCGCTTGTGTGGCTAGATTGTGCCCCTGACGTGCTTGCGTGGTACATTCCCATATATACCAAAATATACTAAATATGTACTAAAATATATACATATAATTGCTTTGCTGGAACACAAAATTTAAGCTAAGCTTCATATCGATTGGTATCGAAAAGTAATTCTATAGCTATTTTTCACATTGGCGATTATATCAAGATTAAATATTATTTAATATATAATATAAGTAATTTAATGATTTCGGATTGAAATCCATCCCACTATATATTATATAAAAATTATGTATATAATATATATGATGGTAAGTAATATAAATCACAGGGGTAAATCAATTTTCCTTTTTACGTAGAGTCTAGTCGTAGTAACTGTTTGTTATGCTAAACCCTTTATTTAACAAATAGTAGTCTAGACACTGAATATAACCACGTTTCTTCATATTACACTTACAAACTCTTTACTGATTCATTTCTTAACTTTCGTAAAACTGTTTTAATAGACCTATCTCCGTCTTCTATCGTTCAAAGTTCTAATGAAAGGCAAAATATGAACGAAATTCTAAATTTAAAAAACACATACGATAATAGTATGTAAAACCTTTTTTCTAAATTTGCTAGTTTAAAAAAAAACTCGTAGCTTTCGCCAATTTAAATTAGTTTAAAGTACACATAATATCTATTATCTATTCTTTAAATAAAAGTACGCAATACCCTAGCTATGTCTTGTTCAATATTATTTTTCTAATCGATTAAAGTATCAATTTATAGTACCTATAAAGAGTTTGAACATACACTTTTCAAAAATCGAACAAATTGCTTGAAGTAAAGCATAGATGCTGAATCTACCACAGACTACGTTATGGTGACAATGTCTAGAATTGGTTGTATTTTTATCATCAGATTCGCGATACTCCAATTGGCTCTAACAGGTAGTTGTAATTTAAGGTCCTGCTATTAGACTCGGGTAGAAAACGATCACGTGGTACTCGGCGATACACAGCGACGTCGCGACCGTCTGACACCTCGGTGTCTGCCGCGCCCAGTGAAGACCCCTTACCAGTACGTCTCGCCAGTTCTACCATGCAGCGATAACTTATATATGCCCCCTTAAACAAAGCTTAATTCTAATATAAGTTTATTTAAGAAAAATAACTCTATATAAGTCGACTTTTACAAGCACTTGTGGAGGAAGTGAGGCGTGCTCTTCCTCCAACCAAATGGGAATATTTTTTTTTGGGAAATAATTATTTTGAGTTAAATCGTAATAAAACTATAAACAAGCCTTTCCTCTTTATAATATTAGTATAATAACTGATTAGCTAGCCGTAAGTCGACAAAGGTGGATGTCGAAGTTTTACTCAGCGTTCGGAGACACTTTGATAGCGCGATGCAGGATTATTGACGTCTTTGTACTGATTATAGGTGATGCACATTTATTATCGTGCTTCTACAGAGAAGTGTTGGCATTTTACTCGACAGTTACTCTTTTAAAGACCAAAAATTATACCCATTTGTAATAAAAACATTAAAAACCATTCAGAATAAAAATATTCAGAATAAGTGCTTAAGTTTTTATCTTCGAAACAAACGAGATAGCTATGTATATGACTCAACGTTCATATTATATACTGTATAAATATATTTTATATTGCTATATGCAGGACACCTTGTCAGGTTGATTTTATTTCCCATTTTTGGTCCGAAGAATGTGGAATTTTTGGAAATATCGTTGCGTATAAATATTTAAAGGTTCTATGATGACAACCAAAATATTAATAAATAAATAAATTAATTAATTAATTGCTGAATTAGCTGCTATTTTGGTGATTATTTTTGTGCCCTTTGAACTACTTGGGAAACAGAAAAATATGAAATAAAAATACTATAAATTATTCTTCTGTTTTGGACGCTAATTTAATGTTATAATTATCGATGACTTGAGAATGTGTTGACGCTACAGGCTTTTGAATATTTCTGGATTTGTTGTACAACTAGTTGACATTTGTGTGCAAAATAATCCAAGTCCACAGCTATGTGTATAATTGTGCATAAACGGAACGTTCTAAATCATAATTTGCGGAAGAGTGTGCAAAATTCATAATGGTCTCTATCTCACGTTACGCTAATGGATTCCATTCGAAAGAAAGAGTTATCGTCAAATAAACTAGAGTCCTTTTCATAAAAGAAGTCTTTTTAGGTGTCGCTAGTGTCTATGGAGTTAAAAATACTTTCATAAAAATTATTGTAGTTCCAACATTATCCGTAGGACTTCTTTCTTGAAACGTACTTTAAATTAACCTCTAATCGCTGCGTGGTAACTGGTGTTAAGGCTTTTAATGTATGCAGGGTGTTGGCTGCTAAATTGTCGCTTAAACTTTGTCCGAGTTTCAATGGTTTTTGTAAATTGATGTGTATTGTTAAGCTTTCGCTGTGATGCTATCGTCGTACTTGTCAATGTGAGGTATCCAAATGTTATTAATGTTCTGTATTTCCAATTGTTAATAAATCGCATTTATCTATTTTTTATGAATTGATAAACAAAAACCTACTTCCTTTCAAATGCTTTGTTAATTTCGATTATAAAGTGTAATTCCTATACTCTGATGTACATATTTTTATGTTGACAAAGGCAGTGGTTCATGAGGTTAACTTAATGGTAGGTGATGCGTTGTCGACCTACTTTTAACTTCGAGCATTCGGAAAACCATAGACCGATACCGAAACGCACATTGCACCGTTTTTCTACCTATGAACGGTGGTACCCGGTCAGATATTCCTCCCACCCGTTTAATGTCCGAAGTGACTAAACGTGGGGGAAACATGCTTATAGAAAATTATAAACATGTCGTCCCGGCGGAATTCGAACCCGCGATCCATCGGAACGCTAGGTAGGTGTTCTACCAGACGCGCTATCGAGCCTGTCAAAATTATGTTGATTATAACGTCAGCCACGTCAGCAATATCCGTTTAAATTTTCTGATGTAGCTATATTCATTACAAATTATTATTAATAATGTGAGCTATCTTTACTCCCTTTAAATAAAAGCACTTTTTTAATATAATTTGATTGTTTAATGACTACTCAAACGTACATCAAGATTGAGATAGGTGCAATAAAAAAATACGGTATGAAAGGTAGCAATATTTTGAGAAGCTTTAATGTATTATTTTTTATTACTATATTAGTATTCCGACTTTCACTGTTATAACTCATGGGTTGTTGTTTATCGAAATTTTTTCTTGTAGTGTACGTAGAATAAAAACAAAGCAAAGTTTTGTATCTGTTAATTAGAATAATGCGATTTCCTCTATCGATAGTAGATCCACAAGTGTTGTAAATGTCTAAATGCTTCGGGTGTTGCTAGTTCGCTGTAAGCCACTGTCATTGACATTGACATTTGTAACGTCAAACGCCAACACACTGCACACATGCTCAATGTAAGGGTTGCAAGACTTTATTTTGCAGTAGATGACGCGCTTAATGTGCCAAATGAAGATATTCTCTTTAGAAGAATTTCGAGAAGGTTCAGACTCGCAGTGTAATGTAAGCTGCAGTGCAAAACGGACCTTATTTAAAATATATGTACATACATTTTTACACTAAATTACACACTGATGGGTCTACGAATTTGTAACGAAATAGCATGATCCAAAGCACCTTTTTTACTCATTACACCTTACAACATTCACTGCAATTTGCTCACTTCCAACATTTATACGTATGTATTTTTTAAACTTTAAATTGTACAATCATAGGCTTGTGTTAAGTGCTTCCTCTTTAAAATGTAAATGTAGTTATAATCAGTACCGCTATATTTTGTTAAGGCTTCACTTTGTCTAAATTGTATATGTATTAATTGGCAATAACTTTCCAGATGATTTTTAGTAGTTTTTTTTTTGAAAGGACAATATTGTTTTCGGTACATATGGCCTTAAAAACTAACTTTTTATTTTATTTAAGTAGTAGAGTATTTACATTCAAAATTAAATTATTGATAGCTAAAAGAGTTTCAAACACTTGTTTTGACATACAAAATTGTATCTATGATACGTCATAGTGTAGAATCTTTTATATGATACGATATAATGTCGTAACGATAAATTAATTGTATATTTAACAATTACAGCAAGCGTGTGGCAAGTACATTCCAGCTGGGAGTACGGTCCAAGGGAACCAGACTGGGGTGGCGATGGATGGTACATATCTTGTGGAGGCGTCTTTCTAGGAACCGTCTGCTAATGCTCACCTTGAGAGCTATGTGTGAACCAGACAGGACTGGAGTGACATTTGCCGCAATTATTAGGTTATGTCTTCAGATCTAACATGAAACTGCCTGTTATCCTGATATCATAGACTTTAAATGGAGACCTCGAGATTTCTGGTCAAACCTATAAAGTTGGTTAGAAATGACATTGATAAAGTTTAGGTATATGAAACTGTATGAAACTAATATTGGATGTATTGAGCGGTAGTTGTAGGTAGTAAATTCAATTATAGGGTGTAATAAGGTTACTTAATTTGCGCTATCTAGACTGCTTTTTCAATCTTCAGGTCTTCATTAAACCGTGGTCCATCTATTCTAGTAGATTTAGATTATCATCTGGGAGCACTACGCTGAAATTCACGGATCATGAGACTAACATCAATTTTACAACTTAAATAAAAGTTGCAAAGGCAAACTTATATTATCCACATTATTGAGCCCAATGTGTCCTACATAATCAAATAACTGAGTTGTAAATGAATTAAAAGCGAACCTCAGAAGAATTTCATCAGAAGTAAAAAGGTAACCAGCTGAGTCATAAAGCTTTGAGATAATAACGTATGTCTGAGGATCTTGATATCTTGGCATATACGCTTTCGGTAAAGACCTCATCTTTATATGAATCATATCATAGACAGATAGTTTGGTTGAAAGGAACTGAGCACTAAAAATCCTGTTTTATGTTACTATCAGGATACCTAGTGCCTTCAGGGTTCATAAAAACATTATACTGTTACTCTGTGTTAGTGAAGTTTAGATATAGATAAATGTTCTCATATTGAATTGTCTCGGTGATGTAAAGGCACGTAGCTTACTCATATCTATGTAATATTTAGTTTTGACCATGAACATTCCTAGTATACGGAGATCATAGAGAATTTTATGACGTAAGAGACCATGACCTTGCTGATGTATAAAAAATGTTGAGTTGTCATTCTCATTTTGACTAGTAACTTGGCGCGAAAACCGAAAGCAAATATTAGATGTTGTCAGAATATAGATTTATTAAATGTTAATTCATTATTCAATCATTCAAGAAAAACATAAGAAACTATTTTTTTCTCTTGTAAATATTAAGCTACGTGCCGTTTTAAAATATTCTATATCAATCGTCGGATGCAATGAAAAAACAATGAAGTATTTTCCAATCCAAATTAATGTTTTAATTCGTAGACCCCTAAATATATGGATGTCTTATGATCACTATAGAGGTATAATGTTATGTATAGATAGATGAATTTATGTGGTTATAATAGAGATTTATTTAATTTCATTGTTAAATAAACTAGATTTAAGTATAAATAATATAACCTTGCGGGAGCATTGAATGCATTAAGGTAATTATAGGGTATTTATAATTTTTAATCATTGTATATTTGTTACAAGAGTAAAAGTTGAAATCATGTTTGAAATTTTAACCTTAATGTTTATTGTAAAATGTGAGTGTGTTTGATTGTTTGTCCGTATTTAACGGCAAAACTGAGCAACTTTCTATAAATGCTTTTGTAACAATGCTACGACGATTTTAAACCGAATTCAGTGTTAATGAAATTTCTTCCAAATATTGCCATTATTACCTACTAATTATTGAGAGTAGACATTCAATTTGATAAATTAATAACTATAATTAAGTATAAAATAATACCTGTTCACTTATTTATAACTTAAATTTTTAACGCGCAAATATCTATAAATATTATGATAATACTACAATTATAATTTTTAATGCCCCAACCCACTGAAATTACTCTTATGAAACCTGTTTTCAAAGACATGAATATCATCTCTTGACCTTTGAAATATAATATTAATTGTTCTAAGTGTAGGTATTCTTTTAATTACATAAATTTTACTCAGTTTTATAAATATGTAAAAACTTATCTTTGTTATAAGATAAATATGTTTCAATAATGTTGTTAATTTTCTTGAATGAGTCAATATATGATGTCATATTTTTCCGTCAGCATTCGCGGATTTTTAATTGTATAATTATATCCTAATCCTGTGATTTTAGGGCTATAGTGTATATATTAAAATAATACGTTGTCCAAGTTATGTAAAGTTAATAATATCTTAATTGTTTCAACTTTCAGGTACATGGGTCTGTTTTAAAATTTTACTTGATTTCGCGATTTCGTCAAAAACTTACCTAATAATCGAATTATTTTAGAAAATGTATGGCCCGAAAGAAAAAAAATCTATTCCTTGAATATTGAAGCTCTTGATTTATTCAGAAATTTAGAAAATACAGCTTGACTGTAAATAAAATAAGTGTAAGACAACCACGTCTAGAAAATTAAACTAAAAAATACTAACGGGTTAATGTTATATTAAGTTATTATATATCGAGTTTTCTTAATATTTTTTATTTTAAAGAAGTCACCTCATTTACTACATACAAAATATATATGTAATTAATCTTCATTTTTTATTAAATTCCATCAATTATTTCAAGAATATGGTGTGACTCTAAAAACTTTTTTAAATTTTTGTCAAATTATTATTATTGTCGTGTTAATCTTATTATTGACTCAATTATTGGTAGAATACTCAAATGATAATCAACATTGAGACTAACTTAAAAGTGTCACAATGAGTGAGACAGGAAAATTAAGATCTACTTTGATTACTCTTTCAGGGGCACCGAGTAACGTACGTACGAGAAAAATACAGATTATATTGGGCTGAATATTTGGTTTAGGTACTATATACAATCAATGTAGTTAATTTTTACTCGGAATCTAGTCCATATTCCATCCGATAATAATTCTTAAATTGTCAAAATTTAAAAAATATAAGGAACAAGTAGGAAAAAAATTAATTATGAATGACAAGATTTTGATCACTATCCCATCTGGTGGTAAGTGGGGATGCGATCTAAGGTGGAGCAAATAAGGTAAATTAAAAAAAGTCTTAATGGGGGAATACTTGTATATGTATATGTATCGGACTTGTTAACTTTCAGAGTTTATTTTCTTGTTTATAAATCGACTATTAGCGCCCCTGGCGTCAACTTCAGAGGTACTGTATCAGTAAGGCGAATATAACCAATACTAAATATCCTATCCTATCAAAAATGTAGCAAATTAAACCTCCTGTTATTTATCGAATAATTTTATACCGCTTTGTTGAGTTCAGGGGTTCATCTCGCATTATGACCTTTGAAAACAAAACGTTTTCAAAGGTCATAATGCGACACACTGCTGCTTTCAAGCAGAATTAATGATGTTGCGTAAACATGTCCCTAGATGGCGCTATGCACAATACCAGAATGGTTTATCTTAAGTGGAAAATAGCGTTTTTTTCAGGTTTCTTAAACGGTATCTTAACTTATCTTTATTTATAAAATTTAAATGAATTGTGGTATAAAATCATAACTTTTATTATTGTAAATTATTATAATATAATAAATATTATGTAATCTAGTCAAAATATCTTTTATAATTTAATAGTTCAATCCAATTTCATTATTAGTTTTTGTAATAAACAATATTATTTTATTTATTTTTTAAAGACAGTAACTTTTACCTGATTTAAATGTGATTTATTAAAAGTTATTTAATTTATATTTGTGATACTCGCATTAATAAGAAACTTAAAAATTAAAAAAATAAAATATTATTTATTATATTTGACAATAATTTCAGAGTTTAGCCCTTCTGAGGTTAAATCACTGTGCGTAACTTATTTTAATCTAATATATAAAATTCTCGTGTCACAGTTTTCGTTGCCATACTCCTCCGAAACGGCTCGACCGATTTTTACCAAATTTTATATGCGTATTCAGTAGGTCTGAGAATCAGCTACTATCTACTTTTCATACCCCTTAGTGATAAGGGTTGTTCACCCTTAAACATTTTTATTTTATTTTTGGACGATTTTTTTTGTTTTTATTTTTTTATTATGTGGCATTAAGAAATACATACAACCCCTGCTTTTTTGTCAAAAAAATCTAGACCCGTGCGAAGCCGGGGCGGGTCGCTAGTATAATATAAAAGACTCACTAAAAATGAAATTTGGATTGAAGCGAATGAGAATACTATTGTAAGTATGGTTTTAAACCTTTAGATTAATAATTATGAATTCTTTGTTATTTTGAAAAAAAAAATTGAAATAAACTTAACTGTATATAATGTATACCGCCTTTTATTGCAAATTCCCTACTAAAAATTACAGATCTAACATTTTAAACCAGAATTACTAAAAAAATTTTTTTTTCTATTTTATATTTCATGCTACTCAGGTGGTATGGTCGAAAGACTATCCTGCCCTATGGGCGAATAAAAAAAAAATAAACTTAGCCTTTATTATGTAAAATTAAATCTACTTCGAGTCTAACAATTATACTTACTAAAAGCTGAGGGAACCGCAATTTTTATAAAAAAAAATGTAAAATATTTGTGCTGCATTTAGTAATCAAGAATTATTTAAATTTATTATTTTACATATATAAAATGGATTGCTAAAATTCATCGACATTGTATTTTAAAATCATAAAATTAGAGACGTTTGTTTATTGAAGTATAATTTATAATTGAGCGCCATCTAGTTTATATGTAACCAATCTCTTTGGTTGTAAACAAGCTTCAAACAGCTGTGAATGATTTTGGTCAGTAGTAGAGTATCGTACTGATTAATAGATGTCTCCCTTATCGAAAATTATTCTTATTGAATATTTTATGAGCTTCTACATCTGAGCTTATATTAGGAAAAAAATAATCCTAATTTGTTTAAAATAATACTTACAAAAAGCTGATGGTATAGCTATTTTCTCGCCTTTATTTGAAAAATATGGTACAGAAATATATTTTGTACTGTGGAAAGCGCAATTAGTAATAAAGAATTATTTTTATTTATTATTACATAAATTAATTAATATATATTTTTATTATATATATACTGTAAGAATAAATTATATAGCTGTCAGTAATTTATTATAGAAGCTTTCTTACTGAAGTATAATTTATAATTGACCGCCATCTAGTTGATATTCAATAAATCTATTTGGTTGTATATCCAGTCTACAAGTTCCAAACTAATGAATGATTTTGGTTAGAAGAGTACCGTACTGATCAACAGATGTCTCTTTAAACTTAAGGAGTTTTTTCTTTTTCATTATAGGTGGCGCTAAATCAAGTTTCATAATGATCTTTAGAAAAATATATGCCATCAAAAACATAAACTGTAAAAAAACCAAGTCTTGCAACTCAGTTGTTCTATCGTAAAAAGTTGTGAGATTCATATAATACCAAATCAGTCAACTTATTCAGTCTCTACTGAAGGATTCTTCATTACGTAATTAGGTAACTTAACAACACCTTATAGTGACCATATGAATATCAATATTACAAATATTTGATGTTTAAAATAAATAGATTGACTCAGCCATCGCATGAAAACACAATGTATCTTTTTTATTATTATTTTTTTATTAAAAACACAATGTGGGTATCTCACAAGTAATGTCAATTGGTTTTGAAGAAATGCCAAAATTAAGAAACACTTTTAAATAAAATACCTACTGTATACCGGATTAAAACGCGATTTATTATTTATATTGTTTAA
Organism: Anthocharis cardamines; assembly: GCA_905404175.1. NCBI lineage: Eukaryota > Metazoa > Arthropoda > Insecta > Lepidoptera > Pieridae > Anthocharis > Anthocharis cardamines. Next base: position 1,162,765 of record FR989975.1, read on the forward strand.
ATTATTTATCCCGACGTTTCGGATGATTTTCAGCAACCGTGGTCGCGGGAGACTGAAAGATGACAGTTGTCTTATATTTGAAATGTCACAAATAACTAACACACAATATAAATAATAAATCACGTTTTAATTTGATAGTGCGTGTAATAGACTTATATGGAGAAGAATATTCTAGTTGCTGCTATGGTGACGTACTTATTTCAATATCCCCTTTTTTATTTATTTTTAAGGCTGTAATAATTATTTCCTCCCTCCCCTTATTTAACTTATACTGACAGACACACCACAAGGATGCAAATTCGCCGAACATTTGAGGTATGTGCGTAGATATTTTTGTGCCTAATTATTGTAATCTATATATATAAAAGAGATTCCCACCTATATAGATACTCATCACGATATCTCTGGAACCATAAGGCGTAGCAACTTGAAATATGGTAGGAATATTCCTTTCGCCGAGTAGAGGTCAGCTAAGAACGGATTTTACGAAATTCAACCCACAAGGGGGGTTGCGGGGGCAATTGCTAGTAATAAATAAAAAAATATTTATGGACGCCCACCGATTCGTCCTTTGTCATACATTTCTTTTGCTAGATGCTAAAGAGAAGTAGGCTACCAAGAACATAAAAAAGTGAATTCTCAAGTCCCCTAGTAGGGCATGGGGCAGATTCATTTCTGTGTCTGTTTCACTGATCATTTATCTTTACAGGTGATCAGCTCTCTGTGCCCCGGCCGACCGAAACAATTTTTTTTGAATCTTGTTTCCCCGGATTCGAACCCAGGATCTCCGGCGTTAAAAGCATCGCGCTTACCACTGGGCTACGGAGGCGGTCTGAAAGAACATAAGCGGATTGCAAATTGCATTACTAACAAATCTATGGATTTTCAAACGCTTTAAGTAATATAAGTCGACAGCGCATAATAGAATGATGTCCTGTAACAAGCCACACGCTCGTCTGTTGATATCTAACATAAAAACATTGATGGATGGAGTAGTAAAAGCAATAAGTAAGCCGGTAGAATAATTCGCAACGCATCGATAATTTCCGATATTATCATACATTCTATGAGAATGGAATTTTCCGTTTGTTTTATGAAAAGCTGTAACTGTTTGTATGTTTCATCCAATTGCGGATTTACCAGGAGACTGAGTAAACTAGAACCTAGAGCGAAAAATTCAAACAAACAAAATCTTTATTTAAGCTCCACATAAAATTGATATTAAACTTATTTAAACAGGCGGCGACTCAGCATATGCTGTGCTGCCAACGATACAACACAGCGCTGCCGGGCTAGCATGACCGCCACGAGATAATATGTCGCGGACGAGAGAAGACAAACTAAGATGTAATATATCTCGATACAGTGCCGGTGTTAGGACCACTGGCGCCGCGGGCAAGAATATTGTGGCGCCCACTTTAGGTAATCAGTATCGAATGTTATTTCGTTTTTTAATCACGATTTAAATTAAAATCATCAAATTTTCCAGCGGTTTAATTTTAAATCGACAGAGTAGCCAAGTTACTATATGCGTAGAGCTTAGGGCGTAAGGCATAGGTATGAGGATATGCATTACGGGAGGCAGGAGACTCCAAAGTTCCAAACCTCGGCGCCCCCCCAAATTTAGCGCCCTGGGCCGTCGCCCCATCGCGCGCCATCCTAACACCGACACTGTCTCGATATATTATATCTCGACATCGACAATTTTGATAGAAAAGATATCTCGAACGACAAATATATCTACTTTTGATATTAAAAGTCGAGTTTTAAGTGTAATTGTCATGTTAGACCCGAAAGAAATAAAGCGTTAGTCGATTAAAACACGAGAAAACGGTAGACAAAATTTTGTCGCGCTTGTCATGCTAGGCCGGCTGATATTCAGTCGCTACCTAGTGACACTTGTAGCAGACAGTTACACAGATTTGTATAAACATTTATAAATATTGAATAAATAATAATAACTTTAAAATAATAATATATTTTGTATAGACTAATAATAATAATATGAAGTTTTAACATGATTTATAAATATAGTACAACATAGAAAACTTAATTAAATTAATAATAATATTAATATCCTCTGACTCTTCCCCTAGCGCAACTAAGTCTTTGTCAATTTAGAAGATATTTTTTATAATGGAATTTAAAATTACTAACGGTCTTTAAATTTCGGATATTTTCATTTGACATGTCTTATAAAAATCAAAAGGAATTCTGTAAAAAGTTTTTATGACTTACAGAGATCTTGCCGATGACTTTTCCCTCTTCCCTTTCATTGTTCAACGATATATCAAACTTATATATCCTATAGCAAAACAGTTCGCCGCCCCGAAGCAGTAATCGGACTTTATATACATATAAACAACTAATACACGCCCCGGCTTCGCACGGGTGCAGTGTAGATGTACTATACGTAAATGTTACTGATAATGTAGCTCTCTATTGGTGAAAGAATTTTTAAAGTCGGTCCAGTAGTTTTTGAGTTAAATCTTAATAAATAAATTTTTCCTCTTTATAATATTAGTATAGAATTACACATACAAACTGCTGTGTCCTGCCGGCCTAGCATGACAACCACGACAAATTTTTATCGACCGTTTTCTCGTGTTTTAATCGATCATCTCTTTATTTCTTCCGGGTCTAACATAAAAATTACCTACACTTCAAACTCGACTTTTAAATCTTAGTTTGTCTTCTCTCGTCCGCGACATATCTCGTGGCGGTCAGGCTAGGCCAGCTGGTCAATCAACACACATTTTTCCCTTCGAATATTTAAAAAAATTGACAAATCGAAATTGCTTTTAAAAATAGAGTTTATTGAAAAGTTTATTTTCAATAAACTCTATTTTTTATTTTGAGTTTGAAATCAAACTGGCGGGATGAATTTCCGGCTGAGTTTTAACGAATCATGGGCTGAAAAACTATGATGTGTAAAGCGCAGATTTCCAAAAGTTGGAAGTGGAATATAGGTCGATACCACATCACTAAGTGCACCACCAAATGAGCCTGACGATCGTCTGTCGACATCTCATGTAAATAAAATGTAAGGGCAACGGAAACAATTACTCCAATCCTTAATCAGAAAGTCTTCAATCTCGGTTAGCTCCTAACGGTACACTCTCACATATATATACATAGCTTGTATATAAACACACACATGTATAAGTAATTGTGGAGAGAATAAAAAAATTGCTAAGTGTGCCTTACTTGCGCGCTGAGGCAGGTACACTCGGATGCAGAAATGTGTGTTTGTTATTGAAATTATACTTTTATCATATTGAAAAAGGACGGCTCTACATAGAATTTGAAACGGTGAATTTCAATTTCAAAAAGTACGTATTTTTTTTTCTTTTGACAGCTGCAGTGGTATATTTTTGGGTTATTGGAAATTTAAATCAGATTTGATATTACTATTTAATTAGCATTGCATTGCTGGAAGGTTTCTTGGAATCATTAGGCTCCGTATGGAATATTAATGTATGGTTGAGTAACCGTTAGACACTTGAAGTTACTTAAAAATACACGCTTAGAAAAGCACGAGACAAAACAGAAATATAAATGAAGTAGTATGTATGAATGAAAAATGTTTTTAAAGAGGTTATAAAAAATACACAATAATACAATATAATATTCAAAATTTTGACTTACATTCCTTCTGCATACGCTTCAAATATCCAACAATTTCTCAAACTCCGATTGATAAATGCTTAGAAAACTTGTTAACTTGTTTAGATTTAGAAGTTACTACACAAAAAGTTTTTTATTGCTTTATAATTATTCTTATGTACTTATTCTTTTGTTATTTTTGTGAAAAAGCTGGTAGTCTAGAGGTCGCTCCGGGGGCATAACTACTGAAAACCGGCGCTCCGTTGACAAAAAATTGTTGTTGGACCATATCCTGAGTGTGTTTCTCTTCCACAAGGCTATTGTGTTTATTATTTTAGTAATTTAATGTAAGATGTGGAATAAAAATTTGAGTTTCAGTTTAACCAAAGACCTGGGAATCGAACTCGGGGTGACGTCTCGACCACAGAACCACACTTCTTGTATGTAATGCAAATACCAGTAAGTTTTGGAGGTGATTCGAAAATAACATAAAAACCGCTTTCGTGAAACATACGTGCATCTGAGTGTACATAGCGGGCGTCGTTCCGAGCGGCCACAGTTGGCCGACAGAGCGAGAAGTTCAAATCTGGTCGTAATTGATAAATAAACGGCACGTGCTCAGGTCAACACACTTGTTGTGCGACCACATATTGTTCAACTAGACTGTAATTTAAGAAAAAAAGCCATACCTACTTACTTGGTCGCTGTACCGAAAGCTTGTAGGCACTTTGACTGCTAGGCCCAAAATAATATTTAACAGCCGTGCGTCTAAAAACATGTAAGCTACCACACGTATGCTACTACATATTGTTCAACTAGACTGTAATTTAAGAAAAAAAAGCCATAGGTACTTGGTCGCTGTACCGAAAGCTTGTAGGCACTTTGACTGCTAGGCCCAAAATAATATTTAACAGCCGTGCGTCTAAAAACATGTAAGCTACCACACGTATGCTACTACATATTGTTCAACTAGACTGTAATTTAAGAAAAAAAAGCCATAGGTACTTGGTCGATGTACCGAAAGCTTGTAGGCATTTTGACTGCTAGGCCCAAAATAATATTTTACAGCCATGCGACAAAAAAGTAAAAACACTCTGACGGGCTCGTTGGCGCGTTTAGTAGAACACCTGCCGTTCGCATCGATGGGTCGTGTTTTCGAATCCCGCCCGGGACAACATGATTATAGTTTTCCATAAACATGTTTCCCTCACGTCTAGTAACTTCAGGCATTGATCGGGTGGGAGGATTATCGAAATTTCGACCGGGTAACGAACCACCGTTCATAGATGGAAAAGCCGTGAAGTGCACATTGCGCGTTTCGGTTTCAGTTTATGGATTTCCGAATGCTCGAAGTAAAAATTAGATCGACAGCGCATCATTGACTGATGTTCTGTGTCTGAGGTATCACCTACCATCAAGTGAACAGTGCTCGTCTGTCGATATCTGACATAAAAAAAAAACACGTAAGCGTATTTTTAGCACCCACGGAAAGTTACTTTACGACTATGCGGCAAAACACGCATACGTGTTACTTGATTTTATAGCAAGAAGTAGCCAAAGTTTAAACATGGCCCCTTCAAGAAGTTACCCTTCTTCAACTCAGAAGACACCTGCTTGCGTTTACGGTTCACTTGTCTTTAGGGTTGTCAATTCTTCTTTTAATAATATACAGGGCTACAAACAAAGAAAGTATACATTTAAAAGTTGTTCGGGAATGTTAGGAAGGAGCTTTCTATGCGAGCGAGGCCACAATAATTTGATATAGCAACTAGCTATTATTGGCGTAGGTATGTCATCTATCAATGGCTCGTGGGTTCGTATTCTTACGGGTTTAATTTGTTTACAATTTTCTATAAACAATTTGTCCTACATTTGACATACTTGCTTTGAACAGCGGTGTAAAGCTCTTTGAAATATAGAAGAAAATTATATTGTAGGTATAGTTGCCATGCCATAATGAATTATCGTCTTCAATGTTTCCAATGATCTCGTTGGTTTCAAGATACGAGCCTATATATTTTTAAAAGGCCGACAACGCATATGTGTCATTTAAGTCGGGAGTTTAAGCAGCACTTTCATAATTAAGAGAATAGTAAATATGTATGTCGATGGGTAACAGCTTATATGTCTCGGTTACGACATATAGGCTTTTACCTTATTTTTAGCGAAAATGAGTTCGATTCAGAATGACAACTGAACTGACAGATGTGATTCCGATGAGGGTTATTTTTTTTTAATAAACTTTATTACTTCAGAATTACGCTTAATACAACTTCAGTTTTAAGTTTTTTTAAAAGTGCAATTAAACTGTGGGAAATTCAAGTACCTATTTGAAAAGCCACGTCATCGGTCAGAGCGAATATGATGTAAATGTCTATTAACTTCGGGCATTGAACGGGTGGGAGGAATATCGAAATTCCGACCGGGCAACGAACTACCGTTCATAGATGGATAAACCGTGAAGTGCATATTGCGCGTTTCGGTTTCAGTCTATGGATTTCCGAATGCTCGAAGTAAAAAATTAGGTCGACAGCGCATCATTGGCTGATGTTCTGTGGCTGAGATATCACCTACCATCAAGTGAACCTCATGCTCGTCTGTCGATATCTAACATTTAAAAAATAAACATAGTATGGTTTTTTTGTTAGACTAGCAACACAAAAGTGTTTTACTCTCTTTTCTTTGATTCTCATTATATAACAATATCAAATTCTAGAATTTATTCTCTTAATAGAATAGAATAGAATAGAATAGATTTATTAAGCACAAAACAAACAAACAATGATAAGAAATAAAAATATAAAATCAGTAAAACATAAAAAAGAAAAATTTGTTTGCCAGCTACCTAAATGGTGAGGTTACTCAGCTTGTGCTATGTCAATACTATTGACATAGCGCTGGTTTTCAGAACCTCACCAATGTTGAGTTAATAAGTTTCTTGGATCACTATCCACTTACCATCAGGTCAACCAATTTAATGGCCTCTTATCTAAATAAATTATTCCAAATAATAATATCTATTACGTTAATATGACCCTCTCAGTAAACAAGCAATTGAACCGTAAATTCTTTGCAGGTGTTGGTCTAAGAGGGATCTAATAGCTGAAGTCGGCAATAAGTGCTCCTAACAATAAGTAGGATTCGATTTCTAATACCAGTGCTAGTAATATTGTTAATGTTATACCACTTTTGTACATATATCATAGAATGGTGTCATGTGGAGCATGGTGTAATGGTTGAAGCTCTTTACAAATATTTCGTAAAACAAAAAACTTTGCGATTAAAAAGAATGGCGACGAGTTTATTGACAGTTCTTCTCGTCCGTTCTACGCCCTTGATTTGAGAACTGGCAGTAAATGTAATGTTAGAAGCATTTTTTTTATTTTTATTATCAATATAAGTTTGAGTCAATAATACATTGTATTATAAAGCATAATTATATTTAATTTTATAGTTTAACCTTATTCACTTTTTACGATTATTTTTGAATTATTAAGTTACGTGTACGACTGTACGTGTAAGTTAAGTTTATCTTAAACCTCGTCAGGGCCGTGTGAGTACATAAACAGTAGACATTTTTAAGCTCGGCCCTTAGGAGGTTAAGGTAATATTTTGTTAAGTAATATATTTTTGTAATTAGAAACTTATAAAGTTGTTTTTTTTTAATTTGGGTAGGTACTGGTAAGGTTTTTAAGTATCGAGGAAGGTTTCACACATAAAATTTTCACATACCTATAATGTAAGTATTTCTTTTACAAATTTATGTCTTTATTTATTAATTGATATATTCTTTTCAATTTTTCATTTTATTCTTCAGGTAATACAATTTTAAATTTAGATAATAAATCGATTTTTACAAATGTATTATTAAAAATATATTAAATGTAATTTACAAGAGTGAATAATATTATAGAGATTTAAAAGGTTTCGACTCGTCATCATAGATGGCGTCAGTAGCAACTTTGAGAGATGATGAGTCTACATCACGTTTTAAACCAGTAATTTCGTTGAAACCTATAACACTCCAGTAAACAAAAGGCAATTCAAAACTTAGGTACATATTGTTAGTTACATTACGAGACAAACTGGAATGCCTTCAAAACTACTATTAAAATATTTCATCATATAATGTCAAGTGTAGGTACTAGATGCTTCTACACACACGCCCACACCCGTGTGTGAGTGTGTGCGACGCGTGCGCTCATTATAAACCACATAACTCTGTCTCTCTCGCACGTATAGCTAACAGTATGGCTATTTCGCGTCTGGCATATAGTGTACAAGTTGTACACTATATACAAACTGTACATAACGCCTCGCTGTGATTCAAGTTTCATGATGTAGTAATATGTTTTGATTGCTATGGCACGGATAAATGTAATTTGTGAGGCGTTCTTTAAAACTCCGTGGTTTAGAGGTATGCATTTGAATCCCGGGAAAACAATATTTATAAAAAAAAACTTTCGGTCTGGCAAGACATTATTTAAAAAAAATAGATTTTTTTAAATGTTAGGTATTGGCAGACAAGCGCGCTTGATGGTAGGTGACATCTCATCGGATATTAGTCAATAATGCGCTGTCATCTTTTTTTTAGGATAGCATAGCGTTCGGATTTTACGTTCAGGAAATCTTACTTGTGTTACAAGTTAGGTTATATTAGTGAAAACGGGCCTAGGAATAGTAAAGCACCAAGTTACATTGTTACCGACATATTGTCTTTAGCCTGATATAAAAAGAAGTGAATAAAATTGAAATAGTGAATAATGTAGAGTGAGTGTTGGCCGTTACGACGGTTGTGCTTTCTTCGTTGCGCTCCGCCGCCTGCGCAGACAGTAGTGTTGCTATATAATATCGATATGTTTGCATCGATATCGATAAAAAATCTATTTGCTTTCTTGAAAAATCCTAAAATTACATTATAATGTAACCAATCAAGGAACCGTTACTAAATGTGACAGTGATAAGAAGAAAAGCGATATTAAGTCGTTTTTTCTTTAATAATAATGATAATTTAAATATTGATATACCTAACTATAAATAAAAAATATAATTATTTTTGATTAAATTATTGTTTTTCGATTCTGCTTCGGTCCTATTTATTTAGGATGCGTGCAACCTGTGAGATACTTATCATTTCATATTCAATTTATTTCCATTGACAATTCAAATCTACTTAGGTCTCATGCCTTAACACACCAATTTTCGTTATAATTTAGATCTTTTTAAGGCACAAGGCAATAGACTTTCTCTAGGTCGACGTACTTCAATCGCATAACCACAAAAATAACTTAACTTAGGGTATTTTTGTAATTTTAAACAATCAATATTTTAATCGACACAAACCAGCACTGAGTAGGTAGGTATTTACGCACTTAATAAAAATATCTAATCATAAATCCTATCGATAAACTCAGTACATCACTAGCGTCCTGCAGCGGAAGTAAGATAATTGTGCGGCGTCTTCCCCTCACTAGTCGGATAGTCGGACTCCTCACGATAAAAGTACTAATATTATTTATTCATTAGGTATTATTATTTTATCGATAGAACACACGTTTCTTTGCAATTTCTTTATGAAATAAAGAAAAAGAAATATTATGTACATAATCTTATACATGCCTTTACCCTGATTTCGTTAGTGCAGAATAAAGGAATATTTCCTGAATTTTAGCACTATGTTAATGATTATGCGTATACTAGCTTCTACCCGCGACTTCATCCACTTCGATTATTATTATTATCTATTATTTGGCCTTTTCTACTTAATGTACAATACACTCCTAACTATATATTGTTTTCGTGTAACTCATCGCACCGAAATAGCTCTCAGATGTCTCAGAGTGTCCATGGAGTTTCTTGCCGGTTCTTCTCCATGATACCCACTTTTTGGAACCGTGCAACTAGACGTTTCATAAGAGCCTGCAAAGGCCTATTTGAAATAAAAAACTTTTGATTTTGATTTTTGAGATGGCAGGATTTTTTTGACTTACTTGATACTTATTATTAATTCAGTATCGTTATAAATAGCTCATATTATGATATTTTGATGTATAAACAATGTTACTGTAAAGTTTCATCGAAATCCGTTCAGTAGCTTTTGTGTAGAATAGACATCCTCACAAACTTTCACATTTATAATATTATAGTAGGATAGAATATATTGTCAAAAAAGCCTTATTACGTTGTTTATGAGTAACTTGATGAAAACTCATTGAGTTTCAACTGTAGCTTAGCAAGACTCATGATTGATACATTAATTTAATTAATTTTTGAAATGTTTGTATAGTTTTATTTTTTAATTTTACATGACGCATCTTGAAAATACAAATTTAATCTAAAAAGTATGCATAGGTACTTATTAAAAAAATCATTTCAAAGTAATCCTGAAGTTTGATGCAGTTTATGAGTCCGTCAGTGTATATTCGTTTATATGACTAAGTTTTATTATCCGAATGTTCGAAGTAAAAAGTAGGTCGACAGCGCATCATTGACTGATGTTCTGTGGCTGAGGTATCTACCATCAAGTGAACCTCATGCTCGTCCATATCTAACATACAAAACAAAATTCAAGATATACATTTACCTTCTTGACATCTCGAACCCCTAGTCAATTATTTCGTCATTCTGTTTGTCTGTTCATCTGTTTCACAGATCTTTTTTTTACAGACATTTAATATATAGGCGAAAATATATGCTTTGTTTGTTATTATGATACTCTAAGGAAGTTTCTGGTTGTGCTAGGACACTCTGTATATATAGGTATTATGTATTGCAGCTACTGTAAAGCCTGTTATCTAGTAATCTAGTCTGGCTGCGCGTGCGCCGTGCTCTTTTGTTATAAAACCTGAGATACTCAAAGTTTAACAAAGGCTATTTCTATAAAACAAGCCTTAATGTATTTTTGAATGAAGCAAGTAATGCATGGAAATCAGTTCAGTAGTTTGGAGATTTGAAAACAGACAGACAAAAATGTTAAAACAATAAAAAATATATAAAAACAATTTATCTCACAATCAGAATATTTTCACATATTTTTTACAAAAGCAATCCCTTTTGCTCTAACACGGCCAAAAGCAAAATCAACATATATTGATGCAATTGAGTAGTGGACTCTGGAAGAAGAAAAGGGTCAGTGTAAGAAGTATGGACTCCCTTCATAGAGCAATTAAAATTATAGAAAAACAAACAAAGCCACGGGTAATATATAGTTTCAATTAATCCAATCAAAAATAACAATCTTGTAGAACCATTGCCAAACAAAAGTCAGTTACGACACTCAGCCGTTACAATTTATTCAACTTATCTTCCGGTAGACAGAGGTAGGCTTATACAATTAGCAGTTGGTAGAAGCGAGACGGCTATATTTACACCTGTCACTACTTTTTGCGCCATTCAAGTTTTTTCAAGCAATCACAATTAAATTGTAAGTGCAATACTGGAGTAATTTGATGCTTTGTGAAATGTTAGTAATATGTTGGGATTAATTGGAGGAGATAATGGTATTTAATTAAAAATTAATGTAAGTATGTTCGTCCTCTATGCATCCTAAAATATTCATCTGATTATGATGAAACTTTGATGGGTTGTTTTATATACGCCTGCGAAGGTTTCTGGCCCAAAATAATAAATAGAACTCGCAAGATGGCACTGCAGAACGACAAAGAAACTCTTCTTATTGAACGTTTTCAATTTCTTCTCAAGAGATGGCGCTTTGATATTACACTCAAGATTCAAATGCTATTCCTATTAAAAATATAGAGATTCAAATGCGATTCCTATTAACAAACTAAGAGTTAGGTAGTTATTTCTTTCACCCCAATATTATTAAGTATTTTGAAAGAACGAGAAAAAATATAGTTATTTAATAGGTAACTAAATGTGAGCAGAGAAATGAAGATCGTTTTAGATTGATATTTTCCCGGAGAACAGATAGATAATGACAATTATTTCCAAATAAAAAAAAATTATGTAAAATCATTGCTCCATTTTTGCGTTAAGGTTTAAAAAAAACAAACACAATTTTTCTATCTATCTATCTTCTATTCCATCGCATTTTCAATACATGTATCGCCTCTATGGCTGAATTAGTGCCTAGTTTAGACTTACCTATTACTTACTTTCCTGTAAAGACGTCAAGAAAAACTGGGAACTTTATTTTTCAATTATATTTAACACACATGTAGGTATATACAAAAAAGAAACAAATATATGTGTATTGTGTATATTCTTGTATTATAATTATTTTTGGATTTTAAATAGTTAATGATATTTCATTACTTTATATTTGAACCGAAGTAAGGCATAATTTTCTAGTTGCGTCGGAACACAATGCTTTAAGAAAATGAGTTAGTAAATAGCTATCCAACGTCTTATGACTACTCAATTTTAAGGCTTGAATTTCTAAGATTATATTATAGTCCTACTAGCGACCCGCCCCGGCTTCGCACGGATCTAGATTTTTTGACAAAAAAAGCAGGGGTTGTATGTATTTTTTAATGCCACATAATAAAAAAATAAAATCTAAAAAAAACGTCCAAAAATAAAAAAAAAATTTAAGGGTGAACAACCCTTATCACTTAGGGGTATGAAAAATAGATAGTAGCCGATTCTCAGACCTACTGAATACGCATATAAAATTTGGTAAGAATCGGTCGAGCCGTTTCGGAGGAGTATGGCAACGAAAACTGTGACACGAGAATTTTATATATTAGATATTATGTATTCTTTATTATTTTATTCATTAATGTTCTTCGATCTGAAGCTGTTTAGGGCATAAAATGTCAATATTGGTTACAGTCACTTTATATGATCTATACTAATATTATAAAGAGGAAAGATTTGTTTGTTTGTTACGATTTAACTCGAAAACAACTCGACCGTCGTTCGACTACATAGGCTATTTTTGTGTTATGTACCTAGGTATATCTTCATTGCACTCGTGTGATGCCGGGCGTGTTACTTTTTTGAAATATATATTTTTCTTATTATCTAATAACTTTCTTGTAAGTATAGTCTATTTAATGTATAGTGTGATTTCATTTAAACAAATATGTCAACAGAAAAGCGCGAGGCTCACGATTGTAGATAATCATAAGCATCCCAAGAAATCTGGAATAAAAAACATCGAAATAATTTAGATATTAGAACATCGAAGCTTTCAAACAGATAGAGGTATATCGACTTTAATTTATATTTTGTAGTGGCATGATGCTTTTATTATTATAATAATAATTATAATATTATTAATATCTGATAAAAGTATTTGCTTAAAAATATTGAAAAGTTTTTATTCGCCTTTTAGTTCCAGTTCCATGAATTTCTGACACCATAATATATTACATATTAAACATAAATAAGGTTTGTAATGTATACTTGACTTTTATACTTTGTCTACCACACACAAATCTTGCACTCGTGACGTGAATCTAACGCGAAACTCTATAGAAGACATAAAATCAAGAAGGGTATTAAATAGCCTTTGTTTTATAGACGTAATTTTTTTATGAAATAGGGGATGTCAATTCATCTGATGGTAAGTCATTTCCGGCTCCTGTAGACATCTGCAACTACAGAGGATTTGCAAGTGCGTTACCGGTCTTTAAGAAAAGAGTTCTTGCTTGGCTCTTGTTTTGAAGTTCCCTAAGTCACATCAGTTCGGAAATACGGCTTTTGAAGAATTGTTTATATATATCTGTACTTAATTTTATATAGAGGAAAGATTTGTATTTTTGTATGTTATGAATAAACTCAAAAATTACTGGACCGATTTTAAAAATTATTTCACCAATAGAATGCTACATTATTAGCGATTAGGGTAGGCTATTTTGTGTATAGTACATCTACATTGTATCCATGTGAAGCCGTGGTACGTTGCTAGTAGATTATATTAGGAAAACTTTAAATTACCTATTAATAACAACTTGATGAACCTAATAAATTTTACTATAGATTTATTCTAACCAATAGTAATTTAAACCTTTTTCAAAACACCAAAATCATTTTAATAAACAACTCCAATAATATCAGACATTTAAACTTCCTTCGCGAGACTAACCAAAAACTGTCATCATGAGTCTCTAATGATCGTTTTCCGTTAAGGTTTTATATAAGGTTGTTTGTGTGCGTGCTGCGCAGGAGTGGACGTTGTTCCACTCAGTCGCATTTACGTTCTGACTGCCGCCGCTTACAGACGTCCGCGCGTCTGAAAAATAATTAAAAACTATAGACCTTTAGTTCAGTGTTAGTGTGTGGTTCTGTGTTAATACTGTTCAGTGTTTCTTCTATTTTTATATGGGTATGTTTTATTTCTTTAATTTCATCTACCGTTCTAGTAAGTAAAGAAAAAATTTCAGGTATATTTTCATACTAAATATTCTTTAAATGAGCTGAAAATAACTTTTCTTGAAGTCTTAAAAACTATCAAATTGGAATCTAATCGGAATCAATATGCTATTGATAAAATACTATGCAAATTGCAGTTAGAATTAATTGAGTAACGAAATATCTTAGTATTACGTTAACCTTAAGAAATCGATGCGTTTTTAACTTTTACTCAATAAATAATAGCCAGTTTCATTACGTGCGTAATGGAGAGTCGTTTAAGTCTTTTGTAGGGAAGACTTCGTCACGCTTTGAAGGAATGCTATCGCTCACTCTACATGCGGGTTTTTTAGAACTATGAAGTAAGAACACTGAAGACAATGAATACCTGGGTTTAGGCCTATTTCATAAAAACATAGCCCATGTGTAATAATAAATTTATTAAGATATTATTTTTCGATCCAAGTTATTAAAAATATAATTTAAAAGAGGCCTTATAACTGTCTAATAACTATAAAAATTGATAAAAATAATTAAGTTACGAATTCTTTGTTTCCTTACTTGTTATTCTGTAATTAAATTTCATGTTTTTACTCTAGAAATATTAATAATAATAAGATTTTGGATGAGATGTTTGTTAATTTTTCATCCAATATCTTGATGTTTTATTGATGCTAATGAAATGCTACACCTTTTTTAATAGTTTTAAAATACATAGTAATTGTATTAACACATCCCTGAAAAATTTAAAATAATTATAGAAAGCTATTATAATATGCATAATAATAAATAACGTTATTTTAACTAAGTTAACACATAAAATGGGTCCTGATTACATTTCTTATAGAAATAATCTACTTTAATTTTTTATAATAATATTAAATAGATTAACACTAAAATATAAACAAATTAATTATATTTAACACCCAAACCAAAACCAGTAAATCTTCAAAACAAAGCCACAAGCAAATCACAATAGCTTCAACTACTCTATACAGAAAGTAGTTTCTAGATTATTCTTAAAAATATTAATTAAAATGAAAAAGGATTTTATATACAATAATTTTATAACTCTACCAATTACTCTACTTTTAATATCTAACAGTATGTTACTAAATTAAATACAAAAGAGTAAATATATAAAATAATTAGACTTGTTTCTAAATATATTTGAAATTCGAATAGAATTTGAACTTGCTCTTTATAAAAATGTCATCGTTTCCCAGCGTAGAGCAGCCTTAGGGCCATTTGTGCCGCGGCCTGCATTCAAGAAGCCTGCGGGTACAGCGGTTTTCCTTACTATATGGCCTAACCATCTCTATTAAACGTCTCTATCTTTTTAATTTCAATCGCTAGGAGATTCCAAGCCCAGTTCCATAGTTCACTGGGCGACTCTATAATTTATAGCGCGTCCATTTTCCATAGTTTCTGATCCATACGAAATCTTTGACTCTGGCATTCAGTAACAAACAACGTTCTGGAAACATAGAGCTAGTTAAATACTATCAAACTGTGCAGTAAACTCATAATCAAAAGAAAGAAATGGTTGTCAGTATTGTTTTAGAATTGATTTTTTATGATACACAAACAAGCATATGCTCATTTGATGTTGGTGAAACTCACACATAGAACATAAAGCAATTTTTTATTTGAATACTTCGGGATCCTATAGTCAGGATTGGCTACTCATAAGCTACGCTTGACAGCATTTATGTGTAGTTTTGGCGAATAATTCTTCGATATTCGTCGTTGTTGTTGTTTGTTAGGTGAATCAGACTTTGAAATTCTCACCAGTTGTATATCTAAAGCCGTTTCAGTGTAGATGGACCAGTTTCGATATTCTACTCGTTATATACTTAAATTTTCAAATTCATTTAGGTAACATAATGTACACTTATGAACGTCAATAAAAAATACATATTAAATGCTTCTAATTTTACATTTACTGCCAGTTCTCAAATCAAGGGCGTAGAACGGACGAGAAGAACTGGCAAGAAACTCGCTGCCACTCTTTTTAATCGCCAAGTTTTTTGTTTTACATTTTTTGTAAGGAGCTGCAAACATTACACCATGTTCCACATGACATATATAATTAAGTATTTATAATAGTTAAAAATAATAGGATAAAGTAGGGAGCCACTCAAAGCAATTTATTAGAGACACAAACACGCGTCACACAGCTAAATAATACTTACATAAGTCGACAATAATTTTATCTTATCGCGTCAAGTGTGAGAACCGGCGGGTCTAGGTTATACTTTGTTCGTTCATTCCCATCGTTACTGGGTTATAAACTTTGTTGATTCTCGTTAAAAACTATACATTAATACTTATTTATGACTATAACTTTAACCTTAATATAAATAGTATTTAATAGTATACTTTTGTCTTGGATTGAATAGTGAAAATTATTTGTTATCTTGGGCAAAGTTCTGCTGAAAATATACTACTCAAAACAAAATAAGGGCCACGCGTAAAGTTGTTCTGTAAACATATATTTCTTTTGATTAATGTTTACAAGCAGCTGAATTTGTTATTTTATGGGTTTCTTGATGTATCAGTAATGTTTCTAGTGTCAAATCGTATCAAGTGGACACACATAAACTTTGTTTTTATCGAGTTATTTGAAGACACTTGAAATGTCTGTTTTTTTGTTGATGAAAAGTCGTTTCGAATGGTTTCCAGCAAATGTGGTCACGGGCAGACTGAAAGGATGACAGTCTGATTTGAATTATCACAAAGTTGCCATACTTACGCCATGTATTCCTACGGAGTTAATACTTGCTGTAATTTTCTATATTATGGCAACATTGGCTAACAGTGTCCTATTGTTTCAAAGGACAATATTATTATTTTAACTTATTTGGAATAAGTGGTATTTTTCCGACTTGAAACAAATTGAAAGAAACAAATATGGTACAACATTGAAAACGAGAAATTATTATCTTTCCGTAAAAATAGATTTGTATACAAGTATAAATTATAAACGTTTCTTAGTTTCTCAACGACAGTGTGTCGATAAATCGTTTAAAAACTATCGATACATTCATAACAGCGGCGACACCTTTCGATCATTTTTTGTCGATAAAAAATAAAAAAAAGAACATCGCTACCGCACTTTCTAAAGAGACCGGACTTCGTTGAGCAAATTTGTTACTATTTCATCTTTCCTACATTTTTTGTATGGTCTTTGTGTTTTATTTGATAAAAACAAATGAAAAAGTGTTCGAGTATTGTAGGGTATGGGGCAGACACATTTTTGTGTCTGTTTCAGTGATCATGCTTACAGGCAGTAGGTGAATGTATCCTATCCGACCGAAACAAATATATTATATTATTTCCCTAAGATTCGAACCCGGGACTTCCTGTGTTAGATGTAAAGCGCATACCACTGAACTACAGGGGTAATAAAAACAAATGAACGCTACTCAAATTGAAGCAATAATCTAGATTATAAAAAATATCTTATAGTATTATTTTGAATGATTTACTGGCATCCGAATAATAATAGAAATTAAAATGTGAAAGTATGTTTGTCTCCTTGTTCTTCTTTCACAGCTAAATGATTATCCATTTGACTGTGAAAGTTTTTTTTTTATTTTACTGTCCGTCTAACAGCATAACTTGAAATTGCACATAATATACTTGATGACTGAAGTAACATAGCTATGTAGAGCCTAATTCCCATTTAAGGAGGTATTTTTCGGAGGAAATACTAAAATAATAATTAAAAATAATATATAAAACATATCGCATGACGTACAAAATGAAAGGTCTTTGCCGTAAATATAAGTATAGGAAACAAGTCTTTCTATTCAAATCTATTATATTTTGTCCTCTAAGAAACTTTGACAGCAACTTGACAGCAAAACTAACAAAAGTGTGCTTAGTTTGTAAGAAAGCAACTGTATCGAATGTAATAAAAAGACAATTGAGAAAGTAGATTGAGCAGGGCTTATCTTTAAAATCAGGTACTGATGAAATGAATAATCCTTCACTAAATGATATTATTTAAATATAAAATATATGTATTCGAGGTAAGTAGATTATACTGTTTTTTTATGTTAAATATCGACAGACAAGCACGAGGTTCACTTGATGGTAGGTTCCTAAGCCACAGAACATCAGTCCATGATGCGCTGTCGACCTACATTCTACTTTGAACATTCGGAAATCCATAAACTGAGATCGAAAGGCGCATTGGACTTCACGGTTTTCCCATCAATGAACAGTGTTTCGATACCCGGTCGTAATTTCGATATTCCTCCCTGGCATTCAATATCCGAAGTGACCAGGAATGGAGATGATATTCTTACAGAAAATTATAAACATGTCGTCCCCGTGGGATTCGAACACGACCCATCGAAGCGTAAGGTTCTACCAAACGCGACAAAGAGTCCGTTATCGTGGTTTCCGTCTCGTAAGACTTGCCACAGACTAAAAAATCATCATAATACGAACACCGAAAATAAATAGCACAACAACAGAGCCACGTGGGGCATGCTCCAATGGAGCAGAGTACCACTTTGTTCCATACGCTGGTTGCGCTGCTCACTCAATACGAATTTCATAGAACCCTGACCTCTACGTCATAAGTTACGGTCAATATTATGAAGAATACTAAAAAGTTTTACCTTATAAGGGGGTAGAGTACAGTATTTACTAACGCGAGTATCACACATTTAAATAAAATACTGTATACCGGATTAAAACGCGATTTATTATTTATATTGTTTAAATGGTTGTCTCCCCGTGCCACGGTTGCTGAAAACAATCCGAAACGTCGCGTCGGGATAAATAATAATTTAAACAATATAAATAATAAATCGCGTTTTAATCCGGTATACAGTATTTTATTTAAATGTTTACTAGCGCATGTACCAATATCGTCGTGATCGTAGAACAACGACGGTTCTGATTTTTTACGGTTTTAGTTTTATTGCATAAAACTATCTGACTAATTATTATCAAACTACATTTTTTAAATTTGTTCTGTGATAAAGGGTTTTAGACAATTCTAAATTATACAATATAGAACTGTCAAGGAGTTTCAAGTTATGGCTTAGGCAATAGAACTAAAATCGTAAAGAAAAATCAGAACCGCCGTTGTTCTACGATCATGACGATATTATCTCCTTCCTTGTTGTAATACTCTATTGATAAAATAAATACATATTTATTTATTTTATGATGGGCTCGTTGGCGCATTTTGTCTTCCTCATGTCTGGGAAGTTCGGACATTAACAGTGCGAGGAATATCGAAATTCGAACCGGGTAACGAACCACCGTTCATAGATGGAAAAACCGTGAAGTGCACATTGGATCTATGGATTTTCGAATGATAGAAGTAAAAAGTAGATCGACAGCACATCATTGACTGATGTTCTGTGGCTGGGGTATCACCTACCATCAAGTGAACCTCATACTCGTCTGTTGATATCTAAGATAAAAAAAACGTGATTCTTATCAAATTATAAAGCTTTTTTTAATTGAATAATTTAAAAACACTGTTCAGTTATTCCAGAGATCTTCATAAACAAACAAACTTGTTATTATAAGTTACCGATGTGGATTCCAATAGAAATGAAAGTCATGGTATTGCCCCAATTGTGTTGACCCTAATCTAAAACAAAAAAAAACATCGACCATCAGAACATCCCTTAAAAAACTGAGGTCGATTGTTGGCTAATAGATTTTTTATCGACATCAATCACCATCAAGGCTGCGCTTGCGCAATAATTCTATATAATCTCTATTGATACTTAGTTGACTGCAAGAAAATGCCTTATTGTATTAACTTTATTTTATACTAGCAAAGCGCCCGGGCTTCACACGGGTGCAATATAGATGTACTATACACAAAACATCGCCTATGTACTCGCTGATAATGTAGCTTTCTATTGGTGAAAGAATTTTCAAAATCGGTCCAGTTGTTTTTGAGTTTATTCATAACATACAAAAATACAAATCTTTCCTCTTTATAATATTAGTATAGACTAGCGATCCCTCCCTGCTTCGCACGGGTGCAGTGTAGATGTACTATACACGAACGGCCTTATTCATAAACGTATTATAGGCATAGTTAAAATATGTTTTGTCTCACTCTATCGAATATAAAAAGACTACAGAGCGAAAGAAACAAAACATATTTTAACTATATCAAGCTTATATTAAATACGTTTATGAATAAGACTAAGTCTATGTAACTTTCTGATAATGTAGCTTCTATTGGTGAAAGAATTTTTAAAATCGGGCCAGTTGTTTAAACAAATATTTCCTCTTTATAATATTAGTAAAGATATAGACTAACGTTTAATTCAAATGTTTTGACTTAGACATATCCTACTATAGGAAATATAATATGTAAATAGCGAAAGATTTATTAGATTATAATTATTTATTTTTTTGTTTTTTCCAACAGTGAGATACCTTACAAAAACCAAAACCCAGATTTTAGTTTTGTTATCGAATGTTTAGGTGATGGTCAATTAGAGGTATGCGCGTTCGTTTAGTTTATTTAAGATGTTCCGGATTCGAATCCCAGAGAACTTAAAAATGCTTCGGTCGAGTAGGTCAACGAAGGGCACTTATTTGCCTATGAAGATTAATTTTATCAGTGCAACAGACATATATATATATATATATATATATATATATGCAATACTATCAAATTCAGATTCAAAACTCATTTATTCATTTAGGTAACATAATTTACACTTATGAACGTCAATAAAAATACATATTAAATTCATCTAATTTTTCATTTACTGCCAGTTCTTTTGAGTAAAGGGCGTAGAACGGACGAGAAGAACTGGCAATAAACTCGCCGCCACTCTTTTTAATCGCCAAGTTTATTGTTTTACAAAATTTTTGTAAGGAGCTGCAACCAGTACACCATGTTCTACATGACATCTTGAAGTAGGTAATATCTAAGGGACCAGTGAATTCATCAGTTAGGAAAATTCAAAGGAAAATGTTTAGTGAAACAAATATGTACAGAAATGTTTTTGTCAAATATCTAGCTTATTATATTTAAGTAAAATGAGATTTGTTATATGTATGTATATACTAGAGATGGGCTGAATGTGGTTTCGTTTAGATGACATGACTTAATTAAAATAAACCTTGATATTGTTGAATTAAAAAAATCATCAATGTCATCTAAATTTTAATCCACTACAATAAAATAATAGATTCGCATAAAAACCCGTGCATAATTGACGACCTTCTCAAATTTGAACTTGGCCTAGCCTCGCTTGGATATTTGACAAAACCAATAGTTTCTAAGAATTTCATGGAGAATTTTATGACTTATGAAGGCGATTAATTGTTCAAAATGATATTAAATTATTTTCTCCGGATTAACGCTATTAATTATATCATTTATCCCAAAGTTTCAAGAACTTTTCGAGCATGGTCACGACAGACTGACTGGCTCGTTGGCGCATTCGGTGCGCATCGATGGTTCGTGGGTTTGAATCCCACCTGGACGACATGTTTATAGTTTTCTTTAAGCATGTCTTGCCCACGTCTGGTGACTTCAGGCATTGAATGGGTGGAGGAATATCTAAATTCCGACCGGGTAACGAACCACCGTTCATAGATGGAAAAACCGTGAAGTGCATATTGCGCGTTTCGGTTTCAGTCTATGGATTTTCGAATGCTCGAAGTAAAAATTAGGTCGACAGCGCATCATTGACTGATGTTCTGTGGCCTGAAGTATCACCTACCATCAAGTCAACCTAATAATGCTCGTCTGACGATTTCTGACATAAAAAAAAATTGACATAATTATGATCACGGCAAATACTTTTAGAGTATGTTCCAAATACAATTACATACTATAATTATAGTATACTAGCAATTGCCCCCGCAACCCCCCTTGTGGGTTGAATTTCGTAAAATCCGTTCTTAGCTGACCTCTACTCGGCGAAAGGAATATTCCTACCATATTTCAAGTCGCTACGCCTTATGGTTCCAGAGATATCGTGAAGAGTATCTATATAGGTGGGAATCTCTTTTATATATATAGATTATAATATATGTTCTAGGTTCTTGTGGAATATGCAGACGACTTTATAAACATATTATCCTAATTTAAATAGTATACGAAAGGCCTTATAAAATCCAAATTAATGCTCGAATCCAGACAAAATTACACTAACAATGAAACAGCAATTTAAATAAAAAAACACTCATTAAACATCCTTTCCTGAGGGAAATCCATTTCGTTCGCTCCCATTTCCCATGCCCCGACAATGCGCAGACGCAGACAAAATGGCGGGCGGTGACGTCACTCCGGAAACGGCTCCGTTTTGAATTTGGAACGGTCGAACGAGCAATGGCGGAACATCCGGCGAAGACGTTACAATGAGTGCGCGCGATCAGATAGATCCTTAATTCTTAATTGATGCATTATTCTTATTGACATTTGACATGTATCAAAGTGAAACGATAAGTCTCCTTAAATAAATTGTAGGTTTGAATCCCGCCGGGACGACATGTTTAAAATTTTCTGTAAGCATGTCAGACCACTTCGGGTATGCAATGTGTGAGAGGAATATCTAAATTCCGACCGGGTAACGAACCACCGTTCATAGATGGAAAACCCGTGCATGTACGATTCGGCTTCAGTCAATGGTTTTCTGAATGTTAGGAATAATAAGGCCGACAGCGCATCACAGATTCACAGATTGGTGTCCTATGGCTGAAGTACCAACTACAATGAACCTGTCGATATGTATAATAAAGAAGATGTACTGTACATAAAAAATATAGTCTATGATACTTGGTGAAGATCTAACGGTGAAAGAATTTGAAATCGGCCGAGCACTTTTTAAGTTAAACCGTAACAAACAAACATACAAATCTTTCCTCTTTATATTATTAGTATAGATAAAATTATATTCAGTCTGTCAGTATGAAGTTCCGATACAAATAGTTCGGTGGCAGTAATCATTTGAAATGGTAAACACACCGCTAATCGCTGCGGTTACGTCTAGTGATGTTATCGTGTCGATAAATAGTTTTATTTATTTATTTTATACTGAAATTAATCACCAATTTTGATACAAATACATAGAAATATTATATACAATTTAAGCGGTTTTGAACAAAGAATTAA
This sequence comes from Anthocharis cardamines, assembly GCA_905404175.1. Taxonomy (NCBI): domain Eukaryota; kingdom Metazoa; phylum Arthropoda; class Insecta; order Lepidoptera; family Pieridae; genus Anthocharis; species Anthocharis cardamines. Next base: position 1,185,815 of record FR989975.1, read on the forward strand.
TTAATAGTTAAATAAACTAAAACTAACATGTAACAATATTAGTCTTACGTGCTAATAATAATAAAAAAGGTTTATTAAATTTATATAAAAAAGGGAAAATAAAAACATACGACAAACACAACACAGCAACAAAATACACACAGCAAGCTATTTAAAAAAAAACAAATTACATTGGGGTTATCGACAGACATCGACGATATCATTAGAGTTTTGACATTAACTAAACAATACAATTAAATTTTTAAGTCTAAATTATAATAAGTTTTCAATAGTTTTTCAAAAACTCATCGATATACGCGTAGGTACGTGACAACATTTTACAGTGAAAAGTTAGTTTTATCTAAATTATCACCATACTTTATCGATATTCATTCTATAATAGTTTTTAATTTTTCGATATGAATTGGGAACATCACTAATCAATAGAAACAGTGGCAATCTTTTAGAAGTAGAAAATTCAATATTGGATTTCGGATCCATTTATTATTTAAATTATTATTATAATAAGCGGCGAGTTTATTTCCAGTTCTTCTCGTCTGTCCTATGCCCTTCATTTGAGAACTGGCAGTAAATGTAAAATTAGAAGCATTTAATATGAATTTTTTTATTGACGTTCATAAGTGTACATTATGTTACCTAATTTAATAAATGATTTTGAATTTGACCGCCATAGCTCAGTGGTAACGTTGTCTTTATAGACAGGGGTTCCAGGTTTGAAGTGATATGAAAAAAATGTTTGGCCATTAAGGGCAAATTCCGTATTTGTATGTATAAAAAAATCTATGAAACAGACATAGAAATATGTCTGCCCCAACGGAGTTGATAATTTACGAAAATTAGATGACAATGTAAGACGCTATCAAGCAATCAGGAATCCATAGACTGTAACTGAAACGCACAATTTCGGCAAAAACGGCTTTTTCAGCTACATAATAATATGTTTAATGTGCTTCTAATAAGTATTTTACATACATTTTTGTTGCTTTATTACTGTTCTCAAAACCCACTCCGGGTCACATTTTTACCGGGTCGATTATTTTTTTACAGGGAAGTAAGTGATTCGCCTTCTGTAAGACAAACAAATTTTAAATTTTGATTCTCCGGAATTCGAACCTGAAAACTCCGGTACTATTGCAATGTACCACTAAGCCACAGGGGGAACTGTTCACTTTTTTTTTCAATGTCAGATATTGATAGACGAGCATGAGTTTCACTTGATGATAGGTGATGGTAGGTGCACATTGTGCGTTTCGGTTTCAGTCTATGAATTTCCGAATGCTCGAAGTAAAAATTAGCTCGACAGCGCATCATTGACTGATGTTCTGTGGCTGTATCACCTACCATCAAGTGAACCTCATGCTCGTCTGTCGTAACATAAAAGACGGCCCTAAGTAAATCTCTCTCAGCAAAAATCCTATACAACTTTCTAAGGCTGTACTTGAATGAAACAAACAATGAAACGAGAGTAACAAAGAACAAAGGTAATCGAATCCATAGACTGTGGTCTATCTAAGTGGTCACCACATCCGTTGTACTTTACACCTGTTTGAGACTTCAATAGTATCAAATGTAGAGGTATTGATACGCTTGCAGTGCTCTTCAAGAAATAACAAAACTCTAGCGCTACAGAAGTAACTAAGGACATACATCTTCTTCATCTATATTAATATTACAAAACGGAAAGATTTGAATTTTTGTATGTTATGAATAAACTCAAAAACTATTGGACCGATTTTAAAAATTCTTTCGCCAATAGAAAGCTACATTATCAGCGAGTAACATATATTTTTTTTTGTAATTATACATCTACATTGCACTTGTGAAGCCGGGGCGCGTTGCTAGTCTTTATATATAAAACAAACTCGTGTTAGTTACACCATTTATAGCTCATGAATGAGTTGCTATGCTGCAATTTTGCAAGTTGTTGGATTCGTCTTTGTCCCGAACAAAATAACTATTAAAATTAATTTTTTTTTTTTTTTTTTAAATAAGGTAAATTCGGTACTCCGCCAATCTCACGTCACGAATTCACTGCAAATCAATAGAATGGAAATGGGAAAATAGCATATTTAAATTTAGAATTTTTTTATTTATTTTTGAAGCCAAAATTCTGGCAGGACAACGTCTTGCGGATTCGCCAGTAAGTAATAAAACAATGACATCTGCATCTTTATATTTCTTCTTTTTTAAATTCCGCAACGAATTTTTATATATTTTTTATGTTTAAATATCGACAGACGAGCATGAGGTTCATTTGATGGTAGGTGATACAGTCACAGAACATCAGTCAATGATGCGTTGTCGACCTACTTTACTTCCAGTAATCGGAAATTCATAGACTGAGACCGAAATGCGTAATGCACTTCACGGTTTTTCCATCTATCAACGGTGGTTCGTTACCCGGTCAGAATTTTGAGCCCACACGAGGTCATGCTTATAGAATATTAAAATCGTGTCATCCCGGCGGGGTTCGAACTCACGACCCATCGGAGTGCTTGGTGTTCGAAACTCGCCAACGCGCCTTAATATTTAATAAGAATAATAATTTAACAAGGAAATTATAAACACCTATACATATAGAATGCCGATAAATCAAATAACAAAACCTTCTAAGTCCGTACACTTGAATAATTTCGCAAAGAAAGTGTCGCCTGAGGAACTAAACAGTCTGAACTGCAATTTGCTGTATCTGGGTCTATGCCTCGCTTAGCCGACGGCTGGACGCTCTCTTTTAAACTATTTCTACTATTTAGCGAAATACTAATACCTGTTATTGTATTTTGTACCGGAATTATCAATACCTTTTTGAATTTAATGTAAATAATATCATTAACTTACTTTAAATTATCAAATGTTTGAAGTATATGTAGTAATTACATACACAAAAAATATTCAGAATTTAAAGTAAACAAAATCTTATGTTAGTATTTTACTTTGAAAACTTCCGATCCGTTTAAAAACACATTATTTCAAAGTGTATTTAAAAAAGAACTTAGATTAGAAATGTCCAAATAATATTTAAGCCTAACTTCTAAATAATTATTTAATACATTTGAAATATCGGAATACCAAATCCGTTGAAAGTATGTGTTTTACTCACGCTAAAAATACGCTAATTGATTTAATTAGTAATTTGAAATTAGGGGCCGTCCATTAATCACGTGAGGCTCAAAAGGGGGGGGAGGGGGCACGGAAAACATCACGAAACATCACGAGGGGGGGGGGTCTCGTTAGACATCACGTGTATTAATTTTATTTATTTTTTGTCAAAAAGCGCTATTTATGAACCGAAATTTTGAACGGCGCGAAAATTAATTAATTAATTATTCATTAATTTTATTGCAAATACATATAAATGTTTTTCGAATCAAAACGCCATTTGTTAAATATTTTTTTTTCCAGTCAAAAATAGCCTTTACATAGACTTCCAAAAAAATACACGTGATCCAGGGGGAGGGGGGGGGAGTGGTCCCAAACCTCACCAAATATCATCAGGGGGGAGGGGGGGGTCAAAAAATGAGAAAAACGACCTCACGTGATTAATGGACGACCCCTTAGTACATTCGTTTTCGAAATTATAACTGGCCAGTATTTTATGCATGAATACTTTTTTCGCAGAACTTTCTTAGATATTACTTCGGTTGACAGCAGTTTTTTATCATAATCAGTTGGACATTTTTTTTTAAAGGGACAATGGCGGAAAGTAACGTAAGACATAATTAAGGGGAGATATAAGGAAAATACAACATAAGCCTAGGCGGAATGGTCGAAAGACTTTAGCCTGCCCTAAATATAAACGAAGGGCGAAAATAATAATAATAAATAATCAGTTGGTCTTTTGTAGGTACTCTTCATGTAACAGAAAAACGAGACATCCTGTTCAGTTCGCGTCAAAAACAAATCATCAGAATTACAAACAATTTGTACAAAAAATAATGAATAAATGCTTCCTCATTATTATCCGAACCGTTATAAAAACTGTGTCGAATCGTAGAAGACTACCGTCTTTCCTAATAGAGCTAATGTCTAACATTGCATTTAGGTTCGTAAATATTTACAACTATAATATCAAAACATGGCTAAAGATGCTTCATAATGTGTTCACTTCACTTATAATACAAAATATTTAATACTAGTTTTACCATGTTTTGCAATGCGACGTAAAGTAAAAACTTTTTTTCTACTCCGTAAAGTTTCATCATAATCGGATGAATAGTTTACACTGCACTCCAAAGAAAACAAACATAGTATTGTTTTTTATTTATATAGATATAAAAATATTGAATATCGGAACATTTCTTCTAATGGCTAGTTATGTTTTATTGAATATTATCGCAAAACTAACATAAGTTGAATGTTCTGTCAGTTTCTCATCTAATTTGTATAAAACAGTTAGGGTTGATGTTTCACAGTAACAAGGAAGTAGGGTTGTCGAAACAGCTGATAATTCTAACGTCTCAAGTAAATTGTAACGGAAAAGTGACACACCTGACTTGAGGGTGAGAAGTCACTGCCTTCGTTTGACCTTAAGGTCTTAGGTTAAGTGTATTTTATATTACATATTTAATAATTATGTGATATATTTATTTTTCATGAAATATATAAATAATTTAAAATATTATAAGATATGTTTTGTATCATTTAAGCGAGTTTTGACAAAATATACAAAATTGGGTAAAAATTCATTTACATATTATTATTAACCATGATATACTTTCATATTTTAATAAAATATTATATGAAATCTAAAATGCACATGAAGATTATAAAATACAGTACATAGCAGAAATATTTTTTCTGTTGCATGCTGATAAAAAAAAACTCCTGAAGTAACGTCATTACAATTGTTTCCCGCCAAATCTTCAACCGCCAAAAATAATTATTATGGAGTTAGTTTTTTTTAAGTTCCCTATCATTGTCATCATTGCAGGAAATGACTTCACCCCTTATAATTGGGCATAGCACCACGCGTCGGCATTTTGAATGAAGCCTACATTATCTATGCTTTTTTAAGCTGACAACGTTTTTATGTATATAACCTTTTTGAAAGTGAAAGTATTGATTTCATTCCTCATGACTAAAGTAAGAATATGACTTTGATGATTTAATATGAGTAAAACCACAAACCATTTATGGTAAGAACATAGAATTAATATTATACGCCTTGAAATAAATCTGTATTTTTAATTTTTTTATTGACGATTCAAGAATTTTGGGATTCGAAGCATGCGGTCAAAACAGCAAGAAACACATATTAAAAAAAAGTTCTGTAAACAAATTTATTCATTCACCTCTTCTGACATTTACGCGATGTTGCCAACTACAAAAAATCACGCGTCCCCTCACGTGGTCACTCATACCACCTGTTGGATACAGTAGTTGCGGTTTTTTTTACAAATCGGTTAGCGCCCTTTTGCACGGGGCGATGACATTTCGTGTGGGATTTAAGTTTTTATATTGTCTTGGACATTGTTTTCTTTATCTTTTGTTTTTTTTTATAAAACTGATGAAAAACGGTGTAGGTGGCTACAATTCTTAATATAGTCTAGACTCTAGAGATAACAGTAAAGTTTGGTTTTCATCAAAGACGGTACGGATACAGAGCTTTTTGACTTTCACTTGACGCGCCTGGAGATATGACCTCAGTCCAAGGTTTAATTAAATAAAATACTTATTATTATAAAAAAAATATAGTCTGGTAACGAGATCTTTAAGCCAAGTCTTATTTTCAGGCACTATTTTCATTTTCATTTTTGAATTCCCGCCCAATTTTGGCGGGACTATGACGCTTCTATATCTATCTATCTGTCAATTGAAACCAAAAATCATCTTGACAAGCCAGTGTCCATCGCTTAAAAAAAAGTATACATAGTCTTCCCGCGCTTTTGATATGGTGTTGAATACTAGGGTTGTTTTAAAATTTGAATACACGTGAATGTACTGCCGTGTCAGGTGGTCAATTTATGTGTGAATTTTTTTTTCATTTGCATATTGTAATGTCATTTTACTTTACAGAATAAATACTTTGTTATGAAGTAAATTTTCATTTAATTATATTATTACAATTAATTAAATCATAAAAAAAAATATATATTTCTTTAAAATAGAAAATGAAAGCTTTCGGGACGAATGCCTTTGTTAACCTAAAAATTAAAAAAAAAACATAATTCAACTGATACCTAGTTTATTTGAGCTGAATTTTCTAGTTCAAGAAAAACGTTATTTAGTAATGAATATCCAAGTAGCGTTGTTATAACTAATTTTTGCCCATTACTTTGTTTGTCTTCTTCCAAAGTGGACTTACAAACCCGCTTAAACGCTGGACTTTTTTCCCTAAAGTAAAATTTTCCAGTTTCCAACTCCCACGTTACTGACTTTTCTCCTTTAATTACCAACTCCCACTTAAGGCTGGCCCTTTCTCCTATTATATAGATTCTTGTCATACTACGAAACACATTTCAATTGTATTACTGCCTACACATTCGATTACAAAGACAGGTTTATAATAGTTAAATAAAAAAAGGCTATTATGAATACTTTAACCATTAGAGACTCGAACGGGCAACCCGTATGTCGGCGCGTGCCGTTACATCAGGTGTCTTGATTAAGGGGTGTTCACTTGCTGATAAACTGCCTGATAATCTTTAAAACCACCCTAGTTGACAGATAACTGCAGCTTTTGTCTCACAAGTTCTCTTTCGAACTTTTTTTTTAAATATATATTAGAGGAGGCAAACGGGCAAGCGGCTCACCTGATGGTAAGCGACTAACGCCGCCCATAGACATTCGCAACACCAGGGGTCTTGAGGATGCGTTGCCGGCCTTTGTTTATAAGTATTCAGGGAAAAGGCCTGTATAGGACAAAAACAGTAACAATGTTACTATGAAATATATGGGGGTATATCAAACTTATTGTTACTCAAGCATTTTTCGCGAAAACGAAATCGTCGTTCACAAAAAAATCCTAAATTAAAAATACTTGCAACTCCTTTACTATTCTTCTTCTAGTTACTCTTCTGTTGTTGGACAGCATCATGGCGATTTTCATTTTAAATACTGCAGCGCGGAATAGGGAAGTTGTGTTCATCTGGAAGCAATCATGATCTTGCATGTATAAGGCAGTAAATTAATAATTAGTAAATAGCACGCTTGTTTTGTTTTTCTTTATTTTATATTATTTTGTTATTCTTATCTATTTGTATAAAACCATATTTGTTACGGAAGAGCAGAGTATCCTGTGACAGGTGATTTTCACTTAAAAGGACACTCTAAACCCTGTATAAATTTAGTGTACAATGTTAAGAAGAAATAAAAAAAAAAAAAAGAATTTTTTTGAATCTCTTAGGTTTTTAGGCAGTAATATCTGTTTCTATCTACGCTACTTTATCCGCCTTTACTATAAAATTATACCTAATAACAACCCACCTAATGCAGAGGTCGCCACCCCCTTAAAACGATTATCTAATTATTACTACTAGTAACTACCTCGATCAGATCAAAAGGGCCAGGCCAAAAGTACTCGTAACCGTCGAGTGTGTTTGAAAGCATTTATGAAAGTAGAAGAAGCGAAAGTGGTATGTAAGGAGCATATGGAATTCCGTGATCTCTGCCTACCGCAATGGGAAAGAGGCGTGATGTATATATTTATGTATGTAAGTACTAGTAGTAATTAGTTAGTTAGTAGTTAGTACTATACCTAGGCATTAAGTCATCTAAATGAAGTACACTAAAAAAAGTACAAGAACTAGATTAAGGTTCAAATAGTATTCTTTCTAGTTATAACTGACGTGACAGAATGACAAGTGTAAACACAAAGCTTCGCTGGATTGCATTCAAGTTCGACTTGACTCGTTCGCTTCATTCTTAATTCAGTTTTTTAGTGAGCTGTGAGCTGCGAACACAGGTTTTATTCGGTCGCCGGCTGTAAGCCACCTAGATTTTGACAAGCGTTGACGTAAGTCTCAGAATAACTTATTGAACATCCGTTATTTTATGATCAAGCAATTTCTAAATTTACTTCTGTACAAAGAGCGTGAACAATGGCGAGACGACAACTTATTATCTCTAAATACCAAAAATATTTATAACAATGTCTAGTATTCCAGTTAACTATATACTATTTTTTATCATATCTAATATTAAGATAGCTTTTTAAGTGATATTTATCTACGAATAGCTACTTGGGGGAGACTGTTTACCTAAAACAACCAGAACGCATAAAAAATAATATTACCATTTGTGCATTAACATACTCAATGTTAAAATGGTAATTAAATAAGACTCCTGTAGAAATTAATGAAATATTCACATTATGATTCGGTCTTAGTGATGTCTTACATAAGTATTTTCTACAAGTTTTAATTCCAGTATTGCTGTATATTGAAATAAATCTCAATATTTCAAATACTAAACATGTAATGTTCCTAAACTAAAACCTCTTTAGAATGACAGTTGACACACGTGATTTCCTACGTCCTTCCTAACAATAAAAAAGTGGTGTTTGGCGCGAACACGTGTCCGTTACGTCAGGTGCCACCCCCGCGCATGCGCGCAGGTGCAGGGTGGCTCCTGTCAGCTGATTGTCATCTGCTATGCTGATTTCTAAACGGAACTATACATTAGAATATTAAGATTATCTATCTAATCTTCCTTTTTTTGCTTGAATTAACTATGAATATTTATTTCATGTATCATTGTTAAACAATAAGTAAAACTCGTACAATGAAAATTCTATAAAAAGCCTAATTTTATAATTTTTCATTTCTTAGCTTATATCTTGCCAGTAATACCGTTCAAAATGAGCGCCAAAAAGTGACGTTAGAATTGGCGGGAATCCTTTATTTGACGTAACGTTTATTTACGTCACAGGTGTCTAATATGCTCTGGACACCCTCGCAGGTGTAAAGACGTTAGTGTTAAAGGGTCTGTAAACTGTTAAAAGTTAATAATAAATAATATCCGTATTAAGATTTTTACCTTTTTATATAAAATATTTCTAATCTTGGAACTTATGACGGCCTCGTTGGCGCATTCGGTAGAACACCTGCCGTGCGTATCGATGGGTCGTGGGTTCGAATCCCACCGGGACGACATGTTTATAATTTTCTGTAAGCACGTCTTCCCCACGTCTGGTAACTTCGAGCATTGATCGGGAGAAATATCGAAATTCCGATCGGGTAACGAACCACCGTTCATAGATGGAAAAACCGTGAAGTTCATATTGCGCGTTTCGGTTCCAGTCTATGGATTTCCGAATACTCGAAGTAAAAATTAGGTCGACAGCACATAATTGACATATCTAACATAAAAAAAATAGTATTAGTTTTCGTAAATAAACATTAAAACCTTCTTTCTGTATACTAGATATTAGGTATATATTAACTTTTGATATCTGTAGAATTATGGTCTAATAGGATATAGATAAAACACATCTACAGGACAAGAAATATCGTTATCAGTACTGAGTTCGTTCAACTAGCTGATAATTACTAATTTTTAATACAATGGAAGAAAAAATTGTTAACTAATTAAACGTTATTGTACATTCGATTGCGAAAGTCAATATCATTTTTAATACATTAGCAAATTTCTTTTGAAATTTAATTGAAATATTATGTCAAATGTAAACGATTTTTTTTTAAATATTATCCGTTTAAAACATGGGAAAATTATGGAAAGCCACAATTTTTTATACATTTTTCATTAATTCACAAAAATATACCTAAATTATTGTATTTATAATGAAACTAGCAATTGCCCCCGCAACCCCCCTCGTGGGTTGTATTTCGTAAAATCCGTTCTTAGCTGACCTCTACTCGGCGAAAGGAATATTCCTACCATATTTCAAGTCTTTAGCTCTAATGGTTCCAGAGATATCGTGATGAGTGACTATATAGGTGGGAATCTCTTTTATATATATAGATAAGATACTAAACCAATGTGAACGAATATCTACAAAAATATGATTTGTTTTAAGAGATTAAAAAAAAATGATTTTTTGTATTGATTTTTTATTGGTTGTTGGTTGCCTTTTGACATTTTGACAATCCTCATGACTAGATTTCAAATTAAGTAACACCTTAAAATCCTCGAAACATCCTAAAATCGACATCGTCATTTGTTTTACAAAAAAATATGAACTATTACAAAAGATTCAACCCAATAATTCGGTCCCACGGCGTCAATGTTGAGGTCATGCGAAATGTAAGTACAATGCGTTGTTACGTCACATTCTATGCGCGCGAAAGGAAAAATGTACTTTCATTGAGTGATTTTAAAACTTAATATTTTTACTTTTTACTGTCACAGTAAAATCGAGCACAACGAACTTCTTGAAGCAAATTATATATTATATCTCTTTTTTTATATTTCTAGGAATAAAGGACCTACTAATAGATAGTACTTTGGATAAATGTTATTTTTAAGTAAATGTGAAGTATAGATAATACTACAATTATAAAAAGGAGAGATTTGTTTGTCACGATTTAACTCAAAATCTACTCAATCTAATTTAAAAATTCGTTCATCACCAATATAAAGCTACATCATCAGTAACATAGACTATTTTTATTATTATGGTATGTAGGGATAAACACATATAAGATAACACGCCTGAATGGTTCAGAAAAACCTTCGTAGACAGCGCATTGTAATTCACTTTTGATTATGACTGTACTATTAAAGTTGCTTAAGGAAAATAAAAATGCTTTCGGGAAAGCCACTACTAGTATTTCTATTATGAGAATAATCGTTAATACTGTTAGTAGGCCTAAAGCAAGTATTTTAGGGGTATTTTTTTCAAATTAAATAGTGCTAATAACGCCAAAAAGGCTTGTTTTTTTATGAATTTAAAAGATTATTTCAAAACAAAAAAAAAACATATTTGTATTGGCAGAATTCAACAGACGAGTGTCTCTTGATCATCAGTAATATCACAGCCACAGGACTTTAATAAATGATGCGCTGTCGACCTATGTTTACTTCAAGAATTCGGAAATCCATATAGTGTAAATGAAATAAGCAATATGAAATTCACAGTTTTATCTAGAAACAATCCCACACGTTATTGACCAATGTTACCAGAGCGAGGGATAAACATGTGTATAGAAAATATAAGCCCCTATATATATTTAAAAAAAAATAACCATACGCAACGTGATTCGAACCCGCGACCCATCGGAATTCAAGGTACTCTTCAACGCACCAACGAGTCCATCAAATCATCACATTATCGTTTCACAACAACTTAAAAAATTCAGTCAATTCGAAATAGATCTTTACTTACACTAATGGACCAGCTTAAACAATGGTCTTAAAATAGTAAAAAACAGTGCCATTTCCCACATATCAATGTCTAGGTCGTGAGAAATATATACAATGTGGTATTATCTATGGTATTATGTCATAGATTATAGAATACTTTCGTCTGGACGTAATAGGTAACATGGTTTCCTTCCGTTAGCTTTTAGTCAATACTAGGTATTTATCGGCTTTTGGAATTATAGAAATACCTATTACAACGTCCCGGCTTCGCACAAGTACAAAGTATGTACTATACACAAAGAAATAGCTTTCTAATAATTGGTGAAAGATTTTTTAAAATCGTTCCTGTAGTTTTGAGTTTATTTGTTACAAACATACAAAAATATAAATCTTTCTTTTTATAATATTAGTGAAGACTAGTGTAGATAGACATGGCTAATTCTCGAGTGGGCAATTTCTGTTTCTATTTCAAAGATCATTTTTATTTATAGACAGTTAGGTGATCAGCCTTCTGTGCTATAAATATTAATATTTCCCCGGGATTCGAACCCAGGATACTGTTGCTAAACGATACACTTACCATAATGTATGCATTTTCGTTTTCTTTATTTTATACCACCGTTCATAGATGGGGAAAACCGTGAACATTCCGCGTTTCGGTATCAGTCTATGGAACGATCGAAATAAAAGTAGGTCGACAGCGCATCATTGACTGATGTTCTGGGGCACTACCAGCAAGTGAGCTCGTCTGTCGATATCTAACATTAAATAAAATGGATGTGGTTTTTCATAAGAGAAATTCAACTTTATATTATTCTGAATACAACATTGTAATTCGCGATTGTAAGCATTAAGGAGTAAGAAATAGTATTACTGCTCTAGAATGACATTATATAAAGGAATTCAATTATAATTTAATATATTCCCCTCTATAACTATTCACACGCTACTAATATAAATTAGCGTGGGTAAACATGTACTAAAAGTCCACTTGTTGCAACGGAAATGAAGTTTAATATTCAAATGAGTTAAGGGCAGTCACGCAAGGGTGAGATTGACCATCGGTATGTTGGGGTTAAAATGTACTACGGGAATGTTACTTAATAATCGATTATTCAATATCGATTCTAGTATTATATATTCGATTATTCAGTAATTTTAAACATGTAAGATTTATGAGTCTTGTGTGAGTGGAAGAGTCGTGAGTGAGCGACCTAATCGTACCTCGATCGGATCGGGGACGATCTTCAAAAAGGCATGAGGGCGTAGCACGAACGATTATCGAAAATGTATTCGAATCGTTCAGTTGTATGACAAAGGATTTGAAATACAAATGACAGCTCGACGATACGAATACTTTTTCGCAAGCTTTTCGTTCGAGCCCCTCATGTCAAAAGTTCTCAAAAACGACGAGTGTGTATGAAAGCATTGATGAAAGTGGAAGAAGCGAAAGTGGTATGTAAGGATCGGAGCATATGGAATTCCGTGATCTCTGCCTACTCCAATGGAAAAGATGCGTGGTATATATGAATGTATTATACATGGAATATTTTTCTACATAATATTGTATTTTAAATGAATATTGTGAAAATCGCGAATCGAACTGCAATTCGCTGTTATTTCAGTGATAATGTGTAGTAATACAACATTATAAAAATGAATAATTAAAAGTATTGAGTTTAACCATTGACATAGTATTACTATGTCTCATAGTAACTATAAAGTTTCGAGTTTCAGATCACCAAAATAACTGGCCATGAATATTTAGATCGAGAACCCTTAGTTACCATCGAAAGGGGGTTAATTGTCAATTCAGAGCTGCGCTTGCGCAGGGGTCACGCGAGCAAATCTACCGGAAAATTGCCATTGTTTACAAAATGACTTATTTTAAGTTTTTTCATCGAAATTTTCACGCTTCAACAGTAATTGGTCTTGTTATAATTTGTGAAACTTTTTGAAACTTATAATATTATATGTATATGTTTAATTTATACGTATTGACCTTACATCCAGGCGTATTTATTTCATAAACTGGCTCTACATCGGGTCGCTACGTTATTAAGGGCCTATGTCGATGAGGCTCGCAGGCCGACAAATCGCTCTATTGAATGTGAGCGAGCGAGATTGAAATATTTACTTGAGACATGTAAAAAAAAGAGATAGCTGTAGCTTGAACGCGCTCGGAATAAAACAACGTATGTACCAAAACTAATTCATTTCATAACTTTATAATACTTTATTTGATTAAAAAACGGTTTTGAGGAATCTTAAAGACATTTCTTCTACACCCTTTAAAATAAATTAAATTAAATAACTCTTTGCCGTTATGCCTTGGGATCCAAACAAGTGTAAAAATAGACATAACTTCACATTTATTTTCTATCGAGGAAATTTCATTGAAACATGTTTTCCTTTTGAGCGACACTGCGATTATTCTATTATATTACTGCGAAATATAGTCAAAAAACAAATTCCAAAATTTCATATGCCTGCCTGAACAAGTTACACGTAATAGAAAAACCGCATTTTTCTCAACATATCATCTTAAAATGTGAGAGAAATATTTATATGTATATAGTCCAACTAACGAAAATCTATTTTTTAAATTAAAATAATCTTGGTGAAGCAAAAATTGTTTTAGTTTTATAATTGATTTTTTCGCCTCGGTTTTAAAAAAACAGAATTATTCTTACATACATCGTTGTTATTTGTTATATTTGTATTATATATCCTTAATTTATTTAAGTATATCTATTTATTTTTTATATCCTTGATAGCATTATGTTGGACAACATGGACAGGTTTAACAAGTTAACAGAATAACTAAACCATACGGTGCTTATAATTTTTGTATTTTTGGGATATTTAGAAAATTTCAATTCTTTTTTAAGATATGAAATTCTGATCTCATTTCTATTATTTATTAGATTTGCATTTATTTTAGTATCTTTCTCTTCTATAAAAAATACGGATCTTATATGTACATTTTATATCTTCTTAACTTGGCTCAAAGGAAAGTTAATGATGTGCTATCGACACATTTTTTCTTTCGTATATTTATTTATTTTTAGTTTGAATCCATACAATTTTTTCATTGGGTTGGGTTTTCATTTATCAACGGGGATTTTTATCTAGGACGGGGGTTTTCGGATGAAATTTTGATATTCCTCCCAATCCACATAAATTGGCCACTATTTTGTAACTATTAATAAGATCTTCTAAGCAGAATGTTGGAAAATATTGTTGTTTATAGATATTTTTAATGAAGGTTAGTTTAATATACTATGACATCATATATGGTAAGTCATACCTTGTTTGGCAAATTTTCTGAAGCGAGTACTGATCGTTAAATAATTTTACAAACAAAAAATCTCTTATTTTCCAAATATGTGGTCACCCTAACAATAATTAAATATGCCTTTGTCTAACATTTCGGTTGTTAGTGAGTCAATTACGTACGGTTCAATGTCACTGTTTTTTGTCAACGTGAGAATGACGCCATTTTGACTTTTGTATTTTTATTATTATACAGATATGATATTTATGAATGTATATGAATAATGCTTCGTTTGAATTTTATTTACCTAATGAATGAATCACAGATTCTTTTTTTTGATTATAATTGAAGCATTCGATCCTGCAATGCTTTTTTTTTAAATCACACGGCGATAGAGGTTCGAATCCCGGCGAATTTAACAGTTTTATAATTGTCTTTAAGCACCAATGTTTTGGCTACATTTGGCCAATTCGAATGATAAACGGATGGCAGCAATATTGAAACTTTGTCTGAATTACAAGCCGCCATCTATAGATTTAAAAATCGCGTTTAGATTTCCAAATGCTTGAAGTATCAAGAATAATATCCATCGAATCCACCTCATAGGGCGCATCACATCATTGATGTTCTGTGGCTGATGTATCAGCTACTGTCAAGTAAACCTTATGCTCATCTGTCAATATCTATTATAAAAAATGAAAAAAACATATGTAAAGTAATAAATAATGGTATATTTAATGTATGGGTGACGGGTTGGTGTAACTTTCTCACGTTATTACGTTGTTAGGTGTTTTTTATCCCATTTGGTGGTGATAATGGTAAGAGCTGTCTTGAGTGATTAAGCTGGGGATTGAAGAGGTGTAACCAGTGGCGTGCCCACCATACAAGCCCAAACGCCTGTTTTGCCTTATTAATGCATTAAAAAGAAATATAATAATGGCATTAGTCATATATAACTTATACGATTACGTAATTATATAGGTTATATAAATATATAAACACGCATTATGTTAAAATCGGCAAGACGGGCTTTTGGGCTTGTATGGTAGTCCCGCCACTGGGTGTAACTCGGGTAGCTTTATCTATATTAGTAGTATAAAGAGGAAAATTTTGTTTGTTTGCACGATTTAACTCTAAAACGACCGATTTTAAAAATTCTTTCACCAAGAAAGAAAACCTAGGTTATTGTTTTATTTTATATTTGTATAGTTAGTCTTAATCATGTATAGCCTTAGGTAACATATAAGATATAGTATTTTATCAGAAAATTAAATAACTTAAAGTGAGAAACATGGCCATTTACGCCGCATATTTTCACCAATAGAAAGCTACATTGTCAGTGAGTAACATAATATTCTATTTTTTGTGTATAGTACATCAAAATTGCACACGTGCGAAGCCGGGGTGGATCACTAGTTGAAAATAAAAACCTCTATGGTTGTGGGTTCGAATCCCTTCTGGATACCATGTTATTAATTTCACAGATTTCTAATATCTCGAAGACAAGTTCTCTTTCTTTTCTGTAAGTTTTTTTGTAGATTTTTATTCAAGTAAATTTAAGAACTAGCAAAGGCGGCAAAACTACCTTGTGTATGTTTTCATCGTCCACTTTGCTTACAATCATAATATATGTACATCATTAATAAAATATAATGGCCACACCATTTCTGTAGAGAGAATAATGGAATATACTACGGTGTATATTGGAGATATGTATCCTATGTCTAGTAATACTTATACACAAAAACAAGCGATGCGCAAGGCTATGGGAATATTTGACACAATACACTGAGCTACACATGATATTGGGCAAGACGGATAAATTCGAAGATATTTTCTAGCTTTCTTGTAAATTTTCGAATTTCCAACGTAGTTGTTATAGATTTTGGATTGTTTTGTGAATTTTTATTCTTTTTAATAATAGTTGAGTTACTAAAATTTAAAAAATAATCTAACACAGATTTATGTATTTATTTGTTCTTATATAATAAAAAAATAATATATTTAGTACTTCGAGTCAAAACTTATCCCCAATTTTAAGATTGTCTATCAAAAGTTTTATTAATCAAAATAAATAAAGCTTAGACAACATACAAGACTCTATTTTAGAGCTTGTTTTCTTAATTATTTACTTTAACTCTAATATAATACATTCTCACACAATTCCATACAATTCACACGATTGAGTGAATTAAAAAAATCGCAATATATCTTCAGAACGCTTAAGAATTGTCACGAGATAATTAGCATCGTGTGTACCGTGGTTTCACACGTTCATTTTGATGTAAATCTTCTTGATTACTAGCATATTATCATATTGTCGACGTACGTCCGTTGTATTGTTTTAATTGTTTTTTTTTTTTTAATATATGATTCATAAAGTAATTTAAATTGATATGTAAATAGCTATCTTTGCTAGGCCCACTGAACATGATAATCTGAGCTTAGATATTATACTAGTGACATGTCCCGGCTTCGCATGGGATATGTAACAATCTATTCTATATATATAAAAGAGATTCCCACCTATATAGTCACTCATCACGATATCTCTGCAACCATAAGGCGTAGCGACTTGAAATATGGTAGGAATATTCCTTTCGCCGAGTAGAGGTCAGCTAAGAACGGATTTTACGAAATTCAACCCACAACGGGGGTTGCGGGGGCAATTGCTAGTATGATAATGTAGCTTTCTATTGATGAAAGAATTCGAAGAAAATCGGTCGAGTAGCTTTTGAGTTAAATCGTAACAAACACACAAATCTTTTCTCTTTCTAATATTAGTATAGATTCTTCCACAAATTTTTGAAAATCCCAGTTCTAAGGAGAAAAATAAGGGAATATTCGCACAAAAGTCCGCCAGTTTGGAAGTGATATTCATAGTATTCGAGAAAAATTTAAAGGTAATCGTTTGGCTTGGTATGGACATGTTATGAGGAGAGATGAAAAACATGTATCTAAAAAAGTTTTGAATATGAATGTGGATGGGTATAGGGGAAGAGGGAGGCCAAAAAAACATGAGATTGACTGTGTGAAGAATGATAGGTGTTTGAGAGGTGTGACTGATGATATGGCGAGTGAAAGAAGAGAATGTAAAAAGAGAACATACTGCGCCGACCCCAGATAAAAAAAGGGAACAGCCGGCCTAGCATGACAACTGCGACAAAATTTTGTCGACCGTTTTCTCGTGTTTTACTCCATTATCTCTTTATTTCTTCCGGGTCTAACATGACAATTACACTTAAAACTCGACTTTTAATATCAAAAATAGATATATTTGTCGATGGAGATATCTTTTCTATCAAAATTGTCGATGTCAAGATATAATATATCTCCATATCTTACATCTTAGTTTGTCTTCTCTCGTCCGCGACATATCTCGTGGCGGTCATGCGAGGCCGGCTGGGCAGTAAGAAGAAGATTCATACTATCCGAGAAAAGTGTCGGGTAGAGCTAGTGTGAAAATAAGACATTATAAAATAGATGAAATAAAAACTAGTGTTAAAAATTGTAGCAACATTAAAGGCTTAACCAAATAAGATGCGCACATTCAAATATTTTGAACAATAGAAACGTTGCCACTGTACAGAGAGCTGCGAAACATTGATGCGGTAATATTTCCTATTAAATATTTAAATATATATCAATCTATACAAACAACAAGTCTATACATTTTTAAAACGCCGACATCGCATCCGAGACATTTAGTTCGCGGATGATGATGATGAGGTTCATGGGTGGTGGTGATTATTTATCATCAGGAAACCCATTTGTATGGTTGTCTGTTCTGTATTAAATAAAAATGATTATATAGTGCATTATATACAGACGAAGTATAAATTAAAATTCAAAATCATTTATTACTTTAGGTAACACAGTGTACACTTATGAACATCAATAAAAAAAATGCTTCTAATTTTACATTTACTGCCAGTTCTCAAATCAAGGGCGTAGAACGGACGAGAAGAACTGGCAATAAACTCTCCGCCACTCTTTTTAATCGCCAAGTTTTTTGTTTTACAACATGTTTGTAAGGAGCTGCCACTATTACACCATGTTCCACATGACATCTTGGAGTAATTAACTATAATATAAAAAAATAAAAAACAAAGATATATCCTCTATCTGTAGTAGGCATGGTGAAATCGGAACACGCACTTACATTATCGTGGGAACAACACGCAAACACATAGTCAAAATAACTAATATCACCGCATACACGAATTCAAGTCCGACCAGTCAGTATATGTAATATGTCTCGTTACAATTTTTATGAAATACCTTCTCCTATCTGTTATTCGTAGATCATAGTAAAAACTAAACAATGGCCAAGCTTGCCGCGAACCTGGGATATTTTGTTTAAATGCATGATATTATTTGCAAAACGGGAAGCGTGCTGAGATTTATATTCACATTTTGCTTCATTTCTATACAAAACTTTACAAAATACAATTATTAGAGAGAGAGAGGAACATTGATAATGTTTTATATAAAACAACTTTTACCGGATTAAAACTCGATTTATTACTTAGCCCGTCGATTTGAATACTTTCCAGCAACCGTGGTCACGGACAGACTGAAAGGTGACAGCTGTCTGATTTGAATATTCACAAAGTTGCTATATAAATCGTGTTTTAATCAGTTATTAAACTACTTAAATTCAAATTCATGTGCCGCTAATCTTGCATGCCCAAATGTAGTGAATCCGACAATATAGAGGCCCATTTATATGATGCCATTTTCTTGTACATACAAAAGCAATAATTGACATTCAAGAATTGTAAGCAACTGTTTACACGCAGATGTTATGTGCTGTTTACAACAAGAAAAGTACAAACACATTATTGATCTATCATAAACAAACTTCTATGATAGAACAATAATGTTGCGTGTTGTTTAAACCTAGCGAATTCCATCCATTTGTTGTGGATATTCCACGAATCCGCACAGTTCGCTTCGCATCCTAATTTCTAATTAAAACTGCGAAAGAATGGAACTCCCTACCGGCTTCTGTCTTTCCGGACCACTATAACTTGGGTATCTTCAAGGCTAGCGTGAATAGGCTTCTATGCATAAAAAAAAAAAAAAGAATTATTCGACATCATCCCAGCTACCGACTTCCATCATCGCACCACACGTCTCAAATAGTCCTTTCATCCGCATCATCTCGATGAATGGAAGTTTGTAAGGTCACGCGCAACTTCATTCCACGCACTACCAAACTATGGAATGAATTACCACCCTCTGTGTTTCCATCCGACTACGACCTCGTTGGTTTTAAAAAGCGAGCCTATAAATTTTTGAAAGGCTGACAACGCATCTGAGACTTTTAAGTCGCGTATATCCATGGGAGGTGGTGATTATTTACCATCAGCTAACCCACATGCTCGGTTGACTGCTCTGTTATAAAAAAAAAATTGTGTGTGTGTACCAGAGTACACAGGTAAGAAGTGAAACTTCTTTACGACATATCATTTTTGTACTATTTGCAACTTCACGAAAATGGGGTAGATAAGGCTTAAGCCTTAAGAAAAAAGATTTTATCACTTTCAAATTAATATATTGTTATTCTTATTTCAAACCAAACTTCAAAACTAATATATTGTTGTTATTATTATAATATATTACACTAGCTGACCCGGCAATCGTTGTTTTGCCATGTAAATAATTTCTAAAAAGCAGGGGTTGGTGATTAAAAAGTAAAAATTTAGGGTTGTATGTATTTTTTAATGCCACATTATAAAAAAATAAAAACAAAAAAATTCGTCTAAAAATTAAAAAAAAAAATT
Source organism: Anthocharis cardamines (assembly GCA_905404175.1). NCBI lineage: Eukaryota > Metazoa > Arthropoda > Insecta > Lepidoptera > Pieridae > Anthocharis > Anthocharis cardamines. The sequence continues at coordinate 1,206,143 of FR989975.1, forward strand.
TAGGGGTGGATTACCCTTAACATTTAGGGGGATGAAAAATAGATGTTAGCCGATTCTCAGACCTACCCAATATGCTTACCAAATTTCAGACGAATCGGTCAAGCCGTTTCGGAGGAGTATGCAGACTAACATTGTGACACGAGAATTTTATATATAAGAAGATTATATTCTTTACGTCACTACTAAACTTTGATAAAGAAAGCAACATGGCGCGTAACCGAAAAACGTGACGATACTTACAAAATTTCTCCCATACGTCGATAAAGAAGTTTCACTTCAAAAGACCATGCAATTCATTTATTGGTTCAATTTAAAAATATGCAACCGTCATGAAAATTGCATCATGCAAATGTGCCTTAACTCTTCGCTGCATCAAAATACCACCATTACACTGCAATTAACGCTGGCCTAGTATTAAAACCTATTTCTTTTCAGGACCATGCAACTCCGGTAACAGGCCAGACTATGCACCAATAGCACCACAACCAGCATCATGGATCTCCACGCGCCAATGGTTGTCCATGGTTATGACCACGCCCCATTACTGGAAGTGGAGGGGATCGACCCGCACAGTCCGCAGCAGAAGGTGCTGATCCACCAGCCCATACAGAGTCAGGAGCTCATGAGCACGGATCACAGGAATGGAGGTGAGTTGGTGACGTCACAAGAGTGACCCAGTCACCAGAGAGGCTTCTAAAACTCATGCCTTCGATCTGCTTGGCTATTCCCTGCTATTCCCTTTTATTTAGAGTCAGCGCTATTTATTTCTTATATGCTTTTCTTGAACCCAAAATGAGTAGCTTTTCTTTTTCGCAGCGCATTATCGCATTGTTTGTTTGTAGAAGTTTTTTTTATGTTAGACCACTAGACCCCGCAGACGTTGTTCTGCCACAATTTTGGCTTCGAAATTATAAATTAAACTTTCAAGCTAAACGTCACTTTTTTATTAAAATCTTATCAAAACTTTTTCGAAATTTTTTTTTGTACAAACCTTATCCTGACAGTTCTGAATTTAAAACTGTATTGGAAGAATATGAATTTTTTAACAATTAATACCCCCGCACTCTTATGAAGAAAGGGAATTCTTAAGATTTTTCAAAAAATTTTAACATACAAACCTTCTCCTAAAAATTCTGAAGACAACAAAAAAAAATTTAGCTCAATCGGTCCAGCCGTTCTCAAGTGATGCGAGTACATACATGCGGCATTTTATTTTTATTTATATAGATATCGACAGACGAGCATGAGGTTCACTTGATGGTAGGTGACACCTCAGTTACAGAATATCAGTCAGATGCGCTGTCGACCTAGTTTTTACTTCGAGCATTCGGAAATCCATAGACTGAGACCGAAATGCGCAATGTGCACTTTACGGTTTTTTCCATCTATGAACGGTGCTTCGTTACCCGGTCGGAATTTCGATATTCCTCCCACCCGATGCTTACAGAATATTATAAACATGTGGTCCCGGTGGGATTCGAATCCACGACCTATCGACGTGCACGGCAGGTGTTCCGAACTGTATTACTGTAGAGTTTCATCAAAATCCGTTCGGCAGTTGTTGCGTGAAAGAGTAACAAACATCCATCCTCACAAACTTTCGCATTTATAATATTAGTAAGATTATAAAGAGGAAAGATTTGTTTGATGGTTACGATTTAACTCAAAAAGTACTCGACCGATTTTAAAAATTCTTTCACTAATAGAACTCTACATTTTCAGAGAGTTACATATAGGTTTTTTTTGTATAGTACGAAGGGTGGATCGCTGTTTTTTTTTATATTTGAGCTACTAAGGTTTTTATGGGGTTGATAAGTAGTCATAAGAAATGTCTTCGCACTTTTTAAAAAATATTGTCGAGAGCAGATGTGCTAGTCTAATATAGAGTACGACTTTTCAGATGAGCAGTATCATGCGCACAGCAGCAACCAGAGTGGAGATGGTAAGTCAATAATTTTCTCAATTTTTTTTTTGTTTTTTTTTTTATGTTAGATATCGACAGACGAGCATGAGGTTCACTTGATGGTAGGTGATACCTCAGCCACAGAACATCAATGATGCAATGTCGACATACTTTTTGCTTCGAGCATTCGCGGAAATCCACATACCTTCACGATTTTTCCATCTATGAACAGTGGTTCGTTAACCGGTTGGAATTTCGATATTCCTTCCACCTGTTTAATGCCCGAAGTGACCAGATGTGGGGAAGACATACTTATAGAAAATGATAAACATGTAGTTCCGGCGGGATTCGAACCCACGAATCATCGATGCGAACGGCAGGTGGTCATAAACGTATTATAATTTGATATAGTTAAAGTATGTTTTGTTTCTTTCGTTCTTTTTATATTCGATAGAGCGAGACAAAACATATTTTTAACTAGATCAAGCTTATACCTACGTTTATGAAAAAAACATTACCTGTCGAATCGCCTATTTCGTTAGGTACTAATCATAATCAACCTCTCCGATTGTAGTAATTGAAGATTTAAATTTGAATTTAGAACAAAATTTAAAAAAAGAATGCCACAGATTAATTATTAGATAATTAATTGTATTTTAAATCCAATACGTTTGTTATATAATTGTTGTTTTGTGAACGTAATTATTATTTTTTACGACTTTCACTTAACATTCACTTTAGACATAGATTAATGCAAAACAGAGCTTATTTTAACGGAATTATAGAACAAGTATTTTCTGAATTCGTTGCGATATTTTTGCTGTATATTCATTATTCTCTCTTTGTGAATTCATTTTATTTTGATGTATACTTTTTCGAGCAAGTAAGTAGATACTATACTAAATTCTATAGTGAACCATGGAGCATTTTTGTGTCCGCTTTTTTCTTTAAATTTTGATGCTGAATATTTACGAGAAACCTTTCTTTCAAATGGTTACTAAATTCTAGTTACGAATATAGAAGAAGAGTATTAATAATCGTCTTCAACTTGCCTGGTTGAGAAATATACTGATGGGAATCGAATATTACCTGGTGTCAAACTTAGTTGTCAAAATAAAATTTCTTGTAAATAACTATATGATTTTCCATACACACAAACGGATGAGTCATTAATAGATGAATTACGTATAGAAAAATATGTTTTAAGTTGCTGCCACATTGTAAGCGATTCGAAAAGCGGTAGCGTTTTTAGAGACACCTTACTAATAATACTAAACTTGTATATATATAGTACGTTTTAAACATTGGAAAAGTTTGAGAGCTATGATTTGGTTCAGTAAATTTGAGTAATAAATTAATAATTTACAATGAATACATTTTTTTTTTCGAAAACCTGCATTTTTTTTGGCAATATTTAAAAACATGCAATTATCGTTCAAAATACTAAATATAATTATTATATTTTAAGTAAATTAATACAACTATGAAAATATAAAAAAATTGAAAAAATGACAATGCACATGCGCAGATTCATAAATTGTCTATTGCTCTTCATAATATGACAAAGTTAGATGATAAACATTTATGAAGAGATGATGAATATTATAAGTTTTCTATATATTTTAGGTCTAAAATACACAAATGCAACAAATACCTATCAAATATGCTTTACTTTTGAACACTAGTTTTTTTATCAAAATATTTAGTTTACTCGCTATCAGTCGCACCACACTCAAACTGTCCGTCGATCCAACTAATTTCACAGCGATTTAGTCAAGTGTAAGCTAACAAAAAACGCCATTCACGAAACGGTAGCCGCTGCACTCAATGGATGTGATCTGGCCTTAATGAAGCTTACCCATAAAAAAATATTTCCCAGAATATAGGCAAATCTTCACGTTTTGATTTTTTGAAGTTATTGGAAATGGAATGTTAGTTTGAAATGCGTTCTGGACTTAGTAATTTTATAAAGTCCTTGATAGGCTTCGAGGGGGGTCGGATATTAACAATTTTCTTTATCTGGTGATTGGAATTTAGGAAGTGGTAACTGGAATTGTCTCTTAAAAATGGTATTAAAGGAAAACAAAAGGTTTTTGGTCGATAGTCTCATTTCTCAATAGTTGAAATAAAATAGATTAATCATTGTAATTGTATTATGAGTATTGTCTACTGTCAAGTGTAGTTCACGCTCGTCTGTCATAAAAAATGTTATTCATATCGAACAATAGACAAAGTGGCAATATAAAATTTATTTATTTAGTAGAACGGCAAAACATTAAAAACTAACACAACATTTTTTATACACAAATTACAATGTAAAAACAACATAAGAAAAAAAAATATATGCATAATTATACAAGAACAACATTCATATTGTCTTTTATTAACGCGAGTATCACACAAGAACAACATTCATTTAGATCTTTCACATCAAACATACCTACTGATAATAGTTCCATCCTTTCTTTGCTTCCGTCAAATAAGGGTACTTATATACGTTGTGGAGTAAAAGACGATGTAGTGACGAGAATTGAGAAAGGTATGTTGATTGTTGAGGTGGTTTGGGCATGTAGAAAGGATGGATGAAAGTAGGGAAACGAAAAAGATTCATGAAACTGGTGTGAGTGGGAGAGTCGGGAGTGGTCGACCTAGGCGAACGTACCTCGATCAGATCGGGGACGTTCTGCAAAAGGGCCAGATCAAAAGTACTCGTAACCGTCGAGTGTGTATGAAAGCATTGATGAAAGTAGAAGAAGCGAAAGTGGTATGTAAGGATCGGAGCATATGGAATTCCGTGATCTCTGCCTACCCCAATGGGAAAGAGGCGTGATATATATGTATGTATGTATGTATATACGAACCATACTATCCCGTATCACCATCTCTCAAAGCAGTAAAATCTTAAGCTCACTTATATCAATCATGCATAATCTGATTTTTTTTACTCTCTTTCTTTCTTTTTTTGTCTCTATCTAACGATAATTCGATACTGAGCGATAACTAACTCTACAAAGGTACTTTAAAATTTTCGTCTTTGATATCTATTATTATTTTCGAACTAGCAACACCTGTCGATTGTGAGTATCGTAAGTTTATATTTTTATTATTATAGCTATTTTTTACTTAAAGATATCACGTAGAATATTTTGTAAAACAAAATACTTGGCGATTAAAAATAATGGCAGGGAGTTTATTGCCAGTTCTTCTCGTCCGTTCTACGCCCTTGATTTGAGATCTGGCGGTAAATGTAATTGTATTTAGTAAATGTAATTAGAAGCATTCAAAATTAAAGTAAATTAAAATCAAAAGGCCGGCAACGCACCTGCAAGCCCTCTGGTATTGCGGATGTCTATGGGCGGCGGTAATCACTTACCATCACGTGAGCCGTCTGCCCGTTTGCCCCCTATACTATAAAAAAAAAATATATATATATTTTTATTGACGTGCATAAGTATATATGATGTTACCTAAATGAACAAATTTGATTTGAATTTGATTTTGATTTGGTTTATACACCTTTGTAACAATAAAGCAACTGTCAAACGACCAGTTCTCTAAATGATTCAAATCAGATGCAAAGTCTATGGCAGGCTTAACCGCTGGCCCCGATACATAGCTGGTCACGCGCATTGAAAGCGAAACTTTAGAAAAAATGCTACGTGACCAAGTGGCTGGGGAGCGCGGCACAGAATATGAATGCCACCAGTAGTGCGATCAAATACAAACGCTCGATTTGCACATATGACCTTTTTATAGTAGTTCTACTGGATCAGACAGACGTTATTCTGCTGGAATTTTGGTTTCAAAAATAAACATATATGTATTTCTATAGTTGAAGTTTTCCCACTTCTATTATATTTGCAGTGCCATCAGTTATAACAATAAAACTATAAATGTGTATGACATGAGCTGTCAGTTACGGAAGGTGGCGGAGTTCAAACCTGTTTTGTTTTTTAAATTTATTTTCTGAATATTTTTTTTCCACAATGTTTCCGATATTTTAATATTTATTCTGTTATTCGGGACATACATATATGAATCCAATAAATAATATATTATTAAAATCGTTGCAGCCTTTCTTGAGTTATGAATGGTGTAACTAACACGTCTTTTTTTTATATATATATAAATAAATTTTTAAAACAGTGCCAATCTACTTGCCACCAGGTCCACCACTTTATCGGTAGTCTGCTCTGGTTTAAAATACCGATTGAACACTATTATTTTTAAGTACACGTACGACAGTAGTTTTTGTTTTATATAATTAACGATACATACATGTTCTGTGCTTTCAATTGTCCTTTAAGCGAAAATGCAATATGTATGTGTGTTGTCCATACAATGACGTTTGTAGAAAGTGGAGATACTGTTTAGTTTTACAACTGTGCCCTTGCTGATGCTCAAAGTTACCGACACAGATCGCAAAGGCACTTCGAATCGAAACATCGCTTGTTAAACTACAGAATTTTTGTTGTGGAAATACGGTTTTTATACAAATGTGAAATTTAGAGTTTCTAAGTAGATACTATAAATGTGAATACATACGAAATAGATAAATGAATGAATATTTCAGTAGATACCTACCTACTAAACTATATTTCCTAAATATCAGATGTTTTATTAATATATTGATATGATATACATATACATTTGGAGATATTCGAAACTTAGCCATGTAGTAATATAAGTAAAAAAAATATTGACCGTTTTTCTGTGAATGAATTTTTTTTTTTTTAAATTTATAGTTTGTCCTCTATGCACTCCTAAACTATTCAACCAATTATGATGCAACTTTGGTGTGCCGTTCAGCATACGCCCGCGAAACACTAAAACAAAAATAACCAAAAAATTAAAAACTCACAAGATGGCGCTGCAGAACATCAACTTATATTACCTTTCAATTTATACGCGTGCCGATAAATCGCACCAAACTTCTAGTACGCTCTGAACTTTGCAAGAGTCGCGTCGCAGTAGCAAAATATAGGTGTTATTTATTATTTGTACATAGTTTATGAGTGAGAAATGAATGTCATATCACTAAGTCAGTTTTAAAGTAGGGTACTGACCAACGTTACGAGATGTAATGTAACATTCGCATCGAGCGTGTTAAGCATCGAGCATGTTACGCTGTGTTTTAAAATCGGCATAACATGCTCGTCAAAACTCTAAACAAAACCGCGTAACACTCAAAGGATTCGCCAAAAAACCGAGAGCCGGGTGGAGCACTCAAAGCGAGCAGCGAGCGGCTCGTTGGTCGCACGAATGCTCGCTGTGTAACATGTTTCACCTCGTAACGTTGGTCAGTACCCACCTTAACGCGATAAAAAATAATATTAAATTGACTTAAATATTATGTGCCTGACTGTAACCGTGCGCGCAGCAACTTAGCGTACTAAAGGTTTGGCGTTATCTTATACAGCCACTAGCAACCCGCCCCGGCTTCGCACGGGTGCAATGCTGATACTAAATACACAACAGAAAAACTGTGAACGTTGTATATAAAAACATAGCGGCCCGCTCCGGCTTCGCACGGGTATAAAATATATGCCTATGTCACTCACTGAAAAAATGATTAAAATCGATCGAGTAGTTTTGATTTATTAATTACTGCCCGTGGCCCGTACGCGTTAAATTTGGAGTAAAACAATTCCCTTTTCCCTATACCATGAAGATTTCCTGCTATCTTTGGAATATCTAAATTCATACACAACATTTTTACTTATTACCGCCGCAAACGCTACGTCCCGCAATTTTTAAATCTGTATTATCTTCGAAAATATTCATTTAAATCCATACATAGGGACATAGGGATATAGGGACAGAGAAAACGACTTTGTTTTATACTATGTAGTGATGTATAAAAAATCGTAAGTAAGATTTTAACTTGCAGTTCATTCATACAATTTCATTGATAATCTCAAGAAAATAAAGCTCCGTGTGTAATGACGTCTGGCCGGTTCCCAGGGAAGTGGCTGTGGTCGTGTCTCCAGTTACATGCGCCTGCGCCTCTCAGACCTATTCGAATCGCTTCCGGTTTTTGCGTCTTCAAATATTTCGATTGTTTGACTGATTTCTGAAATTTCCCGTTTGTTATGAAATTTCCCGGGATAATAGATGGTTTTAATTTAAAATATCCTTCTATAAAAATGATAATATCAATCTATTGATCCGTTTATTCGATAAATGTAATCAGTTTAAAATATCGTTTATTTTCTCATTAAGTTATACCAACACACTCTTTTAGTTGGACGTATTTGTAATGTAAGAATTTAGACAAACACACAAAAAACAGATGGACACTGTTGACTATTATCCCGCAAGTACCAACTCCGTAGACATAGATGGCGTTAGTGTAGAAACGTCTGACGTTTTCATCTTTACCTATATTTTTGTTGACTTGACTGAATTAATTCTTACATTCTAATTACAAGAACACAAACATTAAAACAAATTTGACGGCTCGTTGGCGCGTTCGGTAGAACACCTGCCGTGCGCATCGATGGGTCGTGGGTTCGAATCCCACCAGGAGCACATGCTTATAATTTTCTGTAAGCATGTTTTCCCCACGTCTGGTAACTTGGCATTGATCGGGTTGGAGGAATGTCTAAATTCCGACCGGGTAACGAACCACCGTTCATAGATAGAAAAACCGTGAAGTGCATATTGCGCGTTTCGGTTTCAGTCTATGGATTTCCGAATGCTCGAAGTAAAAATTAGGTCGACAGCGCATCATTGACTGATGTTCTGTATCTGAGGTATGACCTACCATCAAGTGAACCTCATGCTCATCTGTCGATATTTGAGATAAACATAAAAAAAATCATTTCCTCAAATACCACGAATCTTGGCCATTAACGTAATATTTTGGCTAATAAGTTTGAAAAAGCGAAACAAAATATGGTATCGTTTCACTTTTTCAAACACCGCCTCATAGTTGAGGTATATTTTTGATATCAACTAAAAACCAATCAAAGATACCGCGAACCTTCTAATTAACTAAAGACATTTAAAACTGATTTTATTACCATTAATGTAAAATATGTCTTATAGCAATGGAAATAAAGTTGAATTTCGGTAAAAAATATATATATTTTTATTAAAACTTTCTATTAAACTTTTCTGCTATGACTGTTTTCTTGGCTTGTTTATACGTTCGGTTCCAAGTAAGTATTCAGCCTTCATGACAACCACGACAAAATTTTGTCGATCGTTTTCTCGTGTTTAGTCGATTATCTCTTTATGTCTTCCGGTTCTAACATGACACTTACACTCGACTTCTAATGTCAAAAGTAGAGATATTTGTCGATCGAGATATCATGTCTATCAAAGTTGTCGATGTCTAGATATAATATATTGAGATATCTTATATCTTAGTTTGTCTTCATTCGTCTGCGAGATATCTCTGGATGGTCATGCTAAAAGCACACGTTTTTGATCAGACACAAAAAATATAATACCTAACTTATACTATGCTTGAAATATTGTAAAGTTGTAATTGTAAAGTATGTTTTATATGAATATTAATAGGAATGACAATAGAAAAGCAAGTCAGCCTATTATGGCTAAAATCAATTTTCAGCTACTGCCCTAAAAATAGTCCAGCCAATAATTTGCGAGAAACAAAAAAATGTGAATTCCGAGTCCCCTAGTGGGGCATGGGGCAGACCCATTTCTGTGTCTGTTTCACTGATATTTTTTCTAAACAGTCAAGTAGGTGATCAGCCTTCTGTTCCCTGCCTGACCAAACCATTTTTTAAAATATTGTTTCCCCGGGATTCAAACCCAGGACCTCCAGTGCTAATCGCATTTACCACTAAGCCACGGAGGCGGGCAATCAAAGCCATTATTAATTAATACTAATTAATCAACATTACATACATAGAATACAATTAAGGACAATCAATCATATTGTATAATAATGGCCATATATCTATCTTCTCTTGGCATAAATCAAATAGATACGTAAACTTAGAACTTGGGTATGTGTGTCTGAGAAGGTTAATAATAATTGGAGGCAGTGGCGGTCCATACATGATACAAGCCCAAAAGCCCGGCTTGCCGACTTTAACTTAATACGTGTTTATATAATCAGTCAATGATGCGCTGTCGACCTAAATTTTTACTTCGAGCATTCGGATATCTATAGACTGAAACCAAACGCGCAATGTGCACTTCGCGGTTATTCCATCTATGAACGGTGGTTCGTTGCCCGGTCGGAATTTCGATATTCCTACCACCCGATCAATGCCCGAAGTTACGAGACGTGGGGAAAACATGCTTACAGAAAATTATAACATGTCGTCCCGGTGGGATTCGAACCCACGACCCATCGATGTGCACGGCAGGTGTTCTACCGAACGCGCCAACGAGCCCATCCCGTTTTTATCACATGTTCACAGTTTATGGGTGTATTCAATATGCAATTTGTCAAGAAACAAACCATAAGATTCCTTTGTGATAGTAACACAGATATGTACTAAATAATTACTTATATGATATTATTTTTATTTCTTTATAATTAAGAGGTATAACTGAGAAGAAAGAAGAAAGTTAAAAAAAAGTTTTTTGTCACTATATTTATTATTTATGTTATGCATACCTACTATAGTTTAGATCTGTGGGTATTTCTTGCTGTTCAGTTGATGGTAGGTGATACCTCAGCCACAGAACATCAGTCAATGATGCGCTGTCGACCTACTTTTTACTTCGAGCATTTCATAGCGCGTGCACTGCGCGTTTGCACTTCACGATTTTTCCAACTATAACCGGTGGTTCGTTAACCGGTCGTAATTCCTCCTAACCGTTTATTGCCCGAAATGACGAGACATGAGGAATAAATGCTTACAAAAAATTATAAACATATCACACCGGCGGGATTCGAACCCGCGACCTATCAGGGCGTACGGTAGGTTTTATACCAAACGGGATAACGAGCTCATCAAGTCAGTCAGTCTAATTTGAATTTAAACCATCATTGGAGAGTTTTTTAATAGTTTTAGTCCGTTAGGCTGCAAAATATATACATACATATTTCAATAAATATAAAAAAAAATTACTGAAATAGTTTTTTTTTACAATATTCATATTTAATTCTTGTCTCTGAGTGCGAACTTTTAAGTAATATTGTGTAAGTGAGATAGACGTTATCAAAAATTGCGAGAGAAAGAGATGGGGTGTAAATGTTACGTTCGGAAACTTTGCTGGCATTTTTTTATTATAGATAATATTTTTCTGTAAAAATAATATTTAATTTGGTTTGATACCTTGTTACCAAAAATATAAATTAAATTTATCTTAGTCATCTGTCTTATGAATTATAACTAAAATATTAAAAAATAATGATCAAGAAATTAAACATATAATTGTGTTAATTAACCAACTTTAAAAAATGTAATTCTTTTTGTGCTATATTCATTTTAGAATCCAATTAAGGAAAAGCTTTATTGCACACTGTATAAATAAATACTTAAAAAAATTGTTAACATTTTCATGTCGAAAACTGTTAATAATTCATACCAAATATTTGATCTTATGTACGTATTTTTAGGTACGTATGCCTTCTGTTCACTTTTAAATATTAATTTATTTTAAATTTTAAAATTATAAAATATGTTTAGGTAAAATTATTTAACACACACCTTGTGATAGCTATTTCTTGTCCCTATTAAGTACTTTAAGGTAAAGGTATCCTTTATAAAAAATAAAGTAAGCCTAAGCTTACTTTATTTTCCATGATAGATCTTATTTTTTTTATTATTAGTAAATACTATTATTATTATACTATTAATATAATATATTACATCACAATATTTACAACTACGTAGTTGAAATATAAAAGAACGAAACTGATCACGCGAGCTTAAAAAATCAAAACTACACTGTGACCATCTATTCTTTTTTTTTTTAAATAATATATTAATGAATTTAAGTCACTTTGAGAGAGAACCTTGAATAAATATCAATAGACACAATCAAAATGGAATTAGGTTAACACTAACTAAAGGTTCAAAAAATAGATTTAAAAAAATGTAAATCAGTTGATTGGAAAAGTTGGAAATTGTTCTATTATGAATATTTAAAATAATAATAATATTCAAAAATGCTTAGTGATGACTGTAAATGATATTATGATTTCTGTAGATGACTGTTTACCAAAATAATAAAACTGAATGTTTTTACTTGCTATACAAATCTATCCCAGCAAACTGCTCTTATAAAAAAAACCAATAATCTCAAATGCTAGGGGTAGTATCCGAACGCGTCGCATCCGCCACGTGCCGTAGAGGGTGTCGTGTCATCGCAACGCGCGGTCGACTGCGAAATATGCCGCGAAATTTGAACCGAATTCGAATTACATTCGATAATAATCACAAACCTTTGCCATAGTAAATTAAAAAAAAGAACTTTCGCGCGGTTTATGAACACAATGTTACAGTTGTAAAAAAATAAAATGTCATATTTTCAATAGTTCTGTATTCAGTGTTGTGATAGTTATTGGTGCTGTGTTATTTTTTTACAAATTCAGTTAAATTGAAGGGGTATTTATTTATTATTACGTAAAACATATAATATACTAATTTTTTAAAGTATTCAAAAGATTAAATTAACTAAGTAATTCAATTTTATATTTCGCCTTAATAAAAAAATTATGAAAATTAAACAGGATGCCTTATAGTTTGTGGTGATATGTATCATGGTAGTCAAACAACTGTGTTATAAAAACAAAATAATAAATGTGTATTTTATTGCTGTTAAAATAAATAACGTTTCACTTGATGAAAATTACAATATTTAACTACTTATTATTATTATTATAAAGATTTTATGGCCTGGTAATGAGACCTTTAAGCCAAGTCTTATTTTCGTGCAATTTTTTTCACTTATTAATTTTCATTTTTCACCACGTAATTCACGTTTTTTTTTAAAAAAACCCACAACAAAAAAGCATATATACCAACTGTTTTATTTTTATTGTCCATACAGACATAAGATAAAGATATAAACAATTATTTGATATTTTTGTGTAGTAAAATACAAAAAGGAACAAAATATTCATATTCATAAAAATATATTGGATTATCATAAAAAATCCATTCAGTTAAAGCAATCATTAGGAAAACTACATATTACTTGATAACTATGTTTATTTCACGCAATGTATTTTATATATTATTATTTATCCCAACGTTTCAAGTGCTTTTCAGCAAACTTGGTCACGGGCAGACTGTTTTCCAGTTGGTACTTGCGCACATATATGGTCTATTATTATGAAGGATCACATATTTAAATAAAAAAAAAATTGTATCAAGAATACGTTGTTTTTGTCTATATCTATTTCTATACTAATATTATAAAGAGGTAAGATTTGTATATTGTATTATAAATAAACTCAAAAAATACTGGACCGATTTTAAAAAATATTTCACCAATAGAAATCTACATTATCATCGAGAAACATAGGCTATTTAATGTGTATAGTACATCTACAATGCACCCGTGTGAAGCCGGGGCGCGATGCTAGTTTTTTATAAAAAAGTTACTTAATTTAAATGTTTGTCTCTCGCGTTAATAAAAAACAATATTATATGTTGCCATGTAAAATAATACTCCATGTAATTCAAATACCTGTCTAAATAAGAGATCGACTGTCATTGGATCCATGTGAATAATTAATCCGTATCATATCAGCCCGTATATTATATAAATAATATATTATATAGCACATAATATCTGTTATTTAACATATTAATGCCTCTAATATGGGTAAATTGTAACATCAAGAAAATTTCTGTATTTGTAATTTTTTTTTTATTTAATTAATAAACTTTCAAGATATATTATATTAGTAACGCACCCCTTCTTCACACGGCTGCAATGTAGATATACTATATACAAAAATATGATAATTTAGCTTTCTATTGGTGAAAGATTTTTTAAAATCGGTCCGGTAGTTTTTGACTTTATTCATAACATACAAAAATACGAATCCTTCCTCTTTATAATATTAGTATACCCAGATTGATTTTATTTATCGTTAAAAAGATAGATGAAAACGGATAGTATTGTTAAAACACGTAACGTAACGTAAGACTAACTTTGCTGAGGGCCTAGCACGAACGACTATCGACAAAGTATTCGAATCGTAAAACTGTCAGTTGTACGAGAAATCATTTGAAATTTCATACAAATGACAGTTTGACGATACGAATACTTTTTAGATACTTGTTCGTGCTAGCCCCTCTGATTACCACAACTTACTAAGTGGGAGCCATCTTATTGTGTGAAGACTATCTTATACCTACTTATATTAAAGCAACAGATTAGCAACGTTTTAAGGTAATAGCGATTACGATAAGAAAGCGTAATTGCAGTCGTTCGTGGCCCTCTGGAAGTCTGTCTACGGACTTAGGGTTTTTGTTACGTAATCACTTGTTTCGTAATGAACGTAGAACAATCCCACGATAAAGCCGGACATTAGATATGAGAAAACCGATCTCCTTGTCACAATCCATCGGCTCTGAGCGAACCAACCGTAAAATATACCTCAAAATCGAGACGTAGCCATCTGTACCGAACCGTCTACGAGGCGATTAAGACGTATTCTTAATTATTGCCAAATTTCGAAAGGTTTTAAGATAAAGTGAAAAGTGTAAAAGTGAAAGTGATAATTAGTATATATCGAAACTGTTATACAATTGTGCGATTAGAAGGCAAAGGTTATTAACACTAACATTATATATACATATTTAATATATTTAATATGGAAAGCGCATGAAGTGTGACCCGCTACTGTAGGTACCTACTAATGTGCCTGTATGTACATAAGCGGTACACTTCCATTATAAGTAGTAGTAATTAATTATTAATTTTTGTATATTAAACTAGCAACATGCCCCGGTTTCGTACGGGTGCAATGTAGAAGTACTATACACAAAAATCGGTCGATTAATTTTTGAGTTAAATCGTAACAAACAAACAAATCTTTCCTCTTTATAATATTAAGTATAAATTAATGTTTTTGATTTATGTTTGTATAAGAACAGAGGAGAGGACAGACTTATTGATGTAGGTATCTATTTAACCAATTTTGCACTTTAAAGACAATGCAAGTCTTCTGTCACTGCCACACTGACTTTTTTCGGATTCAAATCCGATACTAAACGCAACATACCTTAGAACTACGGGATATGGAAAGATTTTAATATATTTCTTTATAATAAATCTCACGTGAAATAGAACCTTTAAGAACCACCTGCCTCTATCGGACCGGAAATGCTCAAACACCGGAAAATCACCGAAAAAGTGATGAAATTAAACCATACGAAATGGTTTTTAACGACCAATCGATGGCGCTTTATGGCTACAGTTTCCAATTATAAACTGACCAATGCTTAAATAAAATAAGTTGATGTTATAAAGTGATATCTGCAATTTAAAAAAAAAACTACGGCGATCCTAGGAAAAATCAGAGATTTAACAATTCTAAAAAAATTAGTTTCAAATTCAAATGGATAACATATTGGCATATAAATTCTTGGGCGATTTTGTGTCAATCTACAATCATAGTTTTAATTCTGAACATCATTAAAATAGTGTTGTGTTAATTTAGTCTACTTTAATAAAAAAAAACGTTAACAAATTTTTTAAATAACACTAGAACTAAGTTTTCAGAGCCACATCCTATAGTAAATTTTGTATCAAACAATATAAAAACAGTCCAAAATTACTATACAATACTATAACATATACCTTGTTTATTAGAACATGGTACATAATTTTAATAATCATCATATTGTTTCATAATTTTTCAAAGTATTTTATTATGCGATACAATGCCTACTTATTTCCAACGGCATTTTAATTTTTAGATAGCAACATTACCTATATTAAGTCATCATTTACAAAACAACTTATGAACCAATGTTACCATATGTAGAGCTTATATATAGCTACATAACTTTAAGTACATGGACCCCGATATTTTTCACAGCAACAATTTCATATTAAATCATGAATTTTATGATACAACAAATGAACCAGTGTTACCATGTGTAGTGTTTGTGTCAGTGTATTTTGCACATAAGTGTGAGTGCCGTCAAGCTGGAGGGCCAGAGTAAGGCCACTTTTGCCGCCCTTTTTGGGCTAAGGGCGGGCGGCGGAGTGGATCTATCCGCCGCATATCGATACAATCAGAATATGATGGAATATTACACATGTAAGTAGAGTATAATATTTGTCGTAGAAGGAAAAACAGTGAAGTGCACATTGCGCGTTTCGGTTGCAGTCTATGGATTTCCGAATGCTCGAAGTAAAAAAGTAGCTCGACAGCGCATCATTGACTGACGATCTGTGGCTAAGGTATCTCCTACCATCAAGTAAACCATAAAAAATGTCCTGTTTGGGAAATAGATACATATTAGGACTATGCCAAAAATATTGACAAAGCGTAAAAAAAAATTTTTGTTTAAACAATATTGTATTTTTTTTTAATTGTTTGTTATGTAATAAATTAATTATTATTCTTATTCTTATTCCACACGTCAATAGATTTTTTAAAAACCCTTTAAAGAAAGCAGCTTCATTATAAGCTGCAGCTGTAATATCAATCTAATAATATCCCACCTCATCAAATTAATTATATTCCCTTCACCCATCACAATATTGTACCTCATATTTATTTATTTTGCGTATTCGATTTTTAATACTGACTATTAAATTAAATTTAGATCATTTATATACCTGCTTTTTAAATTTTATTTTATTTATAAATATGCTTGTTTTCCCTTATTTTACACATTTTTAACTACCTTGTAAATGGACAGGACACACCGGTCAGCCAGGAAGCTACTGAAAATCAGTGTTAGGGAAAATCTCCCTGACTTAAGCTGAGTAGCTTTCCTTTTCATGACAGGCACTGCCGCATACATTGTTTGTTAATTTAAAATATAGGATTAAGTTTATATAATTTAAGTTGTTAATTGTACTAGGTATTTAAATCCTTCTTGTCCTTATGTTTGTCCATAGCTACTTTTGTATGTGCGTGTGTTTGTTGAGAATAAATATATGTCTATGTCTATGTCTATGTCTAATATCTTCCAGAGCCAATTCGTAAGATACGAAAAAAAAAATTGTAGGTATAGCTTTTCCTTTGACTTGTAAATTTTCATTTCAAAAACTTAAAAGCACAATTTGCACTTCACAGCTCTTCTATCAATAACCCTGTTGAAATATAAAATGTAATCAAACGTAACGAATACGCGTTTTTGTCTAACCATGCGGAGTTCGAATCTGTGACTAACCGTGACTATCCAAAACCCGCCAACGAGTCATAGTTCTCAGATTTTATGACCAACGATAAATTAATTATGCAGATACAAATTTAATTAAAATGTTAATAGTAATCTCACAAATATGCAAAAAAAGTACCTAATGAAATAACATAGAGTTCAAAAAACCCATTATAATGTCATCAATTAGTAAATAGAGGTTAATAAGTAATAACTGACCATAATATTGTACATGTTCAGAATTGAATCTCCATATAAATTTTCATCAAAATTACCTCAGCATTTATAGCTAGACAGAAATTTCTATCTACGATAACATATTTGTAAAGCGATATTCGAAAAAAGCCACCTCCATAAAATACATGTAAAATATAAAAGCCATTAAAAGCTCTCATATTCATATAACCATAGACTAAAAAAGCATCCCAATCTTCCACAGACTATAAAAGCAAAAACAACCATCTCCATAACGAGATTATCATAACGACAAACATAAAAACCACATAGAGATAACTCTATAGCACCGCACATCTGCGTTGTGATTTAAAACGGCCAAAAATTCCTTCCAAATTCAAGATTATGAATGACCAATGAGAGCGGTCCCTTCTCGCGGGAGGGGAACGCTCCGCTCTGATTGGCCGGTAGGTTGTGGGCGGAATGTTTGTCTCGGTGTGCGTGGAACGCGTTTGAATTTGAGCATGCGTTGGAGGACATTGGCTTGTATGGATTTGCAAATTGAGGGATGTCGTAGCGCGGGTGATTTTGAGGTTATGTCCCTTTGTATGACGCTCGTTTTACGCTATACATTTATGGGTTCAGATACCTACAACGTAATTGTGTTTCAAGATTACTGGTTATTATAATAAAATTAAGATAAGAGGGGAAAGATAAGACGTCATACCAAAAAAAAAAATAGACTTTGTGCAGGTCACTAAATTGTTAATTATTCTTAACTATTGTCTAACACAGTTACGAAAAAACCCCAATAAAAGAAAAATCCAAATTAAAAATTAGCCAACCTATGAAGGTTTTTCTTAGTAGGTAATATATTTTCCATAGGTATCATGGCGACAATCGATAGAGCAAGAATGAAAGTCATAGCAAAATTATGATCTAGCGATTATTGAGTATATAAATGATCCAATCTCCAATTTTATCGGGCTCGTTGGCGCGTTCGGTAGAACACCTGCGGTGCGCATCGATGGGTCGTGGGTTCGAATCCCACCGGGACCACATCTTTTTATAATTTTTTGTAAGCATGTTTTCCCCACGTCTGGTAACTTCGGGCATTGATCGGGTGGGAGGAATATCTAAATTCAGACCGGGTAACGAACCACCGTTCATAGATGGAAAAACCGTGAAGTGCAGTTTGCGCGTTTCGAATTCAGTCCATGGAATTCCGAATGCTCGAAGTAAAAAATAGGTCGACAGCACATCATTGACTGATGTTCTATGGCTGAAGTATCACCTACCATCAAGTGAAGCTCATGCTCGTCTGTCGATATCTAACATAAAAATACTTTAGCTTGAATCTGGATATTTAGATATCTGGGAACATGACTAGTTTATTCAATGAATAACTTTGCTAGTAGGTATTCATTACCTGCTCATAAATGTTGCAGATCGTAATTATAGATCATGAACGATAATTTTAGTTAGACCATAAGTTTGATTTAATTTAAAATATGTTAATTTCTTCCATGATATCTAAAAACCTGGTAATTCCTAAACAGTTTTTAGTACCTACACTTAAATACACTTCTTGGGTTATATGGCATCATATGTTGTCCAGTCTGTATAGCAATTATTACAAGGAAAATTCGCTCATAAAATTAACTCAGAACGAGCGCTTGAAATGTAAATCATTACGTCATCTAAAGGCACCAAACAAAAAAGTCATAATTTCATCCTAACAATAGAATCACTTCCTCATAAAAACATTCATAAACCACGTATATACTCAATGCTATACACATATTAAAACAAAATATACCTTATAATCAACAACATATGATTGAAATTGTAATAAAATACATGTCAGTAACCGGAGACAAATTATAAGGTGCACACACGTGCAACGCGTATATATTACAGTGTACGTATGAGTTCACACACACATCGACCCTTGCGCTGTGATTGGCAAGGGCGTGCGCGGGCGCATATATCACAGATCTTTTTAAAACGTAATAAGATTTAGAAAGGTTGTTCGTCTGGTGTTTTGAAACAACCAGTTTGTTGCGTTGTTATATTAGCATGGTTATGTAAAGTATTCGTTAATAATTATCAACGTAATTGATCGCCAGTTATTATTTTAATTATTTTATTGATGCTATCGCTATGATTTAGATTTTTTCTAAATTACTCATTATATCTACTGTTTTTGAAGATTGAGGTTTCAAACTGAAAGTGAAATTGTTTTGCATAATCCTTATATTAAATACGAGCGATCCGCACAGGTGGAGGCACAAGAGCAAAAAAATTAAAAAAAATAGCCTATAATGTTACTCGCTAATAATGTAGCTCTCTATTTAAAAACGGTCCGTAATTTTTTTGCATGCATTTGTAATCATAGGTAGTTAATATTTATTTTGTTATTCCATGACCAAATTGCTGTGCTACTTTTAAAAAAGCTCCTGATATGTCAAAAAGTTCATCTTTAAAATTTATTATTACTCATTGAACACTACAGATATACCAACCTAAATAAAAATAACATTGGAAATGGTCATCTTAGTGATGATATGATATCAACATTATTGCATTGTTAAATAAGATATTCGCGTCAAAAGTAGAGTACGTACGAGACTCCGTTCGTATTATTACAGTTTGTAAGTTTACAAGGTTTTTAAATAATAAATAGATCAATATTTTTATACATTTCCTATGTCGGACATTCTTATTTACTATCCGAATGTAATCTGAAGTAATTTCTTTAAATCCACCTTACCATCAAATGAATCTCATGCTCGTTTGTCGATATTTAACATAAAAAAATATATTTCTAAGTGAGAAGCACTATAAGTGCCTAATCTAGCTTATATTTAACGTTGAGGAATTTGCAAAATATATATAGGTATAAACGGATCTGCGATCTATTTAAAATGGAAAAGCAGGGCAAAGGGGTACAAGAGGAAATACTTTGAGGTCCTTCGCAGTCTAGCTAAGTTTTTTTTATTACGAGCATATTAAACATTCATAGTGAGCACATGAAAGAAAGATTTAAAATACAATAAAACTGTCGCTAAAAACTGGTTTAATAAACACAAAACATAAAAGGGAAACATTATTGACCGGATGCGCGGCCGACGCCATTGTGTCCGCCATCTTGTTTTTATTAAAACGCGGCATTTTTGTTGTGAACTTTATGTTATATGCCATTAATTATTTTTTAATGGTAATGAACTCTTGATTAAGGTTTAAGGCAATTATCTAAGTCCTGCGATAAAATTATCATCACAGTTTCTAGAAAATCAAATAGATTTCGATTTTTTATAATACTTCATGTTAAGAAGGTGCTGTCCTGTGTGAACGACCTTAAAATAAATTCCCTTCAAATTTGCCAGACGCTCTCGAACAATTGTATTTTTTTTGGAAATAATGTAAAATAAAAATTAATAAGAGAATATTGGCTTTTGACAAACTTAAAATATGCAAAAAATATACTTTAGATTTCAACAGGTAGATGAAACCAAACAGTGGTGGGTAATCGATATAAACTATCTTTTTACTTCGAGCCTAGTGGAAACCTATAAAAACCGAAACCCTCATTCTGCACTTCACAACATTTCCATCGGTGATTCGTTACCTGTTCGAATATAGGCAGACGTAAAGAAAATATGTTTAGAACAGAAAATTATAAACTGTTTTTTTTTTTTTTTTTAACGATATGCGGTAAAAATTGATTTTAAAAATGTAGAATAAGGACTTTCTGAAAATCAGGGCTGTACAGACTCCGGCTTGTCAGCTTTATGCTGAGCCTGCTGTCTTTTGTCACGAGTCTAGTATTTAGTATTTAAGCTTAGCTACTATATAAAAATAAGTCGGGTTTTCCTACCTGACGCTATAACTCCAGAACGCACGAACTGATTTCCACGGTTTTGCATTCGTTGGAAAGGTCTCGGGCTCCGTGAGGTTTATAGCAAAGAAAATTCGGGAAGAATTTCAACAGAAAAGTGGCAGAACAACGTCTGCGGGGTCCACTAGTTATTCTTATAAAAAGCACATTATGTGTGTACTTGTGACAATTAAGATCATATTATTATTATTATAAACATGTCATTCTGGTGGGATTCGAACCCACAACCTATACGCGCCAACGATCCCGTCAAAAAGCTTTTAAACCTCAGACAGTAACTGCTGACTATTTATTCCTCAAATTCCTTTACAATAGTGCTATAAAAACACACACGGGTGGTATCTCAACCGTGACTGAGGGTCCTATGAAATTATTAATTATCTTTTTTTGTAATACGAACATGGGTTGAAGGTTAAATGGTGAACACTTGTTAACAGAGGGTTAGTAGTTAACTGTTTATTTTTTTTTAATCAAATTATAGACCATTATTCCATCTGATGGTAAGTGGTGGTCAGGATGGTAAATCACAACTGTCTAGACTAACCCACGTCTGGTAACTTTGGGCATTGAACGGGTGGGAGGAATATCGAAATTCCGACCGGGTAACGAACCACTGTTCGTAGATGGAAAAACCGTGAAGTTCATATTGCACGTTTCGGCAGTTATGAATTTCCGAATGCTCGAAGTTAAAAGTAGGTCGACGGCGCATCATTGACTGATGGTACATACTGCTGATAGAGGACAAATCTTTGTTTTATTTTTTTATTTTTTCGTTTATATATATTTTTTGATAATTATAGTTAATTTTGTGATGTCATGTGGAACATGGTGTAATGGTTGCAGCCCCTTATAAAACATTTGTAAAACAAAAACTTGGCGATTAAAAAGAGTGGCGGCGAGTTTCTTGCCAGTTCTTCTCGTCCATTCTACGCCCTTGATTTGAGAACTGGCAGTAAATGTAAAATTAGAAGCATTTAATATGTATTTTTTATTGACGTTCATAAGTGTACATTGTGTTACCTAAATGAATAAATGATTTTTGAATTTGAATTTGAATTGAATTTGTTCTGTGACTGAGGTATAACCTACCATCAAGTGAACCTCATGCTCGTCTGTCGATGGCCAAAATAAAAAAAAAAAATTCAATACGTAGTTATATAAGTTATAATTAAACATGTACTTATTACGTTAAAGTTGGCAAGCCGGGCTTTTGGGCTTGTATGGCGGGCCTGCCACTGAATATATTAATAGACTAGCAACGCGCTCCGGCTTCACACGGGTGCAATGTAGATCCTACTATACACAAAAATAACCTATGTTACTCGCTGATAAAGTAGCTTTCTATTGGTAAAATAATTTTTAAAATCTGTCCAGTAGTTTTTGAGTTTATTCATAACATACAAAAATACGAAAATTCAAAAATACAAATCTTTCCTCTTTATAATATTAGTATAGATATAGATGATAATAAACATAAAAACAATTTATAGACGAGATTTTCGACTTATATGAAACAAATATATAACTACACACGTAAGGATGTCTCTGTTAAAATAAATATTTTGTAGTCAGGTTAAAATGCGTACAAGTTATCATTAACAAGGACAGAGTCATGCGTGAGCGCACGCCCCTACATTCCCTAACATATTCATTCACTGCACTGATTTATAAACGGCTTTAAATAAGGATGACCTAAAAAAACATTCATTCACTATATAAACTATACTCATATTAAAAAATGCGATAGACAGTCGTTATATACTAACACGATTCTTATGTATCTACGTGTGTCACTGAACTTCTCCTAAACCGCTAGGCAGATTTTTATGGAATTTTTGGGAGTGTTTGGTCCCTGTATGGTTTAAATGTTACGGGTAATACACCCCTAATTTTTTTTTTTAATTTTTGGACGAAATTTTTTGTTTTTATTTTTTTATAATGTGGCATTAAAAAATACATACAACCCTAATCTTTTTACTTTTTTATCACCAACCCCTGCTTTTTAGAAATTATTTACATGGCAAAACAACGATTCAGCTAGTATTAGTATAGAAGTGTAGATTGGGAAAAGTATATAAAGGAAAGTCAGTATATAGAATCTGATTTAGCAAATTCACTAACACCAATACAAACTTTTACACCGATTACATATTCATAATGTTATGTAAATTACAAAGTAACGTGTAACTGTACTATTTTAAATAGATTATTTCTTATGATTGTTTATGACTTGCTTCCTTTTCAATAAATTTTAATTAATGAGGGTTTGATGTGTTTTTACATGTAAAGGTGAATAAGTTAGTATACTTATACTACTTACTGAAGCAGATATTAGCTTATTTACTTAAAACGCATTAAAACGCGATTTTTTCATTATTTCATTTATGCAAGTGTCAAGTGCTGAAAAAGTAAGCATGGTCTCGGGCAGACTCAGTTTTGATTCGGGAAAAGGAATTTTATTGAAAAACCTGTGGACCTAATATACATATATGAAAGTATTTTTATAATCAGTCCAGTAGTTTTTGATTTAAATCGTAACATACAAATATTCTCTTCTCTTTATAATATTAGTCTGGACATACCTACTTTAATTTAAAAAATCCTTATAGGTATATGAGTTACCTAACCATCTGAAGAAACCTGTGAAAAGTCTGCTAATCGTTATCTCGGTAGGTTTTTTTTATGTTAGATATCGACAGACAAGCAAGTAGTTCACTTGATGGTAGGTGATACCTCAGCCACAGAACATCAGTCAATGATGCGCTGTCGATACTTTTTACTTCGAGCAATCGTAAATCCACAGACTGAAACCGAAACGCGCAATATGCACTTCACGGTTTTTCCATCTATGAACGGTGGTTTGTTACCCGGTCGGAATTTCGATATTCCTGCCACCCGTTCAATGCCCGAAGTTACCAGACGTGGGGAAGACATGCTTACAGAATGCCACGTCCCGGTGGGATTCGAACCCACGACCCATCGATGCGCTCGTTGTACTAAAAGTACTTTTAAAGTCTGTCAAACAATATTTTTAAGTGTATCCCACCACGATAACACTTAAATTGAGCGCTTGTAGTAATATATTTTATGGCAGTAAACTTTTTATGAAGTAAATATTATCAGAGAGAAAATAACTAGTTAAAAAATCCTGTTTGTTTTTACTCGCTGTGTACAGTCAGAGAACAAATCAAATTTTAACTTGTACCCACCGGAAACGCGCCAGGAAGCCTCTTCCCCTCCATTTCCATTGAGCAGCGTTCTATTTTTAAATTTGTGGCCACAGATAATAGATCGCTAAGTGCAGACTCTTTTGACGTAGCTTTTGGTATTCTATCAATAGGATATTTTTTTAAATCAGTTATCGTCGAATGTCTGGCTTAGGTACTAGGTGTTTGGATTTATAAGCTCTCAGCTACAAGATATTGCTGAGATCATGTGCTGTGGACCTATTATTTTAATTTGGAGCTTTTTTTGACTGAATCCTGTTGACTATGCGTATTTATACCTAAGGACGTGTGTTATTTTGGAATTCAATCATTCATCTGAGTTAAGAAAATCTGTTTTTTTTTTGACTGAAATTTATTTATTTTGTAACCAAAACAGTAGTTTATATCATAAAGAACAGGTACTATAAGAAATTAAATCTAAATTCCTTAATCAGATAGAAAGATCTAAAAATTTTATCTTTCAAAGAAGCACCCTCAAGTAATTAAAATGGCGGACAAGATGGCGCATCGGAAGTGGGGACAAGACGGGAAACTTAACGTCATCCGCCAGGTGTCAGCACTCGCGTACCATCCGTAATTAGTCGCGTTTTCTTTCAGGATTTTTCTTTTCGTCTGTGGAAAAGTTTCTTTTTAGTATGAATGTTTAGAAATTGGTTTTACAAGAATCTTAATGTGAAGATGTTTTAAGTATATAGCATATAGGTTACTATTTTATTTTCGTTTGATTTTATTTGTAGTCGATGTTTTTTCACGACAAAACGGATAGCATCGACATTTTGGTACAGAATTTGAGAAGTCTATTAAGACTAAATGTAGCCCTTATTTCCTTATTAGACTAATAATATAACATGAAGTGTATTTCTAACACTAATGCGAGTATAAACTCATGAAATTATTATAACATGAATGAATGAATTAAAAAACATAGAAATTGCTTGATCTGTGTGAGCTTAGATCTTTCGCACATGGGTATCAAGCTTATCCAAAAAAAAACTACCAGAGTTAAAATTCATCGAGGATTAAAAAGTTGAAACACAATAGGTACATAATAGTCTTTAATACCCGGTTAAGAAAATCGAATCAGAAAGCCTGTATTATTATACCTATATGTATATTCATATATTAATTGCAATCTTTACGTTCTAATCTTCAATAGCAAAAGCAACGTATACCCGGGTAAGAAACACTCTTACCCGGGTGGGGCGATCACGAGGCGTGACCATCGATCCGTCACGCCTTGCGCCCGGTCGATACCCGGCTATCCGAGCGAGCACACGGATATCGGAATGTGGGATCGATGACAAGTGCATTATTGTACTTTGCTCTTATTTAGTTAGATAGTTTGAACTTTGGAATAGCTTGTAATTAATGAAAAATGTAACATTGAAAAAATACTACTATCGATAAGCCTTAAACTATTTATTAGATTGAAAAGACAGCAATACTATTTAATATTAGATATAGTTATAGTAATATTGGGATGTCCTTTTTCCTTACAAATGTTCTTCTGTTTGTATGAAAAAATGATAAAATACTTAAAATAATTAAGTATACAAGTTAACTATTAAAGACATTTACATATAATTCATTTCCTTAGATATGTAAACATACTGAATTAAGTGTATTTTTTTACATACCTACTTTTTACCCGTGGACTTTGTTACCTCTTCAATGTATCGTCTGTGGTTCCCCTTTATTTCATTGGAGTACTTCTACGTCTATTTATAATTATATATTTGTATATAATACCATTTTAACTGTAAGAGTGTATTGTTCCTACTGACAAGAGTGGAAAAATCGAAAAAATCGCAAATCAATTTCCATATTGGCCGCGTTTCTACTAGCAGACTTTAGGGTTAATTTAAATACCAGCGAAGTACAGTATTATTTCTCTTGCAGGTCACGGTGGCGTCAATCAGCTCGGTGGCGTGTTCGTGAATGGGCGACCATTACCGGATGTTGTTCGACAACGGATAGTGGAACTCGCTCACAGTGGCGTGCGACCGTGCGACATCAGTCGCCAACTCCGGGTGTCACATGGTTGCGTCTCTAAGATACTATCTAGGTAAGATTCTTATAAAAAACATTTATATTGGAAATACAATATTACAAATGGAAAAGCGAATTTATTTGAACCGTGGTGTAGCAATCAAAGGGCAGAGCACAAAAGCCCTGAAGCTCATAGCCCTAACCTTTGGAAAGACCGGAGCGGCGCGGCGGGCTTGAAGTTGGAAAACTTAGTGTTGTTGCAATTTTTTGTCTATGGATCGAGGCCGTCATCCAGCTAGCGATGCCACTGACTGTTTGGGATATAATTTGGTCATTAGGAGGATAGCTGTTGGAAATAAGTGTGCTAGAAGTTTTGGTTTGAATCCGGTGGAAACGTTATGAATAATAACATGTTTCGGTCGTACAGGGCACAGAAGACTGATGACTTTCTGAACTGATGAGAAAAACGATCAGTAAAATAGACATATATAATATATATGTGTCTACCACATGATCCACTAGGAGACTCGGGAATTCACTATTGCATACATTTTCACTATTACAGTTTATAATACAGACTGACTCTTTCATAACTTGCAGTAGGTATCTCTTTCGAAACCGAAATGTTATGAAAGAGCCAAATTCATTTATTCATAGTTTTTAACGTTTATTTATATGAAATTATCTACTTTAATGAATAAATAATAATTTAAGGAAAAAAAACATTTTTTTTTCATTAAAAGTATTTTATTTTGCTACGTTAAGTAAACTGGCTCTTTCATGGCACTTCTCCCCTAACTTTGCTTAAAACCATTTTAAGTAAAACACTAATGAAAACATAAGTGTCCCCTGATAAAAATTACCAATTTAGTATCCATATTTGACCCTTTTTTTGTGCATTTCGCCATTTTGTTAGCGAACATTATCATCTAGTAATGACTCATACATAAATCACGTCTGCGCGTTCCGCGGCGTGCCCGCAGCGCGTGCGCACAGTTTGTGCATCCGTTAGACATTACACTTATGTCATTTACTATTGTTCTTTTGTTTCATATGTAGTTAATTTCAGACTTAAGCCCGTATCTAACATTGCTATTGCTAGATGACATAATTATGTAGTCTACATGTAAATGACATAAGTAGAAATATATTTAAGTAGCAGAGAAAAATGGTCTACTATCCTTTCAAAAAAAAACTTCATCTACTATCGCATTTATTACGGGGAATGCTCGGAGGAAGTGTTCGGATTAATTCCGGCCGATTCGCTATTGGCATCTAAAATTCCACAAATATCATCTTGATATCTGGAAGTCCACAACAGCGCAATTTCTTTCTGCCTCGCATAACTTCATTGTAGAACTTGCTGTCGCCGGCGACTTTTTCCGAATTTATACGACTTGGAAACCTTCAAGAATCTAGCCTACACATTCCTTAAAGGTCGGCAACACACCTGCAATCCATCTGGTGTTGCAGATATATATGGACGGCGGTGATCACTTACCATTACATGAGCCCATTTGCCTCCTATTCTATAAACTATTTTTGTATTTGTTTATATTTATTATGGTGTCTTATTGAATAAAGTATTTCTTTTTTATTCTAAATTCAGTCAATCATTTTTCATATTAAAATAAAAGAAGTAAAGTGCTCTACAATTCTACCAGCATAAGTCTGATGATGAAAGGGTGGTGATAGATGGTGGAATTTAATAATATTTGAAGGTAGAATATATGAATCTCAGACTGGCGTCTCTGATATTAAGAATTATGTAAAATGCTAATAAATGTAGTATAATTTTACAATAGACTGTCTGATATGCGCTTAAATATTTCATAAGTGCATAAAAAATATAATCTCGTATTTTCAAAATAAATAATAACACTGTTTTAAATTTTGTAAGTTGTATTTAATTATGCTTTTAGGTAATGTTTATTTGCAATAATACATTTTTGGACTTCTTATACACTTGGTTAAAATTTCAAAACGTTTTATGTTGAGTTATATCTACAGATTAGTAAAAGTTCTCAGTTAATTAAGTAAGGTTCAGTTAAATCAGTTTAATCGTAGTCACACCACAAATTAACCGATAGCTTGGATCCGGTTAAACTAAATTACCTTCCTATTATATATTAGGTGATGCTAGAGACAAGCTTTTAGACCTTAATCTCTACGCTAAATGAGAGTGGCACATATCTGTATTGTTTATGTTAGATGTCGACAGACGAGCATGAGGTTCACTTGATGGTAGGTCATCATCGCAGAACATCAGTCAATGATGTACTGTTGACCTACTTTTTACTTCGAGCATTCGGAAATCCATAGACTGAAATTGAAACGCGCAATGTGCACGGTTTTTCCATCTATGAACGGTGGTTGGTTACCTCGGAGTTTCGATATTCCTCCCACCCGTTGAATGCCCCAAGTTACCAGACGTGGGGAAGACATGCTTACAGAAAATTATAAAACTATCGTCCCGGTGGGATTCAAACCCAACACCTATTGGAGCTCACGGCAGGTTTTCTACCAAACGCGGCAACGAGCCCGTTTAAATAATAAAACTACAATTAGCTTTTGCAGTGCCCGTTTCGTCTCTTTCTCTGCTCTGTCCTATTTTTATTCAGGGTTGACGCAATATGTTTTCTACTTTCATTCTCTTCTTCCACTCACTAACTTATAGGTCACACCCCACAAACATATGTCATTCCCCAAACAATCGATTTAACTTAAAATACTGATATACGAATAGATTCGCTATCTTTCAATCTGAATAATTGGGGACAGAGTACTTAAAAGTATATATTTATTTTATAATGTGTGTAAGAGAAAATAGAAATGTTAGAATTGTAATTAATAATCTGTGCGCAAATGTGTCTGCAACCGTATTTTAGTAGAAAATTAAGAATTTCTTTGTTTATCCCTTTATATTTTTGAAGAGACATGCTTTTCATTTCTTCTGATATGAGTAACAAGCTCCTCTCATGAGTAGTAGTCCGGGAGCCAGGTGCAAATTTGGTTAATTATTTCCTCTCGAGAGATAATTCGTCAGACGCATCAGAGTATAGTATTATAAAGCCTCGTGAACGTCAGCTGGCGCTCGGGTGGGGGGATGAGCGGTCCCACGCACGAAGGAAAAAAAATGCATTCATTCATTCAAAAATTTGTCAAATTGTAGCTAATCCAATATCTCAACGAAAAAAAATAATCAGCTGCTTACAACATAATGTATTACAACAGCTGGTGTCTCGAACATGAAAAAAAAAATATTTTCCGTGATTTCCTCTCAAACAAAAATTTACCTGATGATAGCTTATATGTAACTGTGGATAAATATATAGGTCAGCTGGCTGTATCTTGGTGGAAAACTCGTCAGCTGCTCCACTTAAGGAAGGAGGCTACAACCACTCATCCCCCCACCCGAGCGCCAGCTGACGTTCACGAGGCTTCATAATACTATACTCTGATGCATTTTACTAATTACCGCTTGAGAGGAACTTGGTCATGAAAATCTGTTGCTGGCTCCCGGACCATAGCAAGTACTACGCCAATCAGTTACCTTTAATTTTTTCAAAAATAAGAATCGCGTGTTTGCAAAATTTATTCAGCATTTAGCGGTGAAAATACTACAGATTTAAATGATTTATCATAATATTGGTACGGACTTGTAGAGTAGCACTAAGAGTGACTATTGTATGTTAACTTAATAAACCCCAAATGAAATCCCAACTCACAATGATATGAATGAAACGAGCATCGCTCGGACACTGCTATTGTCTGATTTAAATTGAAACTGACCCAATAGTGATGTGCCGGTGGCTGTATAATATTCGATATTTAAGAAATAATAATAAAAAATAATGTTGTCGAAACCGTCTATTTGGTAGATATGTAGTTTCTAGGTAGGTATATTATTTCAACAGAATTTCAAAACTCAAAACAAGAACCACCATTTACTTAAAATTGCGGACTGAAAATAAGCAAAAGATTAGACGAAGTTTTATGGACCCTTCATTTTTTTTTTGTGCAATAAAGAGTTTAAAATAAAAATAAATAAATAATATTATTCGTACGAAAAATTATATAATATATGTATTTGGAAAAAAAAATCCGTGATAAAAAGCAAGGTATCCTTCCTCAGTACTATATGTATATGATGAAAATTAGCTTAATCTTCATATCGAAAATTTTCATCATTATCAATTCGATTTTGATTAATTTCTTATAATATAAGTATATTATACTATAAATATGGATTTCATCGTCATCGTACAACACTCAGCACACCCCTAGTCTCGTGGGATTGCCTTGAATAGAAGCAGTCGGTATTGTTTTTCAATTTATTTGCCCTACGCGTCTCTGTTTTGAATTTATCCAACAATGCAATGCTATTCCTGTCATCCTGTTTTAATATTCATATACTTACATTACAATATTTGTTAGCCTTTTCAGGAGAGTTTATGAGGTAATTAAGGTTGTTTAATGTTTTATTAGCATATTTATTTATTTAAAATACACCCTCAACGAATAAAAACACATATTATGATAATTTAACCTTAAAATCCTCAATGAAACGTTTTTAATGTCATTCACTAAATATTTATACTCAAGAATAAATCCTTTATTGTATACTAGCGATCCGCCTCGGCTTCACACGGGTGCAATGTACTCATGTTAATATGTACTAACATTTCAAGTAGGTCCAAAAAGTCTTGCTAAAACTAAAACTAACGAAAGTTAATATAAAAATAAAACAAGGGTATTAATTCAATAATAATATAAATTTTATGGCCACTCCAGGTCTTTTACCAAACTCTAAATGCCTACAAAATGACACTATTTCTCACTTTGAGAAATCAATATGTACCATATTTATCTACAGATATTATAAGTAATACAGATACAAAATTAGTACCCCTAATATTGTCAAATGAAGTATAACCACCAATTAGTGTCAAAGAAAAATTTCCTGGTTAATATTAAAACCGAAATCAGAAAGTAGCCCAGTCCTGTGTCCGTATATAATAATTATTACCTTTTTTCTGTCTGTACGTCGGCAGGCAGAAAGCGTAACCATTGCCACACTTCCGTTTACACAGTGAAAACAATTTTAAACCTTATCTATACGCCATAGAGTCCGAAATTCGTTGGTAAACGATAGCCACTGTACACTCGGCAAATAAACGTTGTTGTGATTTGAATATTTATAGGAAAATGTGTTTTATTCTGAAGATTTAAGTGCTTGAATTGTTTGATTCTATTAAAGTGTGTACCAAAACTGTGTAGTACTTAGTTTTTAGAAATAATTAGATTTAAGTATAAGTACAGTAACGCACGATGGTCTAGATTTTCATAGATATCTTTTTAATTAATCAACTACGAGTACATGTGTTTCTACATAATTGGTAAACAGGCTGAAGCGAGATTTGTACGCAACACCAGTATTTTTTTTTATGTTAGATATTGATAGACGAGTGTGAGGTTCATTGGTTGGTGATATTCCTTCCACCCATTTAAAGCTTATAATCTTTCTGGTGGGTGACGAATCCGCGATCCATTGGAATTTCAGATCAGATTTTATAATAAAATTATCATAATAACTTGGTCCAGAATATTACTGAATGACGCCCTATCAACCTAAAGTATTACAAGTGATATGTAAGCCAATTTTCGAGTGGCGAGCATATTGACGATCAAGATAGCGAGGAACCAACAGGATTATAAGCTTCTACGAGCTTATATTTCAACCAAATGTATTAATAATTTATTGAATTTTGATACAAGTAATAGAATATTGTTGTAACATGTCGTATTGGGAGTTTCCTATTGGGACATGGGGCAGACCCATTTCTGATTATTTTTCTTTACGGGCAAGGAGATTTTCTATTTATTAAGAAGGCGATTCTATGCCCTGCCTGACCGAAACAATTTTTTTAATCTTGTTTCTCCAGGTTTCAATCCCGAACTGATGTGGACATCAATTAATACTGCAAATCAGTAGAATAGAAGTGGGAAAATAATATATTCAATCCTAGAAATAAATATTTATTTTTTAAGCAAACACTCAGGCAGGACAGTGTCTGTCAAGTCGGCTAGTAGGTATATAATATAATGTTAAGTAAGTATTATATGCAAGAAGGTATTTAACTTATATTAATTCCAATGAAAACTGAAGTGAAACAATAAAAAGTATATGTCAGGCTTGTAGCCTCAATATAAAAGAAATTGTTAATTTTTTCTGGTTAGTTTACTGGCATCTCGCCCGAAAGCGAGTTAGAACACTGAAATTAGTAAACTCTTCCAAAATACAGGTCAGTAGACAGTCATAAATAAACATGTATCATATTTTTTTTTACTATCCCCAGAAGTACAATATTGTTTGCATACGTATGTATACACGAGAATTACAAAATTTCATCAACTTTTTACAAAATACGTTATTTATACCTAATAGTTTTGAAGATTCTATATGGCCTATATATTTTTCTCATTTTTTTCATTAGAATATATTTATTTAGTTAACCTTTTAATACATATTTAGCTTAGTTTAAGTTGTCGGAAATATTAAAAAAGAATGTTGAAAAATCTGCGTCACTGAACATCATACAATTATTTGCGAATGATGAAAGCAATTTAGAATAGTATCATTGTAATGTAAAAGAGCATATTCTAAAGTACATTTCGCTAGTACAGAACCCTTCTGTCCCTTAGGACCAAAAACATAGACACCCTTGTTGTCATATTGTACAATCAAACATAAAAGTCAAAAAAAGACGATTCAGACAAACCTGATATTAATTTCAATAGCACGAACAAAATGATGCAAAATAGTTGTACATAATTGAAAAATTAGGATTAGTATTTATTTAAATGTAATTTTTAAAATCCAATGTCTACAGTTATATTATAAATAATATACCTCCGATTATTTAATTAAAATTTAAACTAATTTCATTATTTTATTTGATTTTTATTCACTGTATATCTTATCTATCACTGAATCAGCTTTCATGAAATTTTATCAAAAGCTTGAACTCTAAGGAAGGCTAAACATAGCTAAGTTTAAAATAAAATTGTCTTACCGAAAAATTCTTAAATTGCGTATATAGACCATTAAAAGTATATTTAAACTATTTAAGTATACTTAATTAGTTTTACTTAAGAACTATAGTTTGATCATATACGTATAACTTTCACCACTACAAAGAGGTGGTGATAAAAAGATAAAAGCTTTTCTCTCCGACTGTCCACTCTCACTTAGGGTGTGATCACACTCGTAATTGACTTATCAAGATACAAGCACCCCCGATGCAAAATTACTTAAGTGCGGTGCGATCCGATTAGATTTATCTGCTTATTACGGCTAAGCCACTTGTATTTCGAAATAAATTATTATGTAATCGTTACAAAATATCACATCATTTTATAATAATCAATATTTATTTAAAAGAATAAAATATCAAAACATTATTTTGTCAGTTTGTTTGTTATCACAATGTTTTGTGTCTTTGATACATGCGTGATCAGGACCATAATTCTCTCTCTCTGGACTATTTTTTTTTCGGGGATGTTATCTCTTCCTACCCCAATAGGACAGAGGAGTGATGTATATGTATGTATGTTTAAAAATTTGCTTAAGTGCTACGATGTCTACGAAGTCGTAGCGAATTTAAGGTATAAACAAAGATAGGCTACGTTCCACTGCTACAATGTTTCGTTAGCAAACTTCCAAACAGCCTATTATGGAATACTATCCAACGCAAACAGCACAGTAAATTCCCGAGTCTCTTAGTATTTATGTATTATATATTATGTATACTCTGTATGTTTCATTGATATTTTTTCTTATCAGTATGAAATCAGTTTATGTGCCCTGTCTGACCAAAACATTTCTTTGTTTCGCTGGAAATCGAACCTGGGACCTACGGAGGCAGCCCAGTTGCAAAATTCTATAAAAAAGGTTTCTCATCAAAAACATTTTTAAGTCATGGACCAGAACCCAAAAAACATCATTACTCAGCACTTTAAAATAGGGTTGCAATAATCGAATTGTCATAATACCCTCCATTATTTTATTGAGCAGTCGAAATTTAATTTCGCTATAATGCCATGCCCCGTGGGAGTGAGCCCGTTCCTGTTATATAGGGCCCCTGTTTATGGTTGATTTGGGAATACATTGATTGTTTAGTGATGAAGCAATATGGTGTGATTTCGGACTGATGTTTTGGTAATGGATTTCAGTTCTGGTCACCCATGTTTTATGTACTTAAAAATATCTCTAAATTAACAAATAAATTGAAGTTCCTTTAATGAAATATTGGACGGGCTCGTTGGCGCGTTCTGTAGAACACCTGCCGTGCACATCGATGGGTTCGAATCCCACCGACCAAGACACACATTTTAACTAAAGTGTAGGATGTAGGGCGTTTAGAGCTAGGAGCTTGGCTCTCCATAATATCTGATAACTTTTTTAGAAGCGCAAGCGCAAGCAATACCTAATCGTCTTGGCATTACTTAATATGAAAATGTTTTTGGTGGGATTTCTTTTGTCTTTCATTATCACACATTTGAATAAAATACTTTTGTTATTTATATTATTTATCACGACGTTTCGAGTGCTTTTCAGCAATGGTCACGGTCAGACTGAAAGGTGATAATTTTGCTGGTTTCCCATTGGGGTAGGCAGAGATCACGGAAATCATACCACTTTCGCTTCTTCCACTTATGTACAACAATGCTTTTTCATTCTCGAAAATCGTTCATATTTTGCTGTAATCTCGTATTAATCTGGTATAAAGTATTTTATTTAAATGTTTGTATTGCTTTTATCAAAAATGAAGTTTTTATTCATTAGTACGCGTCTGAGTTATCACCCTCACGTTCGTCTGTATCGACAGATCCTGACAAAAATGGCTGTCTCAATGATAATAATTCCTCTTTATTTTTCCCCAGGTACTATGAAACGGGCAGCTTCAAAGCCGGTGTGATAGGCGGTTCGAAGCCGAAGGTAGCAACACCGCCGGTCGTAGACGCAATCGCTGCATACAAGCGAGAGAACCCGACTATGTTCGCGTGGGAGATCCGCGACAGACTCCTCAGCGAGGGTATCTGCAGTCAAGACAATGTACCCTCAGTATCCAGTATTAATAGGTTAGTACGGGCTCCTGCTGTGCGCATCGATGGGTCGTGGGTTCGAATCCCGAGACGATATATTTATAATTTTCTATAAGCATGACTTCCCCACGTCTGGTAGCTTCGGGCATTGATCAGGTAGGAGGAATATCGAAATTCCGGGTAATGAACTACAGTTCATAGATGGAAAAACCGTGAAGTAGGTATATACTGTGCGTTTCGGTTTCAGTCTATGGATTTCTGAATACTCAAAGTAAAAATTAGGTCGACAGCTCCTTGCTACCATGAAGTGAACCTCATGCTCGTCTGTCGATATCTGATATAAAAAAAGTGCATTTAGTCTATTTAATAGTTAGATTTTAATTACTATGAATGTACAATAACTCTTATATGCACAAATAACCAACAACAAAAAAACTACCTTTTATTGTGTTGGCAATAACCATGCATTGATTACGAAAAAATATCGAACCATTTGCTGCATTGACTTGAATTTATATAAAACGCCTTAAAATTTATTGTGAAATAAAGAATTATTAAATAAATAGACATTTAACTGGAAATTTAAACGTATACTTCTAAACTAATATTTTAAAGAGTATTTTGTATGTTATGAATAACTCAAAAACTACTGGATTGATTTTAAAAATTCTTTCACCAGTAGAAAGCTACACAATCAGCGAGTAACATAGGCATATCTTACTCGCTTATGTTTATAATACATCTACATTGCACGCGTTTGAAGCCGGGGCGCGTTGCTAGTAAAAGATATAGAAAAAAATAAAATGAAAGAAACTTAAGGACATAACATCTCTGATACCCTTACTACTGACGAGACAAATTCATTGTGCGTAATATGGATAACCCTCGCATTTATTGACGGCGATCAATTTCATTGTTCCGTAATGGACTCGAATCTGAAGGGAGAAGTGAATTGTAACGTTCTTGTACTTAGTATCATACAAATGAAATATATCAAGATTTTACATATTACACTCATTTAAGGACAAACCATTACTAAATGAAACTATTAAATTTAAAAAATAAAAAAAGGGTTTAAAACAGTATAGTATAGGTATGCATCGATGGGTCGTAAGTCGACAGCGCATCATTGACTGATGTTCTGTGGCTGAGGTATTACCTACCATCAAGTGAACCTCATGCTCGTCTGTCGACATCTAACATAAAAAAAAAATACAATTTATGAAATTAATTATGGTTAAAAATACTCATGTATCCACTGTTGACAGATTAGATAATAGGTAATCTAGGACTACCGTTTATTAAATTATTTTATCTGTAGTGACAGATCGTGTTTACATTTGATTACATGCTTTATTACACTCACATAATTTCAGATTAGATAAGAAACATTTATTAAAACGAAGCGACTTTGTGACTGCAATCAATATTAAGGGCTCAAGATTTCTGAATCACACAAAAAAAATCACCGATTAGTGATATGTATCATCCTTTCACATTAATGTACATAAACGAATAAAAATAATTTTCATATAAATCAAAAATCATCATAGGCGAACAACAAAGTTGCCATAACCCTAAATTTACCCAAAAATGGGGAAAACTCGGTAGTTTATATGTTTATTATATGTGAATAGCAATAATTCAATGGATGTAGCGAAGGATTTCCGGTGCGCGTGGAGCACGTGTCCCTCTTTCCGGTGACGCCATCTTTGTATCCCCCCTCAGCTTCCGGTTACTCACAACCCCTTGTGTTGGCTATGAAAAGTGTTAAGATAACTTTTAAAACCTTTATTAAAAGAAAAGCTATTTGTAAAGGTACATTCTCTTCTTTCACTCGCCACATCATCAGTTACTCTCTCAAACAAATATCATTCTTCACATAGTCAATCCATGTTATGTTTGGCCTCCCTCTTCCCCTATACCCATCCACTTTCGTATTAAAAACTTTTATATTATTATATATTATTCATATTTCCTTTAAATATTTTTAAATAATTCTTGACTCTTCTTTAACCTTACCCAACTGGTCAAAATTAATAAACTCTTGTACTTTTGACTCATCCTCAATTTTAACTGTTTCAAACATACAGATCAAGCCTTTTTTCTATCGACTACAAATTATGTCCTATGTCCCTCTCCAGAATACTTAAAATAAATATATATAAAAAGAAAAGTTCTGTGAAAATATTTATTGTGCATTGAGAGGTTTGAATGGGGTTGTCATAAACAAAAACGTCACTTAAAAGATTTAGTGATTTCGATATGAGGTGTATAATGTTGACTATTTATTTTATTTTATTATTATGTAATGTTGACTGCCAACAGCCTTGAAAGGATTTTGAGTTTTGCTACGTGTCAAAACAAAGGGTAACATTGACTTGTAATTTTCAAGTATAAAGAATTATTTTCTTTGGATGCCTTAAAATTAAATTTTGAAGTTTCTAAAACAAGTTAACGCTATACGTTATTCGACAAATTCTTTTTTTTTATAAACTTAGGGTGATCATACCTCACATAAATATAAAAAATATGATTATTTTCAAATTATACGATTATGGCTTTGAAAATTGCATCAAATTCAAAGCTGAAGTCTATTTTAAAGCAATTCACTTGAGGGGTCATTCTCACCCCCGACACGCGTCCGACACGTGCGCCTAATGTCGTGTCGTGTATCGTCTCCTGCGGTCTATTCAACGATAAATACGATTCTATTTAAGTGACGATGTTGGGATTACTTGAAATGCTATAGATTTATTTTAAACAACTTATACAACATTTGTATTTCTCAATTCGTCGTCTATAATTTTACGTTATACCCAATAATTCACCAATAAAGTACCTATAAGTGACAAAAAAAATTGAATAATTTTTTTTAAATTCAGATATATGAAAAATTTCGCATATTTTTGCAAGTAATAAGCTTAGAAGCATTTGATAATAGGTATTTCTACAAGCTTCATATGAAAAATCATGAATGAAAAGTCTATCACTAATAAATTATATTGTGTATTATCATCAGACATTTTTTCTTCCTAAAATGAGTACGCCCTTTGCCACAATGAAATTAAAAAAAGAGAACTTGCAAAAATACATTTTTAATCGAGGGCCCGCCGCTAGCTGGTAATTGAAGCCATAATTCTAGCAACCCCAATTTGACATTTGAGTTTTTTGCGCGCGAAACTGAATAATTTGTCCAATAGACATTTTGGGATGGGCATTTTGCGGGGTTGAGAGATGTCAACGGAGGATTTTCTTTATACTGAAAATAAATTATCATATTTTTTGTTGTAAATTATGTAATTTTAAAATATATAAAATTTTCCGTTGGTATTTCTTCGTATTCATAGCGATAGAACTCAACTAAGAAAAAATTCCATGTTTCCAGTTTTG
Organism: Anthocharis cardamines; assembly: GCA_905404175.1. NCBI lineage: Eukaryota > Metazoa > Arthropoda > Insecta > Lepidoptera > Pieridae > Anthocharis > Anthocharis cardamines. Next base: position 1,245,125 of record FR989975.1, read on the forward strand.
ATTGTATTATATTATATTTATATTCATTAAGAAAATTAATTTCAGAGTTGTTAAAAATCATTTTCTTATTTTGAATATGATTTTTAATTCTTACAATGGAAAAATCCTTAACCTTTTTATAACGTGTTCCATAAATTAAGAATTTCGTATTTTTAATACATGTAGTAGTAAAATGTATTTTTATTAATTTAACATATTTTTATGAAAATTATTCATAACCATTTTTTACGGAAAACCATAAAAACTTAAACTTAAACTCTCTATAATATAAATATGTATATTTTCTATATACATATTTATATTATAGAATAAATATACTAAGTATGTACTTAATATAACATAAATAATGCTGGTAACACATAGAACGCGCTTTTTGCTGAATTGCCATCGTTAAAATTTGCATTTTAAAGCTATAGGGAGAATATTAGCTAGATTAAAAGGTTTCCTTAATCTTTAATTTATTAATAAATGTCACAATAATTGTTTTACGCTATTAATATTTTAGTACACTTTATTTTAGATATTACTAGCGACCCGCCCCAGCTTCGCACCGGTGCAATGCTGATACTAAATACACTACAGAAAAACTGTTATTATTATACATATAAACCTTCCTCTTCAATCACTCTATCTATTTAAAAAAACCGCATCAAAATCCGTTGCGTAGTTTCAAAGATTTAAGCATACAAAGGGACAGAGAAAGCGACTTTGTTTTATACTATGTAGTGATTTTCACATGCAAACTACATAGATTCAGATCTGTAGATTATTTTTGTAATTTTTTACCATAATTGTGAACCAAAGCTCAAAAAAATAAGCATAATAAACCTCAAATCACAACATCAAAATGTAACAAAACAAACATTTTATAAAAAATAATCCACCTAATTTATTACAACATTAGGGTGATCAATCAAGACCCCTATGATGAGTACATTACAACCTGACCTTTTTGATAAGTTTGCGAAACAATTTTTGCATATGTCAACCCACGAGATACTAGCAATACTTCACAGGGGCCCATTATCCATCATGGCGGGAAATGAACTGTCATCGACGAGATGGCGGGAATCATTGTAGCTAAACGAAGTTGATGGTTTAATTTTGAATTGATGTTGGATAATGTAATAATGTTGCTTAATTTTGGGGAGAATTTTGTTTTTATGTTGACTAGTTATGCATGTATATTGGCTACATCAATAGTAAGTATTTTTATATAAGTTTTTAATAGTATTTTGATATTTTAAGCGACTTTTAATAAACTATTTTTGTATTAATTCTTGCAATGATAGTAGATATTCTAATAGTAATATATCGATATTTCCATTTTAATGTTACGATTTTTTAACTACACTACTGTGTGTTTTTTATCTTTTATATATTGATACAACTTAATACGTTTTGTAAGTATATAAAAACATTAATATTGTTAATTTTCTTATTGCAAACATATATTTAAAATAAATGATTAACAGACGGTATTGGTTAAAAAAGTAAAATAATAATATTGTTGGATACCTACCACAATATATGGAAGATTAGTGCTTTATATTTACAGCCAGCAGAACGCTGTGTTGGGTTTGTGACACTAATTTAAGTTTTTCATCATCAAGCGCATCATTGACTGATGTTCTGTTGCTGAGGTATCACCTACCAACAAGTGAATCTCATGCTCATCTGTCGATATCTGACATAAGAAAAATGTTTAGCGCGTAATAAACTCATATCGCGTATTTCTGACAAGCAACAAGATTACGGAGCTATCACGTTTAGTTCCAGACATCGCCGTGGGAGATTCGTGGCGTCGATAATAAATACGAGTAATAAAATAATAAAAATACTTTATTGCACACAAAATAAAAACAGACATAAAAAATACATTAGAATTTAGAATATACAGTACAAAGGGCGGCCTTATCGCTTAAAATAGCGATTTCTTCCAAACAACCCCGGAGAAAAGTATCAGAAGAATAATACGTAGAGATAAAAATAGGTGTGGTGCAAATACAGAATTAAAATAAAACAAAAACTAATAAATCGATCTTATACATAATTTCATAACATCTCATTCCGAGTCAATATAAAGTTACGACTACCATTGACAAGAATTCTCCATTAGACGAGTAAAAAAGCACCCTATGACCGCGACACGTGTCTCTACATCGCATTGCAATTTACATGCGGCCGCTACGATTTGTTACGCTTCCGAAACTGCGCGGTTAATTTATCACTTTTTGCATTTTAATGATTTATTGGTGTATTAGAGCATCAGTCGTTTTCTTTTATACTGTAGGGTCTATGGAAAAAGGACATATCTACCAGTAGCGAAGGGTTTATCCGGCCGCTGAATTTCGCCATCGGACATCGCGTCAAAAATACCACGCATACCATCTTGATGTCTGAAAGTCCACAACTGCGCGATTCCTGAGACACTTCTTGCCTCGCACAACCACTCTGTGGAATCAGCTTTCGCCGGCGGTTTTTCCGAACCGATACGACCTGGAAACCTTCAAGAAGCGAGCCTACATATTTCTTAAAGGCTGGCAACGCACCTGCAAGCCTTCTGGTGTTGCGGATGTCTATGGGCGGCAGTGATCACTTACCATCACGTGAGCCGTCTACCCGTTTGCCCCCTATACTATAAAAAAAAAAAAATCAAAAGGTCATAAATGAAATATCGAACCCAAAGTAGGATATGAAAGGTTTTTAGTTTACTATCTCCACTGTTATGAGTTTGTTAGTAGATTCGTTTTTGGGTTAAATATATATAGGGAATCCGATAGAAATCTCCTTATTATGTCCTTTCGCCACTGCTATATACAGACAATTAAATAAAGAGAAAAAATACTGATAAATTTGTCTTTTTTGACTGGATCTGAATATATAGATAGCTTAATTTGATAAAAAACAGAGTATTAGTATAGTTATTAGGGCAGCGAGCATGCGACTCATCTGATAGAAGGCAAAAACCGCCGTTCAAGTAGATAAAATTCAGGAGATCTCTTAAGACTGGTTACCGACCTCTAAAAGCTTTAGCTAAGAAAGAGAAATCGCCTATAGCTTGACCAACCAACCAACTTGAAGTTTTGAAAATGCCTACATCAATGAAAGAGACCTATTTTAATTTTCCTTAGTCCCAAAATTCGGTAATGGGACATCATTTTCGCGCATCTTGAGTCCGCCTTGCGTTCCGATATTAAACATGTGAACCTGATGTTAATATATATATTTTTAATAGTTAGGTCTTAATAACTATTTTCTTTTTCTTATTCGATTATATTTTAAAATATTAAGAACTGACAAAACTTTATTAGTATAATCTCAGGGCTTTGACGTGAATAATGAAATATTCTATTTTTCTACAGGATTGTACGTAATAAAGCAGCAGAAAAGGCGAAACACGCGCACAATCAGCAGCAGCAGCAACAGCAAGAACAAGAAATTAGTTCTGCGCAGGGAAGCGTCGTTTCTGTGAGTTTTACTTTTTTTAATTATAATTGGCTCAAGATATTTCAAAATGTTATTATGCCTTCTGGTATAACAAGTTATGAAAATAAAACTTTTCTTAGTCAAAGAAAAATATCATCACTAAAATTGATAGAAATTTTCTTATAAAATATAGATACTAGAATTTTTCTTGTCATTCTGGCAAGTTCTTTTGTTGACGGGCTCGTTGGCGCGTTCCAAAGATCACCAGCCGTGCGCATAGATGGGTCGTGGGTTCGAATCCCAACGGGACAAAATGATTATAATTTTCTGTAAGCATGTCTTCCCAACGTCTGGTAACTTCGAGCATTGAACGGGTGGGAGGAATATCGAAATGCCGACCGGGTAACGAACCACCGTTCATAAATGGAAAAACCGTGAAGTGCATGTTGCTTTTCGGTTTCAGTCTATGGATTTCCGAATGCTCCAAGTAAAAAGTAGGTCGACAGCGCATCTTTAACTGATGTTCTGTGGCTGGGGTATCACCTACCATCAGGTGAACCTCACGCTCGTCTGTCGATATCTGACATTAAAAAAAAAGTATTGCTTCATAGTAATCTTCGAATATGATTCATCCTCAGGTGATTACGCACGCTGGCAACGCGGGAACAACAGCAGTTCTGTCGCCGACAACAGAACAACACGTCACCAACAGCGGGAGCTACAGCATCAATGGCATCCTGGGCATCGAGCAAGTGGAGAGCTTGCATAACGGCAACGGTCTGAAGAGGAAGAGGCATGAAGATCAGGGTAAGTTTTAAAATAAATCTTTTTGGCTCACTCGATGGTCTCAGCCACGTAAAACTCGAGTATAGTGTTACAACCTAACAAGTATGAAATTTTAAGTTTTTTTCAGTATCGTCTCATACTCTTTATATACCTACATAAAAGAGATTCCCACCTATATATTGACTCATCACGATATCTCTGGAACCATAAGGCGTAGCGACTTGAAATATGGTAGGAATATTCCTTTCGCCGAGTAGAGGTCAGCTAAGAACGGATTTTACGAAATTCCACCCACAAGGGGGGGGTGGGGGCTCAATTGCTAGTATTAGTATAAACTAGTAACACGGGTGCAATGTAGATGTACTATACAAAAAAATATATGTAGCCTATGTTACTCGCTGATAATGTAGCTTTCTATTGGTGAAATAATTTTTAAAATCGGTCCAGTAGTGTTTGAGTTAATTCGTAACAAACAAACAAACAAATAACCATCGCTTAGTGATATACTTCTATCTCCTTGCTGTTTCAAAAAAAGTAATAAAGACTTGAAAATTCTCTTTCAAATAGGTACTAGCTTTTGTATGAGTTCCATATAACAATACGACTGTTCCTGGTTATTAATATAGCACATCTCTACATGAGACCCGCAATATGTAATACAACATAATGCGTTCACGGTAGGGATTAAAACATCGTGGACCCCGAGTAGCGCGTCTTCGAGTCGCGGTAGTGATGTTTTCTATCGATAAAAAACTGTCGATATTTTTCTGTAACAATTTGCAATTTATCATAAAATACCGAGGCTTCGCTAGCATGAGAGGAATGAAATATCAAGAGTTAAAAACAGGTATATTTGTACAAGGCTTATGAATCCATATCTTAATGCCATGAGATGAGCACACAACTATTGATTAATTATGTTTGGTAGATTTTTTTGTAAAACCTTGGATATTTGTAAATAATAGTTTTAACTGATAAAAAGTAAGATAAATTCTTGTTAAAGAAATTCCTCCTCTTTTAGAACTTTTATTTTTAATTTCGCTTTTAATGTATTTTTCCATCTCCGTTTCCTCTCTGCCTTCTATTTTATTATTTTTCTATCGATAATTTTTATCGACACTACCTCAACCCTTCGGTCCCTTACATAGTGGTGTGCGCGGAGCGGAACCAGCAAGATTTACTGTGCTATTAAAGCCAGCACAAATTGTGGCCATATTATATTAACTTATAACTTCTCTTTAAAGTCTAACCCCTTTTCCGGAGTCGGATACGACTGTCATAACCATAGATTATCTGCTATGCAGAATTGGTATAGAATATTGTGTAATATTTTTGATTAATGTGTTCTTTGAAAAAATATTCATTTTATCATTTACCACGTTGTTTGTAGTGCTTTAAAAATAAACAAAGAATTATAATAAAAAAACTGTTCTCATTTTGTATCTCAGTCTAATGATACCAGTGCCGGATCACCACATAAGTCCAAAAGCCGGGCTTGCAGAGTTTAAATTAATACGTTTTTATCACTACATAGTATAAAACAAAGTCGCTTTCTCTGTCCCTATATCCCTATGTATGCTTAGATCTTTAAAACTATGATTAAAGAGGAAGGTTTATGTAAATAATTTTTTAAAGACTTTTTTTGTAAATTGGTTGAAATATAACGACAATTGTTGGAAGTGTCGGATAAAGTCAAGCCGTTGGGAGCTATGATCGAAAACGCTGCCTAATCCATTTGAGATATATCAAATCAATGCATGGTATAATCCTCTTTTATATATCTACAAAAAGTTCGCGATATCATTTAAGGATAGCTTACTATCTTCTAAAAAATGGTCACTTATAATACTAAAGCTATTTAGACGGATACAGTATTAATCCTTATCCACAAATACATTAGTTATTTTAAGCATTTAAGCATTTAGTCTCTTACACCATAAAAAATTATTAATAGCAAAAAATAATTCGCGCGAAAATATCTAAATTCAAGCGCGTTTCTCACACTGATATGACGGCACTCGCTTGATGCGATCATCACCCTACGACAGACAAAACATGTAGGCATAATGCTCTACTACCCGTGCAAAGCCGGGGCGGGTCGCTAGTCTATATATATAAAAGAGATTTCCACCTATATAGTCACTCATCACGATATCTCTGGAACCATAAGGCGTAGCGACTTGAAATATGGTAGGAATATTCCTTTCGCCGAGTAGAGGTCAGCTAAGAAAGGATTTTACGAAATCCACCCACAAGGGGGGTGGGGGGGCAATTGCTAGTAATCTATATACATAAAAGAGATTCCCACCTATATATTGACTCATCACGATATCTCTGGAACCATAAGGCGTAGCGACTTGAAATATGGTAGGAATATTCCTTTCGCCGAGTAAAGGTCAGCTAAGAACGGATTTTACGAAATTCCACCCACAAGGGGGGGTGGGGGCTCAATTGCTAGTATAATTATAAAAGTTACAAAGCGCCCCGGCTTCACACGGGTGCTATGCAGATGTACTGTACACAACTGCCAAGTCTATATTACTCGCTCATAATGTAGTTTTTTCTTGGTAAAAGAATTTTTCAAATCGCTCCAGTAGTTTTTAGTTTATTCATAAACATAAAATACAAAAATTTAAAAAAAAAGCTAGGATCAATAAGAAACAGAAATATTTGAACAATTATGAAAGATCTTAAATTCGAATTTGTAAAACAACAACAAAATAAATAATGCATTTCCCGCGTTTTTAATTTTACAGAATATTTTTTTTTTATTTTGATCCGCGCGCGGATTTCAGTAACATTTTCATACAATATTCGCGATCGATCTCTTTGGTGATTAAAATATTTACTAACAATATGTATTCCAAATTCAAATCATTTTTACTCCCTAGGTATTAAAAAGCTAATTTGCTCCCTATTTATGGTTCCACAGCTCTTTGTGAATAAAAGTGAAATCCCGAGACCCCTAGTGGGGCATGGGGCAGACCCATTTCTGTGTGCTTCATTGATCATTTTTTTTACAGGCAAGTAGGTGATCACCCTTCTGTGTCCTGCCCGCCCGAAACATTTTTTAAAAATCTTATTTCCCCGGGATTCGAACCCAGGACTTCTGGTCACGGCCACGGAGGCGGTCCTTTTGAATAGATGTGATAAAATATTCCAATTCATCAACAGATGAGAACAGAGACTTCAACAGCCATTCAGAAGACGACGTGAAGAGACAGAGAAGTCACTACAACGGGGACCAAATCTATTCTAACGTAAGTCTCATTTCTTAGTTCAATTACTTTGTACTGATATGATTGAATAACTATTGTCAGTGGCGTAGCTATCATAGGGCAAAGTGGTGCAATGCACCAGGGCCCCGAAGCTGAGAGGGGCCCCTGTGCTATGAAAACAGATGAAACATGATTTGAGAAACAGATGCTCCAAGCTTCGTTGATTAGTAGTAATTTGCAAATAAATAATGTTGTGCGCCTGCTGAAGATATTTACCGATTTGCATTTTTTTTCTATGCATCGGGGCCCTTGTCTAACTACGCCACTGACTATTGTAAATCTTTGCAAATATAACATTTTAGCAACAGATTAAAAATATACATTAATTTGTATTATTTGGGCTATTTATATTTAATATATTTTTTTAATGACAAATATCGACAGACGAGCATGAGTTCACTTGATGGTAGGTGATACTTCAGCCACAGAACATCAGTCAATGATGCGCTGTCGACCTACTTTTTACTTCGTGCATTCGGAAATCCATATACTGAAACCGAAACGCGCAATTTTCACGGTTTTTCCAATTTCGACATTCCTCCCACCCGATCAATGCCCGAAGTTACCAGACGTGGGGAAAACATTCTTATAGAAAATTATACATGTGGTCCCGGCGGGATTCGAACCCACGACTCATCGATTCGCACTGTGTTCTACCGAACGCGCCAACAAGCCCGTCAAAACAGTTCGCCTTAACTAAAACCCACCTCCTCTTCCAGCTCTGGTCATCATCAAAGTGGAGCTTAAAGGATGAGTACAAGCTGCTGTCGGAGTTGGGGGGCAGCACCGGCTACTATGGGGAGCTGTTTGAAGCCCCCTACGAACACGCCGCACACCCCCATTATGCCCCACACTCAGGTAAGTCGAGCTTGAACACTTAAAAGATGCTAAAACTTAAAATAAGAAATATATTACGTACTAGCAACATACCCCGGCTTTACACGGGTGTAATGTTACTCGCTGATAATGTAGCTTTCTTTTTTTTTTCAATGATGCGCTGTCGACCTACTTTTTACTTCAAGTATTCGGAAATCCATAGACTTAAACCGTACGCACTATATGCACTTCACGGATTTTCCATCTATGATCGTGATCGTTACCCGGTCAAGTAATACCCGAAGTTATCAGACATGAGAAAACATGAGGGACGACATGTTTATAATTTTCTGGGATTCGAACCCACGATCCATCAATGCGCACGGCAGGTGTTCTACCGCACGCGCCAACGAGCCCATCAAAATGATTCGTGAAAGAATTTTTAAAATCGGTCCAGTAGTTTTTGAGCTTATTCGTTACAAACATACAAACATTTTCCAAAATATCAAATATATTCAAAACTAGCGACGCGCCCCGGCTTCACACGGGTGCAATGTAGATGTACTATACACAAAACACAGCCTATGTTACTCGCTGGTAATGTAGCTTTCTATTGGTTAAAGAATTTTCAAAATCGATCCATTAGTTTTTGAGTTTATTCATAACATACAAAAATACAAATCTTTCCTCTTTATAATATTAGTATAGATATAAACAAAACATAATTTAAATATCTATATTTATGCTACACAACCTTTGTGTATATCTAAAAAAAGGCATGTAAGATGATATGTTGATATAAGCGGTTTTTCTATTACGTGTAACTTGTTCAGGCTGTGGATTATTGATATGAAATTTTGGAATTTGTTTTTTGACTATATTTCGCAGTGTCGCTCAAAAGGAAAACATGTTTCAATGAAATTTTCTCGATAGAAAATAAATGTGAAGTTATGTCTATTTTTACACTTTTTTGGATCCCAAGGCATAACGGTAAAGAGTTATTTAATTTAATTTATTTTAAAGGGTGTAGAATAAATGTCTTTAAGATTCCTCAAAACCGTTTTTTAATCAAATAAAGTATTATAAAGTTATGAAATGAATTAGTTTTGGCACATACGTTGTTTTATTCCGAGCGCGTTCAAGCTACAGCTATCTCTTTTTTTTACATGTCTCAAGTAAATATTTCAATCTCGCTCGCTCACATTCAATAGGGCGATTTGTCGGCCTGCGAGCCTCATCGACATAGGCCCTTAATGCGTTTAACCCATTAAATGCCATATCGTTTAGTTTTGTCTTATAAGTAAACAAGTACAATAAGCATTGTCTCAGCAATCAGTACCTTGTCACGAGCGGCCACCATTTCACTAACGTACCAATTTTTACAACTACCGTCATTAAACCATTATTAGTCACGCCCTGAAAATTGTTGTGGTGACACCGGGAATGTTTTACACTGTCAGCTATAATATAACGCGCTAGCTATAGCTTTAATTTCTCAATTAGATTTTTTATTATTAACTTATTAGTAATACATACCTATATTTCACGCCTTCCCACTTCGGTAGACAGAGATCACGGAATTCCATATGCTCCGATCCTTTCATACCACTTTCGCTTCTTCTACTTTCATCAATGCTTTCATACACACTCGTCGGTTTCGAGTACTTTTGACCTGCCCCTTTAGTAATACTCAGATCAATTAGGTTTAAATTTAAGTTAGACAAACCTATAGACGTCATGTTTAAAAAAAATATCCTTTTAAATGAAAGTACCTCAACTTTCAAATTAAGTTCCGATGGTAGTGTCAGTGAGGTAATTTAAAGCGATAAAAGGAGTTTTTGAGTTTTTCGATAGTTATAGCATAGCTTGAAGTGGAAAAATGCTAAATCAAAGACGGTAAAGCACATAACTGTTCCTAGATTCCCTTGGTTGCGGTTGAATTGTTGACATTCAACTCCAGAGGTCGCGGATTCAATGTCGTTTTGAGCACTTCCTTATTATTTTATAGTTAGCCTACCTAACTACCTCCTTTGATTTTACAAGAAGAAATATTTTCAAAAAGACAAGATAAATATTTAAAAAAAAAACACGCTATGTAAGAATATATTACAGAATGTAGAGCGAAAGTGATCTTTGGAAACTGCATCCTGTATGCACAGGTCAACGAAATACGATGCGTTTTAATGACATTATAGACTTTCATATAACATTGGCAGATACTCTATTATAAATACATAATTCTATTTTTTCTGTTGCGGTTTCATGACTAAAACACTGAACCGTTTTTGATGAAATTTAGTCCGGAGATTGATTGGGACTTTATATTCTTTTGAATGGAAATCATGTAATATTTCCATTAATGCCTTACCAATGTCTAGCAGTGCCAAAAATGCGCTAAAAAAATATAAATAGCGGGGATAATAATAGAAATTAATAAAAATAAATTGTTCGGAATAGAACATTATTAATAAAATTAAATGTTGAGGGTAGTATAATATAACCGCGATATACTCTTGTCAGTCGAGCCGAGTTTGACATCATGGTAATTTTCCTAACCTGGTTAGATTTAGGCGTGCTCTTGTGTTCTTATAATTGGAAAGCGCTTCTTATGGAAGTTTCGGTCTCTTAATAATTAGTATTCACGCCGCGATATAAATGTTTAAAATTGTTATTTAATAATTGTGTGATAGTGCGTGTAATGGACTTATATTCGTATATGGAGAAGAATGTTCTGGTTGCTGCTGTGATGACGTACTTATTTCTAGTTTCCCTTTTTATATTTATCTTTAAGTTGTATTAATTAAAATTATCCTCTTAAGGGCGCCCTCCTTTTATTATAAGTACCTGGATGACCGAGCTTTGCTCGGTATTTTTTTTTTTTATAAATTGTGTTTTTTGGAAAATTTAAGTACGAATTACATAGTAATAAAATCAAGTCTAACCTCAAAGCAAACACTCATTGACTTCGTGTTACTTAACAACGCCATCTGCTGGAATAGCTTTAGTGTTGTTGTGTCGTTAAAGCAATTTAAAAAAATCAAACGCCACCTTTTTGTTATTACTCTTCGAATAAAAAAAAATAAGTTTATGTTTAAGTTGAACACGAATAAAATGAAATTTTCTAGAAATGATACCTAGTTTTAAAAAATAGTATTACTACTCACCGATAGATGTCAGGAAGAGTCATATATCGTTTAAGTTGATAAAACACGAATAAAATGACATAGTATTACTATTCGCCGATAGATGTCAGGAAAAGTAATTTTTCCTTTAAGTTGATAAAACACGAATAAAATGACATTGTCTAGACCTAGTTTTAAAAAATAGTATTACTATTCGCCGATAGATGTCAGGAAGAGTCATTTTTCGTTTAAGTTGATAAAACACGAATAAAATGACATAGTATTGCTATTCGCCGATAGATGTCAGGAAAAGAAATTTTTCCTTTAAGTTGATAAAACACTAATAAAATGACATTTTTTAGAAATGATTCCTAGCTAGATCGATTTTTCGCCCCCGAAACCCCCCGTATACTAAATTTCATGAAAATCGTTGGAGCCGATTCCGAGATTCCAATTATATATATATATACAAGAATTGCTCGTTTAAAGGTATAAGATAATACTGACTGACATACCACAAGGACGCATATATTCGCCGAACATTTGAGGTATGTACCTAGGTATATTGTACCTAATTATCTATTCGTCCTTTGTCATACATAAATACTTAGTACACATTGTTAATTGGTATTTTAATTTTAAAAAATCATTTTGTTTCATTCACTCAAAAATGGCTAATAAAATATAGATTTATGATTTAAAAGATTTTTAGGCACACTCAGATACTGAAAGGAGAATTATTGTAAAATATAAATTCAAAAATTGGCATGCTTAATTCTGGCAACACTTGCGATTGTTGCATTGTATCTTAATTTTATCAACCTTGTATCGTGTTTTTTTGCAAAAATAAATAAATTTATTATTCATTTTCTACTAAAAAAGTGTCTTGGTATCATAATTATATCCGATCTTGTTCTATGGATAGAAGAAATGTATCTTGAATAATTCAAATGTCAAAAACAAAATTACTAGATTATCAAACAAAATACACTAGGAACATCAAAGTAGGTTCCCATAGAACAAGTTGTAATAGAACCGCTCTGAGATTGCGGTTATCGCTATCAAATGTTTATTCCACTTGCTTGATTGAAACCACGTGGGAAATTATTAGACTACATATTACCATACACGAATTGGAAATGAATTAATAACTTAGAAATTCCAATATAACAACTTATTGCCTCTTCAGATTTTATACAAATAAAATTTACATATATTTTTCTTTTTGACAACGCTTTGAGATTTAATAAGAATAAGCGACACTATATTTCGAGACTAGCAACGTGCCCTGGCTTCACACGGGTGCTATGTAGATGTACTACACAAAATATGTTACTATTCACTCGCTGATAATGTAGCTTTCTATTGGTGAAAGAATTTTTAAAATCGGTTCAGTCGTTTTTGAGTTTATTCATAACATACAAAAATACAAAAATTCAAAATACAAATTTTTCCTCTTTATAATATATAACGAGAATCTTAAAAATATTATAAAAGTAAAACAATAACCTAGATCTTAACTCATTATAACATATATACACCCTGAATAATATATAATATTATATTTCTAGATATCTGAGACATTGAGAAATATAATAGCCAGTCATTGACAGTGATATAGCAATATTTAAGAAAAAGCTTACTAAAAATTGATAAAAAATAGACTTAAGAAAATTTTGCATTATGCTTATTGAAACTCTTATTACCTAAGTTACTTATACTTAAGAGAGAATGACAGTTTGATATTCCGGTAACAAAAGTACCTATTGCTGACAAGCGTGGCACGTATTTCCACAGCAAGTGGTTAAAAAAGGCGGAACATATTATGATATACTACTACATACAATTAAATACTTAAAAAATAGGGATTATTAAAAAAATCCGTACAGAGTTTCAGGAAAGAGTAAATAAAAACCTCCGAAAACTCGCACAGATAAATGAATTGACAAAAATAAAACAGTTTAGTCCAGCGTTCGAGCTAAATCGCTTGCAATTTATATCTCAATCAACGAAACTCGAACTGATGTATCGCCCACCTGGCGATTACCTTTTCCAATTAACACGTTTTTAATTCGTCCATTTCACTTACAGCTTCATAACATACAATCAAAATCTGTTTTTTTTTTATGTTAGATATCGACAGAAGAGCATGAGGTTCACTTGATGGTAGGTGATACCTTAGCCACAGAACATCAGTCAATGATGCGTTGTCGACCTACTTTGGTATTTGGAAATGTGCGCTTCACGGGTTTTCCATCTATAAACGGCGGATTGTTACCCGCTCGATATTTCGATATTCCTCCCACCCGTTTAATGACTAGACGTGGGTAAGAGGCGCTTATAGTAAATAATAAATATATCATCCTGGTAAGTTTCGACCTATATTATCAAGGTAGGTTTTATATTTGTATCAATTTCAACTGCATAATACGCTATACATTATACTAAATAGACCAGCAGCAACCTTATTTCCGTTGAAAATATTAACTGACATTTAAATGCCATGGCCATATCATATATTTGTATGAGAACTTACCTACATATACAACTTACAAGCAGTTTTTGTTAAGTGCTGAACAAAATAAGTCGACCAAATGAAACTTTTGGGGTAGGTATCTCTAACCCAAAAGTTTCTAAAAGCTATGCATTTGTTTTAAATCAAAGAACCGCGTATATTAAGGTATATAATTGAACATTTATATACCTAAATATACGCTGTATGAAAAATTTCTACCAAGTTACAAATTTTTCAATGATGTAGGTATTTCCATCTATGAACGGTGGTTCGTTACCCGGTCGGATTTTCGATATTCCTCCCATCCGTTCAATACCCGAAGTTACCAGACGTGGGGAAGACATGCATACAGAAAATTATAAAAATGTCGTTCCGGTGGAATTCGAACCCACGACCCATCGATGCACGGCAGGTGTTATATCTAACGTGCCAACGAGTCCTTAATGCTTTTAATAATAACTGCATAAAGTATCAAAATTGACCACACATATCAGTTACCTTCACCAAAACAATACAAAACTAAATCTTTCAACCCAGTTGATAAAAAACTGCATGCACAAATGAAACGTCAGTATAATAGCATCGTAACTCGTAGATCGTGGGTTCAATTGCTGTTTTTTGCACATTCGTAATAGTTATAAATCTATCACGCGTGATATATTGTTTCCCGATCGTTTCGTTGAAATATGACTGTAAATCATGACTAATATAGATTTTTTTTTTGAAAAAGTGATGCTCCTGTACTCAGTAAATTACATTACAGAGCGTGCTAAACAGCGTACCTACTCAAATAATTAAATATTTCGACCACATATTGCGAGTCGCCAAAAATCTTTTTAATAGTCTGTGATAATTTGGTTCCCTTTTCGGAAGTTTATCCTTACTTTCATACGAGTAAGTATTTTTTTTACTTATTATTATTTTATCTTATATACACCTATATACACTTCAATGAGCTAAATCAATTCTACCACTTCAAGCCTAATTCAAATATAATCCAGTGTAACTTGTCTTGTTGTAACTTTAAACTTTTTGCGAATGTTTAAAGTAAAAAGTAGGTCAACGGCGCATCATTGACTGATGTTCTGTGGCTGAGGTATCACCTACAATCAAGTGAACCTCATGCTCGTCTGTCGATATCTAACTTTAAAAAATGCATAACTTAACCTTAATCCTATGAATGTTATCCCCCCTATAACATAGGTATGTTATATAGCTAATAATATAGGTATGAGTAGGTACTCATACTATACATTTTTCTCCAGCTGCCACCAACGACTCGACGGGGTCAACAGCTGGAGCTGGCGAGCCGCCCTCAGCAGCCGGCAGTCCGGACGCGGCCGCCTTGGTAGTGCTGCAGCCGCCCGCGCCGCCCTACCCGCCCTACGCCCATTATGATGGTAAGTTACACTATAGATAGACATTAAACGGATGGAAGTGTTAGCCAAAATCGGATAATCTATCACTGTTTCTTCATCGCAATGTTGATTGTAACTTTCCAGTACAATCTATGCATTTTTATGACCAACAAAATAGATAAAGCATATAGGCAGGTGTTATCACTGAACTTCAAGTGAGCGACAGTTACATTTGCCTAATTTTAAAAATATCTATTGTAAAATGTAATTAGTTCGGTATGTTGTCCAAGGAACGTCTATTAACCTTGGTAAGATGGTAAAAACGTATATTAAAAAAATCTAAATAAAACACCTATATTTCAATAAAAATGTTTAATAACTATTTCAATCAACGTTCAAAAGATGAAGAAATGTAACAGAAATCAATGTGTTAGTGTAGCATTGTTAAATTTCAATTCAAACAGCTTTCAGCCTGCCCGTGACCACATACCTACAATAAATCATGCTAATGGGCACAAATAGATCTATTAAAGTCTCTTCTTAAATAAACCCTAACGTTCTTTTTTAAAAACTTTGATAATAAAAGATTTGAAATCCATTCACTGACTCCTGAAGCTTCCGTGCATGCTGAAAAATTGTATCATCTTTTTGTTGCCGCTAGAAAATTCAATCAAAGGCAGTATCTACACAGCCACGCCACACCCTTTCCTCCACATCAAACTACAAAGACCACAAGATAATCCCATCATCCCACATCAATTAATCCACCACGCCCCGTATCCGAAATATAATATTTATACCCGTTTCAAGTCCCGAAATGTCCCGGTTCGTTACTCACGCAGACAAAGCCGTATGATTTTCCCCTTGAATATTATTTGCATAGCCCCGAATGAGCTATTAAACACCCGCCCCCACCCATAAGCAGATTGCGGTATGCCGAAAGCGTCCAACCTTCGTTCAAAACTAGACCTTAACGCTAGGACAGTATGTCGATATTCCTTTAGGAGTGACATCAAAGAGTGGGGAGAGGAAAATTGGATTTTCTGAGAGTGCTTGAATAGTGCTCGAGTCTAAAGCCACTTTTTGTGATTTCTGTTGTCGCTCTTAATTCTTTCATTGTTTTTGTGAATCGTAAATGACGTCAAATGCTTCTTGTGGATTTTTCACGTTTGTGTTATTTAGAAAAGTTGTTTGGGATGTAATTTAATTCAGTGTCAACATCCAGTTTAGTCTATTTTTGTGTTGGCAATACAGTCATTTTAATGCCAACTTTTTTTTTACTTTGTGTTAGATATTATCTGTTTCTCTTCTTACTTATCGTAAATAGTATATTCTTCTCAGAGCCTAAACTATAATCATACCTCAAGCTAAATATCTACGGGTCACAGCTATATACATTCCATCCTTTAAACAAACCACTATTCATAAATAGAAAAGCCGTCAAATGCAAGTACTGATGAATGTTCAACTAAAAACATAAACGACGGTGCATCATTGATTAATGTTCTGTAAGGTTGATGGTAAGCGATACCTCAGTATCATGTAAACTTCATGCTCATTTGTCAATAAATTCTGATTAAAAATAGTATTTTTTTTCTACATTCACTTTAATCTTCTATTTCAGGTACAGCAACACTAGCCAGCGAGTATGCATACGCGGCGCCCTACTCCCAGTACTCCCCCTACGGAGGTCCCTACTCCCATCCTACTGCCACGGGACTACTCTCTAAGTGGTGAGTTTAATAAAAAAAAAACCTTATATTACAATGTGCGTTTCCACTTCAGTGCATGGATTTCCGAACGCTCGAAATAAATATTATGGAACAAGCAAATAAAATTATTTACCATTTTTGTTTGAGACCATGTTTATATGAGGCAAAAATTCGTAAAACATTTTTCAGAATCATTATTGGGAAACCTATAAAATATAGGTACTAGGTTGATATGTGAAAATATTTTATTTTCGCGTAATAAAAAATAGCCTAGGATTCTTTCCTAATCATCCCTAAACTATTAAACTCAGCTTTAAAAGCTATTTTCATGTCAATATATTGCTCCGTTTGTATATTAACCAAAGGCAAGCCGGAATCTAGCTATATCCCTATCTGTCTAATATAATATTGAAATAGTATATTTATGCACAACTTCATTCCACTAATAACAACACTGTGGAATGCATTGTCACTTTCAGTGTTTCCAAATAATTCCAAACCTCGTTCAAAAAACGATCCTATAAATTTTGAAAGGCCGACAACATATCTAAGACATTTCAGTCGCGGTTTCCCATGGGCTGTGGTGTCTGCTCTGTAATAAAAAAATCTATAGTACAATCGATTTTAAATTATCATTTTCAAAATTGTATACGTAGAGGGTACAACTATACTTCTGTGTAGGCACATGTACCTACGTTCAAATCTTAATCGTCTCATTAAGCCTCGGCTAACCAACAGGCTCCTCTAAAACGTTGTGCCATTTAACACTAGATACAAATGAGGGTATGTGTGAAATAAATCTGCCTGTTTTATCACGTGCACCGGGCAGGTGATAGAGGTGTGCTCCAGGGATGTATGTTCGCGCCCGTGGTTTTCCTGATCGTTAACGTTGGAAATTTATTACTTGATTGGTATATTTTTTGCGAAATCCATTATATTGATTTTGTTAAAACTGTTTCACAGTACTAATGTGGATTAAATGCTTTATTTTTAATTATTTTTGAGAAAATGTTATTATTTCCAATTAGACCGAAATAAACTCAATTATTAAATCATTTAAATTCATTTTTAAACGCAATAGATTATAATAAAATAGCAACGTGCCTCGGCTTCATACGGCTGCAATGTAGATTTACTATATACGTACACAATTATATATTGTTGAAAATCGTACATATATAAAACAAATTCATGTCAGTTACACCATTTATAATTCAAGAATTGCTGAACCGATTTTAATGATCTCTGGATTCACCTATGTTCCAAATAACGGAATAACTATTATTAATAAAATATTATTATTTGGATATTTCTGTAGAATTTTTAAAAAAAATTGGATTCAGAACTCAGCCATCTTCCTTAATCGACAGCTCACGCCATGACTCTTATTTATAGCATTTTTGTAATTATTATTGTCCACTACAAATCAATGACATATTTATCCCATTATCCCAAAAGCTCAAATCTAAAAATATTTATTTTTATCTTTGAAGTCAACATTCAGTCAGGACTATATTAAAAGACCTAAATTATAAATAAAATGGCCTTGCATTAACCAATTCCAATTCGAAATCTAAAAAGCTTAATCAACAAGCGCCATCAAAGCAAAAAAAAAAAACAATTCCTTCGCACATTTGTCGATCCAGCCCTTATCCCTCCCAGGGGGAACCAACAAAGGGCTGTGTCTCAGGGGATTGGTAACTTATAGCGTTCGATTTAAGTGATTCTATAGCTTTTAAAGTTTTCAACTTAGGGTCTTATCCGGTTGAAAGAGAATTTATTTGTTGAAGCCGTGAATTTTCGGATCGGCTGAGTTAATTATCGAATACTGATAAGTCGAATTTTTATTTTCCAAAATACGTGTCTGACTGAGATACCATGATACTAGTTTTAAAGAGTAATACACACTTATTTGAATAAAATACTGTATACTGGATTAAAACGTGGTTTAAATTATTTATCATGTCACGGGGAGACAGTATTTTATTTAAATGTGTGATACCAGCGTTAATAAAAGACAATATTATACAATATTATAGACATGGGTAACACTGCGCTGCGCCGAGCAATTGCGCCGGCACGCTTCAGTGCGCAGGGTGAGTCAGCTCACACATTCATAATGTGTTGGCGCACGGCGCAGTACCCACTCACTGAGTGAACTATGAGCGTGGGGTTGCGTGCGTTTCGGAGGTTTCACTGCTCGCTTTGCGCGTCCCATTTTTACTGCGTCGTGGCGCAATTTTGAGTTGACTCAAGGAGCCGACACACTACACTGCGCCTGAGTTGCTGAGTTGGCGCAGGAAATTTCGCTGAGTTACCCATCTCTACAATATTATTTTTATTAGTGGGAGAATCGGGAGTGGTCGACCTAGGCGAACGTACCTCGATCAGATCGGGGACGTTCTGCAAAAGGGCCAGATCAAAAGTACTCGTAGCCGTCGAGTGTG
This sequence comes from Anthocharis cardamines, assembly GCA_905404175.1. Lineage (NCBI taxonomy): Eukaryota > Metazoa > Arthropoda > Insecta > Lepidoptera > Pieridae > Anthocharis > Anthocharis cardamines. Next base: position 1,264,588 of record FR989975.1, read on the forward strand.
TATGAAAGCATTAATGAAAGTAGAAGAAGCGAAAGTGGTATGTAAGGATCGAAGCATATGGAATTCCGTGATCTCTGCCTACCGCAATGGGAAAGAGGCGTGATGTATATGTATGTATGTGTGTAATATTATACAGTAGTATTTGCCTTCCAGATATCAACGGAGGCCGTGCGAGCAGTAGCCGCCGGCGAGCCACAACGAAACTGAGTGATATGGACACTATAAACGTTATCGTGAGAATATTAGTTAAATAAACTCTTTATCCATTCCTTTAGAACTCATTTACGTATGTATAGACAAATGATGTGTACAATCCGATATTTTTTACTTGTTTGTGTATTAATTTTACTGAGGTCAGTAGCACAGGATAGATGAGAACAGTTGGGATTCTATAAAAAACGCGTGATAAACGCCCGACTTTATTTATGACGCTGACGACCAGGGGCTGTACCATAATCACTCAGAGCAGTATTATTGACAGTTTATTTAAAGATACACCGTGACAGCGTGAAAATCTTTTTCTCGTTCTATTGTGTTCAAAGAAATAATTATTTTAGAGTTCAATCACAGTTTCAGTTCTTAAATTTACTGAACTGTTGATGAAATCCCTAAAACCAGTGATGGGACCACCATACAAGCCCAAAAGCCCGGCTTACCCTATTAATGCAATATTCAAAAGAAAAATAATAATGTGTATGTAAAAATCTCTTGTCACGATGTTTGTGGTTGTACTCCTCCGAAACGGCTCGACCGATTTTTATAAAAAAAAATATGTATATTTACTAGATATTAAAATAGGTCGTAAATTATATTTCATACCACTAGGTGATAAGTACGCCCAGATATTTATCTTTTATTTGTTACATCAAAAAAGTTGTTTTGGTGTAACTTTCTTAATTAATATTCGTGCAAAGCCGGTTCAGGCAGCTAGTAACTTATTTAAATATGTTAAAGCAGCTTTTGGACTCGTATGGTGATCCCAACTCTAATTATTATATAATATTTTCACATAGATCTTACATACTATAAAATATACATTATATGAACATAGTATGTCATTATTAAGATCCTTTTACTGCCTTTATAATATAAGCTCTCTCCCTGTTTCACTAACTTTAGATAGTGACAGGTATTTTGGAATAGATAACTGTTAGTCAGCTACTGTAAATGAAGTTCTAAGTAAAGGGCAAATAAAACCTTTAAGAGAACCAATTTTAATTTTTGCATCCACCTCTCGAATTGCGCGATTATTTTGAATGTCCCTACTGTTCTTATATATTCTGTGGCAGTAGCGTCTATTTGCTTTCTCAATGTCTATAGATTTAACATTTATACTCATTATTTTTAGTTAAATTCAATGTATCAGAGAGCCAAAGTTATTGTTGCGAATGTAAATAAATGAAATAAATGTAACTTCATTTAAAGTTACATTCATTTACCTCATATTAACAATATTTTCAGAGCTGTCCTAGCACAAGTATCATTACTGTTTATAAGTTAACTTATTTTTATAATTGTTGTACGTATGTACTTATAAAGTGTTATTTTTAATTGACAAAGAGATTTTTGGGTTCGAATTAAGATGTTTGTAAAAAAAATCAATGTATGTAAAAAATAACAATAAAAAAATTTATTTTATTTTTAACAAATTGTAAAAAAAATCCATTGTTGTTCACGAATATTTGATATGACAATTAGATAATTGTTGGCCGTTTAAAAATAAGTCAGCAACACATCTTTGATGGTATGAGGCTTTGGTATCTACTACGTGTCATACTTGTCTATCAATATCTGACATTAAAAAATTGGTATTGATAGAAAAAAAAATGATTTCTTCAGAATAAATGGCTAACTCCTAAATTTCTTTGCCAATAAGAAACGACCCGTCAACTGAACAAATTAATATATTACGAGTCAAATAAATGTAGTTTTTTCATGAAATTACAATGAGATTAAATGTTTCTTTTTTATTTTTTATAAATCGTTAGGTTCTAGTTGCGTTCGTTTGTTTCTAAAACAAAAGACATATTTATTTTATTGTTTCGTCCGTCCATTTTCATTTATCGTGGTTATTATTATTCCTTGTAAATAATAATAAATATATGTATATACCTGTATTACATTCAGCCAGAGCATATGTACGTACATACGTATGTATGAGCCTTTTCCGTACGCCGTTTCTTGCCTTGAATCGATGCTTGAATTTTAATGTAGAAAAGTCTATCCTTTTTTGTATTGCGGATTTAAGCAACGGGAAGTCGATTATCGATATTCTAATCGGGTATATATGAGCCATCTACAGATTTCCAAATGTTTAAAAATACAGCCGTCCTAGTATGACAACCACAACAAAATATTGTCGACCGTTTTCTCGTGTTTTAATCGATTATCTCTTTGTCTTCCGGGTCTAACATGACACTTACACTTAAAATCCGACTTCTAATGTCAAAAGTAGAGATGTTTGTTGATCGAGACATCTTGTCTATCAATGTTGTAGGTGTCGAAATATCTTATATCTTAGTTTGTCTTCACTTGTCCGCGAGATATCTCTTAATCATCGCGGGCAGGTCGACAGCGCATCAGTGATGGATGTCATGAGGCTGTCACCTTACACCAAGAGAACCTCACGCACGTCTTTCGATATCAGAGAGTAGCTAATAATAATAAAAGCTATTACTCAGTTATTTTTAACAATAAATAAACTAGTTTAGTACTTCCGATAACTAAATATCTGTTTGCCCGATTTGGTAAAGGCCTCCTTGAACCTCTTACACCAGGGATTTAGACGTCTGGCGGCATTGGAGCCCCAAAGGGTTGGAGGCCCCGTGGCCCTAAATTATTTACCAAATAAAATGTATTTTTTTTATATTTAAGAACAATGTTTGTTCTAAGTACAGTAGGTAGAAGTAAAACAGCGAAAAAAAATATCAAAAGAAATGTTATATATACTAGTAGTCTCGTCGGAATTTTAAAGATTTTTTTGGAAGTCTCTATTTTGGGACCCCGTTTTCGTGGAGGCCCCGCATTCTAGATCCCCTTAATCTGCCTGCCCTGCCGGCCCTGTTTTCTACTAATTCCTGTTCCGAACTATTCTGCTCCATACTATTCCGGCTATTTGCTTGATCCTTGTTCGTTATCCTTGATTCCTTGTCGAAAAACAACATTAATAAATAATAGTGAATGAATGGCAATGGCTGAATGTATCAGGGTGTAATAGTGATAATATTTCCGTTATATGAACTCTGTATATATAATTAATGAAGATATATTGATTTCAAAACTAAGGCATACAGTGTAGTGTTACTCCAAAGACATATAGAATCGTCTTTTTGCAAAACAGTTGTATATTTTATATAAAGCAATATCTTATCGCCAAAGAGGTACAGAGGAAGTTTCTTGGGTAATTCTAATTTAATACTCTCCAATGTGAACAACAACACGACTAGCAACGCGCCCCGGTTTCGCACAGGTGCGATGTAGATGTACTATACAAAAATATATTACTCGCTGATAATGTAGCTTTCTATCGGTGAAAAAAATTTTAAAATCGCTTCAGTAGATCCAGAGATTACCCCCTACAAACAAACAAACTTTACTTCCTTATAATATTAGTATAAATTAGACTTATTCAGTCCATGTCTACTGTTTCTATCTAGATTTCTTCTTCTTTTATTCTTCTATTCTAAATTTCTCCTAAATAGGAACGATAGTTTGGTAGTCGGAAGATCTTGAAGTTCATAATAATTTTAACAGCAATCTCCCAAACTATTTTTATTTTCTTGCTCTCCTAGATCCAACCGTGTTGGTAAGAATCTCCTAGAATTTGCAATTTCTAAACATAAAGTAGGTATATTCAATATTAGAATTGTTATTAAATTCAAACGACAACAGAGATTTTAGGGATAGTGTTGCTATATTTTGTTGGAAAATACGTATATTTATTTCTTGAAGTATTTTTTTATATTGCTCCGAATTACCCAAGAAATTTCCAAATTATATATTATTATTCAATTATCTAACAAAATTGTTTCCTATTTATTTACTCTTGATGTTGCTTTCTTTGAAGCATATCGATTTAGTGATCACTTATTATTAATAATTAAAGTTAATAGTTTTGTTTAATTTGTACTAAGTATATTTGTAAGGCAAACGCACCAGTACGGAATAAATGCATATGAGTTTATATTATACCGTCTTTTATTCTTAAACTACCCACATCTTCACTAATATATAAAGTTTGAAATTTTACGTTTGTTTCCGGAGAATTATAGAAAAAAATATATCGGGGTAGCTTGGCATTTAGTTATTTCAAATGCGTATGTATTTGCAAATGATTAAAATGATCAAGTATTTGTAACAATTACTAAGTATTTATAATGAAACTATTTTAAACTTTGCTTTAGATTTTTTAGAAATAGCTCAATATCGTTGACACATGTCTTGATGACAAGATAAATATTTGTAAAGAACATGAAATAACTCAACTAAATTATGGTTTAAAATTACAAACAAAATGCTTATTTACTATCTGGACCTACCCATACTATGATACCAGAGAAACCAGCATTTGAAGAATGCCAAGAGTCGCCTTCGCTTGATAGAGAAACTCAAACAAATCTGGCTGACGCATCACCATCATCACCAAGAAAAGGAATAAAACGGTGTGATAATACACAATCACAGACCGATAAAGTAAGAGAATCTACAAGTTCTTGTCAGCTAATAAAATCTGTACTGTCTCAAAAATACAGCTACTGCAAAGAATTTTTATGCCCTTACTTGAACTCTGTGTCGAAAAGTTTCTCAATTAATGGAGAAAGTAAAGATAAAGTAATACCTACGAAAAATGATTCTGTTAGAGTTCAATCCTGTATTGTCATTAATACAAAAGAAACAATGAGTACAAGAGACCAAAATGACAATTGTAAAAAGAAAACGAAGTCAGTGTGTGAAGCGCCAAGGAGCAATGAAAAACTGGACTGCCCAGATCCACCCTTAGAAAAGAATACTTCATGTTGCTGTTGCAATGACAATCCGCCACCTAAAGAGAGAGTCAAATGTCCACCTCGTACGACAGAATGCGAGAAAAAATCAAACGTTTGTGATAAAAATATGAAAGAAGCAAACGAATGCAAACTAAAAGTGTGTGTTACCAAATGTGTAAAGGACACTGTAAAAAAAATTAAAAGAGATCAAAGCCATTGTGAAACTGTAATCGGGATAATACCGTCCACTAATCCCGAAGATAAAAACATTTTTTATCCATTTAACAGGCTTAAAGAGAGAGGTTCAGTTGTTTGTGAGCAAAAAAAAAGCAGTGTTCAGGAGCTACTTGAGAAAAAAAGTGAATCTTTGTCAGATATGAAAACAACTGTGGGTAACTTGCTTTGTAGGGCTTACAATAAAACGAGGGAAGTAATCGGAATGTCTTCAACAAGTAGCTGTGGATATCAAGAAACACATGCCCAAGAAAGCGAATCTAATGAAAAAGCAAATTGTGGTCGATCTAAGAGAAGAAAAAACTCCGTAACCAAATGTTTGTATGAAAACGATAGTGAAACTGAACTAGCAGATAACATACAAAATTTAAGTAATCACAGCCTTAATAAATTTCAACACCCAGTGGCAATGGTATATGACAAAATATGCAGCACAGTTAAAACATCATTCTCGTCGTTCAGCGAAAAAAGTTATATGGAGAACTTAGTTGATATCGTAACGTTTCCTAAACCGGATAAGAGCTCTCCTTATGACGTGCCTACGACTCCCCCTACTCCTCCCCAGATAGCGCATCTACCTCCTCCTACACCTCCAAAACAGGAATCTCGGCATAATGAAGTCACTCCGGTACACAGCGGCCTGATGACATCAGTGAAAAACAAGATACGTTCAATTTTCGGCAGGAATAAAGCATCATCAACTAGTCTTCCAGCTGAAGAAACTGATAAAGAAGACAATTAGCGTAATAGTCATATTTAGACTATATACTAAAAAAAATATCAATCAAAAATGTATAAAATATGTGTCATGTCAGGATTTACCCAAATATAAATCTACATAAATATAACAAAGTCGTATTATTTAATGCCATAGAGTTCGTATGTTCCCCCTCTTTTAGAACTGTTTTTATTAAAATATAGGAATAATAATGAAATAAAGTACTAGGATAACATAAATGGCACGGAGTTCATAATATTATATTACCTACTACTTTAGAACCATTTTGATTCAAACAGGAATAATAATGATATAAAGTACTAGGATAACATAAATGGCACAGTGTTCGTATATTACCTACTTAAGAACCGTTTTAATTATAATATAGCAATGAATAATCACAGAACAGGAAAAATAAGTCTTCTGTTCTGTGGGAAAACTAATGAAATAATGTACTAGGATAACATAAATGGCACAGAGTTCGTATATTACCTACTTTAGAACCGTTTTAATTAAAATAAAGAGATAATAAACAAAAAAGTACTAGGGTCACATAAATGGCACAGAGTTCGTATTTCAAAATCATCTCAAATATAGGAATAATTATGACAAAAAGTACTAGGATAACATAAATGGCACAGAGTTCGTATATTACCTACTTTAGAACCGTTTTAATTAAAATAAAGAGATAATAAACAAAAAAGTACTAGGGTCACATAAATGGCACAGAGTTCGTATATTATTTAAAAATCATCTCAAATATAGGAATAATTATGACAAAAAGTACTAGGATAACATAAATGACACAGAGTTCGTATATTACCTACTTTAGAACCGTTTTAGTTAAAATATAGGAATAATCACAGACAGGATGAGAAGACTAACTTCTGTTCTGTGGGAATAATAATGAAATAAAGTACTAGGATAACATAAATCGCACAGAGTTCGTATATTACCTACTTTAGAACCGTTTTAATTAAAATATAGAAATAATAAATATATACTTTAAAGTAGTTTTCATTTATGTTATCCTAGTACTTTAGTTCTGAGCTAATTTACGAACGCTCCGATAAAAAAAATCTTCATATTTTTTTCCTGAATTTTCCGATATTTTTATAGCAATTCTTTTTTCGAGACATTTACGAATCTAACAAATAAGATATCATTGAGATCGGTGCAGCCGTTCTTGAGTTATAAGTGGTGTAGCTAACTTTGAGACTTTGTTTTATATATTATGTATATAGATTGACAGAATCCTTGTTACATATTTCTGTTATCCTGGTACTTTTTAAAATTTCCGAGTCACATTTCTGTCTGTTTCACTAAATATCGCTTACGAATGCTTGTGTATTTGTCATAGTTATCCGTTATACTCGTAGATAAAATGCTGACACGTTATGTCACATTTTCGACAACATATTATTATCTGTTATTTTTTTTGCAAATTACCTAATACTTTTAAATAAAATACTGTATACCGGATTAAAACGCTCGGAAAGTCAGTCTCCCGTGACCACGGTTGCTGAAAAGCATCCGAAACGTCGGGATAAATAATTTAAATAATAAATCGCGTTTTAATCCGGTATACAGTATTTTATTTAAATGTGTGATACTCGCGTTAATAAAAGACAATATTACCTAATACTTGTATTGGAAAAAAAGAGATGAGTATTCGCTGTGTGCGCGACTCATTTAATTGATACCTACGTCAACAATATGTGTGGATGAAGGGAGGTGTGGTCTTCCTCCAACCTAAAGGGAGGATCCTCGACCAGTCGAACCACTGACTGGCCGGCCCTAAGGCCCCAGTGGTTGATGTCGAGATGTTAGATGTGAATCTGGTTATTGATAAAATTATCAACATTTTCGCAAAAAAAGAAACGTAGGCTTAAATTAATTGTAATTTATGTAAGCACCTAAATAAAATAATGTTATGTAAAATATATACAGTAAGTTGAATTTAATTTGATATCCTTTGAAGTAGTAAAAATTGCAATGGGTTTTGTCTGAGCCGTTATTCATGAACCGCTCTTGAGGTAGAAATGATAATAACTATATTTTGATATGCATTTATTATTGCACATTACAATGTTTAATAATGATAAAGTAAACGTATGCGGCGTCTCGCGCCTTGATGCTGAGTGCCAGGTTCGGACTCCGGCCTAGAACCGGTTATATCGCCCCCGCTCCCCTCACTCCTCCGCCACAGTAGTAGACCGCGCGTCGACAGTTTAGTAGTTTAGTCTAAAATCTAAATGTGATATTGTGATGGTTTGCACAACACACATTTAATTTTGTAATTTTGGTGAACGAACAAACTAAAATTTAGCTGGTTTATTAATTTACTGTGTTTTCCCCATGGCTTTACCCTCGTGGAATACCCTACTACCCTATACACTGTACAAAATCTTGGTCAGGGCATTATATTGGTATTTTATGAACACCTCCTTTGTAGGAATTCGCTATATTGATCACTAAAATTCTTAAAATCGAGACGAGTTTATTTTTAGCTAGCTCGTAAACAAATAAACAAATATATTTTCCTCTTTATAATATTATGTAGTAAAGATTGCTCTGAGAGTGCCATTATAACCATGAAACTTTTTTTGAAGATGCATTGATAAAAAAAAGTCAACTAATTGCTGTCAATAATGCATAAACAAAAGATTGCTATTGATACCTGTCAGCTGTCAGGCTGGATATCCTAAAATGAAGCCGAAATTATAAAATGAAAACCAAAAAATGTACAGTAGAGCCGACACCTGAACCACCTCCACCCGATCCGTGTAAGTTACAACGCATCAGACAGAAAGAAAAAGCAGGAATAAAAATATGTCCACCAAAACCGATTGAACCGCCCGAGCCGATATCACCGTGCCTAGCAATCTGTATAGAAAAGATCAAAAACCCGCCATACACAACTTCAGACCAACCCATTGTATGTGTTGTAGAGAGAGAGCAAACCGGAACAGCTAGATGTGATGCGATCGAAGACCTGACTGCAGCACATCCAGATCCTCGACATCCTTGTATGAAACAGCCACCTCCTCCCCCACCACCGCCAACCCCACCCCCAGATCCTTGCGAAATACAAAAGAAGAAACAAAAAATAGCTGCATGTAAAGAAAAATACAAGCGTTACTACGAATAATGGAGAACTTTTTAAAGAACACGGTAAAGCTTTGCAACGTCGACTCGCTAATTGATAAATTTAATCGAGAGTTGAGCAAAGATGCCGAACCGGAAGACACAAGACGACTCACTATCGAAGCTCCAAATAGATCGAATCGACAAGAGGCCATAGATGATATTAATAGCAAAATATTCGACTTAGAAAATCTTATCAAGCGACTTCAATGTGATATTGATGGTATGTGTAATAAAGCAGATCATAAAGTTAGTGAGACATTGTCGCAACAAACCGTTGTGGAAGATAAGCCTAAGTTACATAAAGAAGGTACCACCAGTCATACATCTCCTTTAATATTAACAGATGTAGATTTGCCTCTGGCAAAACAATCAAACGATTTCAAAAATGAAAAAGACCACTTGTTAAATTATGGAAGACCGAAGTCGAAAGAGTCGCTTTCTTCTATTGGGAAAAATTTTGCTATTCTGTGGAATGATGAAAACGATATAACGAATATGGAAGGAAATGAAAGTAAAAATTACAGCGAATCATAGTTTGATTTTTAAGATGGATCATTAATACTAAAGGATATTAAATAAAATAACAACTTTTGATGCTTTATTTTTATGGTTAACAATTACAATATATTTCATACAAAATTTAATAGAAATACAACACTCAATAGATAGGTAAGCACACATTTTTCAGGAAATAATCTTTCTTATAAACATATTTTTATAGATATATTAATAATATTATTAACTTACATTGTATTATGGAAACCAGTGGTGAAGAGGGTTTCTTTGTATATTTTACCCAAAACAGTAATTATTACTTTGGGTTTTTTGGTGAATTTTTGAAACCTTGTTTTTTTTTTGAAACAGCTCACCTTTTAAAAATTTTCACCCATCGACACTGTTTTAAACCATTTTAATACACCATAAAAATACAATATGATATAATATACATAATATCTATATTAATAATAGCACTTATAATCGCTTATATTACGCATTCATTACTAGAAGTAGGTATCTCTTTCTAAAATTATGTAATGAACAGAGACAGAGCTTTAAGCATAATTTTACCTTGGCGACTGCGAGTAGTAAGTTAATATACGAGTTAATCATAAAATAATTCATTTTTGGCACTTTTGTCTTAACTATAAATAGCATTATTATTATTATATGTTATAAAAATATTTAAACATGGTATTTTTCAATAAATAAGGCACGTTGCCGTGGATTGTTATGAGTTAAAAAATGTTAAGAAACCTTCGCGGGCGTTTGAAGTACAATTCTTCAAAATTTCATCATAATCGGATGAATAGTTTAGCAGTACATATAGGACATACAAACTTACATTATTTTTTATTTATATAGATGAAATTATAGCGGGCAATTTATCGCGACCATGCATATTACAATACCTTTTATAATATTTAAAAATATCAAACATTTAATAAAAATATTTCAATCAATTAATTCAATTATTAATACAATCTAAATTATCGCAAATTCATGCCATTTTAAGATAAACTTATATATTTTATTGAAAAAATTATTAAATTATATTAAAAAATATTGCTCACAAGACACTTTATATACTTTAAAAAATCATCAAAATTCCAATACAAATTACAAAACAAAGATTGTAAATACGCAAAGATACTTACATAAAAACCAAAATGCACATCACTTACTAAATCTTATATAATATAATGCCAAAACTAACATACCAATAAAAATTATCGATGCCAATAAAACAATTTTTCGAAAAAAGCTATCTCATATTTGGTCAAATTCGCGTACCAAATCCAAAAACTATATACAAAAATAGCTAAAATACACCAGCATTGTCAAAAACTCCAAAGCTCCAGCTTGAAAGCTCAAAAACCCAAAAGGGTAAAACCCGCGTGGTTGTCAACCGCCGCGGGTGTATATTAAACCAAAAATATATAAAAATCCCTTATTTCATTCTGGGGGGAGGCTGCATTGGTGGCTGGTGGAAGGGATGATACTGTCGTGACAATATATTTTCCTGAAATAAAACGAAAGAGTTACATATACATATTATATTAGAGTATTTTTTTAATGGACAATACTTTGTTTTTAGATTTGGATCGCAATTTTTACCTATTTTATTGAACTTATTCAATAGAAAACATAGATTGATAATTGTGTGCCTAATTCTATATGTTAATCTATTTTAAATATATCTGAAATAAAACACAATGCAGTCAATGCATACACTCGGCGGTTGCATCTGTCTAGTGAATACACAAAGTAGGTACCTAATCATTGGAGCCGTATAAGTGTTACTGCAAGGCCTGACATACGTTACAGCCCGAAAATGCGCTAAAATAATTGTGTTTTAATGTACACCATAGAAATTAATCAAAATGAATAGTACTTACATATTATTATTTATTAATAAATATCTTTATAAAAAAGGGAGTCGTGTCTAAAAGACGACTGAAGGTTCTTACATACGTCTAGAAGTGCCAAAAATGCACTTAAAGAAAAATTTTAACAATAGATATTAATACCGCCAACGTGGGTCTAATGAGCGGCAGTCCTAACTGTTGACAACCGTCTTCAGCCGGCCTAGCATGACAACCAGGACAACATTTTGTCGACCGTTTTCTCGTGTTTTAATCGATTATCTCTTTGTCTTCCGGGTCTAACACTTACACTTAAAACTCGACTTCTAATGTCAAAAGTAGAGATATTTTTCGATCGAGATATCGTGTCCATCAAAATTGTCAATGTCGAGGTATAATATATCGAGATATCTTACATCTTAACACTTGTATACATAAAAGTGGTGAAATAAATAAATTATTATTAAAAATTATCTAAGTTTGTCTTCACTCGTCTGCGAGATATCTCTTGATGGTCACGCCAGGCGGGCAGGATGCTGTTTCAACTGATATTTAGTACCGAAATACACAACAGTTTCTGTGAAAATAATCTCATTCTTTCATAGAACTAGTATGAGTACTCACCACAGTGTTGTTTGCATTTTGGGCCATCGAGTAACGCTCTTGCAAAATAATTTGATTTGCAGCGCTGTAACAGATGTTTTATTTTATGTTAACAGGGATAACCCAATAGACAAGTGGAAGTTTAAAATCTACCCTCAAATATAGTTTATTTAAGAAAATATTATTCATTAAAAAAAAATGATTCAAAAGATCTTTATCTTTGAGTTTGAGTCTGAGTCGACTTAAAAATGTGGGGTTAGAGAGCGCAAACTTTAACTAGATTTGTCTTAAAAATATTGATATATTGCTTATTATATAAATATAAATTTATATATATAATATATATTTTTTTTTATATTAGATATCGACAGACGAGCATGAGATTCACTTGATGGTAGGTGATACCTCAGCCACAGAACATCAGTCAATGATGCACTGTCGACCAAATTTTTACTTCAAGCATTCGGAAATCCATAGACTGAAACCGAAACGCGCAATATGCACTTCACGGTTTTTCCATCTATGAACGTTGGTTTGTTACCCGGTCGGAATTTAGATATTCCTCCCACCCGAACAATGCCCGAAGTTACCAGACGTGGGGAAAACATGTTTACAGAAAATTATAAACATGTGGTCCCGGTGGGATTCGAACCCACGACCCATCGATGCACACGGCAAGTGTTCTACCGAACGCGCCAACGAGCCCGTCAATATATTGCTTATTTTCGGTTGTTTTTCATGAGTTTAATTGTACTAAATGTAATAAAGTAATCTCACGCATCCATCTCTTGCTGCGTGAGGTCGAGCGCTTCCTGCATCTCGCGGGCGGTGCTGAGCAGGAAGTCCGCGTCACAATACTTGCCCAGGCCTTGCTCCGTCAGAACCTATTATATTTACAAATACAACAACAGATGGCGCTGATATCAATATGTGTTTGTGTTAATAGCGCCATCTGTCTAAAGCCATATAAATAAATATCATTGTAAGTATCGCCTATACCTATTTTCTTTTTATTTCACTAATATTTTTTTTTAAATAAACTTTTTTTTAAAGTTCAACTAAATATTTTTGAATAAGTACATTTAATAAATTAAATTAGACGGTAATAAATAACTCTTATGTTTTTCGTGAGTATGTTAAAAATCAGAAATGTCTTTTATAACCGTAACATATTAATCGTAACCGATTTCCACATCGGATAGTATTAAAAGGGATCGGCGGAATATTTGTACTCTTTGCACTAAGATGAAACTGTTCTGCACACGCCTGTGAAGGTTTCAGACCCAAAAAATAAAAAGTTATAATCCAAAATCCTCTATGTCTTTAAAATGACCCTATTTTAATAATAATTAATACTGTCTTGGTTTTAAACCTTAAATGTGCATACATATATATGTACACAGATGTATTGCTGCTTTCTTTATAATAAATTATTTTAGACATTAACAACTCTGTAACCCAGTTTTATTCTGATTCTGAATTCTGAATTTCATCCATGAACTAAAATGAAATCGATAGAATCTCACCCGAGCAATAAGATTCTCTGCTGGCTTCTCTACACAATAAGGCACGTTGTTTGGCTGTCTCGGATAATTGTCACGATCTGAACATAAAATATAAAATAACATATTTATAAAAATATAATACAGTAATGCTCAAACCACCCATTGTGAAAAATATCTTAATTTATAAAAAAAGTTAAGTTAGTTGAAGCAAAATCTTCATTTATTAGTATTTGTGAGCAATGCAACTTTTACGAGGCGACAATTCACAGGTACCTAGCGGTAAAAAAAAATTGACTTACTTCCACGTTTTTTTTTTTCGTAATTTTTTTGTTGTTGTTAACCCTAATAACATATTTTCTTTTATTCTATACAAGTTTAAGGATGCACAATTTTTTTTCATAATTATGAAAAAAATTAGTGCATGGTTAATGTGTTAATTTTTTTTTTTTTTTTTTATAATCAATTGCAAAAATAAGGTGGTGAAAAATTTGTCACCACTAACAAAATAATTATGCTTGTATAATGTGTATGTATTTATTGTTATATTTTTATTTTTAATATTGCATGCTAATAAGTCATCCAGCAACCACCGCTGGGAATGGAATGTTCACGCGCTATGGAGTAATGAAATAATTCTTCAAAGATTTTAAACAAGCAGTTATCTTAGTGCAAGACTTTCGAATATTTATTTATTCAAGTCCTGACCCCAATAACATTTTTCTTTCATGCCTCTTATCATATACCAGCATATATGTCCAGAATATATACCACTTATATAATATGTCCAGAATGCATGCATAAAAGCACACAACAGACAATCACAACACACTAAAACCTTTGCAGAACCGACTTACTGCTTCTCATACTCGTCATTAAATCGTTGGATGTTTTTCTGCAAACATTATTAACAGTATTTTTATAGTATGCCTATATTATGCTTTAAATATACCCTATTTTAGTCTAGAAACCTTAATAATCAACCATGTCCCCCATAGTCAAATCAATCTTTCTGCACTCAGAAATTCTAAACTGCTAGCAAAAATACGACAGCAAGGAAAAATAAGACTTGTTTTAGCAATTTTCCTGCATTTTAAATATAGTATTTTTTCAAATAAAAAGGAAAATAATACTACCATGACATCTTTTTTAACATTGCATATTTAGAACTAATGACGCGTTCTAGGTATAATTTTTAATAAACGGCCACAAGATGGCGCTTTACTGTAAATTTATTTAATTTTTTTGGTTTTCGACTAACAAGCCGGTTTTCGACTATATAAAGTGGACTGTGGAATATTTGTAGAATATTTTAATGTGCCGTGATTTTAAGACACAACATACATTTATAATACAAGTTACTACAATGTGGGTACTCCAGTGGCGGATTTACCAGCATACTGAGTAGACTTGAGAAGCAGATTTTAGGGGCGGTAATATTGGGGAAATATTATTTTTCTTTAATCATTTTTTAGCCCCCACTGACTGTAACTTTTTGTTGCTGTCATCTACTGTCACCAACAAGGCTAAGTTCTACGCCCTTGATTTGAGAACTGGCAGTAAATGTAAAATTAGAAGCATTTAATATGTATTTTTTATTGACGTTCATAAGTGTACATTGTGTTACCTAAATGAATAAATGATTTTAATTTGAATTTGAGCTCTCGAAATAAGCAGAAAAAAATGAATCAAAAAAAGAAGCTACTGCTTTAGACATTGAAAGATTACTGAAAGGAAAATTTTATACTCTTTATTTATTCTGAATTACGTCAGTATCCTCCAAAGTTCATTATTATTTTCTTATGTAGTACGAGCAGGTGACAAAAAGTCATGGAAAAAAACACTGTCTCTAGAGAGAGAAGTATAAAAGTAAAACGGTATCTTCGAGTCGATAAGACATAATAGCAATGTCGTTTCCCTCTTCCCTATCATTGTATTTTTTTAATTAAGAAACTGGCAATAGATATTAGGACGGCAAAATTTAACAGCTTATACCCTTCCACTGAAGTACTCACTAATTTACAAAGGAACATTGATGAAAAATTCTACTATTAAAATGAAATTTTACTAATTAAATATAAAATGTCGACGAGTGTGTATGAAAGCATTGATGAAAGTGGAAGAAGCGAAAGTGGTATGTAAGGATCGGAGCATATGGAATTCCGTGATCTCTGCCTACCGCGATGGGAAAGAGGCGTGATGTGTTTGTATGTATGTGTATATAATATAATGAGTACTCACTCAATGACCCTGAATATCCTCTCAGAATCCTTCCCGTGTAAGAGAGGCTGCATCGCTATTTCCTCTTCGCCATCGCTTTGATTTTCATCGTATTTACTATGTTAAAATGAAATTCATTTATTTAAAACAACCTTTACTATTCCTTTGATATAAGTAAGCGAGTATCACACATTTAAATAAAATACTGTATACCGATTAAAACGCGATTTATTATTTATGTTATTTATGCCGACGTTTCGGATGCTGCCCGTGACCACGGTTGCTGAAAAGCATCCGAAATGTCGGCTTAAATAATATAAAAAATAAAGTTAATAATTTAAAATAAACTAGTATGTATACTTACGCTTCTTCTTCAGGTATCTTCCCATCCATTCCGAGTTCCCTTTGCATCATCATGCTCAACGACATACTTTTATCACCTACAAATAATATGTACATATATAATATTCAATTATGTTACTATTGTTTTTTTTATGTGAGATATCGACAGACGAGCATGAGGTTCACGTGACGGTAGGTGATACCTCAGCCACAGAACATCAGTCAATGATGCGCTATCGACCTACTTTACAGAAAATTGTAAATATGTCGTCCCGGTGGGATTTGAACCCACGACCCATCGGTGTGTACAGAAATATGTATGCCCCATGCCCCAGTAAAGGATCTCAAGAATTCACTTTACAATTGAATATTATTTACCATTCATTGATTTGGATTTAACCATTGTCTTAGACAACTTTCGAGGTCCATAGAAACTTCCACGACCTTTTTTGATACTCGTCCAAACTGCTCCGAAAAGTGTGTGATTTCTCTGAAAAAAAAATGTATTTATGTTATACATTGACAATTTTTTTCCAAAAGTCGAGAGGGGATTAAAGAAGGGAATACATAAAAATCATTTTGATCGTTTTTGTCTGTTTACACTAATCTCCGAAAATACAGAACTGTCATGGTTAGTCTAGGACAACATCAACGATTTTCCATCGAAATCAGATGTCGGCAAGAAAAGTTAAATTCATTTAAACCTAGTTTAGAAACTAAGCTTAAGATGAAGTCTACACAAAGAAGAATATGATGTTAAGAAGATCATGTCAATGCGAGTAGCTAACTGATCATTGATGCATCAGAGTAAAAAGTCAAGTCAAGTTTCCATGGTTCACAAGTAGAGAAAATTTCAATTAAAGTGATAATATGAGGCAAATCAATTCGTATAATAAATGTTTTAAGAGCAATAATTATTTAAATAAATAAACAATACAGCTTAATCCTTAGCCCATTGAAATATTGAGGAAGTCCATACTTTGACTAGAATATATCGATACATAAAATACAACTGTAGAGGTCGAATGTCTGTACATAGAAAAAAAATATTTAAAACCGAGTCAGGGAGATATAAGAAGAGAAATAAAACAAATCCCGTTTTTTTATTGTTTGTTTCTCTGTTTATACGGGCTATTCTCCGAAACTGGTAAACCGATTTACATGAACATTGCACGGAAAATTAATGAGTTCCCAACATAAAGGCTTTGTTTCATCGATATCGGTTGTAAGGTATGGTATTGTATGTAGTGGTATGTAAGGATCGGAGCATATGAAATTCCGTGATCTCTGCCTACCCCAATGGGAAAGAGGCGTGATGTATATGTATGTATATATGTATGAAATCGGTTGTCGAAAGGAAATTTTAAAAAGGAAGCCCACGCGAACGAAGTCGCTGGCATCAGCTAGTAATATATTATAAAAAATCACAAAACAATTGCAGTTGACATATCATCTACATACTCCACAAACACATTATACTTACTAGAGGTGGGTGGTTGACGGTTTTTGTTTTAACGAAATGAAACTGCTAATTACAAACTGATAACCTGTTAAAAAAGCAGCTAATTTGATTAGCTGGTTTGCAGTTAGCGACTACGCATTGAATGTTCGTTGAGCTAATCCGCGCGTTGCGTTCGAAAATCGTTGAATGAAACAGTTAATATATTTAGCGGCTTTTGCGGTTAGCAAAAAGCAGCTAATTCGTTAACATTAGAAAAGCTGCTAAAAAAGCTGCTTGTTGAATTACGGCCACTCCTAATACTTACCCTATGCATCGGTTCGACCACCTCCCCAACGACTTCATCCAAATTTCCCGAGATAGCCCTCTTCAACTCTGGCCCAGCTTCATGCAGTTTCCTTAACCCAGCTTGTAATGTCATCTGATTATTCTTAACAGCCGCTTGTTCTTTGCGTTTCCTAAATCTGTAGACCACAACACCAGCCATCACAATTTGGTGAAAACCACTGAATGAGTCGACTATTTATTTATATGTAAATGTTTTAAAGTTATAAGGATTTGAAAGCCTTTACTAAAGCAATTATTCCATATTTCATGACTTTTTTATAGAATATAGAACGGGCAGGTGGCTCACCACTGCCCATAGTGACCGAACCAGAGAGTTTGCAGGTGCGTTGCCGACTTTTACCTTAGTTTTGTTCAAATTGAAATCCTTGTTGGGATTCAAAATTTTTTTTGTGATTTTAATGCTTATAGTACATCCACTAGAAACCTCGCTAGGTCTTACATTAGATTAAGAATAGAAATAGAAAATTAATGCCAATAATAAAACTAATATATGATATCGACTTTCCAGTACCATACACAATGACTCACATCGTGACTTGATAAGAAGTTGCTAAATAATTTATGAATTTATTTACTAGTAATAAGACCTTAAAATCCTTATAACATTCCAAAATACAAAATTACGCTCCGCCCATCAATACGTCACGATCGAATTTTAAAAACACACTGCAAATAACTTTTGGAGATATATCGGACTACCCTCGCAGAAATAACATTTACATATTCAAACAGAAATAATGTATCGCTCACCACCTTCAGATTTAAGAACACTATCAGCCCCCCAACTCAATGTTAGTCCAGAAAAGTCCTCAGCCGACAACATAACCGTACGTGGTGAAAAGCGGCGACGATTTTCGGGTGAACAGATGCTAGATCTGACTTCCTTCAAAACCGAAATGTGTGAGATGTTGAACCAAATGTTTACTGACTTAACTGAGAGCCA